>CM014278.1:16108446-16366146 GCA_004135705.1 Alloteropsis semialata
GGAAGTCAAACTCGAATTGTCATGTCACTCTGTGTCCAAATCATGAACAATCTATTAGAACTCAACGAAACTTCTTCGGAGATGTTCCGGTTACAAGCATCGTATGTGAAAACTTTTGCATAAGCTTCTAAATTTTTTACCACAGCCTCCATATTTCATGTAAATGTTTCGGAGGCTGTTTCGGAGGCTGTTTGCCGAGTGCTGTTTCGGAGGCTGTTTCGGAGGCTTCTAAATAGGCTCTTTGCCGAGTGCTGCACCGTGGGCACTCGGCAAACAGGCCTTGAAAATTTGAAAATATAGGAAATTTTGATTTTTGGTGCTACGATTATTGAAAAAACATGTCAACTCCACTGTACAATGCATATCTCATCATTTTAGAACAAAAGAACCATTATTTTATGTGTTTATTCAACAAAATTGAATACCACCCATATCGGTATACTTCAATTTTGTTGAATAAACACATAAAATAATGGTTCTTTTGTTCTAAAATGATGAGATATGCATTGTACAGTGGAGTTGACATGTTTTTTTTCAAAATTCGTTGCACCAAAAATCAAAATTTGCTGTATTTTCAAATTTTCATTGCCTGTTTGCCGAGTGCCCGTGGTGTAGCACTCGGCAAATAGGCTCTTTGCCGAGTGCTTCGCCGCGGGCACTCGGCAAACTACCGACCGTTAGCCGCCGTCCAGACCGCGTGACGGCGGCAGCCTGACAAGTGGGGCCGGCTCGATGTTTGCCGAGTGCCCTAGGGCTGGCACTCGGCAAACAAGTGGACCGTTAGCCGCCGCACGACGGCGGCGGCCTGGCAGGTGGGGCCAGGTTTCTCTTTGCCGAGTGCCCTGTTTTCGCCGAGTGTGCTCTGGGTTCGACACTCGGCAAAGTCGGCTTTGCCGTGTGCTCTGGGTTCGACACTCGGCAAAGATTGGGTTTGCCGAGTGTCCTGTTTTCGCCGAGTGTATTGTTTTCTACACCCGGCATATCCCATTTTTACCGAGTGCCCGAAATTTCGCACTCGGCGAAGCTTCAGGCACTCGGCAAATGCCGGGTTTCCGTAGTGGATGTCTTTTGAGGCTCACTATGTTGGTCCAGAACACCTTAATAGTGAAACAATTGGTGGCACGTGCAATAAATTGAAGCTTTGTAATAGCATATTTAGACTTGTAGCTCCTGGTGATAATTTGAATCCAACTTACAGATGAATCGCATGAAAAAGGGCCTGTCAAGGGATCTGCAACCAACTTGCTGGCCAACACCAGAACCAAACAAATACAGCCAACAGATACTGTATGCAATCACTGTCTTCTTCCGTGCTCACTGGAGACGGATATGGGTGGTTTTGTTGTGGCTCATGGCATGTGCTGCACTCTTCACATGGAAGTTCATGCAGTATCGCCAGCGGTTAGCTTTCGAGGTCATGGGGTACTGCCTGTTGACTGCCAAGGGGGCTGCGGAAACACTGAAGCTTAACATGGCCATCATACTCTTACCTGTGTGCCGCAATACTGTCACTTGGCTCAGGAGAAGCCGTGTCATAAACTCGGTCATCCCGTTTAATGACACTACTAACTTCCACAAGGTGTGATCTTTTTTCCAAATCTAATTAGGCATTTGCATTATCTCATTTCACCAGTCTAATTGGATTGAGTTTAAGGCTCATCTTCTTGTATAGCTTGTTGCGGCGGGAATTGTTATTGGTATTATCCTCCATGGAGGCGTTCACCTGGCATGTGACTTCCCAAGGATTGCAAAGGCAGATAAGACCTTCTTTGGACGAACAATTGCTGCTGACTTTGGGTACCATCAGCCATCCTACCTGGAGATAGTGGCATCGACTGAGGGAACAACTGGAATAGCCATGGTGGTTCTCATGTTGATCGCTTTCGTGCTTGCTAGTAGTCCTTCGAGAAGAAATCCAGGATCGCTGCCACCTCTAGTCAGACAGTTTGCTGGGTTCAATGCTTTCTGGTACTCACATCATGTATTCATTGCTGTCTATGTGCTCCTCATCGTGCATTCCATGTTCCTCTTCTTAGCAAAGGATGTCACAGAGAAAACGGTAATACTCATTATTCAAAGCAATCTCAGTATGTTTATTAGTTTATATCATCTTATCATCTCAAAATATACCAGACATGGATGTATGTCGCCGTTACTGTGGTGATCTACCTTGGAGAGCGGATGTTCAGGATGATCAGATCTATGGTATTTGATGTCAAGATCCTTAATGTGTGTGACATCCGCAACAAATACCATAACATTTTCAATGAAATATGACCTGCCATGTTAACTTAATCTTTAACTTGTTCCATTTGTTTTGTGCCTTTATAGGCAGCAGTTTATCCAGGAAAGGTGGTAGCCCTCAAGGTGACAAAGCCTCTGGGTTTTCGATATCAAAGTGGAATGTATGTATTTGTCCAATGCCCACAAGTATCAAAGTTTGAATGGTGAGAATATCATTTGTCTCCTCCTCTGGTAAAAAAATACTTGACGCTGTTGCCTTTTCAAGGTCTTCTTCTAAATTATAGCTCTTGAGATGCAATAGTTTTCTGCTACATTATAGCTCTAATATCTGAAAAATTATATGAGTTTATGAAAGTACTTTCCAAGCCAAATCTGTGCATATATTTTGTTTTCAACTAAATATTTTGAGCTTATTGATAGTTTGACTGAGTCTTAGTCTAAGTGTCTGTTTGTGACTGGAATACACATTATGGTCAATATTTGGTGTGTTATATCGATTTTAGTTGTTTTTCCAGATGTACTTGAGTTAAGTGGAATTTCGAAGCATCAGTTAATATTTGCTAATTCTAAATTTTATTTCGTTGATCTGTCTCAGGCATCCATTTTCTCTTACTTCGGCACCAGATGATGATCACTTGAGCATCCACATTAGATCTCTCGGTGATTGGAGTTGCCAAATATATGACGTCTTCCAACAGGTAAAACACCAATTCCTCATACATCTCGGAACAAACAATTAAAAAAAAAATCATATTTAAAAGATATGTTTTACCGTCATATTTAAAACATAGTAACTCTGACAAGATGTAGTTATTTGGAACTTTACAGTCATATTTAAAAGATATGTTTTGAGTTTGCAGGCACTACTCTCAAGAAACTCTAACCTGCCCAAAATATTGTTTGATGGCCCCTACGGTGCAGCGTCACAGGATCACTCCAAATACGAAATTATCTTGCTAATTGGGCTTGGAATAGGAGCAACACCTTTCATAAGTGTTCTCAAAGATATTGCCAATGGACTAGATAAGGCAGTCACTGCACCTGCTCGTAAAATGTAATTCTACTTATAAATAATGTCGAAAATTTATCTGATTTATCTGAAATCATCTCAGGGAGATGGCAGCTTAAATTGTCACTCTGACAAGCTGAGGAAGGCTTACTTCTTTTGGGTGACAAGAGAGCAAGGGTCGTTTGAGTGGTTCAGAGACATAATGAAAGAAGTTTCAGCTCTAGATAGCAAAGAGGTTACATTATCGATTACTTTGAAATACCCATACCTTCTTTAAGAATAGCATAATGCCATGAAAATTCATATCTTCCATTCTTACTGGCATTGATAATGATGTTACAGGGTGTGTTAGAGATGTATAACTACCTGACTAGTGTCTACCAAGAAGGAGACAAGCGTTCAGTGCTAATAAGCGCAATTCAAGCCCTTCATTTTGCACGCCACGGCATCGATATCATCTCCAAAACTCCAGTATGCCTTTCTCCTTTTCAATATAATAGCCATAATATAAGAATGATTTAAATTGTCTAGCGCTAGTTTTTGAACCACATGTTACTAGGTATTATTGAGGGGCAGTAGATTATGTGCAAAGTTGAAAAAAAGATGTCAAATTTGCAGGTTCACACGCACTTTTCGAGGCCAAACTGGCCTAGAGTGTTCCGTAGTCTTGCAAGAAGGCATATTGGAGAGCGAATAGGTAAGAGACTAAGAGTTATATCTTCTTCATATCTAGAAACTAAGTATGTTCCTGTCTAAAAGGAAGAGAAACACGAACATCTGTTGCAATATTCATTTCCTGAGTTACTATGGAAATATCATTAAAAAAATCTGACATGAAATTCGGTGGGCTTCCCTTAATTTTTAGTTTGAGAAAAAATCTCACATGCAACAAGTGTGCAAAACAGCTTTGGCTGATGTTCAAAACGCTGAAGGAGTTGTCAAAAATGGCTCATACCATCAAAAATATTATTATTCTGATTAAGCCAATCAAACACAAATTTTACAGCTTTAATAGATACTCTTCCCATTTCAAATCCTAATTCATTTGACTTTTTTGACTCAAAGTTTGACCGCTCGTCTTATTCAAAAAATTATGCAAAATGTCACATCTTTTGTTATGGCTAGCGTTATTAATAAAAGTTCTTCAAGAGTGACTTAAATTTGACTATATTTGCACAAATTTTTTGAATAAGACGCGTGGTCAAACTTGAGGTCAAAAAAGTCAAAGAATTATAATTTGGAACGGAAGGAGTATATGCTTATGTGCTCTTCTCAGTCTGTACTTTAAATGCAATGGCAGGGGTTTTCTACTGTGGGCCGAATGATTTGGGAAGGCAGTTGGAGAAGCTGTGTCACAAAATGAACACAAGAACATTCACTAGATTTGTGTTCCACAAGGAGCATTTCTGATTACAGGGAACCCCAAACAATAGTAGTACCTGTGGGTAGCAATTGATTGTCATTTTCATATTATAAGGCAATGGGTTGTCGCTCAATGGAAAGAAACTTGAATTTGTGGAACAACATATTATGGCAAATATGCAGCAAAATGTCCTATGTGAGGAGAGAAATATCCCTTTTCTTTTGAAAAAGGGGTAGGAATTTGTTCCAACTCTGTCCTGGTAAGAGAATGACACTCCGAAGCCTACACATACTTTCTAAGAAAAGGGAAATAACAACTTGATTGGGTTACATTGCTAGTTGTGTGATTGGTGTGCTTTTCTCAAATCATTTGCTTGCGAAATAAGACTGGCAGCCGTTGTCTGCTTTACATCTGAAGGGGGAGGATTAATAGCAAGAGTGAGTACAAAGTACTCAGCAAGTATATAAAAGCTCAAATGAAATGAATGTCTAATCGTCTCCATTGTCATTCATAAATCATTTATTAAAACTTGCATATTTTAGAAGGAGTATTAATAAATATACTATCCACCCATATAGTGAGATAGAGCCACATGTGTAAGGAAAATGGCCCCATGTGCCATTATATTGTGATTTTGGTGATTGAATGACAACATAGTCATTGGGACTAACAAATTTGTTAAGTGATATACATAGAAAATTATGTCCCAAGGATAATTTCAAAGCATAGCAAAAAACTAGACATCCATGCCATTGTACAAAAGCTGCACAAAAACTGTGAATGCCATATATTCTACGGAATGTACCACCCCTATTTGGCCATTTCAAGGTGTTGGTGCTAGAGTCCAGAGAAGTTCATCTACAACCACAAGACATCCAAGCCACCATTTGTGCTACATAGATCATCCATAGTGAGTGAGAGATCTAGGATAGCCCTAGTGAGGGAGCTTCAAGGTGTTGAGCCTTGTGCTTGGTTCTAGAGTGAACCAACACTTTTAATCTCGGTGTGTCGGCCTCTTGGAGTCTTGGTGACTCGCCGGCAAGTCTTTGACCTTCCGGCTTGGTGTGGAGCGGCATCGACGACGTTGTGCGGGGAACGAGGAGACTCCCTCCTTGGTGGAGAAGCTCCGTAGTGAAGGCGGCATCAAGATCTCCAGGAGAGTAGGTTGATGAGAGCGATGTATTTGTGACTGGCTCATCATCCTTCTTGGAGAGCCTTTGTGGCGAGTTCAAGGCCTTGACTGGAAAGCAAAACTTAGCGACCGGGAGCACATCCTTTGTGGAGCTCCAACATGGAGTAGGCGTTAGCCGAACCACAGAATAAATCTTCATATCAAGTTTACATCCCTCTAAACCTTCTATAAGCTTCCACATTTCATACTTGCAAGTCTTTACCTTTTCTAGAGTAGTATCTTGATAGGATTGGATCTAGGTTGTAAAACTCTTTTGGGTGGGTGCAAAAACTAGAAAGAACCTTAGTTGCACATCTTAGGCTAATTAGTTGCTAAACTCTTTTGGGTGGATGCAAACTCTTTTGTCTTAGTTTTATATTTGTGCAATTAGAGGCAAGTGGTAGGTTAAGTTTTTAGAAAACCTAATTCATCCCTCTCCCTCTTAGGCTATCACGAACATCGATTCCTTTCAACCATTATGCTCCCGTAGCCTCCATTCCAAGGACATAATTCACTATTTTTGCCCTGTGCAGGTTTGTATCACTTTACCCATGATTATACCGACCAATTTGCAATCGTAATTCCTTTGTTGCAACTCATGGTCAAAGTACCGAGCTCTCTCCATTTCCATATACTCTCTCCGTTTCAAATTGTAGTCACTGTTAACATTTAAAATATAACTGTGACCATTTGTTTTATTCAAAAAATTAGTGCAAATAAATAAAAATGTGAGTTATACTTAAAGTACCTTTGATAATAAAACAGTAATGATGAAATAAATGATACTAATGTAAATCTTTTGAATAAGATGAATGGTCAAATGTGCATAAAAAAGTCAATAATGAACTATAATTTGGAAATGAGGGAGTATTATACATCCATATCTGATCCATGTACACCAATATATGCGCCTGGGTGCACTTCATTGGCACCAGAGCGGAGCGGCTGTTGACGCTTCTTAGCGATACCTTTTTACCCTTGTTTATCTTCAATAATGGCATGAATTTGATATCTAAACTATTGATCATACTCTATAACTGGGACGTTTTCGTATATGCATGTGTTTTTGGAGGATTTCTGTTTATACAGGTTTTTGGGCTAAATTGGAGTACAAATGGATAAGGCTTATGACCAAGGACAACACGATGAAAGATGAAGGCCAGAAGCCCGAGGAAGAGGATAGGTCGGCCGGCCCCACATGGCCTAGGCCGGCCGGCCTATGATGTTCCAAGCCCCGTTCGTGTTCATCTTTGGTGGACCGTCCTCCAAGAACGTTTGAAAGGCAAGTGCTTCAAGATAAGATCAAGTGACTTCAGGGTCAAGGCAAATCGATTGGAGAATTTGGAAGGTCATCCACTTCCCATTATTATCTCGAAGATATCCCGAAGCAAATGACGTCCAAAGGCCCACATGCATAGATGGAACAACTACTGAAGCTTTCAGAAGACTTGGGGAGAAAGTTGAGGACGAGGCGGCCAGGGAAGAGGCCAGGCCGGCCGGCCTGGGCCTCTCTGGGCCGGCCGGCCTAGGCCCCCTTTGCGGCGCCTCGACCTCCCCTTTGACCTAAGGTTTTCTCAGGGTATAAATAGCCCCTGTGCCCCTTGCCACGAAAAGAAGAATCCATCATTCGATGCTGAGGAGCAGAGGAGCTAGAGGGACACCTTTTGGAGAGCTGAGGGTCGTGTTAGTCGTCTAGGGTTCTACTCTAGCCGACGTGGGAATCCTGCGAGGAAGACCACGTCGGAGTTCTAGAGCTAGGATCATCAAGATCAAGATAGGATCCCGGTGGTGATCTTGTGATGTACTATCATTCATGGTGAAGTTATTTGTGTTTCTGAATCTTTAGCGATCAAGTGCCTCTTTCTATGATTTCGTTCTCTCTTGGTTTTGCTTCTTCTCCAATCTATTCTCGAGACAGATTGTTTGGGGTGTTCTTGTAGCCATGGTGGCTAGGGGTTCATACCAGATCTACCAAGTAGTTCGACATGTTCACTTGTGGACATGCCCTTAAGTTACCCACGCCGATAGGGAGCATCGTGACAGGTATGATCCCGTGTAAGGTGGGGGCTTTCGAGAGTTTGACCGAAGGTCATGATTTAAAGATGCTTTTTATTGAGATTCACATCTATCTTACTTCACTCTATTTGGCTCGGAGCTACAACATATGCATGATCTAGGCGATCTAGATTGGTTATCTCTAACTCTCTCTTGCTACCTCCGGTGTTTGGTGTTTAGTAGATTAGATCTGTTTTACAACCCTCTTCAAGACTAAAGGATTTCTATGCTAGTTGGATTGTTTCTTAAATCTTTTGTTCCATGGATTGATAAACCTTGGGGGAGTTGTCACACTCTGGTTTTTGGCCTTCTCAGAATTTTCAGTAAATCCTAAAACCTGGTTAGAATTAAAAGGAAAGTGTGTGTTGCTTTCGTGCCGAGCTGCATAGTATTCGAGTGCTAAAATTGTTTTTAAACGAGTCTAGTTTTTGTCTTGGCGTTCCGCGAGTTTTTCCAGATTTTCTGGGGATTTCCTCGCGCTTTCCCCTGGCTTAATCGTCGCGTTAGAGAGGACCACAAAGCGTAGCATGAGTCATAGATGCTTTTGTTAGGTTGACCATGTTCCAATAAGCCTCTAGGAATTTTCCCTTATTTTTCAGAGCTTTTGGAGTATTTTCCACGTTTAAAAGCAATTTCAGGATTTTCTGTAATTGTTTTTGAATAAGAAATTGATTCCCAAAATTAGAAAAATAAGGAAAAATAAAACCCACCCGAACCCTAAGTCTATATATACCGCCGAATAGCTCTCGTCGCCCTCATTCCAGATCTACAAACGCCTCCTGCAGCCACCTCCCGAAACACCGGGAATTGCTCGCCAAACTTCTCGCCGGCGACCAACTCCAGCGAGCAATTCTGGCCAGATCCGGCCACCCCCGACAGATCGGCCACCAACACAACGATCACGATAGCGTCCTCTATGCAGATCGTGTGTTGGATTCGCGAGATGAAGGATGAACACTGGCGCCCCCATGTTCTTCCCCAACTCCGGCCATCTCCCACCGTCACCGCGCGTCTCCATCGTCGCCATGGTGAGTACCCCGCCGCCCCGCCCCTCCTGCATATGCCTCACATGTGCGCATGACCCCAAACCCCATGACCTCGCCTGTTCCCTGGCCCCACTCTGGACCTGCTCGCCCACCGGCGCCTCGCACGGCCGAGCCGAGCGGTGCCCGTGCCTGCAAGATGTGTCGTCCCCCTCTGCTCTCGCGCAGCCTCTCCGCGAGTCCCTCGCCTTGCGCCCCGCGTGCCTGCACAACGAGCCTGCAGCAGCCCCGCCAGGATGCTCACGTGCCCCGCGCCCACCCGTGACACGGTAGCGCCGCCGCCTGCTGTCACCGCCGCCACGTGCTGCCACAGCCCCCGAGAAGCCACAAAACGGAATCCCCACGACGCCCTTAACCCATCCAGGCCCTCACCGGACCTACCCGCCCATCGGAGCTTCGGCAAGGCCAGACACCAGGACCAGCGGCACCGCCGAATAGAAGCTATGAAGAATTCTTCGTAGATGTGTTCTGTTTTCGGTGATTTTGCATTCTGTGCCCCAAAGAAATCTGTAATTAATTGCTTATTTTATGAGTCTAGGCCAAGTTACAGAAAACACCCCTCAAAAATTTCACCTTTGCACATAAACCCCACCCGAGCCTTTTAGCAGATCTAACCCAGGCCTTTTTATCTTTTGCAAGCACTATTTCCTGAGTCTTGCGAAAATTCCCTAGTTAATTATGATTAGGTCCCTGCAGCCTAATTTAGCCTATAGATTTCACGTTTTATGTCCGATTCGATCCATTCAAGTTGTGTTGGATTCGTAATAACGTAATCTACGCGTTAGTGGTGCTGTTTTCCATAAAACTTGTTTTTGGAATTTAATTAGTAATTAATTTGATTAATGGTCAATTTGAACTAGCTTTCTAAATAAAAGATGATTAGGCTTTTACACTCGCCTTGTGTCTTGCCCATAGGTGCAGAAGAGCCCAAGTTTTCATGGCGATCATAACCTATCCAAATTTCATCCCTATTGTTGCCACATAATTAGCCTATACCTTTGTTTCTATCTTATGGTAATTTGTCGTCTGGCTTAATAAATGTTTAGTGTATAAACCACTATAATCCCAGTGTAATATTTTAATACTGAATTCATATATTGCGGCCGCATATGTGAAATTTGGATATTAAAATAGTGTGTTGAATTGTATGTGCATATACTAAAGTTTGTTGATCCATTTATACAAAATTCCATTGAAGCTTTATTCCAATATTTCATGATGACATCATGTTCATGCCTTGATGATGTCACAATCTATTTGTCCTTAACCAAAATAACTCTAGCTTATGTTCTTTGCACCAATATGCCCTTGATCTTTCAATTGCCCCTACCTTTTCAACCGTAGCTCTGTCTTTAGTGTTTCTTGCGCTCCCGAGTTCGTAGTAGCTAGTGTTTTCTAGTAGTACGCTTTTCAAAACTTTTGTATTAATTTGGTGTATTGCTTTATTAGATGTATCATGTGTGCTGGTATTGATCGTGCTAATCAGTGAGCTGTTCGACATTGAAGGAGAACAAGGTTCTGAAGAAGAGAAATTACCGGCAATATTTTGAGGAAGGCAAGTATAACACGAGAAATTCCTTGGTGCCTATACACCATTAATTACACTACATTCATGCATGAGTTTAAATTGTTTAAGGTTATTCCTAGTACTTTTATACCTTATTTCCTTGTTCAACCTAGGTTATGCATCTTTGGGTAACAATGTGCTAGGCTATGCAACTTGATATCGCTGGACCAATGATACTTGATACCTGATAATGACAATTATTGAAGAATGGTTAAAACTTGCTTTTTAGCAACATGGTTAGGCAGCTGGAACATATGCTGTGTGCTTTGTTCTCGGCAACCCTTGCTCTAGAACATGTGCTATGTGCTTTGTTCTAGGCAACTCACGATCTAGAACATGTGCTGTGTGCTTTGTTCTAGGCAACCCTTAAACTGGAACATGTGTTGTGTGCTTTGTTCTGGGCATCACTTGTTATGGTTTCTGTCTTAAAGTGGCAACCCAGGAAAATAGTGCAACCACCGAAACTATATGGCTCTGGTCTTGACTAAGTAAAATGCACAACTCTAACTAGTTGGGGGCTAGTTGGGGGTTATCGAAAGGCGCAAGGGGAGAACCACGGTTTAAGTATGAGCCTGATCTGCTCGGGGACGGACTCACATTGTGCCATGATGTCCGTAGGCATTTGTTCACTTTGCGCCCTGAACGCCATCCACCCACTCACGTTGCGCCCTGGGTGTTTTGTTGATCCCGAGAGTTGGGTTCATGCGCCCATGTTGAAACCTTAGCGGCCCTTGGCTTTTTAGAGGGACTTTCGAAAGGTCTCGTAGTGAAACCCAGCCGCACACCTAAGGAAGTGTGAAATGGGTCTAGCTAACCCGGGCATCACGGGAATCATGACCAGTGGGGAATGTGTACAACCTCTGCAGAGTGAAAACTGATATATCAGCCGTACTCATGGTTATGAGTGGCTTGGATCCTTTTTGAATAGTTACTATTTACCCTGGTGATGGTGATGATGGAACGTTAATGGTATGATGATGAACGTGATGATACTTCTCTATATACTTAATTTGGGTTACAACTGGTTTTTTCCTATTGCATTGTAGTAATTTGGTTAATGTTAAAAATTGAATAACTAAAAGTGCTAACCGCAGTTAAACCGTGTCTAGCCTTTTGAGCCTTCATACCTCGTGTTATACTTGTTAAGTAAAGTTGGTTACTTACACTTGCACTATTCAACAAAATCCCGGATGGGTACTCAGATGAGGCAGCACTTGAAGATTTTCAGAAGAGTTCTAGGTTGCGGTTCACCAGCCGGCGTCCCTGTGGAATGGAGACTTCATCGTGAGAGATAGTACATAGACTTCCGCTGTGGTTTGTTTAAGACTCTTGTCTTTTGTAATAGTTTTCTTTGTAATTTGAGCACTGGTTTACTTTGATTTACCTTATTCTGGAGCTATATGTGTGTTTAAGACTTCTTGGGTACACATATAGGGCCCGTTTGGTAGAGCTCTGGCTCATGCAAAAACAGCTCTGGCTTTGGCTTGTCTGGTGAAGCAGCTTTTTCTGACTTTGGCTTGTCTGGTTGAAAAATCGTTTGGTAAAACAGCTTATCATAGCTTTGTAGAATGGATAGAGGAGATGAAATGTCTATTTTGCCCTTGTATATGTATATATGTTGCACATGTGACTTTGTATGTATTACGTTGGTGTGTAGTTTGATTACGCAATAATTAATTAAAGAGAACAATTATATTTCAAACTAATGTGATTAATTAAAGATAAAAATTAATGTGATTATGCATGTGAAAGAGAATAATTAGCAGCTCGTTATAGAGTCCTGTTTACAATAGTACGCAATGATCATGACACAACATCCAACCATACATCAAAGCATATGCCATCATGATGATCTACAAATAAAGATTGCTCTTGCAATGTCATCATGGAATTTATCCATGCTGCGGTCATTAGAATGTGGAGTCGAAATATCTGAAGCATTCTGAGATGGTTGATGTCTTGCATATCTATCTGGTATAGTGGGCACATAATCAGGATTCCGATCGCACTTTCTAAAATCTTTATCTTGTGCATGATTCTCACGAATGTAGTTATGTAGGCACATGGTAGCTGCAACAATCATCATTTGCTTATCCATTGGGTAACTAGGCATATTGAGAAGGATTCTCCACTTCATTTTCCACATGCCAAAACTGCGCTCTACCACATTGCGAATACTTGAATGCAAATGGTTAAAAAGTTCTTGCTCACCACATGGAGCAGGGCCTCTCCTCCAATCTGGTACATGATATCTTTCACCCTTGTATGGCGCCAAATATCTAGGCCGATTTGGGTAGCCAGCATCAACAACATAATATTTCCCTAAACACAAATTAAAAAAAAGATTAGTAAAGAAATGACACATTTTTTTGCCCACAACATACAAATTGTACTTCATACCTAGAGAAGGGTGTGGAAATGTGTTGTGATCATGCTTCAATGCATTAAATAGAACACTAGTGTCATGCATAGACCCTGGCTGTCCTATAGAAGCATATATGAACCGCATGTCAAAGTCAACAACTGCAAGAACATTCTGAGTTGCTTTGCCACTTCTACCAATGTATCTTATTAGATCATGCAGAGGTGGGGTAGCTGAAATATGAGTACCATCAAGTGCCCCAATGCAAACTTTGAAATGTGGCATCATCCTACGATCTCCAGTTATCCTATTGTGTGTAGTAGAGAAATTAGGATCAATCGGCCTTATATAGTCAGGACACACAGCCACAACACAATTCAAGACTTCTTCAAATTTCCTACTAATTGTCTCTCCAGAACGCTTGAAGACACCATGTAGAGCACTATTAGACCAACCATGACCACATACAACAAGAAATATGGCAAGTGATTCCATTGAGTTCATATGAATGGATGATTGAAGACCAAAAGTACTCACTAATAGATCATGCAAGCTGTAAAAGAGTGTAGCGTCCATTCTGAACATTTTATGACTTTGTCCTGGAGTATTCAATTTCTCCATAACCCAACCATACCCACTCTGTAAGAAAACTGCAGCATCATTCTTGTCATGATATGTCATGAAGTACTTGGATGCAACCATAGTAGTAGCAAATAGATTGTTCTGCACAGACCGCATCATTACCATGGTCTTTGTCATCCATTCATCTTCATCACTCTCATCAGAACCACTGCCATACAAAAAAGACATAAGAATAAGCTATATTATATTGTTTGGAGTCCATAGACTAATTTATTCGATAATACAAAGGTTCACACAAATTGGGAACATACAGATCGTACAAACAAATTGGAAACACACAAAGGTACACGGAAATCTATTTAGCCACATCATTTCTAGTCATCCACTTTGCAACCACTAAAATCTCTCCTCTGGAGTGTCTAAAGTCATAAACATCTCCCTTTTAGCTCTCTTTGTAAAAAGTAGAGATGCAATGAAATGTTCATCTGTATTTGGAGTAGCCCCACAATCCTTGACCAATGCCATGACATCTTGGATGGAACAACCAGACTTGTCCTTTCTTCTTGCAATTGATTCACAAGATGCAGTTGTTCTCTCATTCATGTCCACAATCTTTCCCATCTGTTCTTGAAACCAATGACCTGTACTAGTCTTTGGTTTTTTTCCCTTTGTGTTCCCATTCACTTTTCCTCTCTTCAATGGTGCCGATGTAGGTGTCACCTCTTTCGGATCACTGTCATCATCCTCAGCTTCTTCATCTTGATCAAGATTAATGGGTGAATTGTCATGTGATGGGTTTCCTTGGGCTGGTGGTATACCACTGGAGGCAACCAATGATCATCACCAGTGTTACGCAGATCTTCAAATATGATCTCCAACTTGTCTACATTTTGAAGGCCTTTGTTCTTAAACCTGGAAGATCCCTTTATGTCTTGTAATGAAAGCAATATTCTGCATGTAAGACATGGTGATTGCTGGCTGAAAATTGAAGAAAAACAGCACCATACATTGCACTTACATTGGCTGTCCTCTTCCACCAAGCCTCTGGCATGACTATGTTTGTTTTTGTTGCATCCCATCCAATACCGATCTCTTTATTGATCGATTTGTTCCAAATACCATAATCAATTTTCAGTCTATCCCACTTGTTCTTGAACTGTAATCTAGTGTACACAATTCCAAGCCTCACTTCAAACTTTTTAATCACATTTTTGTACCTGGCCTTATTCAAATATGTGCTATCTCGATTACCATTTTGAACCTCCTCTGCAAAAAGTTCACACACTACCCTGGTATTCTCATCACACCAATCGACAACGCTGTTGGGAACAAAGCCAATATGTTTTCATCAAGCAACATCAATTGTATGCTACATATACAAGCATCTTATGTAGGTACGCCATGCAATTTTCATTACCAATGTCATGACTGCAAATCGATCAGCATAAACAGCATGTCAGCTACTCACCTTGCATCAGTAAGGTTGACATCAACAGCGGCATCATCATCATGGACGGCTGGCCTTGGTGCGCGCCCACCTCTCCCACCTCAACCTCCTCTTCCAGCTCCTCGCCCACCTCGACCTCCTCTTCCTCCTCCTCAAAGATTTGCCACAACCGGGACCGGCACCTCTTCGTCGATGTCAACCGAGTCTAAAGACATCCAATCCGGGCCAAGCGATGTCGAAGTAGCCTTGGCGAGCCAACCAGTCGATCCACCAGAACCAGCCATGGCCGGGCCTCCAGGGAAGAGGGGTGCACCGGGCCACATGGCTGCGCCGGGGGGTCCTGGGATGCCGCCGCCGGGGAAGCCCGCACTGCCGGCCCAAGGACCTACGCTGGAGGCAGCGCCGGGTCACGCGCCCGGGCCATATCCTGCAGGGCACGCCATCGCGCTTGCCTCCCCCTCGCCAAGCTGCTGCCGGGGCCAAATCCAGCAGCCCACGCGGCTGCGCCGAAGGCAGCGGCGGCGGCGCTTGCTTCCCCTCCGGCTGAGCTCGCGCCCGAGCATGGTGCGCTTCCTGGACCGGCCGGGCCAGCCATGCCGGCCATCCCCGCACCCGCGGAGCCGGGGGCGGCTGCCATATCCACGGAGGCGCCGCTGGCCAACCCCATGCCCGCCGAGCCACTGTTGCCCATCAATCCACCCCCTTGAGGGAAGCCACCACCCAATCCGCCAGTCTCAGCTCCATCCTCGCTATCATTCGGACCGCCGGCCGCCGGCCGCCTCAAGCGATTCATGCGCAGCAGCGAGAGATAGGCGACAGCGATAGGGGCATGAGCGAGAGGAACGAAACAGGGGAGCGAGAGGACAGAGGAGACCGGACACCTTATCCACAGGTGGCAAATCTCCGTATTACTTACCAACTTTAGGGACAATTTGGTATTAAAGAGCTGCGGGAAAGGGGATGAGCTGGGGCAAGCTACTTTTTTTCGCTCTGCCTCCGTAGTGCAAAACACAGACCCGCTTTTGCTCGCTTTGGCATAGAATCAGTTTTGTGAATCACTGTTTGGTAAAAGAAGCTATGAAGCTGCAACAAAATCTCTCCAAGAATCCCTACCAAAGGGGTCCATAGTAGCATTCGGATTTCTTTCGTAAATCCGGGTGTGACAGGAGTACTCTGAGGGAAGAGCTACAACTGATCTGTGTGCTTGCGGTTCATGATTGACGTGTCTAAGGGCCATCAACAGCGGCCTTCGCAACGTCCATGTCCAGCACCACAAAGTCAACGAGGATGAAGTAGTTTCGGATTTTCACCGGAATGCTCTCCACGATCCCCGCCGGGTAGCGAACTGTTGAGTCCGCTAACTAGAGGCACATTGGTGTTGGCTTCAAATGCGTGAATTTCAGCTTATCAAATACGGTCTTGGGCATCACGCTGACATTAGCCCCAAGATCGCACAAGGAATTGTCAAAGCCTTGCAGCCCAATTGAACATGGAATGGTTGGGCATCCTGTATCCTTTTTCTTTTCCAGGACTAGATTGAGTATAGCTGCGCTACACTCTTCTGTGAGCCGAACCACCTCCGTGGTGGGTAAGGGGCGCTTCTCGTTGATGTTGTCTTTGATGTAACATGCGTAAGTCGGTACATGTAATATGTCCAGCAGAGGGACGTTGATGTGGATTTTCTATATCATCTCGACGAAGCATGTGAACTGCTCATACACTGTCAGCTCCTTGTTGCGAGTGGGGAATGTCAATAAGCTCATATCTACTAACTCATGTGGTGCCATCCCCCTCTCCGCTTCCCTGGGTTCTTCTGGGACCGATGGCCCCTCCGCTTCCTTCCGCCGTGAGACCTGTCATGTCAGGTTAGCATATGGCGGATCACGAGTGATCTTACCACCTCTTGTGGTCACCACATTTACTTTTTCATAAGAGATCTCGAATTGCCCCGGGAACCTCCCAGATTCAGAAATAGGAATAACACAGCAATTTGAGCCATTTGCAACTCAATTATTTTATTGAAGCTCAATTGATTCTTGAAAGCTAAAGAAAGGGTTTCCATTTTTATGTTTATGCTTTCCAGGTTTTATCATTGTGGCAAGCTTTTTAGAAAGAGACTCATTGATCTTAGCTTGGCCATAGACAAGTTCTTTGAGGGAGGGTTGATTTGAATTAAAGTTGTTACCTCCCTGATATTGAAGGCGTGACCAGTTCCAACCTTGGCCTCCTTGAGGACGATACTCGTTGTAGTTGTTGTTCATGTAAGCGACTTGCTCTTGGGTCTCAGGGCAGTCATCACCAAGTGGTCCTCATTCCCACAGACTTCTCATTCGAGTTTTGCAGCTGCCATCTAGTCAGGCTTGTACATCAGTTCTTTTGCTTTAGCGTTGTCGTCCAAATGCTTCTTTAGGAGGTCCATCTTTGCAGCCAGCATTCTGTCTCCTTAACAGTATGAGCATGACTCTGGTACGTGGTTGGAGCCGATCTTCACTCCAATCTTGGTTAGCGACCATCTTCTCGGCCAAGGCTGTGGCCCAAGTGACAGTGAGGTCGATGAAGGCCCCACCAGCAGCAGCATCTAGATGGGGCACGTGACTGTGTGGTCAACCCATTGTAGAAGCATTGAAGGATGAGCCATCCTTCCATCCCGTGGTCAGGGCAGGCAAGGATGTATTCTTGCAGCCTCTCCCACACCTCCAGGATGGATTCCATGCCCAACTGCTTGAAACTTGTGATCTTCCCACGGAGGATGTTAGTTCTGCCAAGCGGGAAGAACAAGGCGAGGAACATAGCGGAGCACTTTTCCCAAGTGCTAACAGCTTCCTTGTCCTTGTAGAACCATTGCTTCGCCTTCCCAAAAGGGAGAAGTTGATGTTGAAGACAGAAATGAACAAGTGATGCACCCTTTAGTTGTGAATATGGAAGAACAAGAAGAAATCCATGTAGGTAATTCTGTTACATATGACATGATTAGTACAGTACTCCTGTTAACTCCATGCATCAAGTTATGTTCCCTTTTTTTGGTTGTATCACCATAAAAATCACCTTTAGTTATGTTATGTGCAGTACTACTTGTCAAAGATAATTTTCAGTATATGATTTTCTGCAGTATTATATGGTTGCAGATGAGAAACATGATCTCCAATCCATATATGATACTAGTATGCAGCAGAAAGAAGAATAAACCCACGGAAGTAGTCATGATGGTAAACCCACTACTAGCAGAAAATTTACTTTATATGCATCCATAGTTACTGGTACAAATAAAAAATATATCATGATAGTTACAATGCCTTGGATGTAGAGGAGTTGGACTTGGCACATGACCTTCCAGCCATAGTGGAGGAGCTACTGGACAATGGTGTCAACATTGACTTCGATGTACAGGAGTTGGGCAACACAGATGATGACGAAGAGGAACATACAAATGGAAATGAATGACGTCAATCCAAAAATTTGACAGATATTCAGAGGCAACAAATTTATGAAGCATTGCTAGCAAGAAGTAACAATGGAAGATTGAAAAGAAATAGTGCATCCAGAGTTGCTGAACAGTTCAATGTAATCAAGAAAATAGCGAGACATGTTTGGAATCGAGCTAAGCAGTGCTGTGTACTTGGAGAAGTAGTTGATGTAAGTGTTGACGATCAAGATTGGCACAGGAACAGTCTGACAGGGAAAACTGATGGAACCGGATTCTAGAACCGGTGGAACCAGTTTTGGTTCCCTATTGCCTATCTGACAAGGCAATCCAGTGGCACCGGATTTGGAAACCGGTGGAACCAGTTTTCCCCGAGTCTCAGTAGGTTTGGACTCTTTTTGTAGATCCGAGTTATAAGAGGATCTTCCTCGCAGGGCAAGACCTCCCCACCCTATAAATATAAAGGGCCACGGCCGATTGAGGGTTATCCAATCGATCAAACATAAAATACCTTTGCTTTTTGTCATCTCCAAACTCTAGCTTTTCCAACCCTAATTGCTGTTCGTGCTTCGTCTCTACGGCGTTGACGGCATTCTGAGTGGCCTGCTGACCTCAGAGCAACCCTAGGCGCACCTGCCCTGACGGGGGTCCCTTCTGGGCCAGCGATCTTAGGCTCACGCAGCAAGCCCTAGGAAACCGGTACCCCCGGAATCCCAAAACCAGTTCCAACAGTTTTGCTCGGCCTGCTGCAGTTGATTGATCCGCTGCGGATCCACGCGAGCTAGCGCAATTCAGTGTGTTGACCGTGAAAGGCGTCAACAGTAAGGTCCAGGAAACCAAAGAACAGTGGCCGGAAAAAGGTTCAAGTCGATTTGACACAAGTTCTTCGTGTTCTCTTGCATAAATGGAGCACTGTACGGTGTTTAGCACGAGCATTAGGTGTGAAGAGAAGCACACCACATAGGTGGTTCAAGGAGGGGTTGCTACGACATCACTCAAATTCACTGAAGCCTTTGTTGAAGGAGGCAAACAAAAAAGAGAGGCTACACTTTTGCATTTTCATGTTAGATCAGAATACATTGCCACATGACCCCAAGTTCAATCAAATGTGTAAAATTATCCACCTAGATGAAAAGTGGTTCTGCTTAACAAGAAAGAACAGGAAGTTTTACCTACTTCCTGGTGAGGTTGATCCACACAGGTATGTGCAGAACAAGAATTCCATTGTCAAGGTCATGTTCTTGTCAGCAGTTGCCAGGCCTAGGTTTGATGAAGAAGGAAATTGCACTTTCGATGGAAAGATAGGGGTCTGGGCTTTTATCAGAAAGTGAGTACATTTGTCACACCCGGATTTACGAAGAAACCCGAATGCTACTATATGTGTACCCAGGATGTCCAAAACACAAATATAGCCTTAGAATAACAAAATATCAAAGTAAATCCAGTGCTCAAATACAAAAGAATAGCATCTCAGAATTATTACAATAAGACTCAAGTCTTTAATCAAAGTTTACACATACGAATAAATAAACTCTCGTGGTGCCATAAACTCCACAAGGACACCGACTGGTTGATAGCTTCCTAGAAGTCTGGGATATCTTCAGGGAACTCCACAACTCCTTCAGGTTCATCTGATTACCCATCTGGGATTTTGTTGAATAATGCAGGTGTAAGTAAACCAACTTTACTTAACAAATATAGCACGAGGGATGAAGGCTCAAAAGGCTAGACACGGTTTAACTATGGTAAGCACTTTTAGTTGCTCAGATTTAGCATTAAACCTAATTACTAGAATATACTAGGTAAGATCCCAGTTGTAACCCATATTAAGAATGCAGAGTAATATCATTATATCATCATCACATTATTACCAAGTTCATTTAAACATCACCAGGGTAAAAGTCACCATTCAAAAAGGATCCAGGCCACTCGTAACCGTGAGTACGGCTGATATATCAGTTTTCACTCTGCAAAGGTTGTACACTTTCCCCACTAGTCATGATTCCCGTGATGCCCGGGCGGATCAGACCCATTTCACACTTCCTTTGGTGTGTGGCTGGGTTTCACTACGAGACCTCTCGAAAGTCCCTCTAAAAAGCCAAGGGCCGCTAAGGTTTCAACATAAGCGCATGAACCAAAGTCCCGGGATCAACAAAGCACCCAGGGCGCAACGTGAGTGGGTTGATGGCGTTCAGGGCGCAATGTGAACAAGTGCCTATGGACATCAGGGCGCAGCGTGAGTCTGTCCCCGAGCAGATCAGGCCCATACTTAAACCCCGGTTCCCCCCTTGCGCCTTTCGGTAACCCCCAACTAGTTAGAGCTGTGCATTTTACTTAGTCAAGACCAGAGCCCATTTGATTCCCATGGTTGCACTGTTTTCCTGGGTTGCCACTTTCAGATAAAACCATAACAAGTGATGCCCAGAACAAAGCACACAGCACAGGTTCCAGTTTAAGGGTTGTCTAGAACAAAGCACACAACACAAGTTCCAGATCGTGAATTGCCTAGAACAAAGCACACAGCACATGTTCCAGAACAAGGGTTGCCGAGAACAAAGCACACAGCACATGTTCTAGCTGCCTAACCATGTTGCAAAAAAGCAAGTTTTAACCATTCATCATTATTCATCATTGACATGTATCAAGTATCATTGGTCCAGCGATAACAAGTTGCATAGCCTAGCACATTATTACCCAAAGATGCAGAACCCAGGTTGAACAAGAAAGTAAGGTTTATGAATACTAGGGATAACCTTAAATAAATTAAACTCATGCATGAATGTAATGTAAATTAAGGGTGTATAGGTTGCAAGGAATTTCTCGTGTTATACTTGCCTTCCTCTTGGTACTGTAGCTGCTGCTCTTGCTCTTCAAAGTGTTGCTCGAAGGACGTCTTGAACAGCTCATCGTCTAGACACGATCAACAATCACCAACACACATTCCAGACAAGCCAGTACATGCATATCAAGTAAAATAAAATCGAACAGTACACCAATCAATACAAATAGTGGCTAAAAGCAAATAAAACTATTCTACGCACTACTACTAGGAGCGAAAGAATCGCTGAAATAAGAGTTAAAACGCATTTTCTAGGGCTAAAACAAGGTCTAGGGGCTTGCTGGCAAAGAAACTAAACTTCGAGGGGCTTAACTGTGAAAAACTAGGGACCTAAATGTAATTACATATAAAAATAGAAGGTCTAATGTGCAAAAACTTCAACCTAGGACGGCGGGTACTAATATTTAAAAGCTCAGGGTCCAAACTGAAAGAAAAAGGACTTAAACGCAATTACTTTTGAACTAAGCTAGACTGCAGGTTGATTAAGGCAAAACTGAGGGGCTTTTCTGCAAAACTGGCGCTGACACAGCGGCTGGGCTGATGCGGCGCTGACGTGGCACCCATGTGGCGACCACGTGGCGCACGTGTGGCACTGACGGGGATGTGGACCGCACCGTGGACCGCGTCCACTGGTCCACGGTGGACTGGTTAAGGGCGAAGAGGTACGGGATGTTTTCGGCCATTCAGATCAGATCCAATGGCCGGGGTTTGAGCGGGCGGCGCAAGGCGGCCGGCGGCGAGCTGGGACGCAGCGGCGATCAGCGGCGAGTGGCGGCGCATAGCTGGCGTTGGCAAAAAGGGCGCTAAGAGGCTCGGTTTCAAATGCGGTTTGGACGGGGAGAACGAGGAGCGAACGTCAAACTCACCTAGGGGTGTTGTAGCGGCTATTGGGCGGCGGAGAGGGGCTCGATGGCGAATGGTGGCGATGAGGCTCGGAGCTCGGCGGTGAGGTCGTTCCGGTGCTCGACTCGGCTCAAGGGCGTCGGCAATCGCTCGCGGGTGCTCCTGCGAGGACAACCGCGGGGTCAGGGCAAGCCTTGGTTGGCAGGACGGCGACACATAGCTCAGCGACGAGCTCATCTCATCAGCTATAGCGGCGGCGGCGCTCGGGTGTGGAGAAATGGGGTAAGGCAGGGGCTAGGCCTTCTTTTATAGGCTAGGTGCGTAGGAGATAAGCTCGGGAGGGAATCCGCGGCGGTTTCGGGGCCGTCCGCGCGATCCTCACGCGGTGGTTGCGCGGCAGCGGCGGCCGGTCCCCGGACTCGAGTCCGAGTCGGAGGGGAGGAACCCGACAGGTGGGCCCCGCCTGTCGGTCGTCCGCGCGAAAACGCCCGGACGCCAGGGCGCCTTCATCTCAGGGGAAGCGGAGGCGAGGTGCGGGCGCGGGCAGCTGGGCCGGCTGGGCCGAACGGGCCACGGGGGCGAGGGAGGTAAAGTGGCTGGGCTGGGAGAGTTTAGGGGGCAAAAGCGGACAGGCTAACAGTTGAGGGGGCTAAAGCAAACTTAAAGCGAGAAAGCAAATAAATTCAAAACCCATCAAATGAATTGTCAACAAACAAAAATATGCTTCAGCATGAATGCACATACCTGTTTTCTACGCTTACCATTGCTTTTAAATTTTGACATAGTTTAAATAAACCTGTCATGAGCAACACAATAACTAAAACAATTAAATCCTATTTTTTATTAAGTCCTATTTTTAGGGTGTTACAGAACTACCCCCCTTAAGATGAATCTCGTCCTCGAGATTCAGCTGCAGATTGGAATAGATTGGGAAACTCTGCCCTCAAATCCTCCTCTCTTTCCCAAGTTGCCTCATCCTCTGAATGTTGACTCCACTGTACTTTGCACATTCGTGTGACCTTGTTTCGAGTAACTCTTTCTGCTTCCTCCAATATCTTGACTGGATACTCGGTGTACGTAAGATCCTCCTGCACAATTAGTTCCTCCATTGGTAGCTGTTCCTCTGGCACTCTTAGGCACTTCTTCAGTTGTGACACATGGAACACATCATGAACCCCTGAGAGTCTTTCTGGTAGGTCCAACTGATATGCTACTTCACCCTTCCTTTCTAGCACTTTGAATGGTCCAATATACCTGGGCGCTAACTTTCATGGGTGACACTTTGAGATACACGTAGTCTCCAACCTCAAAGCTAAGTTCCCTTCTGCGCACATCTGCATAACTTTTCTGTCTAGACTGGGCTGCCTTTAAGTTCTGTCGGATGGTCTGCACTTGCTGTTCTGCTATTCTAAGAACCTCAGGTCCAAACAATTGACTCTCCCCTGTCTGATTCTAGAATAATGGTGTTCTGCATTTCCTGCCATATAATGCCTCAAACGGTGCCATCTTGATACTCTGTTGGTAGCTATTGTTGTATGAGAACTCCGCGTAGGGTAGACTCTTATTCCAACTAGCCCCATACTGTAGAGCACATGCTCTCAACATATCCTCGAATATCTGATTAGTTCTTTTTGTTTGCTTATCTGTCTGGGGGTGATAAGCTGAACTGAACTTCAACTCAGTATCCATGGCTTTCTGAAGCTTCTGCCAAAAGTGTGACGTGAACTGCGTCCCCCTATCGGACACAATCCTCTTAGGTACTCTATGCAGACACACTATCCTCTCCATGTACAGCTCCGCTAGCTTGGCGCCTGTATAGGTACCACCTTGGTCAAACGGTCAACGATCACCCACATAGAGTCATAACCTCTCTGCGTACGTGGTAGACCTGTAATGAAGTCCATGTCAACCTCTTCCCATTTCCATTCTGGTATCTGGAGTGGTTGCAGTAAACCAATAGGTCTTTGGTGCTCTGCCTTGACTCTTTGACATGTATCACACAAAGCAGTGTACTCTGCAACTCCTCTCTTCAGTCCATACCACCAGTACCTTTCCTTGATATCCAAGTACATCTTGGTACTGCCTGGATGGATCGAGTAGGCTGAGTCATGAGCTTCTCTTAATATAGCCTCTCTGATGTGCTTCACCTCTGGTACACATAACCTCTTACCATACCACAAGGTTCCCTGTTCATCAACTCTGAAACCTGGTGCGTGTCCAAGCGGGATTTGCTCTGTAATTTCCTGTAGCTTCTTGTCCTTTACCTGTGCTTTTTGGATTTCTTGCTCTAGAGTAGGCTCAACTTCCAATTCTACCAAATTGGCTACCATGCCCATGTTTAGTCGTTCAAACTCTTTGGCTAATTCATCTGGCATGTGAACCACCTCTATCATATTAGCGTAGCTCCTTCTACTGAGGGCGTTAGCAACAAGGTTTGCCTTCCCTGGATGGTAGTGAATCTCCAAGTCATAATCCTTGATCAACTGTAGCCACCTTCTCGGCCTCAAATTCAGATCAGATTGGGTGAACACATACTTCAAACTTTTGTGATCCGTGTATATGTCGCATTTATGCCCAATCAAATAGTGTCTCCAGATCTTCAAGACATGTACCACAGCTGCCAACTCTAGATCATGAGTCAGATAGTTGATCTCGTGTCTCCTGAGCTGCCGGAAGCATATGAAACCACTCTACCTTCCTGCATCAACACACATCCCAATCCTTGTCTAGAAGCATCACAGTAGATTGAGAAACTCTTATTCAGTTCTGGCAAAATCAATACTGGCGCAGTAGTTAACCTCTTCTTGAGTTCTTCAAAGCTCTTTTGACACTGCTCGGACCAAACGAACTTAAAATTCTTTTCTAGTAATGCTGTCAAGGGTTTGGCAATTTTAGAGAATCCCTCAATGAATATCTAGTAATAACCTACCATTCCCAAGAAACTCTGAATCTCGCTAACATCCTTAAGAACATCTTTCACCTTCTTAGGATCAACTGCCACTCCTCCATTAGAAATTACATGTCCAAGGAATGACACTTCCGTCAACCAGAAATCACACTTACTGAACTTGGCAAATAACTGTTGCTCCCTCAATCTCTGCAGCACCAACCTCAGATGTTCCTCATGCTTCTCCTCATTCTTGGAGGGAACCAATATGTCATCAATGAATACCACAACAAACTTGTCTAGATAGTCAATGAACACTTTATTCATCAAGTACATGAAGTATGCGGGTGCATTGGTTAGTCCAAAAGACATCACAGTAAACTCATACAAGCCATACCGAGTAGTGAAGGCGATCTTCGGTATGTCGGACGGACTAATCCTCAGTTGGTGATATCCCGATTGAAGGTCGATCTTAGAGAACACACAGGCTCCTCTCAGCTGATCAAACAGGTCATCAATCCTGGGTAAAGGATACTTGTTCTTGACGTAACCTCATTCAAGGCTCAGTAATCTATGCACATTCTTTAAGTCCCATCCTTCTTCTCCACAAATAGCACAGGTGCTCCCCAAGGTGAAGAGCTAGGACGGATATAACCCTTATCTAACAACTCTTTTAATTGTTTCTTTAGTTCTTCTAATTCTTTTACCCGCATTTGATATGGTCTTCTAGCTATAGGTGCAGTTCCAGGGTTAAGCTCAATGAGAAACTCAGTGTCGCGTTCTGGGGGCATACCTGGCAACTCCTTTGGAAAGACGTCTGGGAATTCACCCACAACTCTAATTCCATCCATGGAATCTCCTTTCATCTGGTTGATCTGGCAGGTTCCCAGTGTAGACGGATTCGCTTGAAAATCAACCTTTTCTCCAGTCTTGGTTGTCAGTTCCACTGTCCTCTGAGCACACTTGATTATGGCATTGTAGGCTTGCAACCAGGTCATTCCCAAGATAAGATCAATCCCCATGGAGTTTAGAACTATGGGTGTGGCGTGGAACTCTACCCCCTTATTTGTACACTTACATCTGGACATGCTAGTATCGCCCTTAATTCCCCTCCAGGTGAATTAACTACTAAAGTATGTTGCATGGGTTGCATGGTCATTCTATATTTTTCCACATACTAGGCAGATATGAAAGCATGTGTAGCACCAGAATCAAACAGAACAGTTGTGGGGTGTGAGTTGACTAGAAACGTACCGAACACCACATCGGTTGCTCCTTGGGCTGCCTCCTCACTCACGACGTTCTGCTGCCCTTCGTTGTTGCGTGGCTACTGGGGGTTCTGACCGTTGTTCCTTGGGGCGTTGTTCTGCCCATTGGCATTCTGGCCTCTCTTCGGGCAGTTGTTATCATAATGCCCAGGGTCACCACAGTTGTAGCAAACTCTGCCTGCCATGGGGGCTACAGGCACAGCATTGCTCTAAGTGAGGCGTGGTGTCGGGTTCTGTGGCTATTGCTGCTGCTGGTACCTCTGCTGGTACTGCTGTTGCTGGTGCTGTTGTTGCTGTTGCTGCTGCTTGTAAGGCGGGCGTTGTTGGTACTATTGGCGCTGCTGCTGATTTCCAGAGTTCTGCGGACCTTGAATGCGGAGCTGGCCACCAGACTGTGGGTTGAAGCGAGGGCGTGCACTGCTTCCACCCGTCTGGTTGAGGAATTTCCTCTTCTTGTCCTCCATCTCCCGACACTTGTTCTCCAGCATCAGGGCATTATCGACCAATTCATGGAAGTTGCCGAAGGAGTGTGCGAGCAGCTGGTACTAAAGGCCATCATTCAATCCCCAAAGGAATTGTCTCTGCTTCTTCTTATAATTCGCTACGTTTTTAGGAGCGTAGCGGGACAGCTTGATGAACTTGTCACGGTAAGCGGTGATGGTCATCGATCCTTGCCTCAAGGCCATGAACTCCTCCTGCTTCAGAGTCACGAGTCCCTCTGGAATGTGATGGTCACGGAACCTCTTATAGAACTCAGCCCACGTGATGTGGTCAGGGTCCTGGTGAGAGTACAGGTATAGGTCCCACCATTCCTGGGCAGCTACTTGTGGTTGTCCAGATCCATAGAGCACCTTCTCCCTGTCGGTGCACTGAGCTACATCCAGCTAACGGTTCACACCCTTGAGCCAGTCTTTAGCTTGTAGTGGCTCACTGGCATGGATGAAGACAGGCAGGCGTCCCTTCATGAACTCACCACGCCGGTCTCTGACTTGTGGTTGGTGCTGGGGTGGCAGTTGGTTCTGCAGGTTCTGTTGCACTGCTGTGAACGCGTTGGCCATCTGCTGTAGCAATTGATTCTGATTAGTCAGCAGTTATTTGAGGGGCACTGGAGTTGGTGGCAGCGGGTTCTGGTTGGCACGACCCCCACGGGCATTCCCCCGGTTTGCCATCTGTTACAGACACATTCCATGGTTACTGTCAGTTCCACACTATGAATCTGTTCTGACTGCTCGTGAGTGTCGAGATAGAGATATATTAAGAGAATATAGTAGGCAGAGAATGAATGGGAGCAAAATGATGAGACAGATAGATCATAAAACCCAACTATTTATTCATTAACAACCTAAGCCAATATTCTAGATGTATGTGAACAATAGGTTCACATGCACCACACTCATTACAAAGATCCAAATCACACAAGTTCACAAGAATAATAGAACAAGCACACATTGATACTATTCAAACACTAAGACTCAGACGACTCACATGACTCAAACTCGCAAGACTAGTGTTTTTATTACAGCCCAAGCTAATCTAGTTCTCATCTATGGTGGTGCAACTAGCAGCAGTCTCATAGCGGGTCCTCTTGCATGGCGGTGCTTCTCCAAGGTACTCTGGCTCCTCCATTGGTGGTTCGGCATTTGGATGCTCCAGCTCTGTGATCCTAAGCCTTGCTGCTTGCAGCTCTTCAAACATCCTGGAGTGCTCATCCAGCAGCGAGTCAAACTCTGTGTTGATGGTTGCAGCAAAGCCCACCGTCTCCACATGTCTTGCATTCTGCTCTCCAGCTGGGTTGGCGATCCTGCTAGCTCTCCTCCCACATGGTACACGAGGAAGGTAGCGTTCTGCCCCATCATGAACAAGGCTGTAGTATATTCCACGATATGCGTAGAGTGCCCGGCGAATAGCATCACTAATGCCAGCCTCCTGAGTCTCCCTGGGAGCCAGCGCGTGGTGCCTGACTCAGTCCTGGCGGCGCCCAACAGCCGAGCAGACACTCGAACACACACCGTGGTCTTCCGAAAGTCAGTGTAGCGGTGATAAGTCCACCACTCACTGCGCTAGTCCACACTGACACGGCCATGTCCATAGTGGTGCAGAAGTAGACGAAGCAGACGATGATGGAAGTAGCAGTCCCCTCCATCACGCGTAGTCTCCACCACCTTCCATCCTGTAGCTGGAGGTGGGTGGCCTTCTCCTTCATCATCAGAGTCTTCAGAGCCATCAGAGTCAGAACCATCTCCATCTGAATCATCACCACCACCTTCGGGGTCCTCTGGGCCTCCTCCGGCAGCGGCCCCTTCTTGCTTGACTGGAGCAGGTAGCGCCTCTGGTGGAGCAACAGGCACGAACCGGTCTTCCTCCTCATCATAGATCTCGACCATCTCGGTATCTTCTTCAGCTTCCTCCACTGGTGGCTTTTGAACAGGCGGCAGCTCTATCTCTCGAACTGGATCAGGGTTGAAGAATTGCAGGGCATGCTCAGCAACTCTGGGAGGCAAGAACTCTCCAACATACCTGCGCGGAGTGACCTTAGTGCAAGCCATCTATAGAGAAAAGAGAACAAAGGAATAAATTAAAATTTTGTAATAGAGTGAGATAGAATAATAAGAATAAAGTTTGTATAAAATAATACAAAGTGAAACAAGAAGTTAAAGTTAGTTAGAAATAAGGAGTAATAATAAGGATAAGTGAAAAAATCAAGATTAAATTTAAATTGAATAAAGATAAGGACAAAATAAGACTCTAAACGACCATTCTAACTAGTCTGGTCTCCTACAGTCAGCATGATAAGACTCTAAACGACCATTCTAACTAGGCTGGTCTCCTACAGTCAGCATGGCTTTGATACCAATCTGTCACACCCAGATTTACAAAGAAACCCGAATGCTACTATATGTGTACCCAGGAAGTCCAAAGACACATATAGCCTTAGAATAATAGAATATCAAAGTAAATCCAGTGCTCGAATACAAAAGAATAGCATCTCAGAATTATTACAATAAGACTCTAGTCTTTAATCAAAGTTTACGCATACGAATAAATAAACTCTCGTGGCGCCATAAACTCCACAAGGACACCGACTGGTTGACAGCTGCCTAGAAGTCTGGGATATCTTCAGGGAACTCCACAACTCCTTCAGGTTCATCTGATTACCCATCCGGGATTTTGTTGAGTAATGCAGGCGTAAGTAAACCAACTTTATTTAACAAATATAACATGAGGGATGAAGGCTCAAAAGGCTAGACACGGTTTAACTATGGTAAGCACTTTTAGTTGCTCAGTTTTAGCATTAAACCTAATTACTAAAATATAATAGGAAAGATCCTAGTTGTAACCCATATTAAGAATGTAGAGTAATATCATTATATCATCATCACATTATTACCAATTTCAGTTAAACATCACCAGGGTAGAAGTCACCATTCAAAAATGATCCAGGCCACTTGTAACCATGAGTACGGCTGATATATCAGTTTTCACTCTGCAGAAGTTGTACACTTTCCCCACTGGTTGTGATTCCCGTGATGCCCGGGTAGATCAGACCCATTTCACACTTCCTTTGACCGGAGGGAAGTAGATTAAAGATGGTTTTGGATGAGATGGATGATCCGTGCGCTTGTGGTTCACAATTGACGTGTCTAGGGGCCATCAACATCTGTCAAGGTGCTGTGCTCCGTCTTTTGGGCTGTTGGCCCGTGTATCGCTTTGGAGTCCAATAGGGACATGACTAGGGGGTTTTGCACAACCTAATCCTCTTATATTCAGTAGCCGCCACCACATTAGGGTTTGGATTTTTTTGGATGTAAGTTTAGCCATTGCTACTTTCTTGTAGACGCATGTGTCGACTAGACCATCCGTTCTACTTAATTTGGAACCCCAAATTCATGTCTATCTGATTTATCCCTTGGACAAGGTCTGTGCGCTGTTTGCTTGTCCACTTGTTCTTGCTTGTTCTTTGGTTTGCTTGTAGGTACAAGGTTGTTCTTGGCGCGGCAAGAACAACACAAATCAGAGCCAGTGTAACTGTCACTAAGGTGCAACATCCTTGTGGTTGTTGTAGTCGGGCAGCACAACATCGAATCCACCCCCCAAATCGAGTTATCCACCACTCACTAAAAGTTCAGCACCAAACCCTAGAGTTGGGGTTTTATCATGTGGTAATCAGAGCAAGGTTTATCGGTGAGTGATTTACCGTTCTAAATTTGCCTACAGTCCAAAAATTCAAAAAATAGGTTAGATCTGAAATTCCAGAAAACAAGTTTGAGCCTTTGATGTTCTACTTAGTTCTTTGCTTGTTGAATTTTCAGTTGCATTGATTGGACTAGTTGCTAGTTCTTAGTGGTTAATTCTTTAGAGTTTCGAGTTCTGCTCACGCTTTAGGTCACCACGAGATCCACTAGAACCATTTACATCTTCATTTCCAGTTTCGCCCAATTTAGCACGGGAAGAAAATATTCATATCTTTTGTTGTTTATATCCGATTCAAGAGTTTAAATACAATCTGAAAAACTTATCTTGTGGCCTTTCCTATAGATCCAACCTTGATCCATAATTCGTTTTGAGCACTGTGCAATTGCGCTGGAGATTCGTGATCTGCAATCTGAAACTAGAGTTGTTAATCTAATTTCAAAGGGGCTGTGTGCAGTAACCCTTTGTATTGATTTGTCTTGATACTAAGAAAAAAGAGTTTAGTCCTCTGAAAAATGGAGAAGAAAGGAAGAAAGAAAGAAAGAAAGAAAGAAAGAAAAAGAAAAAAGAATAAAAAAGGACAGAGTGTTATTTTCCTCGTGTTCCTTGGTTACTTTGGTGTGTGACAACACTTGTGTTCAGGCTCGTGTCTCTAGCATGAATTTATCCTAGGACCAGCACATGACCATCTTTGAATGCTTATTCAACTTGCATTGACTAATGTGGTTCTAGTTGTACCTTAATTCTTTGTCCTTGCAGCCACCTATAGCTGCACAAATTTTCTACAACATCACCGGGTGTGCTTGTGTCACCGTTTGTGTTGTTCTTGCTAGTTGCCAACACCTTCTCTAAATGTGGTAAGAACAAGTAAGAACTTGGTTGCACAAGTTTGGGAGAAGATATAGTGTGCCACCACCTATTTATTTTAGTTGGTTGGTATTTTCTTGTGAATTTTGCTACTGTCCACTAACGATGACAGGATTGGAGCAATACATGGGAGCTGGCAGCCTGCATCATGAGTCTTCACGACCTCAACAACATATGAGAGCACATCCACTGGAAGTACATGATGATGTTCTAACTAAGATAAGTTATGATCTACCTTCTTTTGAGGGAAATTTTGACCCTCATGCCTACATTGATTGGGAGCTTAAGGTAGATGCAGAATTTGATAGTTATGACATGTCTGAACATCAAATGATTCTTGCTGCCTCTAATGCTTTAACTAAAGGTGCTTATAACGAACGGAAACATCTTAGTAGGCACAACAAAATTTGACCAACAGGGAAATATTCTAAAATGCATTTTTGAGATGTATATATTCCTGAATATTTTGTTGATTATTTGCTTAAGAAATTGGAGAAACTAAAATAGGGTAGTAAGAATGTGAAACAATACTACCATAATTTTAAAATTTGTATCATGTTTGGTGGGTTAGATGAATGCATGGAAGATATTATGAGTAGGTCTGTGAGAGGGCTGAATTTTGAAATTAGAACCTTGCTCGTTAACAAATCATATAGCCATATTGGTCACTTGTTTTTGGCTTGCTCTCAGTGTTGAAAAGGAGCTTCTATCATCTATGAATACTTGCAAGTATGATTTGACCCATAGTGTCCAAAATTTGTACACTCTACATGCTAATCAAGAGCATGAAATTGTGGAACCCTTTGCTGATTTACCTTTGTCACAAGATGAATTACTTGTTGTTCCTTGTGATAAAGAGGACTTGTGTGTCGATGCTTCTTTTGTTCCTATTCCTCAACTAGTGAACAAGTATGATATTTTTGCTTTAGAACCATATCAATATGCTAAGGATAAACCTTTTCTTCCAATTACTTGTGCACAAGATGAACTCAAATTATTATCTTCTTTAAATACTTTGGATTATATTGAATTTGATATTTTATGTAATCTAAACTGTTTAGAGGAGAGAATTTTTGCATATTCTGAATTGACATGCTTGTCTAAACATACATATTACTTTATTGGCAAGTATAATTCTAAAGGAGAATATATGGTACATCGAGTTTATATTTGTTCAAAATTGAAATCTTCATTGGCTATTGAACACTATGATCAAGTAGACAATTGCAATAACACTAATCCTATAAGTTTGTCTAGTTTTGTCTTAAAGAAACTAGTTTAAGTCCAAGAAGGAGAGAATTGTTAGCTGCTATCTATGATCTCTTCTACAATTACAGTAAGACTGAGGATGGATTACTTTGAAGAAGGAGAGATGATGGGACATGAGACCTTCATATACGACCATTGATTATAAGGACCAATCACGAAGTGCAAGTCCATCAAAATTGAACACTCGATTCGCCGGCAGTTTGGGTGTACAGTGTACTTCATTGGGAAGGCCATGGTTCCTTCATCCGGAGTGTGTTTGAGGTCCATGAGCACTTGATGGAAAGATTATTTATAATATTTCAAATGGATCTGATCTCACCTCAATATCGTGTCAGCAAGGCCTCCAGATCATAAAGACATGTTATCTCTATTTTTACTAGGTGCTACTATGTCGTCGTGGGCTTCTTATTCACACTTGGGACCCTGGCCCATGTTGGAGCATGCCTCCACCATGTGGGCAACACATCAATGAAGCACTTGTACATCCTCCTCCTTGGCCACCACCTTTAGAGGCCAGCAAGGGCGTCCATGACAAGTTGGAGGCCCAGTCCATGTCGAGTTCGAGTCCGTTTCAGAGTCCAGAAGTAGCCTGCACCAAAAATGATGCCCATGTCGCATACGGCCTCAATTTTGGGTGTTCTACATATGCTTGGAAAGCTAAGGAGAAAAGCTTTCCAATGGAACCAATCGCAAGTCTATATTGTATCGGAGTTGATGGGAATCATCAAAATAATTGGATGTCCAGAATCTGTCAAGGTGCTGCACCGCCGTCTTTTGGGCTGTTGGCCTGTGTATTGCTTTGGAGTCAAATAGGGATGTGGCTAAGGGGTTTTACACGACCTAATCCTCTTATATTCAGTACCTGCCACCACATTAGGGTTAGAGTTTTGTTTATATGTAAGTTTAGCCATTGCTACTTCCTTGCAGACGCGTGTTGATGCTTTTTTTGTCAACACACCGAGAATTGCGCTAGGTCGCGTGGATCTGCAATGGATCAATTACCAACAGCAACCCCGGTGCCACCGGATTTCTAGGGCTTGCTGCATAGTCCTACGAATGCTGGCCCAGGATGGACCCCGTCAGGGCTGGTGCACCTAGCGTGGCTCTGAGGTCGGCAGGCCACTCAGAACGCCCGTCAACGCCATAGAGACGAAGTATGAATAGCAATGGAGGTCGAAAAATCTAGCGTTTGGAGATGACAAAAAAGTAAAGGTATATTGATTGATCAATTGGATAAACCCTCAATCGGCCATGGCCCTCTATATTTATAGGGTGCGGAGGTCTTGCCCCGTAAGAAAAGTCCTATTACATCTCGGAACCCTCAAAAGGGTCCAAACCTACTAGGACTCAGGAAAACCGGTACCACCGGTTCTAAATCCGGTTCCACTGGATTTGGTTGCTAGATCAGCTACAGAGGATCAAAATCGGTTCTACCAGTTTTAGGACCTGGTGCCACCGGTTCTTGCTGCTAGACCGGCTTCGTGCCAATTTTGATCATCAACATATACCCCTCTATTTTTTGGTAAAGCTTGCGTACCAGAAAATATATCAGCACAAAAAAATACACCTGAGGGCGATGATAAACAAACTTCATCAGCCTTTTCACTCTAAGGACGATATTCAACATTATCGACCATATAAATTAAGCTTCCTACCAAATACTTGGATAATATTTCTTCAAATACCTCCCATTGAGAGCCCTTGGCAGCCACTGGCCTTGCAGAGTCTCTGCCACATAAGAATTACTAAAGATCACCTTTGTCACCTTGTATGGCCCTTCCCAATTTGGAGACCATTTACCAAACTTGTTACTCTTCGATCCTATCGGTAGAATTGTTTTCCACACCAAATCGCCAACCTGAAAAGATTTTCCTTTTACCTTCTTGTTATAAGCTGTAACAGATTTTATCCTTCTCAATTTCCTTCAAAGCCTTCAAACGCTCATCGGTCACCTCATCAATATGATCCATCATCAAATCATGATAACCAACAGCATCAAGATCATTTTGTTTGGTGAACCTATATGCACCCAGATTTACCTCAACAGGCAAAATGGCTTCCTGACCATATACAAGCTCAAAAGGAGTAACCTTAATAGCACCATGTCTAGATATACGATGAGCCCACAAAGCTTCGGATAAAACCTCATGCCACCTTCTAGGATTCTCTTCTATTTTCTTCTTAATGAGCTTAATCAAAATTTTATTACTAGACTCGACTTGACCATTAGCCTGAGCATAGTATGGAGATGAATTAAGTAATTTAATTCCATACATCTCAACAAACTCACAAACTTCTTTTGATATAAACGATGTACCTTGATCAGTAGTCCAAGTTTGTGGAATGCCAAACCTATGAATAATATGTTCAGTAATAAACTCAATTACCTCCCGATGCGTCATATTCTTCAAAGGAATCACTTCAGTCCATTTTGTAAAATAATCAGTAGCCATTAGCACAAAACGATGTCCCTTTGATGAAGGTGGATGAATCTGTCCAACAAAGTCTAATCTCTATCCTTGAAAAGGCCAAGGTTTGACAATAGGATGTAATAATGCTGCTGGAAACATCTGAATATTCCCGAACCTTTGACATTCTTCCCAACCTTTGCAGTATCGAAAACAATTAGCTATCATATTAGGCCAATAAAAACAAGCCCTCCTCGAAAGCCACTTCATCTTAGGAGCCGATTGATGTGTACCACAAATTCCTTTATGAACTTCACCTATAGCAACTTTAGCTTGATCAGAATCTAGATATTTCAATAATAAATCCTTAGCTGTCTAACGATATAATTCACCATCAACAAAAGTAAACTTGAATACCCATCGTCGGACTTTCTTGTCAATTTTATAACTAGGATTCTGCAAATAATCAATAATGGGTGTTCTTCAATCAGCAACTTCGTCCTTAGCAATTTCAGAATGCTCAATGGCTGAAGTGTCGCTGCCAGCAGATAAACCGGTGCCACCGGTTCTGGAATCGGTATCACCGGAAAATCCGGTACCACCAGTTTCTGAATCCGGTGCCACAAATTTTTCCTGGGCTAAAACCTCGGCTATACAAAGCATCGGCTTTCTTTTATGAAATTTTTTTGAACATCATAGCCAGACGCTTGCTGAGCCAGAGCATTCGCCCTTAGATTCTCATCTCTCGAAATATGATATATAGAAAATTCATCAAAATGAGAAAGTATGTCGAAACATTTATCCAAATAAGAATTCAAAAGACCATCGAAACATTGGTATACCTTAGCAACCTGCTGCACAACCAGCAAAGAATCACCAAAAGCTTCTACATGTTTCACCACCATGCCATGCAAAATCTCTAGTCTGAACAAGAGAGCTTCATATTCGGCTTGATAATTAGTACGATCACTTTCTAATCGGTTAAGAGCTTCAAATTCAGCACTACTTGGTGATATAAGAACGATACCAACACCACAACCACTTTTAAAACTAATCCATCAAAATGCAATTTCCATGGGGTGAAAGTAATATAACCGATGTCTAAGTCATGATCATCATTAATGCTATGCTCAAACAATAAAATCAGCAACAATTTGGCCTTTCATAGATTTTAAAGGTTCACAAGCCAAATCATATTCAATAAGAGCATAAGCCCATTCACCAATTCTGCCACTTAAAATTGATCTATGCAACATGTATTTAATGACATCGGTTTGACAAGCTACTATGCAAGTATTAGACAATAAATAATGCCTCATCTTGGTACAAGCATAATATAATGACAAGCAAAGCTTTTCAATAAACATATACCTTGTTTCAGTATCCAATAATCGGCGACTTGCATAAGTAACAATATGCTCCTTCCCTTCAGTTTCTTGAGTCAAAATAGCCCCAATTACTTGCTCTTCGGTAGCCACATATAATTTAAATGGAACTCCTTTCCTAGGAGCTTTAATAACCGGCGGTGAAGACAAATAATATTTAGGGCATGTTTGGTTTATTACCAACTACAACCAATCCAAAAAATTGGCACGCCCTCAACATTTGGTCGCTGTTTGCTTTGCTTCCAATAATTGGCATGCACACGAGCTGCTGGCTACACACAACGGCGACACGGGCGAAAACGAGGGCGGCCGTTTCGTTCGCCCAAGATTTGGCAGCCAACGGAAACTCCAGGAGCTACGTGGCAGCAGCAGACTAGCTGCACGCACATCAAAAAGCAAAGATGAACATGCTTTACATGTTGACATCTGTTAAGTGGTAGATCCGATTCAAAATCCGATTGCATATTAATAATCCTTGCAAAAAACTCAACAAAACAAGATCTCATTTGACTATATTTAGAAGTGAAAATTTTTTATAATATGCAGGTCCTACATGCCATACTCAAAAGCTAAACTAAATTTGGTCATTGTTGGTAAGATCACAAACCAAACGTTACTCTATCCAAATGTTCGCATTGCCCAAGAATTGGTGATGACCAACTTTTGGTAGGGCAATCTTGGGTACAAACCAAACATGCCCTTAATTTTCTCAAAGGCTTCTTGCTGTTTTGCCCCACCAAGTAAATTCGGCTTCATCTTTTAACCAAAGAATAGGAGTAAAAGCACTAATTTTTCCAGACAAGTTACAAATAAATCTCCTCAAATAATTCACCTGGCCCAAGAACTTTTGCAAATCCTTTTTGCATGTAGGAGCTTTAATCTTCCTAAAAATTTCAATTTTCTTAGGATCTATCTCTATGCCATTTTCATGAATAATAAACCCTAGAAACTTTCCAGCCGACACACCAAATGCACATTTGAGTGGATTCATCTTCAAGCCATATCGACACATTCTTTCAAAAGCAAGTTTTAAATCAGCCAATTGCGGTTTTAAACCAGCCGATTTAACAAAATATATCATCGATATAAACTTCTATGATTAAGCCAAGCAAATCATGAAAAATTAAATTCATAGCCCTTTGGTAAGTAGCACCAGCATTCTTTAAACTAAAAGTCATAACTACCCACTCAAATAAACCAACAAATTCTGGACATACAAAGGCCATTTTGGATACATCATCTTCAGCCGTGAAAATTTGATTATAACCAGCATTACCATCAAGAAAACAAATAACCTTATGTCCAAAAGTATCATTTATAAGCATGTCGGCTATAGGCACATGATATTCATCTTTAGGAGTAGCTTTATAAAGATTTCTAAAATCAATGCAAACTCTAAGCTTACCGGAATCTTTCTTCTCAACTGGCACAATGTTTGATAACCATTCAGCATAACGACACGACCTAATAAAATTTGCCTCCAATAATAGATTAATTTCTTCCTTAATTCGGTCATACATATTAGTATTAAAACGCCTAGCACTTTGTTTAAAAGGCCTAAAACTAGGTTTAATGGGTAGCCAATGTTCAACTAACTCGCGGTTAAACCAGATATCTCTTGATAATTCTATGCAAAACAATTAACATATTCTTTCAAGAGATCGATTAATTCAGCTTTATAACCAGCTTTCAAATTTTTGTTTACAAACGTCGGTCTAGGTATAGTACCATCACCAATATCAACCTCCTCTGAGGGATCAGCCGACGAAAAACCTTGTCCCAATTTACTCATATAATCAAAATCTTCAATAGCTTCACACATATCATTCTTTTGTGCCCGATAGTGCTCGATTCTCTGCTGCAACCATTCTGAACTATTCATTAATTCATAACAAATGGTTTAGCCAATTCTCAACCGGCTTTAGAACAGCAGGGACAAAGCCATCTCTAGTATAACTGATCATCTCATAGTCTAAAATATCTAAGCCCGTTAAGCACTTGACATGATCATGCATGGATATGGAAGAACCATCAGCTACAGCAACACAAGCTGATGTATCTCCATGTACAACCTCAATGTCGTCGTCAACCCATTGAATAAGAAATTGGTGCAAGCTAAAAGACACACATCTATTTGCATGAATCCAATCATGACCCAATACAAAGCTAAAATTACCTTGGGCCTCGGCGACGAAGAAAGCGGTAGCCAACGTCTTGCTCCCAATGGTGAGCTCCATAGAAGCGGCTCCCTTAGTGTTGACACCAGCGGTGTCAAATAGAGACTCCGCAAGCGCACGGCTGTCGAAGTAACTTTCACCCAAGAGTAAACCAAGTATCGAATCCACGGGGAACGTGAGCGCACTGTCTAATCACTAAGGTTGGCCAGATCGATCGAGTTTATATGAAGGCTGGGTAGAGAGGATAACTTAGCACTAAGCTAAGAATATAGCTAAGGGAGTTCTCCTATGCTTGCTTTGGGCACTGGGGTATCCTAGACCCCTAGGAAATTGTCGGCCAACAGCTCTATGCCGTACCCAAACGTGGAGGATTACAAAGTACGGACAGGGCTGTCACCAACTCCTGCCTACCTCTACTAATCCGTGGGGTTACGAGGCAAACGAGGGCAGATATATTCCTAAGCACCACGCTTAAGATAATATTGGCTATCCTAACCTTGATCAGAGATTAAGATACTTTATGAATAAAGCAACGAATCCACAAGCAAAATAAAGAACTCAGCTTTCTATAACTCAAACTTAAATACTTAGCTGAATATCCTGGATACTTACTAAGATGCTCGTATCCACCGAGGTACTGATGGAGGGTCGCAGATATGCCGGGACTCCTCCAGACTCTCCTCACTCTCTCCCTATTTCTACTCAAAGGTATGTGGAGGGCTTTGCCATGACTTCTTGCTCCAGCTCGATGATGATTAACACTGCCCGGAACATAGGTATTTATAGGTAGCAAGGGCAATTTGGAGGCGGTATGTAGAGGCTAAGATGGTTAGGAGGTGGGCCTAGGTCGGCTGATCCCAGAGGTCGGCCGACCCTTGGATCTACTGTCCTAACGTGTGCACGGCCTAGATCAGCTCCAGAAGGCGGTTCAGAGTTGTGGGTCAAGGAGGGACCGAATCGGGCGCGCGCAGGGTCGTTGATTTTTGGTCCCACCTTCTCTGGATGGTAGCCATGTGGGTCGTTGATTCGGTTCCTGGTGGGTATACTTGGGTTTGGGTACGTTGAGGTCGAGAGGTGGGCCCTTCAATCCATGTGAATGCCATGTGGCTCATCTCTTCCCCTTGGTGCAAACCGATGTTGAATCAATGATCTAGATCATCTCCTGGTGTGTTTTCTCTTCATGGGATGAAGGAAGGCTCGGTTGGGCCTGGGCCTAGGTCGGACGACCTGGTTAGGTCGAGCGACCTAGCCCTGGGCCCACTTTTCCTCCTCTTTTGACACTTTGCTCCTGCAGGAACATATACACCAAAACTCATGGAATTTAGTAATAATAAACCCTATCTCTATTCTTTTAATTATTCTTTTATATTTATGTTGACGGTGGAAATTTGTCATTAAGAGCTGTGAACACTTAGCACTCATAGGTTCGCCTCCTCCCACACCACTGACAGTCATGTTGGTTTTGATCGGCTCATCATCCAAACCACCAAGCTTCTTGAACATAGAATAGGGCATCAAATTGACTATCGCCCCGATATCAACAAGCATCCTAGAAACATGCCTCCAAATGATATGTCCCTTCATATATAGTGCCTTCAAGTGATTTTCAGAATACTCTGGCCTCTTAAATATAGCTTCTTTTGGGCCAAAATCCAGATGAGCCATCTCTTTCTCCAGAATGATGTAATAATCAGAAGAGAGGTGCACCACACTAGCATCAACATTCATATGATCAGGTAATGACTCATAATCAACAAGCTGTTCATCGTCCATATTCTGGGGATCCGATGACAACTTCTCATCAAACGAGGAGTAATAGAAATTTTAGAAACAAGACGAGATGGCCCTGAATCAGCAGAAACTAATACCACCAGATCCAAAACTGATACTATCGAATTTGGTGTCTCTGCAGGTACTGAGCGAGGCAAAACTGGTCCCACTAGTTTGGAATCTGGTACCACCGGATTTGCCACTGGAGCTTCATTGATCTTCAACTTCCATCCCATGCCTGGAGGAACCATGGGCCTATATTTGTTGAAGGTTTCATCCCTTTGTTTCTCCAGCTCCTTTTCTTTCTTTTCTTGGAAATGAAACCACTGCAACTTCCTCTTCTGTGTGCACGTCAAACCTGGAGGACACCATTTTGACAAGAAATTTTTAGATTTATCAATTTCAGCCTTCTTACCCTCACCAAGATCTGCAGCAACATCTTCTTGGACAGATGCTTTGACCTCTTCTCCAATAACAATTGGTCTCTTGCCATTGTCCTCCAGAATCACCTTGATATCACCAATCTGAATCACATCAGCAGCAGTAGTCCTCTCCTGGTCGACATCCATCTCATTAACAACCTCCTCCATCTTCTTAGCGCGATAAACTTCCTTAGGAGGAGAAGGCTACCTCTTCTGGGAAAACCGGTTCCACCGATTTTGAAATCTGGTGCCACCGGTTTTGGGTGGTTGATCCCAACCTGATCGACGAGGCACCGAATGGTCATCCATCAATCTTTCATGAACTGGCCCCCTCGTATTACCCCATCCGAGATGAAAGGAGAATATTGCATAGGGTAATACGGCATATACATCCCATTAAAATCCCATGCCGGATAGGGGGAATCATATGATGGTAGAATCCATGGCATGGCCTGGTACTGATTTCGTGGAGGATGCAATGTAACCACATCACCATTCTGCCTGGCATTAACCCTTGGAGGCAAAATTTGCTTCTCTTGACGCATAGGTGATATCTTTCTCTTTTTACCGGTAAATCCTCATCAACTAGCCTTTGATTCACATATTTGGAAAATAGCTGGTCAAAGGTCGGCTTTGGCTTTGCAACTTGACCCTGATCCTTGACCACATTTACTTTCCAGGTTCCAATCTCAGGTCGCTTGGATTTTAGCATTTTTGGACGTCCCTGACCAAAACCAGTAGTACTAGTTTCTGAAACTGGTGGCACCGGTTTGTCCTGCGCGGCAGGTTCAAACGGTTTCTTCAAGGAACCTTGCCCCCCGAGATCTGAGACTCTTGCAGTGATTTTAAAAGTTTCTCTGCCATTTGGAGTCTTCTCACATACCACTTTCCGGATTACCGCTTTCCCTTTCAAATTTTCAAGCTTTGCATCACCCACAACAATATTTTTTCCTTTAGTTGATTCGACTTGATGCGGCCGAACCAGAACCTTAGGAGGTTGCATCTCAAGGGTCTTAACAGGGAAAGGTGTCTTGTCAACCTGCATCTCATGTAGGGTCATTCAAGGCCGATTGCACCTGTCAACGAAAAACATTGCAATCATTAGTAGCATGCGAGAAAGAATTATGTAACTTGCAATATGCCCATCTCTTAAGCTCTTCAAGTGAAGGAATAGTATGAGACATTTTAATGTTTCCATTCTTTAATAATTCATCAAAAATACGATCGCATTTAGAAACATCAAAAGTAAATCACACTGCTTCTTGCCGATTCTTTTGAATTGGCTTAAGAAATGGACATGTGTACGATTTATTCTCAGAAGGCCACACAAGTTCAGCAGCATACACATTTTCCTCATCGTCTGAACTACTAGAATCATAATTAACAATATGAACATTAGAACGATTAGTCCTATATGTATCCTTAGCACTTTTCAATCGGTTTTCAGTAGCTAAAGCCCTTACTTGTACTTGATTAACCGAAAAATGATCAAAGCCTTCTATTTTTTCTTTAATAAAGGATTTTAAATCATTAAAAGTAACATCAGCAAGATCCTTTCAGAAAGTGACAAATTAAAGCACCGGTTTCTTGTTTCTTTGAATCATTTAAAGTAATCCAAAACAGATTCATCTCTTTGTTGTTTAACCGATATTAGATCTGTCAATTTCAATTGAGTACTCCCGCTATAAAAGTGATCATGAAATTTTTGCTCTAATTGATTCCATGGATTAATTGAGCCAGGAGTTAATGAAGAAAACCAGGAAAAAGCAGTTCCAGTTAAAGATAATGAAAACAAGCGAACTTTCAAAGCATTACTAGAATTAGCTTCCTCTAATTGTGTAAGATATTGGCTAATGTGTTCCCAAGTGGTCTTACTATCATCACCATTAAATTTTACAAAGTCAGGAACACGCCAATTATTAGGATAAGCAACGGTATCAAAATCAACAGAATATGGTTTCTGATATAACCTAGAATTACGCATATCAATAACAAGCTTATCCTGCATCATACTAGCTAACTCATCCTTTAATTTCCAAAATTCAGCATACAAATTTGGACGAGCTAACTCTGGTTGCCCTGTGGCTATATTTTGAACTTGAACAACATGAGACATGTGATTAGCACATTGCTGCAAATATTGATCATACACATCATTAGGGATCCCACTAGAATATTCTGATCAGGTATGGAGGGTGATGTGCATGCACGTGTAGCAATATAAGTAGAATGATTAGCCACCTCTTTATTTTGTTTAGGGACTATCGAAAGAGGGACCGAAGTAGGCGGCACTAATTGCTGCACAAGAGGGGTGACCAAACCAGTGGCACCGGTTTCTGAAACTGGTTCCACCGGTTTCGTCGTGGCTGGCGAAACATGTGCTAGTGGTGGTGTTTGTCTTGAATAAAAAATTAGCCGGTATACCATATAATGGATTTTCAGGTGCTTTCCCTGGCGTAGCCGACACACTCGCATGCATATTTTCATGTTGCATAGGTGATATATTATGCTCATAATATGATTTATCTACCATCCTATCTTTTTCAATTATCCATTCTGTCTATAAGAGTGCATACTACTTCGTCGGTACGTAAAAGCGCAGCACTAAGCTTATTGTCAGGATTAGAAGCAGAAGTTTCAGGTGGGTGTACAGTTACTGGAGGTATTTCTTCCACCTTCTTGTCCTTTAAAGAGAACGCCGGCATCATGAATTCATCAGTCCTTGTCACCTTGCCATGGCGATCTTTCTTCAGCCCCATCATGAATGGATTCTTCACATATTCTTGGGCTGCCTCAAGCTTCTGATTCTCCTCTTCACTGAGCTCCTCCATGGAGGGCGCAACGATGTTGTCCTTGTCCAGATCTGAAATAGAGCCCATCTGGCTAGGGTTTGATAGATCAGTTATAGAAACCAAGATCTCCAAATTTCCCAGCAGAGTCACCAAAAATGTGTTGACGCTTTTTCTGGTCATCACACCAAGAATTGCACTAGCTCGCGCGGATCCGCAACGGATCGATCACCGATAGCAAACCTAGCGAAACCGGTACCACTGGTTTTGGGAATCCGGTGCCACCGGATTTCTAGGGCTTGCTGCGTAGTCCTACGGACGCCGGCCCGGGAGGGACCCCGTGAGGGATGGCGCGCCTAGGGTTGCTCTGAGTTCGGCAGGCCACTTAGAACACCGTTAACGCCGTAGAGACGAAGTACGAACAGCAAAGGAGTTTCGAAAAGCTAGGATTTGGAGATGATGAAAAAGTAAAGGTATATTGATTGATCGATTGGGTAAACCCTCAATCGGACGTGGCCCTTTATATTTATAGGGTGGGGAGGTCATGCCCCGAAGAAAAGTCCTATTACATCTCAGAACCCTCAAAAGAGTCCAAACCTACTAGGACTCGGTAAAAACCGGTACCATTAGTTTTAAATCCGGTTCCACCAAATTTGGTTGCCAGATCAGCTACAGAGGATCAAAACCGGTTCTACCAGTTTTAGGACCTGGTACCACCAGTTCTTGCTGCTAGACCGGCTTCGTGCCAATTTTGCTCGTCAACAACGCGTGTGTCGACTAGGCCATCTGCTCTACTCGATTCAAAACCCCAAATTTATGTGTAACAGATTTATCCCTTGGACAAGGTCTGTGCGCTGTTTGCTTGTCCACTTGTTTTTGCTTGTTCTTTGGTTTGCTTGCAGGTACAAGGTTGTTCTTGGCATGGGAATAACAACAAAAATCAGAGCTGGAGTAACTGTCGCTAAGCCGCAACATCCCTGTGGTTGTTGTAGTTGCGCAACACAACGTCAAATCCACCCCCAATCGAGTTAGTATGGCAAAAATTACCTTAGATCACTAATTTTTTTGTTGCACTATAAAATCACTATCAGGAGCAAAGAAACTACTACTGTTTTCACAAAAAGGTTCGAATACAAAGGGATCCAGATCATTGTACTACTTCCATAAGATAATTGCTGAGACATAAACTGGTACGACTTGTACTGAAGAGCATCTATATGCGTTTATAACACTGGGTAAAACCTGGTATCATGCGATGAAGCATGTCAAGTTTCAAATCATCCAATTCCTCGTACTCGTCCTCGTGTGAGTCCACCCACAAAAACTGAGAACTGTCCTCATCGTCACCAAGATCATCCCTAGCGGAGCCACCCTCAGCACTGATCATCCTTGTGGTCTCCCCGCTGCCTTTCTCCTCTAAGGTCCCAACAACCTCCGCCTCCATCTCGCCCCTCATGAACTCATTGGTCTCCCTGCTGCCATCGTCCTCCACAAACCCAACACCCACACTGTCATACTCCACCACAGCTTCTTCCTCTGCCAGTGAATGAGGGGCAAACCCGAAGAAACTACATCCAGAAAGAATACCTCTTCTGAATCAGGAAAGAAATGGAATTCATCTGCACCCCCTTCCTGCGTGTCTTGAGCAAAATTAATCCCTTATTGTGATAGGCAATTGTTGCGTCGATCCCACCAAATTCTGTGGCGACGCTCCCGGCCATCAATCAGACTGTCGGCCACCTTCTGGCACCCACGAGACTCATATTCTACAGAAGTCCCATGGGAAGGGAAGGAACATACGGTCGACCGGCCGTTGCGAGTCCCACCTCCACCGAGCTTGCGACTCCAACTGCCCCCACGTCCGACCTAGAGACGGTGGTCATGGATCCAGCCCCTTCGTTGGAAGATCCAGCTGCTCTGTCCGACCCTGCAAGAACGATGGCTCCTGCTCCCACCACGCATCACCACGGAGGACTGTGGAGGAGTATGCGATGGGGAAATGCATGAGCAGTAGCAGCATTGCGGCAATGGAAGAAAGAGAGGGACGATTTTTTTTATCGGTGAGTCTGAGCGGATAAGGGAGGGGAGGGGCGACGATGACGAAGAAGAGGGGTGTGTCTCTACGTTGGTCACTGAGGGCCAATAAATGAAAGTGACTTGTTCCCTTTGTTAACTGGGCCAAAAGCAGCATATGGGCCTCTTAATGATGTCTGAAAGCTATATGGCCACTTATTTGTATTGTGGGACAGAGGGAGTATATTCTAGGAAGTGCATAGTTTTCCCTTATATTATGAGTATATTGATGGTCGGATTTGTCGTGTAAGGACCGTCAACAACACCCTAAAACGTTATTTTTGCTCATATTAGATGAAATAATTTTACAAATGTTATGCTGCATATAAGTTGCGAAGAAGGAGTTTCATAAGTTTTCAATTGATTTGCTATTTTCTGTATGCTTATTTTTTATTTCTATCATTTTATGATATATTTTCCTTGAACTAGGAGCATGTAAGGAACAACTATAAAAGGTTGCAGTCTGATTGGACCTTTTGGTGGCCTATAGAAATTCTTAGAGATTCAAAAAATTCAATGTAAAAGGATCAAATCCCCAATTAGCCATGAGTGATGGTGGAGTGATGTTGTTATGGTAGGCCCAGACCAAGCAATTCGTCATGGGTTCGAATCAATGATATATTTTAAACAATTTTTATTATTTGACCTGGCTTTAAAAACCTCATTTTTCAACGCCCCTCTAAATTAGTCACCACCCTAAAAAGAACTATGAAAATTGGTTCCCAAACGCCCATGAAAATTATTTTGTGTAGTCATACCAATTTTTCAAAAAAGAAAGCTAAGCATGCGTAAACTTTTAGTGTCAAAATGTAACAACCATGAGTCTCAACATTTATATTTTATTTCAAGAAAAATCACAATAATTCAAAACTTCAAGTAGATTTGAAATCATTTAATACACCCAACACCCTGTAGTTGACAAATGGCAGCCGTGCTAAGATTCTTGGCTAGGTCTTTGTCTTCCAACCAAAAAGTAAGGAGCCTAGCTAAGTGGTTGTTAAGGCCAAATTTTGGCTTGAATATTGTCTCCAATTTTTGGAAGGTTACATTTTGTTGTCTCTAAACCAACCTTCACATTGACTGATCTACACCATCACTACCATTTACTACTTCATAATCTCTCTCTTTCTTCCTCATAAAGTTGTGCCTCATCCTGAATTTGCATGTTCTTGATGCTTTCAGCCATGTTTATAAACAAGACCGTCATAGAGCTGTTTCTTCGCAAAAATTCTTTAAGTAGATTCGATAACTCAGGACTTTAGATCGCACCAGTCTGACATCTTATCGGTTCCACAATCAACATTATTCCACCTTGCCATCCCTCATCGCCACATCTCCACCGCGCTGGCATTCTGCAAACCTCTACACCATCCACTATAAACAAAATCGAGGCTAATTCCAATCTGGCCGCTGGTCCTTTTCTTTCTAAGCAATCCCACTTATACACCCATCTAGGGCATTGGTACGACGATTTTCGGGAGAGGATCAAATAGTAAAACATCAATAACCACACTATGAACATTAGGGGCCGATTGTATTTATTTTTTGGATAGATCATATCGTACATTTTGTTACAATAGCGAATCCTTGCTAGCCCGCTTCACTACGACTCTGTGCACATGGTCGCCTTACTTGAAGTAGGTCTAACTCGTGGCTATGTCAATGCCAACCTCATACCCGGGTCAGCAGCCATCTCGGCCCACAACGCGAGTGCATGATAGACCTACTTATAGTCTAGGGTGGCAACTAGCATGATGAACTTAAAGCCCAAACCTTGAACCCTTAATAGATGCTTGGTCGTAGTTGAAGAAGAAAGGAGGTAGGGGTGCTCCTGACAATTCAGAGGAAGAGGGAAAAATAAAAATTAGAGGCCCTCTCTTAAGTAAACAATGATCTATAATATATATAGAAATAAGCCAATAAGTTAGCTATTATGGTAGATGCTTAGGTTTCTCCTTTAGAACAGTCACTACTACAGCTTGATTTTTATAGCCGGTCCTAAACCACTTTTTATAGTCAGTTTTCAAAAGCAGTGCATCAAGTGGCATTGAAAATCAGCTTTTCAAAGCCGGTTTTTAACCGGTTGTGAAAATCGATTTTCACAACCGGTTTCAATCATAAACAGGTTGTGAAAATGTGACACCAATAGTGTCACATAAAGCTAATGCAACTAGATTAATTTAATTAATGCATAAACATGGCATACATCATTTCATATCATGTTGTATATGCATATGTGTGTGTGTGTTTACTTGGTCAACTACCATGAACATAATTAGTCAAACAAGAAAAATATGTCAATATGTTGCTTGAATTGTCCTTTACATGCTTATGAACTCATATGAGAGCTGAGAGTCCAAACAAAAATTCAAATTTCAAATTTGAACTCCTTTAACTCTTATCACAAGTGCAATTCCTTTTTCATCCTTTTTGAGAGGCCCTTAATAATTTATTTTGCCTAAATACTTGAAATTCCATCTGCATGAAAGTTGTAGTACAAAGTACCAACTTTACAATGATGGTGATCTTGATCCACGAAAACAAGTTTTGAATGTTCAAATTCAAGGTCAAATTCAGGTGAAACCACTGAAATTTCAGCACTTTGCTGAAAAAGCTCCAAGTCCTGAAATCCATACTTTTGCTGAAATTTAGGGCGCCATATCTCTCAAACCTTTGGTCAAAACCTGTAGCGCCCTTGTAATAGTTGTAGCTGGGACATTTATCTACAATTTTTGTTATTAGAACCCTTTCAAAATCTGCACGGTTTGAGAGTTACCACAGGTCAAAACCGGACCCATTCTACGAAATTAACTGAACCGGACTGAACAATATTCAGTTCAGTTCCCAAAAAACAATATTCAGTTCCGTCATATCAGACCTGAATAAAACGAGGTTTTTGGCTAACTTTGGACCATCATATGTCTCGAAGGGATGCAAATTAGAGGATGCTCAAATTACGAAAGATTGAGTTGGTACACCGCTCTACAAGTTTGTAAATTGGAGCATTCTCATATTAGGGACAGATTTGTAATGAAAGTCGATCGAACATAGACCGATTTCACGGGTTCGAAACAGAAACTGAATCACATGTTCATCAAATTTTTCCCTAATCTTTGGCTCTCCCAATCTTCCAAACCGTGGATCGAAACATATGTCGCCCTTTGTAAAAAATTGTAGCCCTATATATCCTCTCCAACTTTGGTATTGACAGATTCCAAAGTTTACATGTGAACTGTAGAGTTAAAGCCGACCAAAGTTGAACCAATTCGCTGACATTTGCCTAAGTCAATATTCAGTTCGTCAGTACAGAGGCTGGCACGCCTCGACAGCAACCGTGGCCACGCGCTGAGCTCCGGCTCGCCCCTTGCCACGCGCTCTTACCCCAGACCTCCAACTCGCCCGAGCCATGTGCCATGACCTGCTGTCGGCCTCCCCTTACTCAAGCTGGCATCGCCATGCCATGTCCACTGGCACCAGTCATCTCCAAAAACGAGAGCAGTAAAGGGCCGACCAGTTTCACCGCCCCCAGTCTACCAAATCGCAATTTACCGAGTACTGAGCTTATCCACCTCGTCCTCTCCGTCCTCCACTCTCTAGCTCCCTCCGTCATCACCTATGGCCTCGGGAATTTGAGTTTTCCCAGCCGCCATAGCCATGGATGCCTAGAGCTCCACCTTGCCGTGGGCAGCCGCCTACGCTCCTCCTCTGTGCCCACTGACCCCCAAAATAGAATGATCATGAGTCACTGATACTCCCCGACCCCATTTTCCCCTTCCCTTCCATCTCCGTTGAGCCTTGCCATCACCGGCGGTACGCCATGGCCAAGCCGCGCGTGGGCGGCCTATCCTGGTGAGGGAATGGCTGAGCCGGGCCGGTGTCAAGCCACCCCAGCTGCACCGGTTGCCCCCAAGCCGTCCACGCCGGCCATCCCCGCCGGGAGGAGGCCTCCAGGCCGAGTTCGCCGGCCACCAGCCTATCTTACGAACAAATCGAGCATGTATTCACGTGAGGAAGAAGAAGGATAGGTATGAGAGGGAATAGAAGGTTAGGGGGTTATGGCGAAATCTGCAGGGGCTCTTTTACGATAACTCAAAAGTCCAGGGACTTGTCTGCTAGTATGTTTAGTTGTTTTTCTTTTTTCTTGATTAAATTGGCTGGTTACAAATAAATACGTATAAAATCACAAAAAATCCTAAAATCACGAAACCACTTTTGTTAGCTTTCTTGATACTCATGAAAAGCATTGTTTGATACTCATGTGCATAAGTGGTGAAACCAACTCTGGGATATTGTTGATGGTTAGTAGAGCAGATTTGAGTATTTGGTGATTAAAGTTTATGCATGATTTTGGTAGATATTGTTTTAGTTGAGCTAGTGAAGTAGAAAATGTAATAAATGGTTAAACTGCTCAATAAAACTTGGTAATTTTTGTTAGTGTTAATCTAGAGCCTAGGAACTCTCAGAAAAAGATTCAGTTCCAGAATGTGTGTAGTTTTAAAGTTATGATTTAAGTTTATTTCTAGCTAGTTTAGAGTAGATAAATCACCAAATATTCTTGGTAAGATAGAAAAATATGAAAACTTCACAAAAAAGGTCTCTGGTAGAATATTAGCTCCAGTACAAATTTCAGCTTTTCTGCTCCAGAAAGTATCTGTAGAATTTCTTATGATTTTCTAACTGCTGGTAGTTTTTGGCTATTAAAAGAAATAGAAAACAAATAGGTAAAATACTGGTAAATTCCTGTAAAATGTGTTTTACTGCTAGGAACACAGAAACATACTCACCATAATTTTTGTTCATGAAAATGTATTTTTTAGGCTTTATTTGGTAAAAAGTAGCTAGAAAATGGTTAATTAATAAATAGATTTCTTGCTGTAAAATTTATCTTAAAATTCTGTATAGCAACATAGCCTATTGAATGTCTAGATTCAGCCATAGGAACCTTTGTACTACTTGTAGTCATTTGTAGATGTTTTATTTTGTTTTGTGAAGTAGTTTAAGTTGTTTTTAGTTTGTTAGAATGTTTGGTAATTTTATTTTTTAAGTTAATCCAGAGCTGAACATTTAGTAATCAGCAACTAAAGACATCCCCCAGCTTTCTTTATGAGTTTCATAAGTGAGTTTCATAAGTTGTCTTTACTTGGTAAATGATTGACCCGTGATGTGTATAAGTTGCTGCAGTTGTATAATTAAGTTGCTGTAAATAGTTGGGTGATTGTTTGTTACTGCATCTCTTGTATCAGCATCTCGTGTAGTGAACACCATCATTGACGAGGTTTACGAAGTTGAGATCGAGCCAGGGAGCGAGCCAGTAGCTGTGGAGCTGAACCAAGCTGCTAAAGAAGACTTGGACAAAAGTACGGAAGGGCCAAAGGCCGCTATTGAGCTGGAAGGCAAGCACCAAAGCATGACCCAAATTTAAAAAAACCCCAATGGGTTGCTTTGTTGTGCATTACTTTGTGCATTTAAGTTTTGAGGAGTTGTTTGAAACCCTAGTTTCATAATCCCTAGATACCCATGTCCAAATACTGGTATGTGTAGGCCGATTAGACTGCCATGCTTAATAATGACTCGGTAGAAGTCAAGTATTGCCTTGTCACTCGTGAGATATAGGTTTTTATGTTTTACCTTATATCAGAATCATGAGGATCGGCAGGCGGGGCTTGTGCGATATTTCTGTTTGGTTGATCGTCTCGCTTGCATAGATGAATTGTGACTAAGGCATTGATTGTGTGATGATGTTGGTCAAGCTTTTGAAGGTACTAATCGTATGTCGGGAAATATGGTAAACTGGTAAACATAGTACTTGATTCAAACTGATGTCTGACAGATCTTACTACTCCTTTGGGTGAGGGGAAGATGGCGGGTGTAGCAGTGGCCGTGGCACAGGGTTGCTTTGTGCACCTGGGGTCTGTTGGGGCGTGCACCCGATTGGAGTGGGCCCTGATGGCAGACAACAGGGAGAGATGGGAACGGTTGCCTCGTGAGGTCCTGGGTGTCTCTCACGGGGCGTGCGATTAGGTTGTCCCATGCATGGTTAAAATCAATTCGAGTTGTCCATCCTTTGCGGTTACATGAAGCTGCTTGATCTCTTGTCACACATTTGTAAGAAATGGGGAATGATGATGTTGTTGATGATGAACAAATGTTGTTAACTTGTTAATTAATTGTTTTTCCATATTGCTTGTTATTGAATAGCTTGGCAAATATAATAAATGGCTAGACTCACATAAACTTGTGCTAAAATATTGAAAGTAAGGATCAACTTGTAGTTGCTTTTTGGCAAAACAATCCCCCTCAGCCAAAAGCCTTGCATGTCTAGAATATTATCCTTGTCGGGTAAATCTTGCTGAGTATTAGTATACTCGGCATTGCTTGTGGCTTGTTTTTTAGATGATGTTGATGGCTACGACCCTGTTGCTGCTCTGACTTGCCCTTGTGTGCTTCCTGATGGTTGGACCATGGAGCGGGTGCCGTCCGAGTCTGACTCAGACCGCGGGGATTAAAAGTTATGTGAGGGCTCCACATAATGTTATGTGATCGACATTTAGACTTTCGCGGTTTTATAACTTTGGTTTGTAAGAACTTAAACTTGTGCACCGTTTAGACTTCCACTGTTTTATAACCCTAGTTTGTAAGAACAAAAACTTGTACACTGCTCTGTATACTTATCCATGTGAACCTTGTGATGTAAAATTTGTGATGAGTTGTACCATCTGAGCTCACCTTCGAGTGAGACTTGCTGCTATTTTGTTTCGGTTGAGAATTGGTGGTTTAATCGGGACGTTACTTGACAGACTGCACGATTAATTCGGTTCAAGCATGTGGAGCACCGCAATGGAAGTGGTCCCATGTGCTTGAGCCGGGTTAATTGGGGCGGGCTGCCACAGCTGGTATTAGAGCCAAAAAATAGGCAGCGGATGGTATGACATGTCTTAAAAATGTTTTCATGGTGTGCAAAAATCTAATATGGACTTAGAAATTCGATGGTTGCGCTAAGGTTTGGAAATAATAGAACGTGATCCCTAGGGAATAAATTGGATATGTTTAAGATGGCTTACTATGTATATGACTAACTTCCAGCATAATATTTTTCGGTACCGACGATCCCAGGTAAGTATTTGGTCGCCCATTGTTGGAGGGTGTGAATACTGGACGCTGTTCTCCAAGCAGTGGCCTACTTGGTGGTGCAGCCAATATAACATCTTCACGGTGTTATAATGGCTGTTATGCTTTTAATTTCCTGGTTGACTGTTGCTTCTATAGTAGGCAGCAAGGCGTGGTCATCATATGTGGGCAACCACATATGTGTCACCCATGTGGCGTGAGGTACATGGGGGCTATTCGTGAGTGCTGGCACGAATGGTTCAGTGATGGATATATTTTCTGCAGGTACACTAAGCACGAAACCTTAGGAAGCGTGCTCGATAGAATTCCGACTAGCTATTATAAGGAGAGATGCAATATATGTGCCACCGATGATTAACCCCGTAAGTCCAAGAATACTTGGCAATTGTTTCTTTTGTGAGGACGAATAGGACATTCATTCATGCATCATGTTAATGAACAAACACATAAATTGTGAGTTAGTACCAACATAAAATGGGTTATAAGCAAAATGAATTATGCACCCACCTAAGGCTATTCTAGAATAATTCTATGACTGTCTGCTGGTGTAAAATTTTCGACCAGCCTAATTTCTTCCAATGCAGATTCTGTAATAGGAAAGTTGTTCCAAATTTTCTTGTATAGCCTCTATAAAAGTTTCGACATTTTTGGCCCAGCCAATTGGGAGTTATGTCTATTTTACCATTGAACCGATTTTTGTCAAATCTGTACAGATCTGATTGCAGCAATGCTTGACCCTTTTTAGTGTTGTTTCCTTTGAACCTCATGAATACAAAAGTTGTTACCAATTTGATCATATATCCACTATCAAATTTTCAGGTCATTTGGCCCAGTAGATGAGGAGATATAGCCATTTTATTCTCTCTCTGTCTGCTGCAGAATTTCTGCATGCACCAGTTTTAACCCATAAGGATTTGGATGACTTAGAGTCATAATTAGTTCTGTTACACAGTACCAAAGTTGTAGATAACTAAGCTAGAAACATTCTGGTGAGATTTGGGAATTTTTGGATCCTTCAAATTCTGAGTTATGAATTTTTATAGTTCATTATGGAGCCACTAGGAAAAATGTGGAAGATGAACACCAAAGGGGATCTTATATCTATCACCTAAGGTCATTCTAGACTACCTTTGAACGTTTCTGCTGGTACGAAATTTTTGACCTGCTAGATCACTGCAGTTGCAAAAGCTCAAATTAGAAAAGTTATTCCCAATTTAGTAAATGAAATGCTGACAAAATGTCAAAAATTTTGGCCCACTAGTTTGGTAGATACCTTAGTTTCACTTCATTGCTCCAATCTGCCAAGTTTGAATAGATTGTTTTGAGTGAGTTTTTCAACCATCTAGATGGCATTTCTGGCAGATTGCTTAATTATGGAACTTGTTGCAAATTTGATAAGCTAATCGCTGTAAAAAATTTAGGTACTTTAGCCTTATAGAGCAGGAGATGTGGTTGAAATACTCATTGCTTGTCCTGCTGAATTCCAGCATGCATGAGTTTCGAATCAATAAGGATTTGACCACTTTAGTCTCACATTTAGCTCAACCATACCACACGAAAGTTGGAGCCAATTTGATCAGGCACATTTTGGTAAAATATGAGAATTTTTGGCATAGCATTTTGAGAGATATGCCAGTTTCATTACACACCTTAAACCTGCCAAGTCTGAACAGTTGCTTTGGGAGGATTTTTCCACCCTATAGATTACATTTTTGGCAGATGTGTTGAATAAGAAAGTAGTTCTAAATTTGATAAGCTTGTCATTGACAAAAATTCAGCTTATTTTGCTCAGCGAAACCAGAACAATGATTAAAACATTACCTAACTGTTGCGTTGAAAATTTCTGTGAGCACCGGTTGGGAAACGTAAGGATTTACTTGCTTTAGCAACACTTTTAGCCCTGTACTATAGTACCAAAGTTGTAGAGAATTCAGTTCTCAACATTCTGGTAAGATCTTGTGATTTTTGGATTGATCAATTTTGAGTTATGAATTTCTAAGTTTCCTTCCAGATTCAGTCATATCTATCAACGCTATGAATTATCTTTTGAGTCCTTACTAAGCCATTTTCCAAATTATTTTTCAGATGGCTTCCTCTGGAGATAGGCATGTTGTGACGGATGGCTGGGTTCGCTCCAACTTCCTAAATCGGGATGGTTTTCCTCTCCTCCTTTGGGAGACACTTCAACCCTTTGGATACAAAGAGCCCCCAACTTATATGGGGCGAGAATATGAAGAATTAGGGGTACTCTGTTGTGAAGCGAAGATCACCATTCCGTCTACCCCTGCATATCCAGAGTGGAATAACCACCAGCTGGTGACTCGAGGACATCGTCTAGAAGACACCTGGGAGAGAGCAGCTTTGCAGGATCTTATCTGGTTTTGTCAGCAGCACCGAAATGAAGTGACTAATATGCTAGCAGCTGTCTTACCCATCAGAGATCCTCAGGACTCAATATGGGTAAAAGGAGTTAGGAGTTTAGAAGACATAAAGGGACATAAGCCAGCCACCATGGCCACGAGTGTGCGCTATTCAGTTGCTATGGCCAATCTCCATGAACTAGAAAGAATGGCTGGAGTAAAGAACATAAATAGGGCCTAGGGATCTCAAAATGCTTGAAGGACAGGAAGGAGAAAACAGGAAGCCAAAGCAAGAATTAGAATGGAAATATGAGCAAATCCAAGAAGTAAGGGAAGAATTGGCAAATAGGGTTCTCCTAATTGGGCACCTAAAAAGAAAACTTGCAATACTTCAAGCAAGATCGGAAGATTCGGTCACCTTTGCGTTACCCAAGAGTGAGGTTTCTGTGAACCAAGCATGGCCACCACCTGCCCATGAGCCTTGCTACGGGTGGATTTGCGAGTCAGATGATGATGATGATGATGATGATGAGGATCCGTGGAATTTTTTCCCCATCAACTCATCATTGTAGTTTGAAGTTCATGAGAAATAAATCTTTTGTGTATCCATGGATGTAATCTTTAGGCTTGTAGTAGACTTTTGCTCTACTTGAAGCATGATGTACTTTGGTTTCATGGATCATGTAATATAAATCCCCTAGTTAATGAAGAATCATCTATAATATGTGCTGTTTTCAGCTTTTGCTGCAGCAATCATGTTCTCAGTTTTACTCCTGGCTATTGATGTTTTTCGTATGGGGCATGGATACCAAACTTGTTCAAAATTTTATAATCTAGCTCATGCCAAAAATTCAGCTCTATTGGAGCAGTAGAACAAAAGCTGTGGTCAAAATACCATATCTCAGTTTTCTGAAATTCCAGAACGCAGACAGCTAAGAAATTGAAACTTTCACCTTCCTTTCCATTAGAATTAGCCTTTACACTGAATAAAGAAACTTTAGAGAAATATATGAGCTCTCTGTTGGCAAACGATGAGAATTTTTGGGTTAACATAACTGAAGATATGGCTTTTTCATTTCACTGCTGAACTGATAACACACCAGATTTCACTCTATTGGTGAACTCAGTCTTTGGTATTTCCTTAAGCATCGTTCAACAAGTTAGAGATTTGACTCCTAATGCAATGGATGATGTTTTATACTAACCTCACAATGAATACTTCTTTTGGTTAATGATAATCTTTATCATCATTCTGTTATTGTAATTCCTAGAGTTCCATGACTAATTGGGAGATATGAAATAATGCAGATGTCAGACAATTCAGGGCATGGTCCTCCTCTTCCGCCACCTCCGCCACAAATCTCAGTGATGTCCTGGCTGCACAAATAGAGCTGCTCTGACTCTTAGTCGAGGGGCAATTGGTTCAGCAGCCGAATGGCGGACGTCACAACCACCCCCAGGAGGCTACGTACTCGGATTTCTCCAGTACCCAACCACCTCTATTCAACAAGATAGAAGATCCTCTTGATGCAGATGCTTGGCTTAGTATCATCGAGCCCAAGTTCTCGCTATTGGTTGCCCCGTGCTCGGAAGCAAATAAAGCCCGATTTGCGGCTCAACAACTTCGTGGTTCTGCCCATTTTTTTTCTTGAACGCGCAGGAGAGCTGCGCATCTTTGTATTAAGAGGAAAAAAGGCCCAATTACACAAGGGCAGTCCCCCACCTGGGACCATAATGAGGGCTGCACAAAAAACTAGAGCAAGAAAAACTATTACAAAAGGAAAAACTTTTAGGACCAGAACTAAACCACACATACTAGCCTAAGCTAGCTCGTCTACCCCTCCTGGGTTCAGGGCCGCAAGGCCCTTAGCCCCAGCGAACATCCAAAGCCGGGCCTCATCCTTGAAATCCTTGATCGCCCGCTGCAGATTGGGGGCCAAATCATCGAAGACACATGCATTCCTATGTTTCCAAAGGGTCCAGGCCCCAAGGATATAGGTACCACCGGTTTTGGACGGCACAATTCCAAAGCAGTTAAACCAAGGTGCCCCGAGATTGGAATTTCAAAATTAGACTTGGAAAAAGATTAGGGAAAATATGAAAAGAAAAAATAAACCTTTGATCAGCTATTATCCAAGTATGAAAATCAAAAAGCCGTTACTAGTGATCGGCCAGTAAAAAAAGGAACATGGTCACCTATGCGTTATGGGAGACATACTTCATTTCAGAAGGGAGTTGCAAGGCAGCGGGGTGATTTTGTCAAATCGCATCCTCTTCAGGACTCACATCAAAACATGTCATGGATTCCTCCAACTTCTTCTAATTTTTCATATCCGACATGTGATTTTAATAATATGTGGTAGCCATATTATCCTATGTTGTATTTGCCTTTTTATACATGATGTGATGCATTTAATAAGCCAGTTTATGATGAGATGTTACATTCTACATGTGACCATTTGACACCCTATCAATTTGGTCAAGGCCACTAGAGCAAATTCGGTGGCGCCGGATTGCCAAACCGGTTGCACCGGTTTTCCCAGGAAAAACGTGTAGCTCCTCCAAAACAGATACATCGCGTCAAGAAGAAAGAAGTGGAGGTGCCAAGAATGGATGATGGCCTGAAGAAGATTACTGATAATAATGTCACACAGGTTGAGGGCATTGATATAATTTCAAAGGATGATGGCAAAAGACTGACTGTAATTGAAAATAAGGTTGAAATGTCGGTCCAAGAGAATATTGCTGCTGATCATGGTGAGAACAATAAAATTGATAATGATACTTCTAAATATTTCTTGCCAAGATGGTGTCCTCCAGGTTTAACTCGCACACAAAAGAGAAAATTGCAGTGGCTTTGATTTCAGGAGAATAAGGAGAAGAAATTGGAGAAACAGAAGAATGAAACTTTAGAAAGGATAGACCAATGATTCCTCAGAAGGAGTGGAAGATCAAGCCTGGTATTTGCTCAGCAGCAAAACCGGTGGAACCGGATTCAAAACCGGTGGCACCGGTTTCCACGACGGCAGAAGCGGATTTGGTTGACACAGTGTAGGTTCCTCTAATTCCCAATATTATTTCTCCTGGTTCAATTCATTGCAATGAGAAGTTGTCATCGGATTCCCAAAATAAGGATGATGAACAATTTTTGAATTATGAGTCATCCTCAGAGCATATGGATATTAACTTTGATGCAGAACACTTGCCTTCGGAAGAGGGGATGGCTTATTTTGATTTTGGGCCACAAGAAGCTATTTTTCAGAAGCCCAAGGATAATAATGATCATCTGAAAGCTCTATACATGAAAGGTTATATCAAAGGGAGGCCAATTTCTTGCATGCTGGTTGACAGTAGAGCAGTTGTTAATTTAATGCCTTATACTTTGTTCAAGAAATTGGAGTGTTCAGGTGATGAGTTGATTCAGACTGATATGGTTTTAAGTGGTGTGGGAGGAGGTGATTCTATAAGTGCTAAAGGAATTGTTTCTATGGATCTCACCATTGGAAGCAAGACATTGGTTGCTGCATTTTTTGTCGTTGAAACCCAAGGTAAATTTAGTTTGATTTCGGGACGTGATTGGATACATGCAAACCAATGTGTACCTTCTACCTTGCATCAATTCTTGATACAATGGATAGGCGATAAGCTAGAAATCGTGCATGGTGATACATCGGCTTATGTTGCAGCTGATGGTTCTATTAAAGGTGTGCATGATTACTTTATAGTGCTTGACAGGTGTAGATGTTTCACATTATGAGTTTATAAGGTCTACACGAGATGGTTTTATTCTTTGCCACAATAAAGCCGATTAAAAGTCGGTTAGACCACTTTTGTATGATTTGGATGAATATAAATATAGAGTGGTTACAGCAAATGATTAGACACTATCGGGCATATGAGAACGATATGTGTGAAATTGTTGAGCAGATTTTGCAAGAAATGGCCGGTATTTTGTGATATCACCCTTAGAGTAAAAAGGCCGATGGATTATGAGTTAAACATCACCCTTAGTGTTATTTTTGTGCTTTTATGTTTTCTCCTACAAAAGCTTTACCACAAAACAGGGGCATATGTTGACGATCAAAATTGGCACGAAAAGAGTTTGCCTATATTTTGGGAAACAGGTAGTACCAGATTTGGAGACATTGTCAAATTAACATTTTGATTGCACCATTGTGTAGCTTGCGTCGAGACGATCAAAATTCATATATAGAAAGTCCGATTTGGAGTTCGGATGAGAAAGTTATGGCTTCGGGAAGATCGTCACCTGGAGAAAACCGGTGGTACCGGTTTTGTAAATCCAGTGGTACCGGTTTTAGGCAGAGTCCTAGTAGATTTGGAGATCCGTGTAGATTAATACTTGTAAAAGGGTTTTCCTTGCGGGGCAAGACCTCCCCACCCTATAAATATAAAGGGCCACGGCCGATTGAGGGTTTTATCCAATCGATCAAATACAAGTATCTTTACTTTTTATCCCTTCCTAACCCTAACTTTTCCAGCCACTCCTGCTGTTCGTGCTTCGTCTCTACAGCATTTGACGGCGTTCTGAGTGACCTGCCAACCTCAGAACAACCCTAGATGCACCAGCCCTGACAGGGTCCCTCCTGGGTTGACGTTCATAGGTTTTCGTGGTGAACCCTAGAAATCCGGTGGTACCGGATTCATAAAACCGGTGATACCGGTTTTCCCAGGGCCGCTGCTAGTGTTCGATCCGTTGTGGATCCGCGCGAGCTAGCGCATATCTCGGTGTGTTGACCAGAAAAAGCGTCAACAAAAATCTATTCTTGCAAATTATCCGCACAAGATATTATCTACCACTTATATCTACTAAATTATCGTCCGGCAAGTTATCTGCAACGACATCAAGATGAAGATTTTTCTTTATTTTTTATTTTGTTGTAATAGCTAGTCATATGCTGTAACCTCGATTTTTATATTGGAGTTTCTTAATCAGGGGTTTTCTCTACGAAGATGTAATTAACATAATTTTTACATATATGTAAGAATTATGGAAGTATGGACTCGCAATACCTGTACTCTTTTATTTGTTCTATTTAAATTAATTGCAAGTTAAATTTGCCTCTGCTGACGTGGAGGCGGGCCGTTTCGGCCGCCCGTTTTCCCGACATCAGATTCTGGCATGCCCGGTGGGACCTACTTCTCCCCTCATCTTTGAAACTCCGACATGATTATTTCATATGTCTAAAACTCCGACCTATTTGTCGCATATAGCTGTGATCTAAATTATCATGATGCATACAAGAGAACTAACATATGGTTTTCTCGCAAAACAAAGGCATGGCTGGACGCACTCAGAACTTCATGACGATCTACATGGGTTCCATGTGGATTGATCTTCCCATGGACCCCATCCAAGCATCCAACAGCACTGGATCACTTCGCACCACTGCTGTTTCACCTGTTGCTGTTGTTCAAGACCAAGAAGTCAATTCCAAGATGGAGGAGGGATTTACTCCCGTCCTCTCCAAGTCTGCTAAGAGGAGGGCAAGAAGAGCTCCTGCAATGGCGAGGGCCATAGCCGTTGGAGAACGCACAATAAATGTGCACAAGGCTGCAACCTCCCGCTCAGCCCCTCCTAGCTTTGTGAGGCCTGCAAGCTACAAGCCCCCAAGTCAGGTGGCGAAGCCAAGCTCCCGCCGTACAACACTGGGAGAGTGGCCCATCCGCGTCGTACGCGCAACCCCCATCAAAGTCATCGCCATTGTCATCACTGAAGATGGAGTCCTCGCCACCAACAAAAGCAACAGGGGCTACTTCGTCACCAACTCCCACCAAGACGCTGGGGGTAGGCTCTCCCAAGCCTACCACAGGTATGTTGGAAGCTGCTCCTTTGAAGATCATGGCCAATGTGCTACCACCCACTCCAAAAGAGGGTGTGGTACTTTTGGACCAGTCTCATCGTCCACAGACCAACCTCATGAGGAGGGACATGGCAAGAGAGGAGGATTCCCAGCTGCAGCACAAGAACAAAGGAAAAGCAGTGGCAATAAGGCATGCTATGTCATCCTCTGAGAGCGAGTCGTCATCAACAAAGACTCAACTCCGAGTTGATGCCCCCAAGTTCTTCCCTTCGTCGGGCTATATTCCCAGCAAGGTTGAACCCAAACATGAGCTTCAATGGCAAGGAGTTCACCTCTCCCTCGACAACATCAAGAAGGGTCATGTGGATTCAACTACAACATCCTCTGACCCCATATCGTCAGAGATGACACTTCCATGACCCTCGGTTCAAAGCTCTGTCTCTCCAAAGCATCGCCACCGATGGCAACACAACATACGTCAAGCATGGTCTAACTTCACCAGCATGACTGATGCCATGACTAGTGAACAACGATCCTTCATTTGTGACACAATATTGGCTCAGCATAAAAGAGAACATCGTAGGATTCAAGTTGCGGCGAGACGGGCCATTCAAGCGTCTATAGAAAGAACCATATGCCAAGACTTGAGAAGCCTGCTACCTGGAGTGTCTACATCTGCGGACAACATAGAGGGTGAAGTCATGCAACGTGCAGAGGCCAGCCCTAGCCAAAACACCAGAATATCAAGAGCTCATAAAGAGAGACATGGCGGGCATGGTATGCCAAGCAAGCTGCTAATGTACGAGAAAGGAGCGCTAGTTACAAGCAAAGAGAGCTGGTGTTGCATGCCAACTACATGTCTAGTGGAGTGAGATGGGCTGCATCATCAAGACACACTGGCGGCACTCAAGAGAAGGTGAAATCACCAGCCATGCCATCAAATAATAGCATGGCGACACCCATTCCGCATCATATTGAGAAGTGAACCTCAAGCAATCGCATTGAGGTGCTTTCCTCGATGCTGACAGGGATTACGGAGATTGCTAGCAGTACCAGTGAAGCTTCTTCTGCCTCAGTACACTTCAAGAGAAAGAAGCCACACAAGCAGATTCCCTTGGGCCATCACCCAGTAACACGGGGTCTAAGAAATTCAGGTGATGAAGGAAAATGTTCTATTTATGCAGGGTCTTATAATCCCCTATATAATGAACCTCGTGATCCTAAAAATGAACTTATGGACACTGCAGGTTCAGATGAGCCTAGTTCTCTAACTAATGATGGCACGTCTGCCCCAAAAGGCGACGGTGCACCAGATCACGTGGAACAAGTGCTCATGGCAAATTCAGGGCGTTCAACGGAGGAGCAGATAGCCCAATTGGCAACTGCACTCCAGCAAAAGGAGGATGAGCTAGTTGCACTTCATGAACAATTGGCAAATAACCGCACGGGTCGTGATGCGGGAGGAGATGCATCTGCAAGTCAGAGTAGTCATCGGCCAGCGCCAGCAATCAACCTCGAAGATATCCAGAGGATGATTTCAGAAGGCATAAGAGCCCAGTACATGAAGACTCACTGCTCTATGTGCCAGGCGTATGTGAAACCACACCCACAGGATGTTGATATGGTGCCATTCCCCAACAACTACCGCCAACCTTAATTCAGCAAGTTCAACGGGACCGGATCTCCCCACGAGCTCGTGGCTCATTTTCTAGCGGCTTGCCAGGATACAGCACACAATGGATCCCTCCTCCTCCGACAATTTGTGCAGACATTGTCGGGGCCAGCATTCACATGGCATAGCAAGTTGGCATCGGGCTCCATTAGGTCTTGGGAACAGATGCAAGACGCCTTCCTAGAGCGCTTTTATAGCACTCAAAGGACGGTAGGGATAACGGAGTTGACACAAACTCTGCAAAGTTCCAATGAGAAGGCTACAGACTTCATTAACAAGTGGAGAAATCTGAGTCTCCACTGTCTGCAACCCATTACAGAGCCAGAAGTAGTCAGGATGTGTATGAACAACCTAAGCGCTGATATGGCCATTTATCTGCAAGGGGTAAGGCCGATCACTTTCGAGGAGTTGGCCTCAAAAGCCACAGATATCGAGAATTACATGCAGCATGTAACTCGGCAAGCAAGACCGTTTAACAAGTCTGTAGAAAAGGGCAATCAGCGCGACAAGGTGCCTGCTAATTCAAAGTAAATGCAAGCAATGGAGACCACAGTGACCCCTCAAAAATTTCAAATTAGGGGCAACTCCTTGAGAAATCAGAATAAGGAAGGTACATCAGCTCCTAGGAGGCCAACTCTTAGTGAGCGCCAAAGTCAGGAATATTCCTTCCCAGTGGAAGAGATCGAGGGCCTGTTTATGGGTCTATGGGAGTTGAATCTCATAGAACTCCCTAAACCAAAAAGGCCAGAAGAAGCATCCAAGTTTGATGAACCCAACTTCTGTCACTACCGTCGCATCTTGGGCCATACACTTAAAGAATGCTTTGTGGTGAAAAACCTCATACAGAAGTTGATAAATGAAGGCAGTATCGACGCTGATCTTCTAAAAAGCATGAAGAAACAAAAGAAAGTGGCTACCTCAAACGTCGCCACCTTCTGGGATGACTCGGTGAGTTACGCGACTCCAAATATGTTGCCAACTTATGCTCAAAAAATTGAGTCTGCTCATATGCCTTTCTCGGGCCATCTACAAAAGCAAGCTAAGCCCCAGCATGAAGGCAAGGCTATCCTTCGATGGATCCACTCCCCAAGACATGGGCCATCAACTTCTCGAGGATCAAGTGAGCGTCAACAGCAGTTCTCAAGACGACTTGCTCTACGATGAGTAATAGAAATGGACGAGGTTCCCTGCCTCTCCCAAAACACCGAGAAGTGCAGGGACGAGCCTTTGGACAAATGTGCTACTTTCGCGCATCGGAGTGTTTGAGGATGATGAGGAGTCCCTCCACTTTCCAGAGGAAGAAGACGTAGAAGTTGGCAAAATTCAGCTTAGATTAGGCCGCCAGCTGCCTAATATGCATCCTCCATCTTGAAATCCCCAAAGCAAGAATGTAACTCCGAATGATATGACTGACCATACTCCTAATGTGTCTATCAAGTATGATGTAATAGCACATTTGAAGAAAATTCCAGCTATGCTTTCGGTGTATGATGCTTTGTGTCTTTCTTCCGATTTATGCAAGGCATTTATTACTGCAATGTCATTTCCTGAAGATTACAGCGTTGAGGTCTCTCAAATAGAAACGGGGTTGGTTGAAGCCCAAAACATGTCATTCACCGATGAGGATGTGTTATTAGGACAGAAGAAACATAATAGACCTCTTCTCATGTTTGGTGAAATCGATGATCTGCCTACTAATCACATCATGATTGATGGAGGGTCTACCATAAATTTGCTACCCTTGCGTACTCTTAAAAAGATAGGGTATTCAACTAGGGACTTAAGCCGGTCCAATGTTGTAATTCATGGCTTCAACCAACGAGGTCAGGAAGCCATGGGTACAATTTCTCTAGTCTTGAAGATGGAAAAGCTTATGACATATGTAAACTTTCATGTGATTGATGCGGCTACCTCATACAATGCTCTATTGGGTCGACCCTGGTTGCATGAGAATGGAGTTGTGCCATCTACCTGTTGATGGTCCATAGACGCGCCAGTTGTGAACCGCAAACGCACAGATCATCGTAGCTTTCCCTTAGAGTATTTCATCCAAGGTTTATCAATCCATGGATCGACAATGAACTACCTTAGGTTTTCCATCTAATCTAACAGATCTATTCCTAGCATTAGGCATAGATTGCATATGAGGGTAAACATTTAGGATATGAGTGGGTGTAAAGGTTGATTACATCTGTAAACATGAATGGAGAGACCTACATCTGAATGATAAGGTCAGAGAACATATCAGCCACAATATTAGTAAATAGACCAACCATTTTAGCATGTTTGGGAAATTTGATCCCAATCAAAGATGATCGGGCTATTTCCTCTGAACACACCAAGTGTTCGGTCATTTAAAATTGGTAGCTTCTCAAGTAAGCCATCAATCCCAAATGTATTGTATTTGACTTGCACAATTTTTGAAATGACGCATGCCGTAGAGAAAGGAAAGAACCTTTTTGACCCAACAGTTACTGCAGGTCGTACGGATTGAGGCCGATTTTCTCGGGGTTCGTGCTCCCTTGTGAAACCATAAAGCCCCCAGGCACAACCGCCTGGACTCCATTTGGGCCTTCGTCTTTCTCACTTGCATCTGCAAACGCTCGCCATTCCGCATCTGTTCTTTGTCCTTCATCCTCTTGCTTCTCCAACCAATCAAACCAGCCTTTCGCTGCCATGGCATCCTCGCACTAGTCCTCATCTGGTGATGAGTTGTTGAGGGATCAGAGCTGCGCCTCCGCCGGGCAGGAGCTGCGCAGCGGATTCACGATTTGCACCACGGACAAGTACTGGGATAAATCCACCACCACGGCGAAGCAGCTACAACAGCTGGAGAACCTTGGATTGCTCCCAGACACCACCACCTTTCCTCGTCGTCATGCCAAAGGTCAGGTTTATCCGACCCCTGACACTCTTGAGTTGGTGACCTTCTTGGAGTTCTTTCATTGCGGATTTGGGGTCTATCCGTCGGATTTCTTCCACAGCATCTGCGACTTTTACCAGATAGTGCTCGTGCACATCAAGCCTGGCGCCATAACTATGCTTACCGTTTTTGCCTTTCTGTGTGAAGCCTGGTTAGGGATTAAGCCATCATTGCCTGTGGAGATATTTTTATACCCCTTCATTCTACAAAAATCAACTCATGATTGGGTCAATCGGGTTTTCCTTGAGAGATCGGGAGATCTACATCCCCTTTCCAGTAAAAGATTCTTGGAAAGGTTATGAGCGTCATTGGTTTTACATCACCCTTCCCCAAGCCTTAGTGGCAAAAGGGAAACATTTGATGCCCTATCTCAAGGAAGAGACCAAAGCCCTGCCAAGAATTACTCCTGAGATGTAAAAGGACATTGATCGGATCTTGGCACTCCGTGATGCCAGCTTGACAGTGGTTCATGTAGTAGAGATCTTCATCAGATAAAGATTTATCCCGCTCATGACTCATGACCACTACGCCTGGACGTTCAGGGGTGACAATGACCCGAACAGGATGAGGCCCGATGGTAAGCCCTTATCTTTCTGTTCGGAAATTATTCTGAGTCTGTTCAGTCATTTGAGATGCCATGACTCTTAACTAACAGTTGTCCCAGAAATGGAAGTGGTCGCTCGCTTGAAGAAAATGCTGGGCGCTGATATCTCGGACTAGACAGGCATCCTAGCACCTTACAACGCTGACAACCCTCCTCCGGAGGTAAAATTGGCTCTCAGAAAAATTTTCTTCTTGCTTAATATTCATAGGATATGATTCTTTTTCCCGAACAGGCCCCACCTATCATTGATGCTCCCGCTCAGAGTGGAGCCATCAATGTTGAGGAGGAAGCAGAGCCGCCAGTCGACCAAGGTGCCAAGACCCCGACACCGAGCACCCCGAAGCATCGCCTATTGTGGAGAAAAAGAACCCGAGCAGCCCCAAAGCGATCATTCCCCGAACCCGCAAGCGCTCTCGTAGCGTGAGCGTGGAGAGGACGACCCCAGGTTTGGGATCTCTTGGTGTGCCTGGAGTTAGTGAGCTATCGCCCGGTCGTGATCCACCTCGTCCTGATGACCAGGTATTAAGCATCATCGTATTCGGAAGTTTATTTGCAGCCTTTGATCGCATAACTAAAGCTAAATGTGTTCGAGAGATTTCTCATCAGGAAACTCATCCGACCCCACCTCCATCAAAGCCTTTATCTGGTGCCAAGAGGTTCAAACTTGGACTCCCGACGTCCGAGTAAGGGCTCTGACCTGTTTGGTTTTGCTTGATTGCTTCTCACAGGGAGAACATATTTAATTGTTTCGTTCATTCGGGAACTCAGGCCCTCCAAGCCTGCAGCTTCTCCTCCCACCAGGCCGTCAGAGAAAAAGAAAACTCCCGAGCCTGACTCGGCAGCCCAGCCCGATGGTGCAAAAAAGAGCGCAGAGGCTACGAGACCTGCCCCGACACCCTTGGGCCCGATCATTACTTCGCTCTCTGCAGCTGAAGAGCAATGGCATGCGTTAGACGCTCGTTCCTTTGCTGTGGAAGCGTCTATGACCAGACTGGAGGCCCAAGTTGCCATTCTCCAGTCCAAGAAAGAAGGTACTTGTTTTATGTTACCATGTCTGTTTGTTGGTCCTTATCCACAAACTTTTACTTACACACTGCCTCTGATTCTGTAGTTAACTCCAAGAGCATTGAGGTGCTCGAGAAGAAAACCTCAGATCTAGAATGTAAGCTTGCTGTTCGGGACAAGGACGTTGCTGATCTCACCACCCGACTTGAAGCTTCAGAGAAGCACAGCTCGTCCTTGGAGACTAGGCTCATGGAAGGTGCGTGTGTCATTGCAACTCACACCATTGGAACCTTGAAAAGCCACATTCCTGATCTGGACGCATCGCTGCTCTCCAAAGGCTTCAAATGTTCGGCGGCAAATGCTGAGGTATTGTTTAACAGTCTCGCCACACTGGTGGAACCTTTTGCTAAGAAACTTGATCTCCATCTAAGCGATTCGGAGGACTTGTCCTAAACTTTGTGCTTGGTTCCTGTAATAGGGCAAAACTTAAACATTTAGCATACGACTTTTATTTTGTGAAACATATGCTTGCATGTTTTTGCTTAAGTCTTAGAGCTGATCGGTACTTTTGTGGACCTTTTTAACTGATAGCTTTGTCATGGCTAAAGGTCCCATTATCATGAGCTATTTTGGAATTGTTTAGTCACTGAGACACGAGCGGTCTTCTGAATTGTGTAATTCCTTGTAGTCATGATGTTCGGTATTTTAGCGCAGCTTAGCTTTCTTGATTTAAAAAGCCTGATCCTTGCGTGGTAGTAGTACCATAGTAGCCCCCGAACTCTTTTGCAGCCATGCGAGCATGCTAGAAAAGAGTCCAAAAGTACTAACCACAAAAATTTCCCGATCACACGGGGAGCCCCCGAGCGTTGCGCTTTGGATGCGTAGGATAGATCTGAAAAAATAAACTTCAGCATGGTAGTCCCCGGCTCTTTGTTAGTATTATGCAATATGATAACAAAAAGTAGAAACAGAATAGAAAAATAGCACCCAGCCCCCGAGCGTAAAACCGAGGGCGAGTAAAGTGTATAGAACTTTGTTGACGCGGAAAATCGGCGGTCGTATCTCCCGCGTGCAGCACACGATGACCGGGGAGAGTCTGCTTCGCTCCAGTGCCAGTCTACACTCCAGTTCAGGTTCGCAGCGTGCCAGTCAATTTGACCTGAAATTGACAAGGGAATAAAACAGTTAAATTACTCTTTGATTGTGCCGGCTCTATTTCAGACGATGGAGTAACGTCGAATTTTAGCCAAGACCCAATCAGACACGTATCGGCCGATACCAATCGGACCTCAAAATCGGACCTCATTGATGACGTCAATCGGACCGAGTGATCGGACCTCAATCGGACACCAAATCGGACCTCAGAATCGGACCAATCGGGATCGGACCTTGATTGATATAACAGACCAGCCTTTGAAATAATAAAATAAAGCGTAAAGCAAGGCCGATATGTAAAATAATGGATCAGCTGTATCTTAAACAAGATATTAAATAAGCAAAGTGTAAGCCGATACATTGTCCACCTTGCCTAATTGCCAGTTTGACTCGTCTTATCGGACCATCTAACCAACCGATCGGACTATAGCCTTTGCAGAGAAATCTAGCTCCGACGTAGGGAATCTAGATTTCTCCAACCATGATCAGATCGGATAGCTAGATAGCCTGACTCAACTCATCAACCTGTCAATTAAACAAGATGCTCGCACAAGTGTTGATCAGATTAAGCAAATAAGCAAGAAAAACATTAACAGATTCGTTCTGATTCTAAGATATGCTACCAAATAATTAAGCAAGATCCAGCTCCGACGTAGGGAATCTACACCATACTTAACATTCAAATAGCAATAAGGCATAATCAAAGCTTCCTTTGACTAATCAAGATGAATCTAGCTCCGACGTAGGGAATCTAGATCAAGCATAACAGTCAAAGATTAATCTAAGCGCATTATAAAGATCCAGCTCCGACGTAGGGAATCTACACCAATATAATACTCAAAGAACAACTAGATTAGACCACAAAGCAAGATCGGACCTAGAACGATGCTGTAAGATAAATATTGCTTAAATCGGACCAAGACCAATGCTCAAAGCCGTCGAAGAAGTAGAATTGATTCACATGGCGTAGATCTAAACCAATCTAGCAACTCCAACAAACCGCAAAGACTACCTTTAGTAACCAAGATTACTCTAGCTTCGACGTAGGGAATCTAGACTAATCTTGATACCTAGCTCCGACGTAGGGAATCTAGGCTTAAAGTGTAGTCCGATAACGATAATCTGTTGAATAATCAATATTGATCTAGCTCCGACGTAGGGAATCTATATCAATCTTGATTATCCAGAGATAAATCGGTTGAACAGTATAAACGAGAAAGGGCGATGCGCCTCAATTCAAAGCCTATACTAGTTCGATAAATTGACTAACTTACTGGTAAGCCGGAGATCAGAACTGATGCAGCCCGTCCACCAATGAGCTTCGTCGGTAACTACTACTAGGGTTTTGGCGTGAAGCCGGGTTGTATTGATTGTGAGAATAGTTTTTACAATGGACGAGGGTTCATATTTATACCCTGGTCATAGAGAGTCCTGATCGGACCAGACTAACTAAATAAGGTAAACTAAGCTTAAGATAAAACGGGACTCTCATATGCCTTCTAAAAAGGAAATAGTCCCCGCATCTGATACGCTTCCTTCTTAGCCGACGCGCCCTTCCTCTTGTACTCGTCATCGAATCGGACTCCTGCTTCATCGGACTCCTCTTCAGCATCGGCTTCCTTCTCTATCATCTTCGGCCTTGACCAGTCAACGGGTCCACTGCGCAGTCTCAACCTTACCATATCACCATCTGACTCAGCATGTCAGGTGCGAAAATCCGGTGTCAACAAACTTATCTTTTTTTTTGTTGGCACTGAAGGTAACGTGGATGACGGCTTTGTCTGCCAAACTTACTAGATAGGCTTGAACTTGCTTGGTTACCTTTGTTTAGGCGTAGAATCTGTGTTGTTGATCCATGTTCCACGTATTTCGCAGTATATCTCCATCTATCTCCGCGATCCTATAGGCTCCTGGTCGTGCAATGTCTACTACGATGTAAGGCCCTTGCCATGGAGAGGACAATTTATTTTCGTCCTTGGTGTGTTGATCTAATTTGAGCACCATGTCACCAATGCATAGGCTTCTCTTGCGAACATTAGCATTGTAGTATTGTTGCAGCTTTTGCTGATACTGGGCCACTCTGAAAGCGGCTGCGTCACAAGCCTCCTCGAGAAGGATTAACTCATCGGCGCGTTTGTTAGGCTCTTCAGTCTCTAAAAACATTGCCACACGTGGGGCTTGTAGTCGGATATCAGACGGTAGGATTGCCTCGGCTCCATATACCAAGAAAAAGGGTGTTTCGCCTATTGCATGGTTCATGGTGGTCCTCATTGACCATAGTACTGTAGGAACTTCATGAATCCATCCCTTATCTTAAGCTTGCAATCTGTTAAAGATCCTCTTCTTGATGCCTTGGAGCACGATGCCATTGGCACGTTCTACTTGCCTGTTCGTTTTCAGGTGATTTACTGATGACCGATCATGCCTGATCGCGTGGTCGTAGCAGAAATCAGCGAACTTTTTGCTCTTAAACTGTGTTCCATTATCAGAATTATCCTGTTCGGGACACCGAATTGTACGACAATACTCCGCAGGAATTCGACAGCTGCCTCTTTTGTTATTTTCTGAACCGGCTCGGCTTCAACCTATTTTGTAAATGTGTCGATGCCGACGAACAGAAATTTGTATCCCCCGACAGCCCTTGGAAAAGGCCCGAGGATGTCTATTCCCCATGTGGCAAAGGGCCGTGACACGAGAATAGTTTTTAAAGCTTGGCAGGCTTAGTTTGTTTCCGTGCGAAGAATTGGCATGCCTCGCACTTCTTAACTAACTTGCTTGTGTCTTGAAGAGCTGTAGGCCAGTAGAAACTCTGTCGGAATGCTTTTCCTGCCAGATATCTGGGAGAAGCGTGAGATCCACAGATTCCTACATGAATATCGTGGAGCAAACTAATGCCCTCGGCCCGTGTGATGCATTTGAGGAGTATTCCATTGCGGGTTAGCTTGTATAACCGCCCGTCAACCAATTGATAGTTCTTGGCTTTACGATGGATTTTCTCCAGTGTCGCATCATCGTCGGTATAGCTTGGTTTGTGAGGTTGTTGACGGTCCTTACAACGAAAAATCCGACCGTCAATAGGATCAGAAAACCAACAAAGGTCAAGCATAACTTCGACATTAGTATTCAAATAATGTTATACCATGCATATCTGGAATGTATTTGAGTACAGGGACCACGGTGCAAAAGATGGACGAAACTGGGCACAGACCCAGGTCGGCCGACCTGGCTAGGTCGGGCGACCGGGCCTGACCCCAAAGCCCATTTTCCACACAGGTCAAGAAGCACACAAGGGAAGGATCATGGACGTTGAATCATGGTCGGTTCAAGTCAAGGGTGAGGATGAGCCACGTGTCACTCCCACGGATTGAAGGGCCCACACCTCAACTCATTTGCACCCAAACGGAGTATACCCACCTGGAACCGTCATAAGGACCCACATGACAGTCTACCAGAGAAGAGTGGGGCCAAAAGGCGGCGGAACCAGGTCGGCCGACCTGTCCAGGTCGGCCGACTTGGGCCTGCGGCCGTTTCGCTCCTCCCTTGACCCGTACCTGTAAACCGCCATCAGGAGTCCATCTGAGCCGTGCAATGCTGAAGACGGTGCATCCTAGGGTCGGCCGACCTAGGCCCATTTCCAAACTGCCACAACCGCCTCTGGCCGGCTCCAATCGCCTATGTGATGCTATAAATACCTGCAAAGGACGCCATACTCAACACACACCAGAAGAAGAGATCTCCTTGCTACAAGCTTAGTCTTAGTCTTAGTAGTGATAGTCATAGTGTTAGATCTTCTGAAGGGCTTCCGAAGGAGTCTTGGTGAGTTCTAGAGTTCAATTCTTGTATTCTCTTACTTACTTGTAGTACTCTGAGCTTAATGGAGATAACTTCATATTTATGTTGTATGCCTCAATTATACCTTATCCACTTAGTATATACTACTTATGTCTTGCACCTTATTCAAGTGAATTTATGCTATGACATTGGCTCAATGTGCCTCCTGGTTGCTCTATTTATTAACATGATAGATAGAGTTGTATTACATATTGCAAGCATGGTGTTTGGGATATGGAATACTGTTAAGGGTACCGCTGCCACACGGATTAGTAGAGGTTGGCGGCAGGTGGTGACAGCCCTGTCCGTCCTTTGTAACCCTCCACGTACGAGAGTGGGTATTAGGCCTTTATGATAAGACGTCCTACTGTCGTCCCTTGATAATGGAACCACTGGATACCTCAATATGTCCTCTTGCATATAATCATTGAGTGAGCTTGTATAGACTATTGTAGTATGTCCAAGTCCCATTGGTATGATGCTAATGAGCTCTTAGTAATCTTTACTAATGTACTCTTACTAACTAAGACTACTTTAATGATGCGCAATGAACTTCTGTGTGTCCCACTACCCATTCATTTCTATATCATTTACCCCTGCTTAGATTATGGTATAATAATTGTTATTGCAAGTAATTGCATTGGAATGACTCCTCTCTTTTAACTAAATGCTTTCCCTGCGGATAAACAAATAACGATACTCTGGAATACTCCCAGATGAAATGCTACAACGTACTTCTGTGGGCTTGTAGAATATCTGTAACGTTTAGATTTACGATGGAGTATCTCTAGTACCACCACTACTCTAAATAGTGATGCTAAGAAATACCAACAAGCATTTCTGGCGCCGTTGCCGGGGAAAGCAATGGTTAAAGAGATTTGATCATCCATGCATTTGCTGCAACATGATTAATTGCCAGCAATCTAGCAGGTTTACCCTTTTTGCTCTGTTTCTCTGTGATGTGAAACAGGGTAGTGTATGACTGGTTTCCAATTACCGTCCAACTACGTCGAGAACCCGAATACCATAGGGAGGAGGGTACATTCTCATGTCGTAATCCCTCAGGTGTTCTTGTCGGAGACCGAACCAGTCATCGGAGAATCCTCCAACCAAGGAGAACAACCCGTTCCCGTAGCACCTCAACCGAAAGAAGCCATGGCCGACAGGACCATCCGTGACTACTCTGCTCCGTCCGCTGCTCAGATCCCTATAGGTCCGGAGGTGGAAATGGGGGATCATGCTTTTGAGCTGAAGGCCCCGCTAATCAACATGGTGCAGGCTAGCCCCTTCTGCAGGAAAGCCAATGAGGACGCCAGTGCTCACCTGCAGCATTTCCTGGAGGTCTGCAGCACCATTACCATTCGAGGAGTGGATCAAGAGGCTATCAGGATCCGCCTGTTTCCGTTCTCACTGCTGGGAAGAGCCAAACAATGGTTCTATTCTAGCTGTGATGCGGTGAACACGTGGACTAAATGCTCCAACGCCTTCTTGGCGAAGTTCTTCCCCATTGGGAAAACCAATGCCCTTCGGGGAAGAATTTCCAGCTTTCAGCAAAAGTTCGGGGAAACAGTTTCGGAAGCATGGGATCGCTTCCAGGACTACATTCTGGCATGCCCCCACCATGGTATGCAATAGTGGCTCCTGCTCCAGAATTTTTACCATGGGCTGTCTCAGACAGCCCGTGAGCACATGGACGCTGCTGCTGGAGGGGCATTCCTCTCCTTGACTGTGGCCGCCGCCAAGCTACTCATCGAGAAGATGGTGTCAAACCAATCTTGGAATGACGACCACCTTCAGGGACGCAAACACCGTGTGCACACCGTAAAGGAGGTGGACATGCTGGCCGCCAAGATGGATCTTATCATGAAGCGCCTTGATGACCGCACCAAGGATGGAGGCGCTGATAATGAAGGGCCAATGGATTCACACATGACGTGTGAAGTCTGTGGAGAAACTGGCCACACGGGGAACAACTGCCCCGAGACGCAAGAGGAGGTACAGTTCATGAATGGCAACAACGGGTACCGGCCTCAAGGGATCTGGAACCAGCAACGCCCATTCTACCAGGGAGGTAACAATAATAACTCTTTTTCTAACCAACCTTCCCTTAAAGATCTTGTCCTTGGTCAGGCCAAGATTAATGAATCTATCTCTAAGAGGCTTGCTGCTAATGATAAAGCTCTGGAGGGCATAAATTCTAAAATAGAAAGTTTGTCCTCCACCTTCCTGAGCCAGCTGAGCTTTAATAAAATGCTAGAAACCCAGTTAGCTCAGCTAGCCGCCGCTGTTCCTTCTGGTGACAAGGGGAGAATTCCCGGGCAACCAGAGTCCTCCTTTGAAAATGTAAAGGTTGTTTCTATGAGAAGCAGTGAGGCTACTCAGGATCCAGTCCCGCCTAACCATGCAGGAAAAACAGCAGTGCCAAGTAAGGAGATTCTCGCAGTGGAAGAAGAGCCTGAAGCCGAGCTAGCACTAGTTGGACAAACTGCGCCACATGAGTTCTATGACAGCAACGTCTTGCCATTCCCTCAACGCCAAAAGAAACCATCGGCGGATGAGCAATTTGCCAGATTCGTAGAAGTTATACAAAAGTTAAATATACATGTGCCACTGCTGGATGCTATGCAAGTACCGACCTACGCAAAGTACTTGAAGGACATCCTTAACAACAAACGTCCACTCCCAAGTACCAAGGTCATAAAGTTGACTGAGAAGTGCAGTGCGGCCATCTTAAACAAGGTCCCGGAAAAGAAGAAGGACCCAGGATGTCCCACCATCACGTGTACAATCGAGACACAACATTTCGAACATGCACTCTGTGATCTGGGGGCAAGCGTCAGCGTAATGCCAAAGGTAGTATTTGACCGCCTTAATTATACTACCTTGTCTCCTACTCCCATGAGGCTGCAGCTGGCCGATTCCACGGTCCGCTACCCGGAGGGGATAGCCGAGGACATTCCGGTGCGCATCCGGGATTGCTTCGTCCCTGTCGACTTCGTGGTACTGGACATGGACGTGAGCAACGACTCGTCGCTCATCCTTGGGCGACCCTTCTTGAGCACAGCAGATGCTCACATCAATGTGGGTGCTGGAGAAATTCAGCTTCACATTAATGGTAAGAAGGAGAAATTTGAGTTCCGGCCAAAGGTGGAGCAATGCTCCATGATCAAGATCAAGTATGGGAGAAATAGTCAGAACATCAAAGAGGTGGAGGTAACACCTCCAGAAAAAGACAGCCTGTTTAAGTTCATGGAAAAGTTCTGGGAGAAGGATTTCCCCATCCAGTACTATGCAAAGAACAACAAGAAGTCCACATGAGGTACAAAAGCACAAGCGAAGAAAACACTGGAACAGGCTGTCGACCGCCACAAGAAGGTAAAGCAGGTATGGCAGGTTAAACCATCTGTATCCTCTTCTCTAGGGTCAGATGCGGCTTCGTCAAGTTGAGATCCTACATCGGAGACGTCTTCGCTCGACGACGTAAAACACGAGTCCTGCGCCGACAGGTTTATCGGTGCCAACAAAATAGCCTGGGGGAGGACCCCCAATCAGGTAAGTTCAGGTAAGTACTGCTAAATAAAGCTTTTCTTTTGAATAATGTTAGTAAATGAGAGCGATCCATGCTAGTCCCCTAATGTTTTGAGTCTAAGCTTAAATCTATACTTTGGACATGATGAATAGTTGCTCTTATTTCTCTCTAGTACCTATGTTTCAACCTGCTATTCTCCGAAGCTTTGAGTTTGCTGGTTGAGCATGATCTTTTCTGTTATTTTGTCTATCTGTGGGTAGCACATGCAAGCTCTAGTCTAGGTTGTTGATGGCTATGATATGATAAGACTTGAGTGACCTTAAGGTCTTACTAAGATAGACTTGATAACCGGAGTTTCTCTTTTAAAATAAAATAAAGAGTTCCTTATGGTGATTAAATTTCCTACCAAAGCTCATATTGTTTTAAACCCCTACATGAGCTACTTGCTCTTGCATTGAGTTTTTTCAAGGTCATTGTGATTTTTAGAGATTTACTTCATGCTTTTAAAGCCAAGATCACGCGCATGCCACCTCATACATGTTACACTTCTACTATGGAAATGAACATAACACTCACTGTTCCACCAAATAAAAGCTCTACATAAAGAATGGTACTATTCTCCATTCTTATTGCAAAAAGAGACATGGGCTTTTGAAAAAAAAGGACACATGAAGGTCCAAGTATGTAAAAAAAAAAAGAGAGAGCGCAAGAAGGCTCTCGAATCAAAGCCATGTCTCTAGAAGAAACTCTTTAAGGAGAAGAGGAACCTGTAAAAAGGAGCTATCTCTTACCATGCCACCCATACACGTGCACATCTTGGTTTGAGAATATGACTTATTTCTCTTTGAATCCTGATTTTGACTTTACAATATGTGCATTACAAGTATGCTATAAAGCTCTCCTAGCACAAACTCCACTCCAATGAGTGACATGAGAGTTGAGAGAGGAAATTGGTAAGGAAATACACCATGAGTGACTTGAGAGTACCACCTAAGGGACTCTGTTCTTTTGAAAAAGAAAAAAAACTCTCAAAACCTCCGATTTGATTGTTAAGCAAGGTAGAAGGCAAGGTGCTTAGTCTAAGTCATTCTAACCATCAACCACCCAAGACAAGGAGAAGCTACAAGCCCCATAAAAGGCCAAGGTAATAAGGGAAGTTTATTTTACCAGCTTATTCATTTTTTGGTAGAATATCTTGCTGAACCACTGGTACTTTTGAGGAGTAATAAGGAAGCAACTCCTAATCCACTGAGCCTAAAAGTTTAAGTCTTTTGCTCGGGACGAGCGAAGGCTAAGCTTGGGGGAGTTGTTGATGGTCCTTACAACGAAAAATCCGACCGTCAATAGGCTCAGAAAACCGACAAAGGTCAAGCATAACTTAGACATTAGTATTCAAATAATGTTATACCATGCATATCTGGAATGTATTTGAGTACAGGGACCACGGTGCAAAAGATGGACGAAACTGGGCACAGATTCAGGCCGGCCAACCTGGCTAGGTCAGGCGACCAGGCCTGGATCCCAATCGAGCCCATTTTCCACACAGGTCAAGAAGCACAAAGGAAGGATCATGGACGTTGAATCATGGTCGGTTCAAGTCAAGGGTGAGGATGAGCCACGTGTCACTCCCATGGATTGAAGGGCCCACACCTCAACTCATTTGCACCCAAATGGAGTATACCCACCTGGAACCGTCATAAGGACCCACATGACAGTCTACCAGAGAAGAGTGGCGCCAAAAGGCGGCGGAACCAGGTCGGCCGACCTGTCCAGGTCGGCCGACTTGGGCCTGCAGCCGTTTCGCTCCCCCCTTGACCCGTACTTATAAACCGTCATCAGAAGTCCATCTGAGCCATGCAACGCTGAATACGGTGCATCCTAGGATCGGAAGACCTTGGCACATCGGCCGACCTAGGCCCATTTCCACACTGCCACAACCACCTCTGGCTGGCTCCAACCGCCTATGTGATGCTATAAATACCTACAAAGGGCGCCGTACCCAACACACACCAGAAGAAGAGCTCTCCTTGCTACAAGCTTAGTCTTAGTCTTAGTAGTGATAGTCATAGTGTTAGATCTTTTGAAGGGCTTCCGGAGGAGTCTTGGTGAGTTCTAGAGTTCAGTTCTTGTATTCTCTTACTTACTTGTAGTACTCTGAGCTTAATGGAGATACCTTCATACTTATGTTGTATGCCTCAGTTATACCTTATCCACTTAGTATATACTACTTATGTCTTGCACCTATTCAAGTGAATGTATGCTATGACATTGGCTCAATGTGCCTCCTGGTTGCTCTATTTATTAACGTGATAGATAGAGTTGTATTACATATTGCAAGCATGGTGTTTGGGATATGGAATAATGTTGAGGGTACTGCTGCCCCACAGATTAGTAGAGGTAGGCGGCAGGTGGTGACAGCCCTATCCGTCCTTTGTAATCCTCCACGTACGGGAGTGGGTATTAGGCCTTTATGATAAGACGTCCTACTGTCGTCCCTTGATGAGGGAACCACTGGATACCTCGATATGTCCTCTTGCATATAATCATTGAGTGAGCTTGTATAGAGTATTGTAGTATGTCCAAGTCCCATCTGTATGATGTTAATGAGCCCTTAGTAATCTTTACTAATGTACTCTTACTAACTGAGACTACTTTAATGATGAGCAATGAACTTCTATTTGTCGCACTACCCATTCATTTCTATATCATTTACGCCTACTTAGATTATGGTATAATAATTGTTATTGTAAGTAATTGCATTGGAATGACTCCTCTCTTTTAACTAAATGCTTTCCCTGCGGATAAACAAATAACGATACTCTGGAATACTCCCGGGTGAAATGCTACAACGTACTTCTGTGCGCTTGCAGAATATCTGTAACGTCTAGATTTACGATAGAGTATCTCTAGTACCACCACTACTCTAAGTAGTGATGCTAAGAAATACCAACAGAGGTACGCCTGGATTGGATCCATCCAGTTCTCCTCGTTTCCAACTAGAGCGGCAGCTCGAGCCGTTTCGACCAACATAGACTCCTTGACGGATTCGTTGGTTGTAGAAACTGTTCCCTTGGCAGGTATAGTTTTTTGGTTCGGTAGTGAAACCGACACAGATGGTTTAGTAAGAACTTCAAGTAAAACATTACCTAGAAGATGTGTGCACTCAGCAGCTGCCTTTGCTAGCTTATCTGCGTCACCATTGAATTCCCTTTTGACGTGTCGTACTTCAAGCCCATCAAATTTGCTCTCCATCCTCCTATATGCTTCCAAGTATTTGGCCATGACATCGCTCCGTGCACTGTACTCTTTTATGACCTGCTTTGCAGCTAACTCGGAATCCCCTTTCATGAGCAGCCTCTTAACACCTAGAGACGCAGCTATGCGGAGTCCTGTCAAAAGCCCCTCATACTCGGCAACGTTGTTAGTAGGGGTTGGATCAACAAAATTGATTTGTAGCGTGTACCTGACGACGTCATTGTGTGGAGAAATCAGGACCACCCTGGCGCCCACGCCTGCTCGGCAAAACGCTGCATCATAGAACATGGTCCAGTGTTCGGGATTTTGGGCAGTCTCTTCGAGTTCGGGGTTAGTCCACTCTGCGATGAAATCTGCCAGAGCCTGCGACTTGATGGCAGTTCTAGGTATGAATTCAACGTCGTAAGCCCCCAGCTCCACAGACCATTGTGCAATCCTACCCACGGCATCCCAATTATGTAAAATGGTGTCTAGGGGATAGGTTGACATGACCTTGATCTTGTGGCTCAGAAAATAATGCTCGAGTTTCTTGGAAGTCATTAGCACAGCATATAGCAATTTCTGAATCTGAGGGTACCTTGTTTTTGTGTCATGTAGCACCTCGCTCACAAAGTAAATGGGGTGTTGTGTTGTTGACTTTTTTGTTGGTCTCTCAACCACTAGAACAGTACTGACAACAGTTGGTGTTGCTGCAACATATAACAACATCTCTTCTTTTGGCTGCGGCGGGACCAGTACGGGCATTTTTTGTAGGTACTGCTTGAACGCCAGGAATGCCTCTTCTGCTTCTGCCGACCATTCAAAGCGATCAGTTTTATGCAACAATTTATAAAATGGCATACCTCGTTCGCCTGACTTGGACATGAATCGACTCAGGGACGCCATCATTCCTGACAACTTCTGGACCTCATGGTGGCTGCGTGGAGACTTCAAGTCGTCGAGTGCCTTGATCTTGTGTGGATTTGCCTCCATACCTTGTTGGGAAACAAGGTAACCGAGCAGCTTACCCGATGATACACTAAAGGTGCATTTGGCGGGGTTGAGCATCATCCTGTTTTTGCACATGTTATCGAACGTTTCAGTTAAATCAGCAATTAGGTCGCCCTTTAACTTACTTTTTACGACGATATCATCTATGTATGCTTCCACATTACGGCCAATTTGGCCCTCGAGAACAATGTGAACACATTTTTGATAAGTGCAACCTGCATTTTTCAGACCAAAAAGGCATCTTTATATAACAATAAACACTGAAGGGAGTTACAAATGCAGTTTTCTCCTCATCGTCAATGCACATGCCGCTTTGGTGATACCCCGAATAGGCATCTAGAAAACAAAGCCGCTCGCATCCAGAGGTTGAATCTACAATTTGATCTATCCTAGGTAGTGGATACTCGTCCTTCGGGCAAGCTTTATTTAGATCGGTGTAGTCCACGCACATCCTTCATGTTCTGTTGGGCTTCTTCACCATGACTGGGTTTGCCAGCCACTACGGGAAAGAGACCTCTCGAACAAAGCCGGCTTTGAGAAGTCGGTTGATTTCTTCGTTAATGGCGTCTCACTTCTCCGGGGTATATCTTCTTTGCTTTTGCTTGACTGGTCAGACGCCAGTTCATATGCCAAGCTTGTGCTCGATTACCTCCCTGGGGATCCCGTGCATGTCAGATAGTTCCCAAACGAACACATCTGAGTTTGCCCGGAGGAAAGCAATGAGCTTGAGTTCCTATTTGTCACCTAGACCAGAGCCCACCTAGGTGGTCTTGGTCGGGTCCGCCTCATCAAGGGCCACTGATTTCGTGCCCGGCTCAGAGCGCTTTTCCGCTGGCAGGCTTGGTGAGGCAGCAGCTGGCGACTCGCCTGCTTCCTGCGATGGCGTCCCCTTGAGCGGAGTCTGGTCCACCATGGTCTGCTTATCAACGACGCCATCATTGGTCTTCTTGTCCCCCGTGGGCACCGGAACGGGTACTTCTTTCCCCCTTGACCTTTGCTCGGGCCTCCGCTGCTTGGGAGGTTTCTGCGACTACTGCCTTTGCGGCAGTGTTCGACATGTTCTTGGTCTTTTTCTTGGCAATTTCGACAGCCTTGGCTGGTTCCTACTCGTCTCCCTTGATCATGTCCAGGGTCTTCATGTCGCACTGGACTGCGCCTTTGCGATCCCCGCAGACGATGATTGGGCCCAGCGGCCCCGGGATCTTGATCATGGAGTAAGCAAAATGGGCTGCTGCCATGAATTTCATCAGGAACGGCTAGCCCAAGATGCAGTTGTAGGCTGTTGTGATATCAGCCACCTCAAAGGTGAGGAACTCTGATCGGATGTTTTTCCCCTCCATGAGGGTCACCTGCAGATCGATCCTCCCTAAGGGAAAGGCTTGGATGCCTGGTATGATCCCGTAGAAAGGCTTCTCCACTAGGGATTTCGAGTTCATCAAAAGCGTTGACGAACAGTAAGTTGAGGGCGCTCCCACTATCAATCAGGGTTCGCCCGATCTTGCAGGACCCGATCCAGGGCTTGATGCACAGGGGAAGCAGTGGCCCATCGTACAGTGTCTCGAGGTGATCCCTTTGATTGAAAGTGATTGGGACTTCAGACCACCTCAATGGCTACTTGTAGGGTTCGGTGCTCGCTATCTACCTCTCGACCAGCTTCAGCTAGGATATGGAGGTTCGGGTAGAATAGCCACCGAAAATTGTGGCGATCTCCAAGTCTTCGGGAAGTTCTGGCTCGTCGTCACAATCCATGTAATTTGTCTGCCAAGGGTTATGAGCGGCCTGGTCGCGTGGAGCCCCCTACTGCTGGCTCTCCTCCTTCTACTTCTGCTTCTTGTACATCGTGCAGTCCACAAAGTGATGCTTTGTTGACCGGTGAATCGAACAGTACATCGGGAGATCGGTAGGCTTGCCTTGGCGCCTATACGGGGCTTTGTTGTCCACGGCCATGATTTCTTTGCCCTCGGACTTGCGCTTCTTGTTCTTGTGTTTATTCTTTTTCTTGCCCTCCCCGGATGGCTGGCTTTGTTCGGGCTTTCCCTGGACCCGGGCTCGGGCGTTCGCCATCTTGGTGGTCTCCTCCAGGATCCCATAGAGCTCGGCCACCGTCTTCGGGTTCTTCTTGGCAAGCTTCTCCGCCATCCGCTCGTCCTTGCAGCCTTGATTGAAGGCCACAATCACCCGATCATCCACCATGTTGGGGATGGTGTTACGGGTGTCACTGAATCGGCGGATATAGTCCCAGAGAGACTCTCCTGGCTTCTGCACACAGTTGAGCAGATCTCCTTCGTGTCTAGGGCGTTTGTAGGTGCCTTGGAAGTTGGCTTCAAATGTCTCCCGGAGATGGCCCCATGACTTGATACTAGCCTTGGGCAGGTTCATGAGCCACGTTCGGGCTGATCCATGCAGGGCCGTCGGCAAGTAGTTGGCCTTGACGTAGTCGCTTCCCTCGGTGGCATCGATGATCGTGGAATAGATCTAAATCCACTCGCGAGGGTTGGTTGTTCCATCATACTTCTCAATGTTAGTAGGACGGAACTTTTCCAGCCACCTGACCTTGCGCAGGCCTGGAGAGTATGCCAAGCACCCCAGTGCCTATTCGGTAGTCTCATGGCGGTGAGTCCGGATGGGACCGATAGTAGCCCTCACGTGTTCAATAATCTCGATTGTAGTTGAGAGTTTCCCGAGTGTCGTGATTGCGACGGTTGCGTTCGAGCTGCGGCCTCATGTCACGCCCCTCATGTGGTTGTCCGTTAACAGATCAGGAGCGAATCGGTTGGGGTTCACCAGGCCTGTTTGATGGAGCTTGTGGTGCGGCAGCGGCGGCCTCAAGGCGCTGCTTGGCCTTGTCCGCTGCTTCCCGAGCCTTCTTGGCGATGGTGGCCATCGGGGTTCCCTTGGCCATTGCTTCCATTGTCTCCATGAGGGTTCGGATCTGCAGGTTGTCCTGTTCGACTGCCCAGAAGTCATTGTTTAGATTTCGGGGAGCCAGCGAGGACGGAGCCTGCTTTGTACAGGTTTTAGCGGTCTGAAGGGTCGGTGCATTGCTGAAACGCGGAGGAGGCACGGGTCTGTGCGAGCTGGATGACTGGGCGGTGGCCTCTGTCCCATTTGCAGTAAGCAGTGGATGCGGCGGTCTTCAAGCTATTCCGATCCATTGCTAGATCCACTATAGTCGAGATCCAACTGTGTAGTGCGATCGGAAATGTCCTTCGGAGTCGGATCTGCGAAGGTGGTGAAAACTTCCCGACGGGTGCATGTGAGATCGGGATCATGGATCCCTGTCAGCTTGAGCTCGTAATCGCCTTGGTGCTCGAACACGAGATCACTGAAACGGATCTCCCGTGTAGGCACTAGATGGCTTGGAGCACAGAGATCGGAAGCGGAGACAGAACTCCTGATGGCTTCCGACTTGACGGAACTGGGCACGTAGGGCATCGATGAACTCGACGCGCCGGCGAACCAGACTATATTGATGATCGGCATGATCTTTCTTCACGCAAGGGCCCCTACCTAGCGCGCCTCTATCGAGGTTGTACTCGGCAGATATTTGTCCGGCAAGCACCCCGCTTTGTGTGAAGATTGATCACGGTGAACGAACGGAGTGACTCGGGATTTTATACTGGTTCAGGTCCTCAAGATCGAGTAATAACCCTACGTCCAGTTGTTGCTTGTATTATCTCGGTGAGTACATATTACAATGATATAATAGATACTCTCGGGTGGATTGGCTAAGATTGGCGATACCCTCTACATGCAGGACCCCCCACTATTTATATCCAGGGAGACGTGCCTTACAAGACAAAAACAAGCCAAAACCTAGTAGGACTCTAACTATCATCGGGCTTTCCTCCTGCGATCCGGCCGTCGTGTCCTGTTCGGTGTCTTCTTTGATCGGAGTTGGTAGTCGGCAATCCTCGTGGTTGGGCACCCGGTTATTATGGCCTCAACACATCTATACAATTACACAAAGGTGTCAGCTATGCGCTGTCTGCATTTTCAAAGGCATCAACCATCAAGATGACGGCTTGGGTCAATCTCCATGGGGCCTAGTGCTGCATCCGCAGTAAACTTAGTCCACATGAGCTCATCGCAAGCTCTCTTGTAGCACCATGGCAGCCAACGACAGGATAACTCGACTTGAGAGTTGTGTGCGAATGCCTCCGGGTTTCCCTTGACTCTACAAGCATTTCACCCTACAAGGCCCTCGGCTCAAGAAAATGCAGGGAGAGAATGGGGAACATGCAGACGCTCATCAACACCACAAGATCTTCGCAAGCACTCTTCTAGCACCTTAGTGACAAGTCCCCAGGATCCTTTCCCGGAGGATGTACCCAAGGCAAAGCTTTCAATAGGGCTTCTACAAGGCATCTATGCATTTCTTCTTAGAGGATGGAGGCAAGGCTAGGCACTTGAGAATTCTCTACTTGGTTCCTACTCAGATACTTCACCAATGCAATGACTCAGGGTCCTTATCTCTATTTATAGCTCCGTGCTTTCTCTACATGTGTGACCCTAGCCGCACTATTCGGTGCATGAGCCCTGAGCCACGTAGTACCTTGCTTCGAGGTGCTCAGTCCGCCCTTAGCAGTTTCTGTCACGAGTACGCTCTGTGCGTTCACGTGGGAACTATTTTCGTCGTAGTGTGCCTGACACCCTGACGATCTTATTCCTTTGAGCGGCCCGACTGCCCTGTTGCTCGGTGGTCATTCCTTTTTGACCATTAGCCTGATTTTTCTAATCGGCCCAATGCTCAAGGACTACTCCATATGGAAAGCTTCCTGCATCGCTCTTCATATGCCCCATCAAGATGGGTCATTTCTTCAAAGTGGCGCAGCTCCTCCGCGCCCATGTTGGCCACGACTCGGCGCTACACCACTCGGCGTTTTACCCCCGGGTCTGCTCAGGATCATCCCCGATGATTTTCTGAGCACCGCCCACCCTTGTGTCGCCCTGCCGACCAAGGTGCTTCAACCGACCTTGATGGCTTCGCTTCTTCATCAATAGTCCGACACGCGCCTGCTTGTTGCTCGGGGATTTGTGGGATATGGGTACCCCTGGGCCCACTACCGACCGGGTATAAAGTCGGCCTGGGCCCATGTCTGATAATGATGTGGACCGACCCCAGGCCGGCCCACGAGGATCCTCGGCTTGATGGACAAGAATGGAGAAGACTTGGCCCGTAAGGTGCGAAGCGATATGCTCAGATCTTACCCGGGTATCGCGGAGATCACGGTGCAACCGACTCGGATTACTTTCCTAGTTGTAGCCGGATAATAATTAGAGATAACCGGCTTATAAACCCTAGGTCGTCAGCCTATATAAGGTGGCCTAGGTCGACCCTTTCATTCATTCAACTCTTAGCCACCACATCCCTCATTGTAACCCAGAACTCGTCACTGTTCTCCGGAACTTCGTCGAGCGGACCAATACAACACCACCGAGCACAGGACATAGGGCATTATACCTCCGAGTAGCCTGAAACTGTATAATCCATGTGTTCCTATGTTATCTCGAGCTCACTAGCCTTGTGATTGCCCTTTGCCTACAAATCAACCACTTGGGTACCCCCGGGTGGACTGCCGGACGATAAATCCGACACGACCACAAGCGGATACTTTCCCGGCCTAAGAACATACCGTGGATAGTCATCGTGATCAAAGGTTTTGGCCGCCTTCGACCACCGCAAGAAGGATGGTGTGACCGGCTTGACGGCGAAGACCTCGCGGCGTTCCACCTTAGCCAAACCCTTGCTAATCGAGGCTTCGGTCCCACTGAAGATCATGAGGCACCGGCTGGTGTTGGGTTAGTAGCCGAAGCCAATGAACCTAGACAACGGTTGAAACTGAACGACTGGGACAAGCAACAATATATTACTTATCAACAGTATTCTTGGAATCAACAACCTTTACATGTGGGAGAGGGGCCACCTTTTATAGGGAGACCAAAGGTCTTTACATTCCCATTATACCCCTAGGATCAAGCATCATCCTCTAGACTATACAATACAAATAGCCTAGGGACACTTTGGTACATTTTCTCCTCCCAATGTGAATGCGTAGACTTGCGATTCCGTGTTTGACTCGGCTTAGACTTGGTCTTCTTGGACTTGGTCCACCCCTGCTTCGCTAGCTGGAAAAAGCTAAGTAGCCCCTGGATTCGGCTTCTTCCGAACTGAGACGACCCAAAGCCATCTCCCAGCGTCCAGAAAGCCGACGGCTCCTCCAAGAACCTGCAATATAGAGTGAGCCAAAGCTTGCCATTAACTCATTCATAGCTTTTGGCACCCAATAGCATCAATATTTCACCAAATTGGCTTCTAACTTGGTTCAGATAACGTCACTTTGGTATGCTGTAAGGCAATGACCGAAGCCGATTGGCTTTAGTACACAGCGAGATGTGATCACCGAAGCCGATTGGCTTTGGTCCAACTCGCCTGACCGAAGCCAGATTAGAGATCTGTAAAGCAGATGAAGCTAAATTGGCTTCATCTCCTTTGTTCATTGCTGCCCTTACGCATGAGATAGAGCAAAACAAGTAGAAGGTGTTTGTCGGCAGGCCAAATCCCCAACAGTAGCCCCTCGAGGACGAGGGCTTTCTTCAACAGGCCGAGCTCCACGAATTTTGGATTGCTTGCCAGCTCGAGAAATGCCTCCTCCTTGTTGGAGAAAGCCCCTTAGCGTTTTGTTTTGATTATTCTATTTTTGCTTCGTTTGTCTAACTTATGTGAGTTCATTCGGCTTCGGTTGTTTGAAACTGGATAAATTTTTCTAACCGTTGTTGTAAATTTTGCTTCGGTTTGTTCGAATTTGAAACGCTAGCTCGTTTTTTGAGATTTTAACGGTCAGATTTTACTGGCCTATAAATAGGACCGAAGGGGGGGGCGATTTTTGCTTGCTTCGCTTGGCTGTTTTTTCACTTAGCTTGAGCTTGACGCTTTCTCTGGTTTTGGAAGCTTTTGAACTCAAGCTTTGGCTTTTCTTTCTCAACACAAGTAAGTTTTGCTTTTTGTGCTCTACTATTTCCTTCATTTTTTTTTGTCTTTTTGCTGTTTCGTTTACTTATTGTTTTTTTCTGTTTGTTGTAGCGGCTCGCACGAAGCAAACCGCTCATCTGATTGGCTACGTCTCTGACGAAGACAATTCGGACGCTGTTGATATGGATTCTGTCGAAGCAGCAACTTTTGCTCAGGAGATTGAAGGCAACGTGGCCGTAGCACCCGAAGCTGGAGTTGCTATGGTCATTGATGATCGGGGCAAGGGGCCTGCCAAGGAGGATGAGGGTGCAGGGGGCGACGACACAGAGGATGCTGAATCTACGGCCTTAGATGCCCTTGAGGACATAGAAGCCGATGCCTCAGATCTTTTGGATTATCGGAAGAAGCCAAAGACCACTATCTTTGGTAAATCCTTCGTTACCCCAGAGCTGATCTGTTTTTATGAGTCGAAAGGATATTTCCCAGCCGGTCACGGACGAGCCCCGGGCACAGAAATTACCCCGACACCTCTTGAGGACGAAGCCGTTGTGTTTAAGGAGTTTTTCTGTGCTGGGCTTCGGATGCCCATTGATAATATACTTGCTGATATTATTGGGAGGTTCGGATTGCAGTTCCATCACCTTACCCCCAATGCTATCACTCATTTACTTCGCTTCTTTTGGGCGGTGAAAACAAATGCCTCAAATGTTAATGTGGACTGCTTCATCCGTTACTTTGAAGGGCATCGCCAGACAAAAAGTGTTAAGATTGACGGCTTCGAGTACGAGCCAGACTATGGCAGTGTTACCTTCTGCGCACGGTGGAGGCAGACTGATTCGCAAAAGGTAGAACTTACCTTTTGCCAGAAAAACACCTGGGACAAGAACTGGAAAAGCTATTGGCTTTATGTCAAGGTGCCCGCGCTGGAGAGTGTGTTGGATGATGGAATGAAGCAGATATCTTTTCCTTTGCATAGTTCTATTGGGCCTTGTGATTTTTTGGCTTGCCCTCCATTCGACAAAAATGCTCCCGGCTTCGACCCTTGCGAAAGTGCTTTTTTCAAAGCCAGTCGAGTCTCCAGCAGCCGAGACTTGATTGAAGAGGGACTTGCTGTTGGTGTCAACATTCTGTCTGCGGCTTGGAAGCCATTTGCAGTTGAGACGAGGCTTTACCGAGGGATTCCTCACGTTTGTTTCCCTATGTTTGGAGTGAAGAAGCCAGAGAACATGTCTGATTTTGCTTTTGTTCAGTCCATCGAGTTGATGGCTGAAATTATTTGTGGGAAGTATACTTCCAAAGAGCATGGAAGCTGTTTGGCTTTGGTGGATGGAGTCCGGCTTAACAGGGTGTTTGATGAGATGGGCGTTAGCTATCCTCAGCGTACGGCCCCATCCAAGCCATCGAAGAAGTTCGCCGCTCAAGATCACCCTAGAGTGCAACCAGCCCCGAAGCCAGGTCGTGGTCGTGGGAAGAAAAGGTGTGCTGGAGGCCGTGGGAGCGGTCAATCAGACGAGGGCGGTGACGAAGCTGGGGGCAGCGAAGCCGGAGCCCCTTCGAGCCGTGGTGGTGGCCAAAGCCGAGGACACACCTCAAAGGTAGCTGCCTCTAAAAAGCGGGTTGCCTCTTTCTTGGAGACTTCCAAGCGTACTTCTTCGCTGGAGACTTCCAAGCGTCAAAAGCTTGCGAAAGCTCTTCCCATCGCTCCGCTTTCTAGCGCTCCTCCTCGTCCTTTTGCTTCGGCTATGGAAGTGCCTACCACCGCCGTGCATAAGGAAGTTCGTCCTGCGGCTTCCGTTGCAGTTGTTGTGCCCTCTTCTGGAGGTTTGTTTCTTATATAACTTGTCTTTTTATTTTTAGCTTCGGTTTGCTTATTTGTTTCTGTCATCTTATTATAGTTAAAGCTGCTGTTCCACCTCTTCGTCGTGAGCGCCTACTTGGATGCATCGACGACGAAGAGGATGAAGTGAGTTTCAGTCGTCTTTTGAGGGAGGACGAAACAAAGGATTTTGCACTTGGTGAAGCTGAAGTGTCGTTTGTCCTGTTCCAGCCATCGTCCTTGGACTTGTTGGCTGGTGCCGTGGCCAAGTCCCTTCAGATTTCTGAGGGGCTTATGCAGTCGGTTTCGGCTAATATTGAGGAGCTTCCGCGGACGGTTGCGGATAACACTGAAGAGCCAATGCAGTTGGCTTCTATTGATGTTGAGGAACTTATGCAGGTGGCTCTTGCTCTTGAGACTGAGCGATGTTCTGGCGATTTGACTCGAACCAGTACTTTGCCGATTAATTTGGCTTATTCAACTGATGCCGGACAATCTGCCCCTGCCAAGGACGTTGAATCAGCTCCTTTGAAGCCAGTTCCTGAATCGAAAGGTATGTTTCGCAAAACAATTATACTGGTGATTTTAACTCTAATAATGGCTTTTTTGATATGTTGATTATTTTCTACAGAAGCAAGTTATGCTGGGTATGGCCCCCTTGCAGATCGGCTTCGGCAGGGCGGCTTTCGTCCTCCAAATGACATTTCGATTATCACTCCGAATGGTTGGTAATTTTTGACTGCTCACACAAAGCTGATTGAGTTTTGCTTTTTGTCTTAATATTGCTTTCACTTTTTCAAAGCTTGAGACTCGTGTCAAATCTTTGGATTTGGACACGCTTTCTGTCTCCAGTCTTAGTGGCGGTATCCAGGTTTTTTCCTTTTTCTTCATTTTTGAGTTTGCTGTCTGGCTTTTTGATACTTATGCTCTTCTTGTTTTAGTCTATAATGTCTATGTAGGAGCTTTTCGCTCGCCTTCCGCTTCGTCTTAATGATGTTGAGAACGAGCGGGCTGAGCTCGAGGCTTTAAGGAAAGAGCGCGAGAGCTTCCTTCAACTCAAGGAGTCTTTTGAGGGTGAGAAGGAGCGGCTTCGTCTTGAGCAAGAGTCTACCACGTTGGAGATGGCTTCGCTTAAGAGCAAAGTTTCCTCCCTTGAGGCTGCCCGTGAGCTTAATGCTCAAACTATTGACGGGCTTCGGAACAAGTTGGTTGAGAGTTCTACTTTGGAGCATGAAATAAAGGATCAGATAAAGACTCTCAAAACTGCTAAAGATAAGGCGGTGTCTGATGCGGAGAAGTACAAGAGAGAGCTTCTTGTTGCCGTTGACTTGAAGAACTCCCTTATTTCTGAAGCCAGTCAGCTTAAGTCTCAAGTGGGGCAGCTTAAGGCCGACAAAGAGAGTTTAGATTCTGAATTGCTTAGTCGCAGCTTAGGCATTTATGCTAAATACAAAGCTGCTCTGAAACAATATGGAGCCGAGCCGCTGCCCTTCCCCTCTGATGACTTTGATGTCAGGAAGCTTTTCGAATGGCTGGATGATGCGTTTAAGTCCCTTCCGGAGCTTTTTTCCAAAGTGGGAGACTATGCTGCTCGAACGTGTGTGACAAACGCCTTTAAGATGCTGGCAGATAATGGGTGCTCCCACTATAAGAACTTTTTGAAAAGGGACTTTAACTTCCCTTCGGCTTTGAACCCTGACAGAAAGGAATTTTTCACCGAAGCGGTTTTGGCGACTCGTGGAATCTTTCTCAGAAAATTCTGGTCTGAAACAGGGAGGGAGTGTGCCCGAAGCACCGCGTACGATCGTCTTGTTAAGGTTAGCTTCTTTTACCCTTTCTGTTATTTTTGCTTTTTCTCGTATCCTGTTTATCTTGCTTTTGATATTGATTGGTTTGTTTATTTTTAGCACAAGGAGGAGCTTGCTCTTGAGCAGTAGCAGAAAGCCGAGGCTGAAGCTGCAACTTCTGGCCCTTCATCGTCTCATGCCGGTGCTGATGAGGGACGGGATGGAGAGCCGAAGGTGTAGATTTGCTGAGGCTATCGCCTTGTTTACCTTTTGCTGTAAAATAACACTTTAGCTTTCGATGTAAAGTAACACTAAGTGATGTGACATTTGTATATACTCAGATCCCTGGCGAGGGAGTTGTTCTTGAACCCGTGCCAATCACCATGCGTGATGGTCCCTTGTGTGTATCTGGCTTCGCATGGGAACAGTATCGGACGTTGTATCCAAGTCAAAGACTTGATGATTTCTAGGAATTTTGTCATGAGTTCTTTAGTCATTGTGAATTCGATGTATTTGACTTTTTTAACTCTTTCATCGTTCGACGTTCTCCTCGTGTCGAACTTGCTCATGCAAGAAACGCCGAAGCTGCTCGTTTGCTTCCAGTTAAGGTGGAGCCAGAAGATTTAGATGATGATAGGGATTTTGCTTATGTATTTAATACTCCCAGGTTTAGGAGATCTGGCCAGCTTTTTGACGGCTATGTTTTTGAGATGTTCTGAGTCATCTCTTTGTAAAACACACTGTAATTCGCTTGTTCATTGTTTTGATTCGAAACACTTGAATGAATGTAAGCTCGATTTGGCTTCGTTGCGAAAGAAACGCCTCCTCCCCCCCAAAGCGGGGTTTTATTCGTTCAAGTGTTTTGCTCTTGTGGTTTGTAGCCGCCTTAGCTCTTTTGAGCTTTATACGGGGATGTGTTTTCGTAGTTTTTCGAAGCCCCTATTATTTGTGCTTGTATTCGTTTCGTATGTTTATTTTTAATCATTTTAAAATACCGTTAGCCGAAGCTGATTTTAATTTAAATTATATGTTTGAGCCGAAGCCCCTTTTGATCTGTTTGGAGCAAGCGTTTTTGTACCGAAGCCCCTTTTACTCCGTTTTAGAGTGGGCTTTTCCTTAGATCTGAATTGGCCTTACTCTCGGTAGGGTCGATTCAGTTCTATTTGAATTATCGAATATCAACGATTTGTTCGAGGTCAATCGCTTTCGATGCTGCTTTTGTGGGTTCTAACAAGTTGTCGAAGCCCCTACAAGCTTTTAGAATACTGATAGCCGAAGCTGTTTTCGTAATAATTGTTTGGGCCAAAGCCCCTTTTACTCTTTTTTTTAGAGTAAGCTTTTCTGGACCGAAGCCCCTTTTACTCCTTTTCGGAGTAAGCTTTTCCTTAGATCTGAATTGGCCTTACTCTCGGTAGGGTCAATTCAGTTCTATTTGAATTGTCGAATACCAGCGACTTGGTCGAAGCCAATCGCTTTCGATACTGCTTTTTTTTGGGGAATACATCGTTCATATATGATTTGACGAGTTACAGTAAGCACCGCCTCGTTAAAAACCTCACCCCTTGGTTAGGGCCCCTTGTGAGGAAAAGAGTACGGGCTTTTTGGAAAGAAAGTAAAAATGCTATTCTACTTAGTGACTTCGTTTATAGAATACGAAGCCATTTTACATCTTTTTTATAGATAGTATTTGCGTAAGCTGTCTGCATTCCATGAATGCGGCAGCTCATTGCCTTTGTCGTCGCCTAAGTGAAATGAGCCAGGCCTGTTGATTTTGATGACAAGAAATGGGCCTTCCCATTTCTGTTGCAGCTTTCCAGCGGGCATGCTTGGATTTTTCCTTAGGACCCAGTCCCCTGCCTTGATATCTTTCTTGACCACCTTTTTGTCTCGCCATTTTCTTGTCTCAGCTTGATACTTGGAAATATTTTTTGCTGCTTGGAGCCTGTATATCTCAGTGAGATCCTTGTCGATGGCTTCGCTATCTTTGGGAGCTTCTTGTTGTGTGCGAAGCCCTTTGTGCAGTATTTCCTCTGGGCATACTGCTTCTTCACCATAAAGCAGTTTGAATGGAGTAAACTGTGTTGCCCTTGATGTGGTGGTGTTATGGGCCCAGATCACCTTCGGCATCTCTTCTACCCACTTGCCTTTTTTCTTACAATTTGCAAGGCACTTTCGAATGGTTGTGAAGATTAAGCCATTGGCTCTTTCAACTGCTCCGTTTGTTTGTGGGTGGTAGATCGAAGTGAATTTCGCTTTCGTTCCAATTGACATGCAATATTGCCTGAATTCGTCGCAGTCAAACTGCTTCCCTTTGTCCACTGTTATTTCCCTTGGTACTCCGAATCGGCACACAATTTGCTGCCAGAAGAATTTGATCACTGTTTTTGCTGTGATGTTAGCCAGTGGTCTGGCTTCGATCCACTTAGTAAAGTACTCAACTGCTACTATGGCGTATTTCAGATTTCCTTGTGCTGTTGGAAGTGGGCCAACTACTATGGCGTATTTCAGATTTCCTTGTGATGTTGGAAGTGGGCCAACTAGATCAATGCCCCATCTTTGCAAAGGCCATGTTGGAGTTATCAGTTGTGACTGCTCCAAAGGAGATTTTCTGTTTGCTGCACACTTTTGACACTGATCACATGTCTTGACCGTGTTTGTTGCATCCATGATGATTGCAGGCCAGTAAAATCCTTGCCTCATTGCCTTCCCAACTAGAGCTCTTGCCCCAAAGTGTGCTCCACATAAGCCACTGTGTATCTCTTGAATCAGTTCTTTTCCTTTGTTGTGAGAGATGCAACGAAGCCAAGGAGCTACAACTCCTTTCTTGTAAAGGACATCATCTGTCATCTGATAGCATTGTGCTCTTTGTTGCATAGCTTTTAGATCATCTTCGTCAATTGGTTCATAGTATCCCCGAAGAAAAGCTATTATTGGGGATCGCCAATCCTCTGAGCTTATTGCATTGATCAGCTTCGTTGGGTCATTTGAGTCCTTTATCGATGGTGATGTTAATGTTTGAAAGAATACATCAGGTGGAAGCTTATCCCCCTTTGCAGCTGCCTTAGCCAAAGCATCTGCCTCTTCATTTTTTGCTCTTGGGATGTACTCCATAGTGAAACCTTTGAATTTTTTCTCCATTGAGCGTACAGTGGTCAAGTATTTGATGAGTTCTGGTTGCTTCGCTATGCTTTCTTTTTCAATGTGATCTGCTACCACCTTAGAATCTGTTTTGACAGTGAATCTCTGAGCTCCCAAAGCCCTGGCTTTTCTGAGCCCAAGTAACATAGCTTCGTACTCAGCAACGTTGTTTGTGCTTCTGTCACTGCATTTGCAAAACTCTAAATTTGCTGCATATCTCATTTTTACACCCGAAGGCGATTGCACAATTGCTGCGATGCTAGCTCCTTTGTCCCCCCAAGCACCATCACAGTGTATCAGCCAATTTTCCTCTCTGATAGCATTTTGTGGTGAAGGCGATGTCCACTCCGCAATGAAGTCAGCTAGGACTTGCGATTTGATTGATGTTCTTCTTTCAAAGTCCACGACGTATTCAGAAAGCTCCGCAGCCCACTTGCGTTTTCTGACGGAAGCCTCTTTGTTGTTCAAAAGCTTTTTAAGAGGCTGATCTGTGAGGACTTTGATGTTGTGGCCCTTAAAATAGTGTCTGAGTTTTCTGGAAGCCATTATCACTGCATAGATCATCTTCTCAATCTCTGTATAAAACAGCTTCGACGAGTTCAATGCCTCCGACACATAGTACACTGGCTGCTGAATGTTTCTGCCGTCTGCCAGCTTTTCTGTGATGAGCGGTGCACTAACTGCTGATTGTGATGCTGCAATGTACAGTAGCAGTGGTGCTTTTGGGTTTGGTACTGTTAGCTTCGTGAGCTGCATCAAGTATTGCCTTAGCTCGTGGAATGCTTTTGACTGCTCCGGCCCCCATTGGAACTTAGCTGCGTTTCTGAGTGTTGCAAAGAATGGTAAGCTTCGCTCTGCTGCTTTTGCGATGAATCTGTTGAGTGCGGCAATTCTGCCCGACAGCTTCTGCACATCTCTCATGCACTTTGGCTCTTCCATGTCAAGTATTGCATTTATCTTGTCTGGATTAGCTTCTATCTCGTGAGCTGAAACTAGACAACCAAGTATTTTGCCTTTGGTCACTCCAAATACACATTTTTCTGGGTTTAGCTTGAGACCAGCTTGTCTCATGCGGGCGAAGGCGGTTGCCAGATCTGATACGTGATCTTGCCTTTTTGCACTTTTGACCAAGATGTCGTCAACATATGCCATTATGGTTTTGAACAGTTCGTCCTTGAACACTGTGCTTGACATTCGGCAGAAGCTGCTTCCTGCATTCCGAAGCCCCTCGGGCATCCTGACGAAGCAAAAAGTGCCAACTGGTGTGATAAAGCTGGTTTTTTCCTCATCCTCTTTTTTCATCCAGATTTGGTGATAGCCAGAAAAGCAATCTAAGAGGGACATCATTTCACTTGCTGCTGCTTGATCAACAGTCTTGTCGATTCTTGGTAGTGGGTAATCATCTTTTGGGCAAGCTTTGTTGAGGTCGGTGAAATCAATGCACATTCGCCATTTCCCATTCTTTTTCTGAACTGGTACAGTGTTTGCTAGCCATGTTGGATATTTGACTTCGCGTATGACATTGACGTCCAGCAGCCTTTGCACTTCGGGTTTTACTGCATCAGCTTTCTCTTCTGACATCTTTCTCAACTTTTGCTTTTTTGGCTTCATATCAGGACTGATTGCCAGCTTATGCTCAACTATGCTTCTGTCAACACCTGGTAGATCTTTGCTTGACCAAGCGAACACATCCTTGTTATTTCTCAGGAATTCGATGAGCCTATCTTTTGTCCGGCTCTAGATCTGAGCCAATGATCACTTCTCTGTCAAAGACATCAGGCTGCAACTGCACCTGCTTCGTGTCTGCAGCTTTCTGCATCTTTCTACTATCTTTCTCAATATTTGGCTTTTCTTCTGGGTAATATGGATCTTTTTCTTCAAGCAGATGCACATTTCGCTGACCAGGTGCTCTGGCTTTCTCGATGTTTCTGGCTTCCGTCTGGTCACCATATACAGTTATAACTCCTTTGAGAGCTGGCATTTTCATGCATAAGAATGACTGCCTTATGATGATATCAAAGGCGTTTATGACTCCTCTTCTGAAGATGACATTGTAATCAAAGACCATGTCTACTACATCAAAGGTGATGTATTCTGTTCTTGCATTGGATGTGTCACCGAAGGATACTTGCAGTGAAATTTTCCCGAGTGTTTGGGTTCGCTTCCCTCCGAAGCCGACCAACGGAGTGTCTGATGGCTCCAGGTTATCTGGGTTGATATTGGTCATGTTTCTGAGTGTTTTTGCTAGGATGATGTCAGCAGAGCTTCCTGTTTCCACTAGCACCTTTCCAATCGTCCAGCCAGCAATATTGGCTTCGATCGACATAGCATCATTGTGTGGGTAATTGTGGAGCTTGAGATCTTCCTCAGTGAAGGTGATGGGCATATGAGACCATTCCGACTTTTTGTACGGGCCATCAACAGAGATGTTGTTGACTTGGCGGAAATAGCTTTTCCTTTGCTTTTTGTTCTCAAAAGCAAGCGATGATCCTCCAGAAATGGGCATGATGTGTCCATAGCTTGGGAGTGGACTTGGAGCTTCTTTCTGATTGGCTTTTTGTTGTGAAAGTGGTGGTGGTGGTAGCAGCTCCTCAACCTTTATGTTTTGCGAAGCCACTTGCTGGGAGGTTTGAGGGTATAAGTGAGGATATATGGCTTGTGGGTAATAATGCTGAAAGGTTTGTGGCGAAGGCAAATATTGAGTTGCCATCGCTGTTGATAGGTGCACAGTGTTTGAGTTTAGCGAAGGATATACTGGGCAGTATGGTTGGATAGCTTGGGTAGGGTTTTGGGTATTTGGCTGCGAAGCGGATATTGGCTTCGTTTGGGTTGCTTGAATCTTCTCTGCTCTTAGCTTTTTTATTATTTTCTTGATATCTCTGCACTGTTCTGTACCATGGGTGTGATTTTTGCCGTGGTATTGGCAAAACAGCTCAGGTCCCGCTGGACCTCTTCCTCTTCCTCGGCCTCTGCCGGCTTTTCCACCCCTTTGAGTGGGCTCATTTCTCTGGTTGGGGTATTGGCTTTCTGGGTACGGTGGTTTGGTTTCGTAGGAAGAAGGCGGATTGTCTACCTTCATTATTGTTTGGTGGGAGTAGTTTTGGTAGTTGTGGCTGTGGTGATGGGTTTTGGCTTGTGACTCATATTGGTTTCTCATGATGGCTTCTCTAGCCAATCTCATTCGGTTGTCATTGTCAGAGCGACAATATTTTTTGAACTCCTCATACAGGTCTGCCAGAGTAGCTGGTGTCTCTCTTGCGATATGCTGTGCAAACAATCAGGGGCGAAGCCCTTGTATTGCTGCAAATTTTGCTGCTTCATCAGGGATATGTGGAGCTTGAGCACGTAGAGTGACGAATCTGCGGAAGTAGTCCTCTAGGGGCCCCTTCGGTTGCTGGTGTAGTGTGAGTTCAGCATATGAGAGTGATTGGTCTCCCATAATACCAAAATTTTTGATAAGCTCCCTCTTCAGATCATACCAGCTGTTGATTGATAAGCCAGGCAGCTTCGTGTACCAGTTCATTGCTGTGCCATCGCAGACAATGATGAAGGATTTTGCTAGAACAACATCATCTCCCCCTGCCGAAGCTATTGCAGCTTCATAGCTCATTAGGAATTGCTTTGGGTCGGTGAGGCCGTTGTATCTTGGTAGAGAAATGGGTTTATAGGAAGGTGGCCATCTTGCCAGTTGGAGGCTTTCTGAAAGTGGGCACGTATGGTCGATAGGGCGAGTGTGGAGTGTTTGGAAGCCAGTTTGGGATGAAGAGTTGTGGTTTGGTGGGTTGATGGTGATGTTTGGCTCATTAAGCTCTGCTTGGAGCTCAGCGACTTGCTTTTTGGCTTTCTCTAGTTCTTGACGCAGCTTTTTAGCTCTTGAGCTTATGTTGTTCAGCCTCCTCTGCTTCGCTTGCCTCAGCTCCTCGAGCTGCTTTTTAAGTTGCAGCAATTGATGCAGCTGCTCCTCTTCCTCCTCTTGCATTTGTTGCTCTAGTTCGAGCTGTGCCGCATCCAGCTCTCTCTGCTGCTCGAGGCGTCGAAGACGAAGCCTTTCTTCAAGTCGGTGCATTCTCTCCTCAGTGGTAAGGGTTTCTTCATCGATCTCTTGATCGTCGAGAATGGCTTCGGTTATTGGTGGTGGGTTTGTTGGTGGAATTGTGGGTCGGGGGGCGGCTTCGATGCTGAGGGTTGCATTTGGCACAGTGGTGGTTGGTTTGGTTGCTTTGATTGGCTTTTTGGGTGGCATGGTAGTTATCGTGGGTTTTGTTCGTGCACTGCACAAATGGTGGGCGCCAGTTGTTGGGTTAGTAGCCGAAGCCAATGAACCCAGACAACGGTTGAAACTGAACGACTGGGACAAGCAACAATATATTACTTATCAACAGTATTCTTGGAATCAACAACCTTTACATGTGGGAGAGGGGCCTCCTTTTATAGGGAGACCAAAGGTCTTTACATTCCCATTATACCCCTAGGATCAAGCATCATCCTCTAGACTATACAATACAAATAGCCTAGGGACACTTTGGTACATTTTCTCCTCCCAATGTGAATGCGTAGACTTGCGATTCCGTGTTTGACTCGGCTTAGACTTGGTCTTCTTGGACTTGGTCCACCCCTGCTTCGCTAGCTGGAAAAAGCTAAGTAGCCCCTGGATTCGGCTTCTTCTGAACTGAGACGACCCAAAGCCATCTCCCAGCGTCCAGAAAGCCGACGGCTCCTCCAAGAACCTGCAATATAGAGTGAGCCGAAGCTTGCCATTAACTCATTCATAGCTTTTGGCACTCAATAGTATCAATACTTCACCAAATTGGCTTCTAACTCGGTTCAGATAACGTCACTTTGGTATACTGTAAGGCGATGACCGAAGCCGATTGGCTTTAGTACACAGCGAGACGTGATCACCGAAGCCGATTGGCTTTGGTCCAACTCGCCTGACCGAAGCTAGATTAGAGATCTGTAAAGTAGATGAAGCTAAATTGGCTTCATCTCCTTTGTTCATTGCTTCCCTTACGCATGAGATAGAGCAAAACAAGTAGAAGGCGTTTGTCGGCGGGCCAAATCCCCAACAGCTGGCTTTGGGTAAGGGTTGACGTCACTCCCTTCTCAGAGTCCTTCGTGGACGGGTCAGGCTTCCATCTCCACGGTTCCCTTTTTCTTGTCTCCCTCAACATGAACTTCTTCATGAAGGAGCACTCCCTGTATATGTGTTTCATAGGGTACTCGTGGTTGGGGCAGGGCCTGTTCCACTTCTTCTCGAAGTAGTCGGGGATCTCCCCAGCGGGGGTCCTAGCCTCGGGTTTGCAGTTGGCTGCCACCACCAATGAGGTGTCACTGGACTGGCGTCATGTTGACGGTCCTTAAGTACCACGTTTGGCCGTCAATTCCTGCTGAAAATACTTCAAATATAAACATCAAACATAGTGATAGGGTTTAATACTAATGAATTCCACGAGTGTTGGTGTTTTGACTTGTTTTGCAGGAAATGCCCAAAATGACACTATATGATTGAGATATGATCCAAATATATTATTATCACAAGTATCTCGGATGCCTGATTGGAGTATACTACTGTGAAGATCTCATCGAAACATTTCCGAATGTTATATTATTTCTATCATCTGGACCATGGATCAACAAGATTGTTGACGCGGAAAATCGGCGGTTGTATCCTCCGCGTGCAGCACACGAAGACCAGGGAGATCTGCTTCACTCCAGTGCCAGCCCACACTCCAGTTCAGGTTCGCAGCGTGCCAGTCAATTTGACCTGAAATTGACAAGGGGATAAACAGTTAAATTGCTCTTTGATTGTGCCGGCTCTATTTCAGACGATGGAGTAACGTCGAATTTTAGCCAAGACCCAATCAGACACGTGTCGGCCGATACCAATCGGACCTCAAAATCGGACTTCATTGATGACGTCAATCAGACCGAGTAATCGGACCTCGATCAGACATCAAATCGGACCTCAGAATCGGACCAATCAGGATCGGACCTTGATTGATATAATAGATCAGCCTTTGAATAACAAAGTAAAGCATAAAACAAGGCCAATATGTAAAGTAATGGATCAGCTGTGTCTTGAGACAAGATATCAAATAATCAAAGTGTAAGCCGATACATTGTCCATCTTGCCTAATTGCCAGTTTGACTCATCTTGTCGGATCATCTAACTAGCCAATCGGACCATAACTTTTTCAGAGAAATCTAGCTCCGACGTAGGGAATCTAGATTTCTCCAGCTATGATCAAATCAGATAGCTAGACAGTCAAACTCAACTCATCAGCCTGTTAATTAAACAAGATGCTCGCACAGGTGTTGACCAGATTAAGCAAATAAGCAGATAAAACATTAACAGGATCGTTCTGATTCTAAGATATGCTATCAAATAATCAAGCATGACCTAGCTCCGACGTAGGGAATCTAAACCACACTTAACATTCAAATAACAATAAGGCATAACCAAAGCTTCCTTTGACTAATCAAGATGAATCTAGCTCTGACGTAGGGAATCTAAACCAAACATGACAATCAAAGATTAATCTAAGCGTATTACAAAGATCCAGCTCCGACGTAGGGAATCTACACCAATGCAATACTCAAAGAACAACTAGATTAAACCACGAAGCAGGATCGGACCTAGAACGATGCTGTAAGATAAATATTGCTTAAATCGGACCAAGACCAATGCTCAAAGCCGTTGAAGAAGTAGAATTGATTCACATGGCGTAGATCTAAACCAATCTAGCAACTCCAACAAACCGCAAAGACTGCCTTTAGTAACCAAGATTATTCTAGCTCCGACGTAGGGAATCTAGCCTAATCTTGATACCTAGCTCCGACGTAGGGAATCTAGGCTAAAAGTACAGTCCGATAAACGATAATCTGTTGGATAATCAATATTGATCTAGCTCCGACGTAGGGAATCTATATCAATCTTGCTTATCCAGAGATAAATCGGTTGAACAGTATAAACGAGAAAGGGCGATGCGCCTCAATTCAAAGCCTATACTAGTTCGATAAATTGACTAACTTACTGGTAAGCCGGAGATCAGAACTGATGCAGCCCGTCCACCAATGAGCTTCGTCGATAACTACTACTAGGGTTTTTGGCGTGAAGCCGGGTTGTATTGATTGTGAGAATAATTTTTACAACGGACGAGGGCTCTTATTTATACCCTGGTCATGGAGAGTCCTGATCGGACCAGACTAACTTGCGAACTAAGTAAACTAAGTTTAACATAAAACGGGACTCCCAAACGCCTTCTGAAAAGGAAATAGTCCCCGCATCTGATACGCTTCCTTCTGAGCCGACGCGCCTTTCTTCTTTTATCCATCATCAGATCGGACTTCTTGCCTCATCAGACTCCTTTTCAACATCGGCTTCCTTCTCTGTCATCTTCTGTTTGACCATTCAACGGGCCCACTGCGCAGTCCCAACCTTACCACGTCACAATCTGACTCAGCATGTCAGGTGCGAAAATCTGGTGTCAACACATGCCCCCCAATTTTGGAATAAAATATCATTTTGTTCCAAAATTCGTATCTGTCATCATAACTTCTCCACCGATTTTCGTGCCAAAACTTTCCATCCTTGTACTGTGTCGTTCCTCGATTCCCGAGCCATAGCCGTTTTCACCTTATAAAATTACCGCCGGCGGCCACGCTGTTCACTTCTCCTTCCTTGCCGAGAACTTACTCTGCTTCTTCTTCCTCTCTCTCGAGCGACCATTCATATTCATTCAAACCTACATCAAAACTGAATCAAATGGCTCAATCATCCTCCATGGGCGCCCTCCAGTCTTCTACATCTGCTTTCATCTCCGCATCTGCTCCAGCGGGTTCTCCATCTGCTATGCCTTCTACTATGGCTGCAGTCACGACCTCAACAATGGCGGCGGTTATGACCTCGACAATGGCGGCAGCCTCAAGCTCGACAATGGCGGCAGCAGCAAATTCCTCAGCCTCCTCTTCATCGACTTTCTTCGCCTCAGGTTCCTCTTCGACACCTGCAGGACCATCAGTAGGAGAAGTGCGTCATCCAATCCCGGAGGTATTCTACTGAATCCAATTTTATTTTCCGCATCTTCTGGAACTCGGCTTTTAAATCTTGTCCTCATTTCGCAACCTTCTTCTAGGACATTCGTGCCCAAACCCTAATCCCTGTAGGCAATGTTCATGGGGTTTATTTTCTTGGTCCAATGGGAGATCCGGACCCCAGCGAGATTATCAATTTGGAAACCTTGCGCATTCCATTTAAAACTTCCGGATTCGATCTTGAAGATTGGAAGAATGCATTTCGTTCCTGGCCGACGGTTCTCCCCGGGTGGAAAGACTGGTATCTGAGAGTATCGGCCTCCAAATCTGCAATCTGGGACAGATCAGACATCGTCCAATGTATTGGCCTCAGCATCGGACCTATTGCCAAGAATGAGAACCTCCTGATTGCTGCATCGCATTTTTGGTCCGATGCAATGAATACCTTCATCTTCGGTCATGGTCCGATGACCCCAACATTGCTCGATGTGGTCATGCTCCTCGGCCTCAACGTCACCAGTAACAAGCTTCCTCTCAGACTTAACGTCAAGTTAAGTCATCATTTCAAAACTAAAAACTGTGGCGGCTGGAAAGGATATATGGAGAGTCATCATCGGACCGGACCGGTAACGGATCGTGAACATGCGGCCTTTCTGAACATGTGGCTGGATAGATTCTTCTTCTGTGGCACCACTCTTGGTCCGACGGCCAATTTTCAACATTTGGCTGAATCGCTGGCAAGTAATCATGTCATCAACCTCGGCCAGTATCTCCTAGGAGCAGTATACAATCTGCTTCACCAAGTTGCTAAGCGCCTGAGGACCGGATCACCCATCACCAACCTTGGCGGGCCATGGTGGTTCATTCAGATGTGGTTGACGCTACATCTGAGCAAGGCCGTCAAAGTAGATTTTCGAAAGATCAAATTCCCAGAAAGCAAGCCTGAATCGGAAGAGATCACCTGGCGCCGATGCACTTCGTTTGGTGAAGCTGCCATGGGTTTTCCTGCTGAGAAATTATCGGGCAAGGAATCTTCCAAGTATTTTGCTCTTCTTTATAGAGGTATTGCTGATGACAAAATGCTCTGGTTTTTGTATGATCATGCCGATGAATATGAGCTACCCTATAAATTCAGATTCGGCATGATCGTGGAGACTGATACAGAAGCCCTTGCCATCTTCCGAACTTGCATCAATGCTCAATTCCTCCCGATCGGCCTCAGTCTGAGCAAGCCAGGACAATCATCTTACGAGTACTATCATCCAAATCTGGTCGCTCGTCAGTTTGGCATTGGACAGCTCCCGCCTCATCTAGTTTTAACCGATCGGATCTTCCCAAGGGGAAAAGTTGATTCCGGTGTAGAATGGAATCGCCTTCTGGAGTTCGAGCCTCCCCTTGATCAAACCAATCTGGACACTTGGGCAATCAGTCTCATGGCTCATCAGACCTTCAACACGTGGTGGGCCGAATGGCGTCAGCATTTATTCTGCATCGCCTGCAAGAATTATGTTCGGAAGATGTACCCTACTTTCAAGGGTAGACAAGAGGTAATATTTGCAAGCTTGCCCCTTTCCTTTACATCATTTTAATTGGTTAAATCTGAATCTTCCTTTTTGTTAGGACATTGACCGCTCTCCTCCATCGGTGACTCAATCTGGGAAGCCGGTCGTTTATAGCAACGTCTCGCCAGATCCGTGGATCGGCTGTGATTCCCCAACCATTGGCAACCTACTGTCGGCTCTTAGTGACAGTAGGAAAAGGAAGAAGTCAGTGTCCTCCAAAATTGTCAAGCGTCCAAAGACTACTTTGGTAAGTCTTTTAAAATTTCATCAAATTCAATTATCTTCTTCACCGAAACTAATTTTCTTGCAAAATTAGACCATTGGACAATCATCTGCAATTCGATCCAGCCCGACCAAGTCTCCAAATTTATCGGCTGGGGAAGACCCAGAATCGGACCCACAAAAATCACCAAGCCCTATTCATATGCAGTCAAGCCCAATCCAAGAGCACTCGGGTCATTCATCTTCATCCGAGAGGACTATAACTGGATCACCTCGTCAATCAGACCCGCCACCTCAAGCACAAACAGATCAAGGCTCTCAAGAAGATCAACCAGTAACTCCTCCACAGGTCCGATCATCTGACTTCACAGAAGTAATAATAACCATTGATCAATTTCTTTAATAATTGACAGCTAACTCATCCTTATTCTCCCAAATCATTTAGAATGTCTTGACGGATCTTGAGATTGCTCAAGCAAACATTCAGGGTAGCAACAATCCTTTAGTCGGACCCGAGCAAGAACTAGCCTGGAAACAAGTAAGTCTTTTAGCCCGATATAATCATATCAGCCTTTTGATATTATATCTAATTATCTCTTTTGCAGGCTCAAGATACTCCTCAAACCAGCCAGAACATATCAGTCGATTTTGATCGGCTACAAACTGAAGAGGAAGAAATCAGTTCTGGGCAAAGCTTGCTATCTGCCAAGGTGAAAGCAAAGTTGCTTGATATATCTGCACTCCTTCACCAAAATATCATCGATCTTGTCCAGGATGCAGAGCCGATTCGCCAGATCATCAAAACCCTGAGAGGTCAACTTCCGTCAGACTTGGAGGAGGTATTGATTCCGGCGGCATATATAGAAGGCCACTCCTTTCCAGTGTTACAAGCCAATCGCCGAATCAATAATCGGACCTCCCAGCAAGATCTGATCAAAGCCAGGGATGAAAAACGTGCCCAAGCTGACGAATCAACAAAACTGATTGAAGAATTATCGGCTCGTCCTGCTTCTATCCAGTCAGAGCTTGAGAATCTTCAAGCCAGAGAACAACAATTAGAGCAGGAACTTGTCCAAGTTCGATCAAGCATCCAGGCCAAGAAAAAAGAACTTGATGATCTCCCAGCCAGGAAAGCAAAGGTCGAAGAAGATTATAAAACCCATATCAAGACCGCCAAAGAGATCCACAAGATGATCAAGCCTGTTGAAGGGAATGATGAAGCTGATGCCAAGATCATCGCCGACGTTGACAAGATCCGTCAGACTGCTCTTGATTTGATAGTTAAATACCTGCAGCCTTGAACGCTGAGACTCGCCTGTCTCACCAAGTGACCTGATACATTGATAGCCTGCTCCGGCATCGAGCAGCTTAATGATGCAATATACTCTTCTTTTGTTGTATATAATCCTTAAGGCGATGCATATCGCATCGGCTCTTATTTTTTGTTTCTTGAGGCGATCTTTGTTTTTATCGGCTTCCAAGCCTGACGCGTAGCATCGGCTTTACAAATTTACCCAAGTGTTAGGGTAATACTATTGGACAAGAAAACTCGAATCTTGCCCCCCAAGGCGAAACAATAATCAGGCCGATTCAATTTATAAGAAGAACTATCAAATACATATTTGAAAGAACTGATTATCCATATCGGCCTTTGTTTTCGTCGGATCAGCCACGTCAATTTTCATGATTTATCTTCATCATCATCAATACTAGATTCATAATGATCAACAATCCCATTGTTCGCGTGGCCGATATCTTGATCTGATGAGCAGCCGATGTTCAACAATATTACGGCTTAAACCGAATTCACCTCGGTCTTCAAGATCTTCTATACAATCATCCATTTAAAACAAAGTCTCAGAGCCGACTGCTTGGATCGGCTGTAGTCCTTGATCGGACATCTTGAGAAAGTCACCATCGCATGTTTTCCCTGACAGGCATTCAATTCCTTCAAACTCCCAAATCGTTGACTCAGCTGTAGCAATACTAACCGAATCATCAGCTGGGACAATTTCCACATTATTGCCCTGCCATTGAATCAAACATTGGTGCATAGTGGATGGGATGCAACAGTTGGCATGAATCCAATCTCGCCCGAGGAGCATGCTGTAAGAACCTTGGCCATCAATCACCAAGAAGGTAGTCGGCAATGTTTTGCTGCCGATGGTCAGTTCAACATGAATTGCCCTCCGAGGCTCTGAAACGTTTCCGCCAAAGTCCTTGAGCGTCATATTGGTCTTGATTAGATCATCAATCCCTTTTCCCAATTTGCGGAACGTGGAATAAGGCATGAGATTGACTGCAGCTCCTCCATCAACCAACATCTTGGTCATCGGCTTCCCATCAACGTATCCCTTGATGTACAGAGGCTTCAGATGCCGATACCCATTTGCATTTGGTTTCTCAAAGATAGCTTTCTCTAAATCCAGAACCAAGCATGCAGCGGCTTCCTCCAGTTCATAATTGACCTCATCATCGTCCTGTTCATCAGGAGCAGCAAAATCAAAAGGCAACATCAAAACCATGTTTATTGCGGCCGATGTGCTTGCTTCATCATCATTGGCCATCTTGACGCGCCATGTCTTCTTTTCTTTTGCCAATTCCTGCTCCTGAATCTGCTCATGATAGCGCAAGCGTTGCACGCGTCTCTTTTTGGACCTAGAAATCCCTGACGGGCACCACTGTCCAGGCTTCATTTGAGGTTCCTTAATCCGATTCCGAACTGGAGCCTTTTCTTCATTTTTTTCAGGGCCAAGAGCATCAACCTGGCCTTCGATATTTTTACAGCCATGAGTATCAACTCGGCCTTCATCTCCTCGATGATGATCATCAATCCTGACGCCGATCCGTTCATGAACTGATCGTCGACCTCTTTTGGAAGCTCTGTATTCTTCATACTGGAAACTGCATTCAGGACAATCTGCTTTTGATGGCAGTCTAAGCTTCTCGTTCCAGCAGAATACGAAGAAAGGACACCCCCAGTGATCATCATCCTGATCATATCGGTCGTAACCTTGACGCCTGTCTATATGCCAATTAGACCCATAACCGTACTGATGGCGATCATCGACTCTATCATCAAACCAGTGTCTGCCATCGGATCTGTCATCATATCGGCGTCGGCCATCAGACCATTCATCATATCGGCGTCGGCCATTGAACCTGTCATCACGTCGGCGCTGGTCATCAAATTCTTCATCAAACCGCCTTGCTTGATACTCGCGCCTCCGACGTCGTCGTTCCTCGCGCTCTTCCCATGCTCGGGCTGCTGCCTGCTGCCTTTTGTACTTATTAATCAACATCTGGGAAGTTACACGCGGCCGATATCCACCAGGAGCATTAGATTCTCGCCCAAACGCCTGATGATTCCTCCGCAGCTCTTCAACGGTAACTTGAACGGCAGGATCAACGGCACCAGAACTCTTGGCGCGGTCCGATGTAAGCACTTTAAACTTCCCCTTCTCATCAGCATTAACCATATTAATGGAAAAGGAGAAATCAGCAAGGTTATTCGGAAAAGGATGACCGTCGATCTTCATGGCTTTCTTGTTGTCTTAAAACTTGATCTTGCCTGATTCAATAGCCAATTGGATCTCCCTCCTGAACACCTTGCATTCATTGGTCTCGTGAGAAGTTGAATTGTGCCATTTGCAATATTTGCGTTTTTTTCAATTCATCGGCCGATGGAATAGAATGATTTGGAGAAAGCTGAATAAGTTTCTCACTAAGTAGCAAATCAAAAATCTTATCGGCCTTTGTTATATCAAATCCAAATTTTTCAGGGTTCTGCTTGATCCATGGGAGCGATACTGGCTTCTTAGATTTGGTCCATTCAGCTATGTTGACATCAGCTTCCTCTTCAGCATCAGAGAGATAAGATACTTGTTTAGAAAACTTTATACGCTTCATCTCTTGATACCGGACCTCATGAGCTGATACCTTCTGAACCAGTTGTCCCAACATCTCAAACTCCTGAGCAGAAAATTTTTCTTTGATCGGCGCGAGCAAACCTTGGAATGCAAGCTCGGCCAATTGCATATCAGATAGTTTCAAACTATAGCACCGATTCCTGGTGTCACGAAACCGTTGAATATACTCCTTGACGGTCTCATCGTTTCTCTGCCTGACAGCAATCAAATCGGAAATCTTCATCTCGTTGAGACCGGAAAAGAAGTATTTATGAAACTGCTTCTCCATATCGGACCATCCTGTGACTGATCCTGCTGGCAACGACGTAAACCAGGTAAACGCCGGCCCTGAAAGTGACAGAGGGAAAAATCTAAGCCTGAGTCCCTCCTCTGAAGCAGCCTCACCACACTGAGCCAAGAATCGACTGACATGCTCAATTGTGGTCATATCATCTTGCCCAGAGAATTTGGAGAAATCCGGCACTCTGTAACGCGGAGGAAGTGGCACTGCATCAAAGTAAGACGGATATGGGTGCCGATACAACCTCGCTTCATCCTTAGGCTTCAAGCCGAATTGATTCTGGATCACCTCGGCTATTTTCTGTGACCAATCGGACTGTTGATTTCCAGTTGGCATCCCATCAGCTATGTCCATCACATAATTATTGTAATCTCCGACCATACGCTGATGTGAAGGAACCTCTGCACGTAGCCTTGCAGCTGCAGGTTGTTTTTCTTGTTCGCTCAGAGTCCTAGCATATTTTTCACCATGTGGACCGACAATAGATCCATCGGCCATCAATAGAAAACCGTTGGCCAGTTCAATAGGAGGTGGTGGAGCAATTGAAACCTGCGGAGCAACGGTCATTGCATTACCTTCAGTTCCTTTGCCTTTCCCTGATCCTGATGCCCCTGCAGAATCTGCTATAAATACTGGACCTTTCAAGCAAATAGCATCATCCACCGCCTTCTTGATGAGATTATCCAAAGAATTCACCAAGGTGCCTGACTGATTGATCAATGCATGATGAACAGCCTGGTGAATCATCTCTGTCATGTTGACCTGGTACTCCCGAGCTTCAGTTGTCTTCTTGATCAACTCTGGATCTGGGAGAGGACCTTTGAGTATAGGGCCTGAACGATTACGCCCAAACTGGCCAAGACAAAGCTTCTCAAATGCATCAATTTGAGCCTGAACTGCATCCAATTGAGCTTTAGACAGATCGGCCTTTGTAATTGGAATGGCCGCCTCAGGCGTCTTGTTTCTGTCATTCTTGGCCTTCTCAGCAGCTTCTTTTTCAGCAGCAAGTCTTGCTGCAGTTTCTTGTTCAGCATCAGACGACGACATCTTGGAATTTGTTTCTCGTGTCCCACTGGGCGTGCCAAAAATGTGTTGACGCGGAAAATCGGCGGTTGTATCCTCCGCGTGCAGCACACGAAGACCAGGGAGATCTGCTTCACTCCAGTGCCAGCCCACACTCCAGTTCAGGTTCGCAGCGTGCCAGTCAATTTGACCTGAAATTGACAAGGGGATAAAACAGTTAAATTGCTCTTTGATTGTGCCGGCTCTATTTCAGACGATGGAGTAACGTCGAATTTTAGCCAAGACCCAATCAGACACGTGTCGGCCGATACCAATCGGACCTCAAAATCAGACTTCATTGATGACGTCAATCAGACCGAGTAATCGGACCTCGATCAAACATCAAATCGGACCTCAGAATCGGACCAATCAGGATCGGACCTTGATTGATATAACAGATCAGCCTTTGAATAATAAAGTAAAGCATAAAACAAGGCCAATATGTAAAGTAATGGATCAGCTGTGTCTTGAGACAAGATATCAAATAATCAAAGTGTAAGCCGATACATTGTCCATCTTGCCTAATTGCCAGTTTGACTCATCTTGTCGGATCATCTAACTAGCCAATCGGACCATAACTTTTTCAGAGAAATCTAGCTCCGACGTAGGGAATCTAGATTTCTCCAGCTATGATCAAATCAGATAGCTAGACAGTCAAACTCAACTCATCAGCCTGTTAATTAAACAAGATGCTCGCACAGGTGTTGACCAGATTAAGCAAATAAGCAGATAAAACATTAACAGGATCGTTCTGATTCTAAGATATGCTATCAAATAATCAAGCATGACCTAGCTCCGACGTAGGGAATCTAAACCACACTTAACATTCAAATAACAATAAGGCATAACCAAAGCTTCTTTTGACTAATCAAGATGAATCTAGCTCCGACGTAGGGAATCTAAACCAAACATGACAATCAAAGATTAATCTAAGCGTATTACAAAGATCCAACTCCGACGTAGGGAATCTACACCAGTGCAATACTCAAAGAACAACTAGATTAAACCACAAAGCAGGATCGGACCTAGAACGATGCTGTAAGATAAATATTGCTTAAATCGGACCAAGACCAATGCTCAAAGCCGTTGAAGAAGTAGAGTTGATTCACATGGCGTAGATCTAAACCAATCTAGCAACTCCAAACAAACCGCAAAAACTGCCTTTAGTAACCAAGATTATTCTAGCTCCGACGTAGGGAATCTAGCCTAATCTTGATACCTAGCTCCGACGTAGGGAATCTAGGCTAAAAGTACAGTCCGATAAACGATAATCTGTTGGATAATCAGTATTGATCTAGCTCCGACGTAGGGAATCTATGTCAATCTTGCTTATCCAGAGATAAATCGGTTGAACAGTATAAACGAGAAAGGGCGATGCGCCTCAATTCAAAGCCTATACTAGTTCGATAAATTGACTAACTTCGCAGCGCAGGAACAGGTCCAGCAGGGACACTTGGCAGCTCTCCATTCGCTGGTAAACCATTCACGCGGATTAACAGAGATGGACGTACGAGATGGGCCAGAGGAAGCACACACGCGGGAGAAAGAACCTTCGCGCCCTATTCCTTCGGCGTTACCGCCTCTGGGACGTCGGTCCCAGGCCAGGTGGAAGCAAAGGAGTAATTAAAGGAGAATATTCCCTAGAATCCTTGAAGCATATCCACTTCTCCAAGGCACCTTCTCCACTATAAATAGAGGGCTCCACCCTCTCATTCAACACACAAAAAGTGAAGCCAAGCTCCAAATGCTAGATCCAATGTAGTGTTAGAATAGGTGAGAGGTGAGGCGAGAGTCCGAGAGAAGCCGGGGATGTCAGCTCCTCTCTTCTTCTTGTTCCTCGGAGGGTGCGGCTCAGGTTCGAGTAACATCCGGATATTTTCTTAGTATTTCTGGATTAATATTTATTTAATATAGTTCAAGCTCTACTTTATACTTGTGGGCTCCTTGCTGTGATAAGTGTCTTAGTACTTATAAAGCTAAGATAGTATTTAATTGAGTATACGTGGTGTATAGTCTTTTGAATACCTTGGAGTGCACCTAGTGCCACGGATTTGTAGTGGTAGCTCCAGGTGGTGACAGCCCTGACGGCCTACGTAGTCCACCACGTGAGAAGTACTAGAGTCAGTAGGACCATTGCTTGGCTTGCTTAGTCCCCTTCGCATCCCTTTCCGAATTTTGACGGTTGAGTGTCCCGAAGCAAGTAATATCGTAAACACCTTGAGCTAATCTTTAATTATCCAGAACACCTAGAAATAACCCTCTCTACCTTCTACACAATTAACACTTCTTTTATCCTTGGTCGATCTTATTCGTCACTAGTACACACACGTTCCCTGTGGATTCGATACCCTGGAATACTCTCGGGTGAAAGCTACATCGGTATCCGTATGTTTGCGGATTTATCTGTGATCGTTAAAAATACCAACAAGCTTTCTGGCGCCGTTGCCGCGGAACGGTTGCTGTACTAGTGTCGAACCGAGTTCGCCCATGTATCCCCATCTATACCATCACATCATTTCATTTATTTTTACCATTCATTTTGATCACTACCCATCCATCATTCACATGAATTTTTTTTTTTTGCAAGAGCATGTTCTTCGGTTGAGTTGTCCCTCGGGTATTTTTGGTCGCTAACTATTACAGGTTGAAACTGAAAAGAATGGTGGGTATACTATGCTTAAGAACATGAGAGCTGCATCATTTGCAACACCTTGGTAAATTCTGGGTGATGGAACAAAACTCGAAGGAGGCCGACACACACTTGAATTTGTTGTCCAGTGACACAAATCCAAGTGTGGGGGAGGTTTGTACTTATCTCATGACAAGTTCCATCAATGCCAAATTTTTATCTTTGGTTTATAGATGATGCTAGTTCATGTATCCTTTCTTGCTACAAAAAAATTAAAATAAAAAAATCCCAAAAGCCTGCCTGGAGGTAACCAGGCGTTATCCCTTGCATTTCAAAGCATCCATGTTGCACATCATATTTGTTTCGAAGCATTCATGTTGCATCATTTGCAAGCAAACTCTTGTGCCTTCTTTTTGAATGGGTGGCTCCTCGGCTTTGAACTGTATTCGGGCACTGTGCCTAGTCTAGGTGGGTGGCGAAATCTTTCATCACCTATCTATTCGGGTTCCTAGTCCAACTCATGCAGTCCCTATAGGGTTGGTTAATTGCCAGCACGTGGTTGGTAGACTGATCGAATAGGGTTAAATGGAACTGGCTCCCACCACATCATTTAGAGATAAGGGTTGATCAGTTCGCGCTTTGAGAAACGCCAGGCCTCGAGTTTCTTACAAATTGCATATCATGTTTTGAATTTCCCTCATTTGGATTTTCCAATCACCCGGCATATTTGTTTTGATCATGCATGTTTAAATTAGTTGGCATATTTATTTTTCAACCATGATTGCATTTAAAATAAAACAAAAAAATAGCTATCGAGTCTCAGTGGGATTAAGACATCCGAGGGTACTTGTCATTGTGGTGTTGCACCTCGGTAGTCCCCATTTGGCTCCTAGCTCTGCCTTGCCTTGCATCCTTGGTTCTTATGCGCGCTTTCATGAAAAAGGGTGTTTGTTGCATGCTCGTATTTTGCATTAGTGTCAACTACTTGTTGGGAGCATTCCCAACATTTAGCGAGCACATGTTGTCCACGCGCTACCACATCACCATTAATGACATCATCAAGATCCAAGGAGCTGCCGTGATGGAAATTTTCAACTCATCATCTAATGCTAGAGGTGAGTATGTTAAGGTAAGTGGAATGTCTTGCTTTTGACATAGAACAAAGTCCTTCCGGGAGGTAACCCGAAGTTCACCATTTATATACTCAGGTTTATCTCCTCTGGAATATAGCTTGACCATGTTCTCATGCTTCATTTATCTATCCTCATATGCTCTAGTTTGAATGTCTCTGGAATACATTCATAGACCTTTTAAATTAAGAGTGGTGCTTAGGTTAAAATGGTCTTCTTTAATCAAACTAGACATGGTGTCAAGTTTGATTAATGAACCTTTGAGTAAATGCATGTATAGATATTGGTTGTATGTATGGACTAACCCTTGCAGGAAAGATTTCAAATTCGAATGGGTAAGTCATCAAGCTTGAATCAAATTGGAGACGAACCAAGGCATTGGATGCACTGCAACAATGTTGCACAACATATAAGGAGGTACATCACCTTTCGAAGGTCCACTGGATGAAGTAATGACTAAAGGGCGGTGAGGATAACACCAACATCTGAAACCCGTAGTCACATGGAAGAAATTTGCACGATGAAGCAAGATGGACAATGGTAAAATCTTTTGGCGCTCTTAAGCTCAAATCTCGCATTCGCTTGCAAGATCAAGGCTTGAGGGAATTTCACCAAGGGAGTATCCAAAATTCATTTGTGCATTTATTCTTCCTAATCTCCCTACTAAGTTACCTTGAAAAATTGCTTGCCATGAAAACAAAAGAAAATCAAAAAAATTGCATAACTTAAAAAACACTAAAAACATTTGAATTCAAATAAAGATCAGGCTCCCTGGTTTGTAAGACCAGTAGAGCCGTTGTTTTGTTTCCACCTTGTTTTGAATAAATGCAGGTATAAGAACAAGTGTGGGGGTCTCTCAGGCTTCTTGACGTACACTCATTCGAGACCATCCACATCTACGCCTCACAACATCGCATGGACCAATACCAAAAAGATCACGATGATCAGGCACCAGAAGGGCTCAAATGAATTCTTCATCAATTGAAGGTCCTCTGGCACACATCGTCCTCCACTTCGTCCAATGCGATGGTTTGAATACTAATCCCACACTCCCTTTCATTTATGAGTTTAAAATAACATTAAGATGATCATTAAAAGTAAACTCAAATAAAACATGTGCTCCTTTGGTTTATATGCTCATCCTTGATTGGCTTGCATATTCTTTATTCCTTGCACATTTACTTGTTGCTTGTGAAAATATATCATTAGGAAAGCATGCTATCTAAATGGTTGACGAATGAGATATGGTATGATGAGATGAAACTTGCTCTTTCTGTATAAAGTACTTGGGAAGTTTTTCTTGCAAAAGTTTAAAATCAATAGCCTTGCAAAGCTCCTCAATAATATTCTATTCCTACCAAAGCCATATGTTGCTCACACTGAAAACCTTATACATATGTTGCTTGTAATTGCATTGAGATTTGTCAAATTGTTGTGATCCTCATAAGATGCTCTTCATACTTTCTTGATCAAGATCACGTACACTCTACATACACATGCTTAACTTCTACACTGGAAGTTAGCAATATCCATTCATCCACAAATAAATGCTCCTTATGTTTTATGAATCTCTCTCCAAATTTCCTTTCAAAAAGAGACATGGGCTATAAAAAAATTATTTTGGACACATGAAGGTCCAAAAGAAAAAAAGAAAAAAAATACATGCTAAAAAAGCATTGAGCATAAAACAAAAAGAAAAGAGAAAAAATAGAGAGGTAGCCATGTTCTCAAAATAAATTCAAAGGAGAGAGATCATAAAAAAGGGGTTCTCATACACTTTCCATTTTCCCACATACATGCACATATTGATCAGATTGTATGAATGGTTTTCTTCTTGGATCCACTCTTTGATTTTGCAATATATGTGATACAAGTATGCTTTACCCTTACTCCTACCTTGAGCTCCACATAAGCCTTTTAGAAGTAGGATACAAGAAGGCAAAGAAATGCCTTGGTGAGGAATCATACACATTGAGCGATTTAGAGAATCATTCGAGGAGCTAGGTAAGGTTTTGTTTTTGAAAATCTATTCAAAAACCCGAGTTACTTACCAGAAGAGTGGAGATGAATCGAATCAAGGCCGTTCCATTTTTCAACCATCCAAGGTGACATGGTAGACACCTCAAAATTCGCAAGTACAGGTATGTCTTGGAATAACTTATATGCTTGCATCATATCAAAAGGAGCTATGTTGTTCTACCTTAGTCTTAATCTTTACTCGAGGACAAGTAAAGGCTAAGTGTGGGGGAGCTTGTTGACGGTCCTTAAGTACCACGTTTGGCCGTCAATTCCTGCTGAAAATACTTCAAATATAAACATCAAACATAGTGATAGGGTTTAATACTAATGAATTCCATGAGTGTTGGTGTTTTGACTTGTTTTGCAGGAAATGCCCAAAATGACACTATATGATTGAGATATGATCCAAATATATTATTATCACAAGTATCTCGGATGCCTGATTGGAGTATACCACTGTGAAGATCTCATCGAAACATTTCCGAATGTTATATTATTTCTATCATCTGGACCACGGATCAACAAGATATAAAGGGACAAAATATAATCTTATGCGCCCTTTTCGGGGCACACGCCCGGCCCTCTGCACGGGAGCAGGGCGAGCAGCCCAGGGAGGCCGGCCACATGCAGGCCCAGTGGGACCCACGGGCCCATGTTCTATGGCCGAATGGGAGAGCAGCCAGAGCTGCTGCTCACGCCCAGAGCGAGCAGTGCCTGCACATGCACGCGGGTCAACTCCCCAGGGCCCACGTGGGCCGGCCGCCAGGCCTTGCAGGCAGGTGCCCGCGCACCTCTGTGCCGAAGGCCGACAAGCCAGCAGGCGGGGCCCAGGTGGGCGTCCCACTCGCCCACGCGAGAGAGCAGGCCGGCTGCACGCACGTCTCCACGCAGGAACGAGCCAGACAGCAGCGCAGGAACAGGTCCAGCAGGGACACGTGGCAGCTCTCCATTCGCTGGTAAACCATTCACGCGGATTAACAGAGATGGACGTACGAGATGGGCCAGAGGAAGCACACACGTGGGAGAAAGAACCTTCGCGCCCTATTCCTTCGGCGTTACCGCCTCTGGGACGTCGGTCCCAGGCCAGGTGGAAGCAAAGGAGTAATTAAAGGAGAATATTCCCTAGAATCCTTGAAGCATATCTACTTCTCCAAGGCACCTTCTCCACTATAAATAGAGGGCTCCACCCTCTCATTCAACACACAAAAAGTGAAGCCAAGCTCCAAATGCTAGATCCAATGTAGTGTTAGAATAGGTGAGAGGTGAGGCGAGAGTCCGAGAGAAGCCGGGGATGTCAGCTCCTCTCTTCTTCTTGTTCCTCGGAGGGTGCGGCTCAGGTTCGAGTAACATCCGGGTATTTTCTTAGTATTTCTGGATTAATATTTATTTAATATAGTTCAAGCTCTACTTTATACTTGTAGGCTCCTTGCTGTGATAAGTGTCTTAGTACTTATAAAGCTAAGATAGTATTTAATTGAGTATACGTGGTGTATAGTCTTTTGAATACCTTGGAGTGCGCCTAGTGCCACGGATTTGTAGTGGTAGCCCCAGGTGGTGACAGCCCTGACGGCCTACGTAGTCCACCATGTGAGAAGTACTAGAGTCAGTAGGACCATTGCTTGGCTTGCTTAGTCCCCTTCGCATCCCTTTCCGGATTTTGACGGTTGAGTGTCCCGAAGCAAGTAATATCGTAAACACCTTGAGCTAATCTTTAATTATCCAGAATACCTAGAAATAACCCTCTCTACCTTCTACACAATTAACACTTCTTTTGTCCTTGGTCGATCTTAATTCGTCACTAGTACACACACGTTCCCTGTGGATTCGATACCCTGGAATACTCTCGGGTGAAAGCTACATCGGTATCCGTATGTTTGCGGATTTATCTGTGATCGTTAAAAATACCAACAAGCTTTCTGGCGCCGTTGCCGGGGAACGGTTGCTGTACTAGTGTCGAACCGAGTTCGCCCATGTATCCCCATCCATACCATCACATCATTTCATTTATTTTTACCATTCATTTTGATCACTACCCATCCATCATTCACATGATTTTTTTTTTGCAAGAGCATGTTCTTCGGTTGAGCTTGTTCCTCTTCTTCTTCTTGTTTGGTTGGTCGGAAGGGCCTTCCTAAGCCTACTCATCGCACCTGGTCTTTCTCTCGGAGGTGCGGTTGAAGATGGCTCTGGCCGCCTCCTCGCCTGAGGCGTGGCTATTGACTGTCCTTACAATGAAAATCCGACCGTCAATAGGCACAGAAAACTAATAAAGATCAAGCATAACTTAGACATTTATATTCAAATAATGTTTGTGCATGCACATATAGAATATATTTGAGTACAGGGACCATAGTGCAAAAGATGGAGAAAAATGGGCCCAGGCCCAAGTCGGCCGACCTGGCTAGGTCGGGTGACCTGGCCTGGCACTCATTCGACCCCATCTTTCCTGCAGGAAAAGAAGCACACTAAGAGATGATCGTGGACGTTGAATCAAGGTCGGTTGAAGTCAATGGTGAAGGATGGGCCACGTGTCAATCCCATGGATTAAAGGGCCCACAACCAGAGGTTCGTGCACCCAAACCAATGGTACCCTCGTGGAACCGACATCGGGACCCACATTGCAGTCTCCCAGAGAGAGGTGGGCCCGAGAGAAGGTTGTAGAGGGTCGACCGACCTCCCCGTGCGCCCGACTCGGCCCTCCTCTAACCTGTACCTGTAAACCGCCTTGGAGATTACATCTGAGCCATGCAATGCTGAAGACGGTGCATCCAAGGTCGGTCGACTCCATCACTTTGGCCGACCCGGGCCCATAGCCAAACGGCCTCAACCGCCTCTGGCTGGCACTCCACCGCCTATGGATGCTATAAATACCTACAAAGGGCGCCGTACTCAACACACACCAGAAGAAGAGCTCTCTTTTGCTACAAGCTTAGTCTTAGTCTTAGTAGTAATTGTGCTTCTGAAGGGCTTCCGGAGGAGTCTTGGTAAGTTTTAGAGTTTAGCTTTTGTATCTCTTACTTACTTGTAATACTGCTGAAAGTCATTAATGCACATCTCAGACTGTCAACTCTGACATAGAAATATACATTCACCATAGATATAGGGATTATTTATATCTAACAAATTAAACTAGTTTTGGTGACTATGTGTATGCACGAGGCAACAGGTGAAATTTGAGGCGAAATGGGCTCGGTGGGTCATAAAGGAGGAATGGTTGGACGGAATGTGGCACTTTTTCGAAGCAATTTGGAATAGTTCACCTTCCATAATCCTTCCATGTTATATAAGGGGAACTGTCGTAGAAGCCCATTTCAACCCTAGTATGGAGGTCAACATCATGTCATGGCACATTGCACATAATCTCTTAGGAAATGTTCCACTAAGGCCATCTGACAAACTCCTCAAAAGTTGTCCCTTTGGATACATCATCCAATGTCGAGGGGTCGCCAGTGTTGTGACAATCACGCTAGACAAAATCGAGGTCAATTTAGATTTCCACATCTTTGATACCCTCGATTTTGATCTTCTCATAGGCCGCCCGCTAGAAAAGCTTCTCCAAGGAGAAAGTATCTCATGGGAGCCTTCATTACACGCTTGGGAATGCTGCCTTTCCCGTTCCTATTTCTTGTCCAGAAATTCCATGGGCAAAGTCATCTCCGAAGCATAACTCACTCGAGAAGGTGATGTTTGTGTCACCATTCGCACTGGCATCTCATCTCTACGAACACAAACAACTTCCATCACCCTCGAACGAGCGAAAGTTTTGGCCCCATGGCCCTTGGGACTTGTTTTTGACAACAGTCAAGAATCAACCCCGAGCGTCCACTTTGAATCTCTTGAGTTAGAGAACCCAAGGGCCATGGATAGGCCTGAAGCGTTGACTCTGGAGTCCGAGCAAAAGGATTCTATAAATGAGCATGAAACCTTTTCATTTGAAATCCCACGAGGATGCTCATTTAACAAATCTCCAGGGTTTACCACACTTTGTGCCACAATCACATACGAGGACTACAACCACCTTGAGATCCTCAATTCTAAAAGCTTTTGTGGCACTAAAATTCTAAAATGTTTAGAAGGTTGGTTGTAGATGCATTTGTTTATCATAAACATTGCAAATTTCGTGTTTGCATTTGTGGCACTAACCTTGCAGCTAAAGCTTCAATGACACATCAACAATTGGCGATGAGCTTGGAAACTACATCACCAAGGATAGATGCACTGTGAGGATCCCTCATGGTCTAGCTTTAGACCATAAACAAAGCACTGCCGGGAGATGGCCCGGATTATCATATTATTTTTCCTTTCAAATAAAAAGCAAGAACACGTTTTTAGTATAATCTTTCCTTCAGGTATTTTTGGTCATTAACCATTTCAGGTAGAGATTAAGAAGAATGATGGATAGGTGATGCTTAAGAACATGGAGCTACATAAGCTACAAAAACCTCGGTAAGTCTTGGTTTGGGGAAGATTACAAAAGAAGCTTGAACTCCACACACTTGAGTTATGTTGCTTTGTACTGCAAAGTCCAAGTGTGGGGGAGGTATGTGAGTATCCCAAGTCAGTTCCCTTTAAAGCCAAATCTTATTTTGGTCCAGAGGTGGTGTTAGTTCTTGCACATTGATAAAAAAAAATTGAGGTTCTTGGTCTTTAGACCCAAAGAGCCCTTGTTTTGTTTCCACCATATATGAATATATGCAGGTATATGATCAAGTGTGGGGGTCTCTCAAGCTTTTTGATGCACACATGTTCGAGACCACCCACATACAGGCTGCACAACATCGCACAAAGCTACAAAAGAAAGATCAAGGTGGAAAAGGCCCAGAAGGGGTCGGCTGACCCCACCAGGTCGGCCGACGGCCCTCTAGTGCCTTTCGTCTCCAATTTCATCCAGAGAGATGGTTTGCGCACCCTATCCCTCATCCTCTCTGATTCCTGAGTTAATTCATTCCTATCTTCAGTTGATCATTAAAATTAAACTCATGATAAAATAAGCTTTGATGCTCCTTTGGTTTGCATGTCTATCCTTGATTGGCTTGCATATTCTTTATTCCTTGCACATACACCTGTTGCTTGTGAACAAATCTCTTTAGAAAAACATGTTTATCTAAGTCGTTGACTAATAAGATATGGTATGATGAAAGAAGTCTTGCTCTTTCTGTATTAAGTTCTTGGGATGTTTTTTCTTGTAAAGCTTAAAATCAATAGCCTTACAAAGCTCCTCGGTGATGCCTTATTCCTGCCAAAGCCAGATGATGTTCACATTGCAAAACCTATACACATATGCTACTTGCTATTGCATTGAGCTTTGTCAAATTGTTCTGACCCTTGTAAGATGATTTTCATGCTTTCATGATCAAGATCACGTACACTCCACATACACATGCTAAACTTCTACATTGGAAGTTAGCAATATACATTGCATCCATCCAAAAAATAAATACTCCATTTAACTGTTGATCTCCTCTCCAAGTATTATTTCAAAAGAGACATGGGCTATAGAAAAAAATATGGATACATGAAGGTCCAAGCAAAAAAAAGAGAAAAAATATGGGCACATGAAGGCCCAAGTATCATAAAAAAATATAGTATAGCCATGTTCTCAAAGTAGATTAAAAAGGAGAGAGAGATCATACAAAAAGGGAGTCATCATATTTTCATACACACTCTTTCCTTCCACACACATGCACATCTTGATCAGATTGTATGAATAGTTTTCTTCTTGGATCTGCTCTTTGATTTTGCAATATATGTGATGCAAGTATGCCTTTTCTTTACTCCTACTTTGAGCTCCACATAGGCCTTTTAGAAGTAGGGTGAAAAAAAGGGCAAAGAAATTCCTTGGTGAGGAATCATACACAATGAGCGATCTGAGAGAATCATTTGAGGAGCTAAGTAAGGCTGTGTTTTTGAAAATTTATCGAAAACCCAAGCTACTTAACAGAAGAGTTAAGATGACTTGAATCAAGGCTGTTCTGTTCCTCAACCACCCAAGATGGCATGATAGACACTTCCAAATTCACAAGTGCAGGTATGTCTTGGAACAAAACCCAAGCTACTTAACAGAAGAGTTAAAATGACTTGAATCAAGGCTGTTCTGTTCCTCAACCACCCAAGATGGCATGATAGACACTTCCAAATTCACAAGTGTAGGTATGTCTTGGAATAATTTATATGCTAGTATCATATCAATTGGAGTCATGGTTTCCACCTTAGTCATTAAAGCTTCACTCGAGGACGAGTAAAGGCTAAGTGTGGGGGAGCTTGTTGATAGTCATTAATGCACATCTCAGACCGTCAACTCTGACATACAAATATACATTCACTATAAATATAGGGATTATATCTAACAAATTCAACTAGTTTTGGTGACTATGTGTATGCAGGAGGCAACAAGTGAAATTTGAGGCGAAACGGGCTTGGTGGGCCGTCGCCTGACCTAGCCAGGTCGGCCGACACCCAACCGAGGCCAAATGCGCCTATCTTTGGATAAATGCTAGAAAAGACACTCTAGACCAATCTTTGCCTATCACCAAGGTAGGGTCAAGCCCATAGGTGAGAAGGACCTCAAGAGAAGCACATAGATCAAAGGGGCCACATCCACAAGTACACATACTCAAATGGAGTGGTGTCACCTTGGGTAGGACTCCAGGGCCTACAAGATAGTGGCTGGTAAAAGATGAGGGCAATCGGGCACAAAAGGTCCGTCGGCCGACATAGCCCGATCGGTCGAGCCTGGCTCGGAGCCCAATGGGGCCCACTTTCCTCCAGGGCAAAGAAGCACATTTGGGGATCATCCTAGCCAGTGATTCCATGTCGGTTGGATCCAAGAGATGGGAATGGTCCAAGGGAAGGTCACATGGATTGAAGGGCCCACCTCGCAAACTAAACATACTCAAATGCAGCTATAACACCTGGAACCGTCATGAGGACCCACGAGACAGTCACTCAGCCGAAGATGGGCCTGATCGGTGCCGGCGCCACGTCACCCGACCTCACTAGGTCGGCCGACCTGGTCCGGAGGCCAAACCGCCTCATCCTTCTCGTGCGCATTCCCATCACCTCTGGGAGTCCATCTACACCGTGCACCACTCAAGGCGGTGGATCCAACGTCGGCCGACCTCCCCGCGTCGCCCGACCTGGGACTATGTCCGTTCATCCTCACCTTCCACGTGTCCACTCCCAACCGCTTCTACAAGCTATAAATAGTTGTGTCCCGGTTATTAAAGATCATCATCGAGCTGGAGCATCAAGTCAAGGCGAAGCCCTCCTCAAATGAGAGTAGAAATAGGGAGAGAGTGAGGGAGAGTCTGGAGGAGTCCCGGCGTGTCGGCGACCCTCCACCTGTACCTCGGCGGATGCGAGCTCCTTAGTAAGTATCCGAGATTTCAACTAAGTCTTTAAGTCTGAGATATAGAAAGCTGAGTTCTTTATTGTGCTTGTGGGTTTGTCGCTTTATTTATAGAGTGCTCTAGTCTCAAGCTAAGATTAGAGTAGTAGTACATATCTTAAGCATGGTGCTTAGGTTATTGACTACCTTCGTTTGCCTCGTAGCCCCACGGATTAGTAGAGGTAGGTGGCAGGTGGTGATAGCCCTGTCCATCCTTTGTAATCCTCCACGTACGGGTACGGCGTAGAGCTGTTTGCCGGCAATTTCCTAGAGGCCTAGGATACCCCGGTGCCCAAAGCAAGCATAGGAGAACTCCCTTCGCTATATTCCCAGCTTAGTGCTAAGTTATCCTCTCTACCCAGCCTTCATATAAACTCGATCGATCCGGTCAACTTTAGTGATTAGACAGTGCCCTTTCGTTCCCTGTGGATTCAATACCCTGAATACATCCGGGTGAAAGCTACAACAGTATCCGTACGCTTGTGGATTTATCTGCGATCGTATGAAATACCAACAAATACTTTGAGCTTAATGAAAGTATCTTCATACTTATGTTGTTTGCCTCAATTGTACTTTACTTACTTAGTATATACTACCTATGTCTTGCACCTTATTCAAGTTGACGTATGCTATGACATTGGCTCAATGTGCCTTATGGTTGCTCTATTTATTCACGTGATAGATAGAGTTATATTTCGTATTGCAAACATGGTGTTTGGAATACGGAATACTGTTGAGGGTATCGCTGCCCCATGGATTAGTAGAGGTTGACGGCAGGTGGTGACAGCCATGTCCGTCCTTTGTAATCCTCCACGTTCGGGAGATGATATTAGGCCTTTATGACATGACATCCTCCTGTCGTCCCTTGATGAGGGAACCATTGGACACCTCGATATGTCCTCTTGCATATGTCCATTGTATGAGTTTGTATAAGGTATTGTAGTATATCCAAGTTTCATTTGTATGATGCTAATGAATCCTTTGTATTCTTTACTAATGTTCTATTACTAACTAAGACTACTTAATGATGAGCAATGAATTTTTGTGTGTCACATTACCCTTATATTTCCATATCCTTTACTCCTGTCTAGATTAAGGTATATTAATGATGCTGTAAGTAAATGCATTTGATGACATCTCTCTTTAACTAAACGCTTTCCCTGTGGATAAATAAATAACGATACTCTAGAATACTCTTGGGTGAAATGCTACAACATACTTCTGTGCACTTGCAGAATTTCTGTAACGTTTAGATTTACATTGAGGCATCTCTAGTGCCATCACTAATCTAGTGGTGGCGCTAAGAAATGCCAACATGCATTTCTGGCGCCGTTGCCATGGAAAGCAATGGTTAAAGAGTCTTGATCAACCATATAATGCAGCATGATTAATTGCCAGTAATCTTGCAGGTTTACCCTTTTGCTCTGTTTCCCTGTGACGTGAAACAGGGTAGTGTATGATTGGTTTCCAATTACCATCCAACTACGTCGAGAACCAGAATACCATAGGAAGGAGGTGCGTTCTCGTGTCGTAATCCCTCAGGTGTTCTTGTCGGAGATCGAGCCAGTCATCGGACAGTCATGCAACCAAAGAGAGCAACCCGTTCCTGTAGCACCCCAACTGGAAGAAGACATGACCGAGAGGACGATCCGTGACTACTCCGCCCCTTCCGCTGCCCAGATCCCAACGGCACCGAAGGTGGCTGTGGGGGATCATGCGTTCGAGCTCAAGGCCCCGCTGATCAAAATGGTGTAGGCCAGTCCCTTCTGTGGGAAGGCCAACGAAGATGCTAGTGCCCACCTGCAACACTTCCTGGAGGTGTGCAGTACCATCACCATCCGAGGAGTGGATCAAGAGGCAATCAGGCTCCACTTATTCCCGTTTTCATTGTTAGGAAGAGCCAAACAATGGTTCTACTCCAATCGTGAAGCGGTGAACACGTGGACCAAATGCTCCAACGCATTCCTGGCCAAGTTCTTCCCCATTGGGAAAACCAATGCCCTTCGAGGAAGAATTTCCAGGTTCCAGCAAGAGTCCAGAGAGACCGTATCGGAGGCATAGGATCATTTCTAGGACTATGTCTTGGCATGCCCACACCGCGGTATGCAAGAATGGCTCTTGCTCCCACACCACGGCATGAACTTTATGTTATCTCATTCATCATTGAAACACATTTTGGGGATGTTTGGTTACTTGAGACTTACAAGTAATAAGCCCCAAATAAGCCACATTTCATCTAAACATCTAGGCTTAAATGTAAGGCTTATTATAAGGCTCTCCATAAGCCCATAAGACCCGTTATGGGATGTTTATGAGGCTTATTTCCTGTGGGCCACACCAGAAAATATCACTTTCCAACCCCTATCCTTTCCCACAACCCTATCAATGTGAGGAAAGATGACTTTAATAAGAGGCACAAAGGTCATTAGGTATTACAGAGGCTTATTGTAAGCTTATACAATCAAATACCTATTTAGGTTTATTATATGTCTTTTCATGTGAGAGATCTATGGATTTATAATAAATCTCAAGTAATTGTTAGCTTACAAATATTTTTATTGAATTTTTATTTAATAGAACTCCTGATCAATTATTAATCGGCGTGACAACATAGCCAGTTAACAAAGCGCCACAACTCATTGACCACTTGTTTTGTCCCACCTTCACCCTCACCACCACGCCTCTCCGGCTAGGGTGGGCATTCGGTGCACACCGACCATTCGGTTCGGTGTTTTCGGCTTTCAAAAATTTCGGTGCCTAGAAATAAAGAACCAATCGGTGCATGAGAAAAACGAAAACCGACGAGTTCGGTGCAGCCTATTTCGGTTCGGTGATCGGCTTTCACCGAAAGAAACCGAGCTTCACAAACGCATGCACAAAATTGAGAATCCAATAGTTCGATTGTTAAAATAACAAGCTAAGAGGAGTGCAAGGCTTACACATAGCTTAATTCTTGGCTTCGTAGCGTATCCTCCCAAGGATGGAGCTACGGAGCTCCATGCTTTTGCTTCCACCGCTCAATCCCAATCAGGAGCCCCGCATGGCCGTGTCCTCCCAGGGACGGTGTCCTTGATGCAAGCGAACTTGGACAGCAGGTTTGTCTCCTCAAGTGCCGTCGTCGCTACGCCAGTAGACTACGTAGCCTTGTTCGCTAACTCGCCGAGCGCCGCTGGCTGCCGCCGCCGCCGCCGCCGCTGGGGCGGAGTGATAGGGATAGGGATGGAGGCATGGAGCGATGCCAGACTTATGTTATGTTTGCTGCTAAGCTGGGCCGAGCTGCAAAAGTGGACCGATGCACCACGAGCAGGCGCGGTGGCTTGTGGGCTGGCCGAAGGTGCAACGCGAGGACTGGTGGGCTGCAGATTACGGACGACGCGAGGACACGAGCTTCGGTGTGATCGGTTCTTCGGTTTACCAGCTCCTGAGAACCGACGCCGACGCCAAACACCGAGCTGGCCAAAATCCAGAACCGACGCCGAACCGAAGAACCAAGCAAACCGATATTTCAGTTCGGTTTGGCTCGGTTCGGTTCGGTGATCGGTTTTGGGGGAAATGTGCCCACCCCTGCCTCCGGCGGTCTGCACTCCGCGGTCTCCTTTTTTTTCTCCCCTACTCTCCTCACTCACTCTTCTCGGTCTCTCTGCCCCGCCTGCCATCCACCTCAAACCCCCAGCCCCTGCTTTCCTTCCCCTTGCCCGGCCCACGCCCACCTACACCCTCCCCTGTCCCCTCCCTACACCCCGAGGCACAGGAGCGAGATGGTCAAGCTGTGCAATGCATTGCCAATTGCGGAGCTGATGGCTGATTAGTGGGCATACTAGTTGCAGACTAGCAGTGCCGCGTGCCGGGGTGGAGGAGAGAAAAAAGGCTGGGGAGGACAGCCGGGCAGTCACTGGGCAGACAAAAAGGGCAAAGCGGGGGCTGGAGGAGGAAAAGGCAGTGATGGGGGAGTGAGAGGGGAATCCAATCCAGTCCAGTCCAGTCCAGTCCGTGCCAGATTGGGAGCAGCGAAGGAAGGGTGCGCGCGACGCAAAGCAGGAGGCGAGGCGATCAGAGCAGAGCGGAGGGCCGGCCAGCCAGCCCGTCGGTCGGATCAGGACCGGCGGGAGACTGTCTTCTTCCCGGCCGCGCTAGGTGAGCCGCTATGCTGGCGCTTGTGGTTTCTTGGTGGCGAATTGAATGGTTTCTTGTTCTACGTCCAACGAGTCGCATCGCGTGTGCTGTTCTTGGGAAGGGAATTTCAACTGCCGCATTGCGTGGGCCGCGGATTCAGGGTGCTCAGTAAGCTCCGCGATTGTTGGTTCGGTGGTTCTTTCTCTTCTTTTCTCGAGCTTTTCTGGTGACAGGGGATGAATGCATCACCTGCCTGCAGGCTAGCTAGGCGACCCCTCAGATCCACCATTCAGTTAAGTTTGCTAATGGCCGTACGTGCGGGCTTATCCGGGTAGGTCGCGGGGCTCCAATTTTACGCATTGCTCCTGCACCTGCTGATGGCAGTTGACAATTGTTGCACACCCCGCCCCTACAGAACAATCACCAATTGGTAGTTGCTAGTACAGCTGTTAATGCACGTGAGGCAAAGTCATTCCGCATTTGCATTTCTTTTACTGCCTTCGTTGTGCGGCGAGACAGGCAGTGTGGTAAGGACTACGGTGTGCAGTTCCTTGGCTACAGGCTGTTCTTGTCCTGACTAGTGTATGTGGCGGCACAATCACAATATATTCTGAACGAGGTACATCTAGTTGGTGTGAATTGATAGAAATGTTCAATGTTATCTTCTATGGGCATCATGCAGTCGATCCATGATGCATTGATGTTCTATTAACGATTGTTTAAGCTGCCCCGGTTGACTAAGGACCTGCTTTATTTATTTTTCCTGTTGGAAGCAATTTTTGCCAATCTTTAATCATGAGAATGATACGCAAACTTATTGTGCCTATTGCATATGATGGTTGCATATGATGGTTGGACTATTCGTGTCAAAATATCCACACCCAGAGCCCCTTTAGTCCGAACCAGGTGTTAGCTAAGCAATGGGGTGTCTTCTAATTTGACTACACTATTTATTGCTTTTTGTGGCATACTCTGCTATCAGGATGTCTGTCATTTGCTACTGATGTTGCAGGCATGTATGTATAATGCGACAAAACTATTAGTCCCTTTTCTGTGCTGCTTATTCTTGAATGTCGGAATTGTTATTCTACTATCTGAAAAGAAAGTGCTTCGATATGGCACTGCTTCCTGCAAAAATCCAGAGGTCCCCTTGCATATGGCTTGAGGTGCACTCCTGTGGATGAGGCAGAAGTTGTTGAGTAGATTATTCTGTGTCCTTGGATGTTCATTACTGAAGTGTGTGCAATACTTACCTATCTAACAACCACCCAACTTTGCATTGAGAGAACTTGTATAAAGAGCTAGCTTCCTGCGAGAAGTGTCTGTTCTAAGCTTTGCCTGAAATAGTGTTTTGCTTCTTCAGGTTCGTTTGCTGATGTTTTGGATTTTCATGCCAGTTGTTTGAGGTCTGTTTCCTTTCCTTTCTGTTTTCTTCAGATTTGATTGCTTGATAGCTTAATTTGCTTACGTTTGGCATCCTTAGGACACATGATAAATGTTGATATTCTTTATTTTGGTCAGATAAACAATCAGTATGGATCGACGAAGCTGGCCTTGGAAGAAGAAATCTTCTGATAAATCATCAAACACAGATGAGTTGCATAGTTCCAATCAAGCAGAACAGGTTTGTGCCACTCTATTCTTACTTGTAATTTTAGTGAGCTAATTGTCATCTTGCCATGTATTTGTTTTATGCCTGTATTATGTACTTTATTTGGCCTATTTGTCTGTAGTTTTTCTAGATCTGAAAAATATTATAGAAGCATCATGACTTCATTTCTTGCAATATGGGCATCCGATGGCTATAACAAGGCCTACCCTTTTATCCATTTATGTTTTCTTTTTCCCCCTTTGCTCTCCTACCCTCATCATTTTAACCGGTAATGTTACTGAACATGTAAATGTTGAAAAGAGGCCCAAAGTCGTAACTCGTACTGGAAGGTGCAAGCTCTGGTCTTGTAGCAGCTGCGGAAGATGAAACAACCCTGTACTTTGTTTAAGTATTAGTAGCTTAACATGGTATGAATGGCCTAAATCAATTACCTAAATCAATTATCTTCTCTCATGGCAGAAGAGAGAAGACTCAATAGTATGTGGTATACTTACATGGCTAGTTAATGCTTTTAATTGTCTAAATTCATTAGCAGAACTATTGTGACATTGTAAAACCCCCTAGCGAATGGACTCGAAGAATTGTACATTAATTTATTGCTGTGGAGTATTTTGACTTTGTTCATCCTGTTCATGATTATCAATTCTTGTCAAACCATTGTGATGATTAATGCCTTCTTGATCTGAATTACTTTATTTCTTTTGCAGGATGAGAAAGTTCCAAAATATGTGCAGATTTCACTAGAAAGATATTCACATCTTACGGAATCAGAGGAACAAATTGAAATACTGAATGCAAAGATAAAAGTCTTGAATGAAAAAGTATCTGCTGCACAAAGTGAGATGAACACCAAAGATGCCCTAGTAAAGCAGCATGCTAAAGTGGCTGAAGAAGCTGTATCAGGTGAACCTGATTGTAATCATTCTTCATTTTCGTTGTTTTGATCAAGGAAAATTATAACCTATGATGTTTTATTTGTCAATCAGTTTGCCCTTGCAATTTCCATTGATCTCATTGATAGGAGTGCATGTGGTAGCATTCTGTATGGATATAGGAATACTGCATCACCTTACGCTTTTTATTTTTGAAATGAAATTAGGTATCTAATAATCCGTTGTACCAATACATTCATTTAATGTCAGGTTGGGAGCAAGCTGAAGCAGAGGCATCAGCACTGAAACTTCAATTAGAGACTGTAAAATTATCCAAGCTAGCAACTGTGGAAAGAGCTGCCCATCTGGATGGGGCTCTAAAAGAATGCATGAAGCAAGTGAGGACAGTGAAGGAACAAGGTGAGAAGAAACTGCATGATGTAGTGTTTGCAAAAACCAAACAATGGGAGAATATACGAGCTGAACTAGAAGCAAAGTTAGTCGAGTTTGAAAAGGATTTGATTAGAGCAGGTGCCGAGAATGATGCACTCTCAAGATCTCTTGAAGAACGGGCAAACATGCTGTTGAAAGTTCATGAGGAGAAGGCTCAAGCAGAAGTCCAAATTGAAGTATTGAAGAACACCATCCAGTCTGGTGAAAAGGAGATTAATTCATTGAAGTATGAACTACATGTTGTCTCTAAAGAGCTTGACATTCGCAATGAAGAGAAGAACATGAGTGTGCGTTCAGCTGATGTAGCAACCAAACAACATATGGAGGACGTCAAGAAAATATCAAAACTAGAAGCAGAACGCCAAAGATTACGTGGCCTTGTCCGGAAAAAGTTACCTGGGCCTGCTGCTTTAGCTCAAATGAAGACAGAAGTTGATATCTTGGGTAGAGATCCAGGAGACAACAGATTGCGGCGTTCCCCTTCAAGGAGTTCTATGGTCCAGTATCCTATGTCTCCATCTCCTGATTATGCTCGTGAAAACTTGCAAAACATGCAGAAAGAGAATGAATTTCTGACAGCACGTTTGTTGTCAATGGATGAAGGAACTAAGATGTTAAAAGAGGCATTGTCTAAATGCCACCATGAGCTACAGGCATCGAAAAGCATGTGTGCTAAGACTTCAGGTAAGCTCCGCAGCATGGAACTGCACATGTCGAATGCTAACCTATATAAGAGCCCAACAAATTCATACATTGATACCTCTGCATCGAGTCAGAAGGGAAGCAACCCACCAAGTTTGACGTCCATGTCTGAAGATGGTGTTGATGATGCAAGAAGTTGTGAGGAGTCTTGGGCCAATACTTTGGTGTCTGATCTCTCACACACCAAGAAAGATAAAGGACGTAAGTTCAATTTGACTGAAAACTCAAATCAGATGGGCATCATGGATGACTTCCTGGAGATGGAGAGATTGGCATGTCTGTCATCTGAAGCTCAGGAATGTGAGGCCATTGTCGAACTGAAGGTTAGTAAAGTTGGGGTGGCTCTCGGCTCTGTCACTAAAAAAGAGAGCGACAAAGATACATTGCCAACTTTGCAGTCACCAGGTTCTCGGTTCAGTAGTGAACATTTGGTTGCTAACTCTCCACTTTCAAGATTGCATTTGAGAATTTCTGCTTTGTTGAACTCTCAAACACCACAGGATAATGTGAAGGTACTGGATGGTATCAGGAATATCCTAGGTGATATTGAACGCGAGGTAGAATCTGGGAGTGTATACAAAATCCAGCGTGATGACATGTTTGAAGTTACTGGTAATGTATCTTCAATAAAGGAAGCCAAGCCCTTGGGTCTTATGGATGATATGCTCACAAATGCCATTTTGAAGATTCATGAGTTTGTGAAGTTAGTTATAAGACAAGCATCAGAGTTACAAGGAAGTTCTTACTATAATGTCTTATCTCAGAAGATAGAACAGTTCTCTGCATTAGTTCATGAAGTTCTGTGTGATGGCAATGGTTTAAATGAGATTGTGATTGCATTGTCTGAAATATTGCTAGAAAGTGGTAAGAGTAAACTCATATTATTGAGGGAGACTTTTAATGAAGGACAAACTAATCACGTAGATTGCGTTGATAAAGTGGCACTATTGGAAAACAAAGTTCATCATGAGCCATCACAAGATAGCTTGTCTGGTGCTTGCTCCCTTATGCCACAGTCATCTTCTGACCCTGATTTTGACGGTCCAAGTCCTGGTGATGCATTTGATGTTAAAACTACAGTGCAGATGTGTGCAGCAGAGGAATGTGAAAAACTGATGTTGGAAAAGCGAAATCTAGAGAAAGAATTAATGATGTGCAATGAAATGATCAAAAGTACAAATCTTAAGTTTACTGATATGGAGAAAAATGTTGAAGACCTTACAATGAAGTTGTCTGCTTGTGAGAAATCAAGTAGCTTGGCTGAAACACAGTTAAAGTGTATGGCTGAGTCATACAAAATGCTTGAATCCCAGAAGGTGAAACTAGAAGAAGAAATAAGAGTTTTACAGGCAAAGGTTGATACTTTATCAGCCGAGCTTGCTGAAGAAAGACGAAGCCATCAGGAGGACATAGCCAAGTATAGAGGCCTAGAGGAGAAGATGGCAAGGTGATATTTCTGTGCTTTAGACTATTCTTTCTGGTCATAGCAATTTTGGTCTCTGAAATATATTTATCATTTATTATAGAAGTTGGTTGCTCCTCTGATTTTTCATTATATACTGTCAAGGTATGAGAAGAGTTCCTTATTTGTAGCAGAGGATTCAGATATTAAACTGAAGAAGGTACATTCGCAAGTCCGAGACCTTGAAATTCCATTTTCCCTCTTTGTGTCATGATTACATATGCTTCCAAGGTGGTGTTATTTACGGCCCAGCTCTCATTGATCCATTCCCTATATTTTTCTTAGACCAAAGGCCAATGACATGGTGTACAAATACTGTACCCCTGTATGCTGTATTTGTCTAAGTCGGTGCTTGTGGGAAATTGCTGCAATTTTTTCTTCAAATGCTAGATGTTGAATAACTCTATTTTAAATGACAACAGGAGAAAGAAATAGCTGCTGCAGCAGAGAAACTTGCTGAGTGCCAGGAGACAATATTGCTCCTCAGCCGGCAGATGCAGACTTTGCGCCCTCCTCCATTGGAAGATAGACAATGGGTGGGGCGATTTACAGAAGATCAAGCAGGACCAGCTCAAAGCATACATTCTAAGAAGCCATCAGGTCAATTTGATGCAGAGTACACGTTCTCAAGTGCCCCCGGAACAGGAAATGTGTCCCCCCTGAGTGGATATAATCCACACAAAAGCCCCTCTACTGCAGCTGGCAGCACTTACTTTACTTCACCAGGCAGTTCTAAGCGTCCAAAGCACAGATCTAGATCGTCATCTTCCTCATTTTCTAACCAGTTACCAGATAAACAAGGTCGAGGGTTCAGTCGGTTATTCTCTAAAGGCAAGAGTGATCGCTAGCCTCCTCATCCAACACAGATTTTTGGTTCATTTCTCTATCAAGGTTAGCAATGCAGGTCAACATTTTGGCAGGAGCAGCGGTAAACCTGTTTGTGTATCATGAAATGGTACCTAGATTTAAGGATTAGTATTTTCTTGAGGTTGACTTACATCCAGATTTCAGTGTGATATAGTTTTAGCCAGTAGCTTGCCTATAGCTTTTCGGGTTGCGTTTACTTATACCTCAGTAGAATCTCATTGTAAATTTGCTTACATTTGTGAAGATTGGAGATGCCGCATCTTGTGGGTTAGATTTCCCTATTGAAGTTGAAGGATGATATTAACCAGTGTATTGGGCCATACTTGTGTTTGATGTACAGATAACCTACATATGTAAGGTGTTTGAACAATTGTTATCCAGCCTTTTCTGTAAAAGCTTAAAGTCCCTGTGTGCTAATTGCTATGTTTTGAAGTGTACTGTGTTTTTGTCTGTAGCGTCCAGCATTTTATTGCTGATGTTGTGACTTGGCTCATTTTCTTATTACTGTTTTCTAGAATGAACCGTGATGAATTTACCATGTAAGAATCAAGTTCTTTGGACCCTGCTGTTCAGCCTTGTACTTTTGAGCTTATCAACCCAATGTTGTTTTTTGTTCTGTCGATGTGATATGTGTGCCAAGAGTCCACCGTGATTACATAACCTGTACCTGCTCATTTTGATGATATCCCATAACGTTTTATGTTGTGGAACTTCTAAATATCTATCTGCTCTGAAATTAGCATCGAGAGATTTCCATATTAATATATTTCTGGCGGCCTTTAGTAGCTTGTGTAACTAAGAGAAGCGACCTGAGCTTGCTAGTGAATTAGACAGGCCTAGTAACTACTTCCTCCGTCAAAAAAAAAAAAGACACAGCTATTTAAAATTTGTCCCAAAAAACAAGGTATTCTACCTCATTTGGTATGTGCATGTGTGCATTCGGACATGTAGCAGTTAATTAATACTAAATATGACTAATAAAGAGGGGTAATCGTGGTCATTTTACTTTCTTATTAATCTGTCCTAAAATTCATAGGATGCCTTCTTGTCTGGGATGGAGGGAGTTGATCTTTGGGTTAACAATTAGCTGGTAAGTTAGCATTTTTATGTAAGTTTTGAACATAGCTTACTTTGGACCAATGTTTTGAGACAGGACAACCCAAACATTACCCCAATGCTCTTGTGGTTTTCCTCCTGGGATTACAGAAGCGGCCGCTTCATCGGCCTCCAATTGGTGCTCCTGGTCTGTTTGATTCCAGGTTGTATTGGTTAGTTATTTGAGAGTGTGGTTGGGCAAATCCTTGATTCAGATTGCCGGTTAAAGACGGTGGTTGGCTTCGAGTTTTATTTGCCAGGCTACACTAGTTATCGCTGCTTGCAGCATGTTATTTTGGCTGTTCTATTGCTAGTTATCTTGTTCGTGATGCTACACCGTCTTTTCGAGACAACATTCTTATCATCTAGTATCAAAACTTTCACTGCTATGGTAGGATTCTTTACCCTTAGCTACACATATTTTGTCTTCATCCTATCCACAAAAGCTATAAAAGTTGTCATAGCCTTTTGTTTCAATCTGTTTATCTAGTGAGTTTGGTTAAACTCCAGTCCATTAGAATCATTGTTTATCATATAATCCTTTGCTTGTCCTTTTGTGTCTTTTCATATCCTGAAAATCCCCACAAAAAAAAGAATAACCGATTCTATCCTTTGCGTAAACTTTTATCCCATCAAAATAGCTACCGGTTACATTTGTGTCTTTATACTTAAGTTGTGCAACTTTTATATCTGATCTTGTTCTTAGTAAAAGTGCAAAAATAAACAATCAAAGCAAAAGAGAAAATAAGTTGCAAAAAAAAGAGTTGAAAAAAAGAAAGGAGGAGGATCAGATTGTTGAGTTGCACATGTGCTGAAATTTTTACCATCAAATTGTGTAACCAGTCTGCTATCCTCTTTTGGTGCAATTTTTGCTAGGTGATTCCACTTATATCATCCATCACTAGCATAATCCTTGTTTGCATCAAAGTCTGAAATTTCTTTTGCGTGTGTGTTGTTTCGTACACCATTCGTATCTTGTGATCAGCACTAGGCATTGATATCTAGTGTAGATTGCTAATTAAGTTCACAACATCTAGAATTCAGATTGCTTCGCGTGCATCACCCCTTACCAAGCTCCACATAAATGCCACTATAAATTGAACATTGGTCGTTTATTCGCTTAACCATCACTCTTTTACCACCACACATGTTACTTCTATAATCTCTGCAGGGATCTCATAAGAGCTTTGGTTGGTTGGTAAGAGAAGGTGAGAATGTGAGATCTACAAAATTTCCTATTCCACATATACTTGTTGTTCGTGTTTTTGCTAACCTTACAGGAAGATGTCTGAACAACCTGAGACTGAGGATTGTGTAACCATGGCTCAGTTCAATGAGTTGAGGCAAAGCATGGAGGAGAGACAATATGTGTTGTCACGAGATCTCCAAACAATTATGGCTCAGTTGCGAAATATTCCTCGTGTTGCTGAAAATGCAAGTCATCAAGCAAGCAAAGCTGAGCGTCAATTGCAGCAAGACATGAAGAGCATTAGAGGAGGTTCATTTAGTACAAGGGTTACTCAAAGTGGAAGCAAGTTTACACCAAGAACTTCTGCAAATCAAGGTACAAACACCAACTCAAGTGGTGGGTTATGCACAGCTGCTTATGATAACTCTAGTGGGAAAGAATTGGTTGCTCAAAGTGAGAGAAGCAAGCATGCAATATCATCATATACATCAATGGGTTCTATAGCCAAGAGTAGAGGAATTCAATGCTTCAAGTGTGGAGGTCGTGATCATGTCATAAGGGAGTGTCCAAACAACCGGACCATCCTTATTAATGAACAAGGGGAATCTGAATCTGCTAGTGAAGAAGAACAAGAAATTTTCGATGAGCGAAAATTTGAAGATGCTCTTGAAGATGAAGACCATCCATCATGTGAATTTGAGAGAGGTGGTTTTCTTGTTGTGACTCAAATTTTGAACGTGCAAATGAAGGAAGCTGAAAATAGACAACAGCATAATCTTTTCCAAACAAGAGCCAAAGTTGAAGGCAAGGTTTGCAAGGTGATCATTGATGGTGGACGCTGCCATATCTTGCTAGCCGTGAGATGGTTGATAAACTTGGCTTAGAACTGCTGCGCGACATTCTCACCCATATCATGTCCAATGACTCAATGATGTAGGAGACATCAAGATTGGATATAGGGTGAAAGTTCTCTTCAAGGTTGGTGAATAAGTTGACGCCATAGTGTGTGATGTGACTCCTATGATGGTGTGCTGTTGGCATTTCTTAACGTCGCCACTAGAATGTTTAATTCTAGCAACGGCGCTAGGATATGCCTTATTGTATTCTAACAAATGCGAATGAATCTGCAAACGCACGGATATACCATTGTAGCACTTCACCCATGAGTATTTCCAAGTGTATCGTATTTCCCAAAGAAAGGCTATTGGTTTAAGAATACTGTTGCGATCATGAATATAGCAATAGCATGAATAGAATCATACACAAAGGACAGGGGTAAGATAATAAGATATGATGGTAGTGTGACACACATAGGATCATCTCAAGACTAACTAAGCTAGGGAGAAGGACTAAGAGATAGCATCTAGTTTCTAATGTACTTCCTATATACTGCACTGATCAAGATAAAGCAAAGCATTCATACACATATATAGTCTAAGCCTATGCACCCGGGCACATGGGGAGATAGCCTCCCGTGCCACTTACGCATGGCGAAGTGACTACTCATTTACGAACTCCTACAGCAATACCCGAATATGGGGGATTTCTAAGGGTCCAACGGGGCTATCACCACCTGTGGCCTACCCCGGCCAAACCGTGGGGCACACTCATGCCCAATCGATGAGTCCAACTCGTGCTCCATGCTCGCATTGTTCACGTTGACCATTCCGGACTAATAAGACTATGATCAACGCCACCATAAGAATGGCCGATGGACCAATGCCGTGGCATAGATCATGGAGACTATTATGCATAAGAAACCATACTCTAGTTGAACTAGAGCAAAGTCTAACATGTATGAGAGCACTCAAGTCTATACTACCGAAGCAAGGGTATATGACTAACTCATGAGCATATAAGTCTAGCAACTTATGATAGCAAGAACACAAGCACAACTCATTCATATCATGACAAAGACAAACAATATATGAAGAATATATATCATTGAAGTAGAATAAAGTCATCCTAGAACTAGAAGATACAAGAGCCATACCCTTAGCTCCAAGGAGACCTGGAACTTGAATAGAGCTACTCTAGCCTAACTCCACTAAGCCTAAAGCCTAAAGGAAGAGAGTGATTGCCCAAATATGTGTGTGTCTCATTTGGAGCCCCTCCACTCATATTTATAGGCCTCAAGAGGTAGCATCTCCAAGGGAATATTACAGCATCCACCTCGAACCGACCTTCAGGAGAGCACGAGAGAGCACCACGTGGAAGGCCAGGATGAACCGAGCCAAGGTCGGTTCGGCCAAACCAATGGTTCTGCCGACCCCTGGCCGGCCCTCCTCGCTGTGTGCTTCTTCAGGGTCGCTGTCATGTGGGTCCCAAAGGGTAGTTGCACGTGTCTACGTTGGATTGAGGCGGTTTGGGTCTGTTGTGGGCCCTTCTGTCACACCCGAATTTACGAAGGAAATTCGAATGCTACTATATGTGAACCCAGGAAGTCTTTATACACATATAGCTCAGAAATGAATATCAAAGAAAGGGAAAACAGTGCTCGATAACAAAAATCATAACAAGTCTTACATCACAGGCATTACATTATTATTAACTCATCAAAGTAGCGGAAGAGTAGAGCATCTAAATCCAATGAGCCTCCACAGGGACTCTGACTGGGGGACTGCACTACCTAGAAGTCCAGAAACTCCTCGGGGAATGCATCCACTGGCGGCTCATCTGAGTACCCATCCGGGATTTTGTTGATATGAAGCAAGTGTAAGTAACCCATCTTACTTAGCAAGCATAACATGATTAAATGAGGCTCAAAAGGCTAGACAAGGTTTAAACTGCGGTTAGCATTTTTAGTTGATTAATTTTAAAATTAACCTGAATTACTACAATTATATGATAGCCCCAGTTGTAACCCACATTATGAAAACATGTGAAGTATTATGAATGAACAACATCGTATTAAACCATTTACCCGGAAAACAAGGAACCGCTCAAAAAGGATCCAGGCCACTCTTGACCGTGAGCACGGCTGTTATAACAGTTTTACACTCTGCAGAGGTTGTACACTTTCACCACCGGCCGCGACACCCCTTTGCCATAGGCAATGCACTCCCAAAACGAGCACAGGGCATCACTATGAGACCTTTCGACTGACACCCTAACAAGTTAGTGGCCGCTATGGTTTCGTGATCGGCGCATGGAGCCCTCCTCCCGGGATCGGCGACCACTCAGGGCGCAACGTGAGTGTCCCGATGGCGCTTAGTGCGCAACGTGAGACATACCGATGACACTCAGGGCGCAGCGTGAGTTCATCCCCAGGTAGGTGAGACCCATACTGACAACCCCACAGCCCCACTTGCGCCTTTCGGTAACCATTAGACAAGCTAGAGCTGTACAGTTTACTTAGTCAAGACCAGAGCCATGTGATTCCTGTGGTTGTACGGTTTTCCTGGGTGGCCGCTTTAAGAATCGGAACCTTAAGGATAGACGCTTAGAGCAATCCAAACACATGCTCAAGCTCCCTAATCCAAGTTGCTAAAAAGCATATTTTAATAAGGTTCCAAGTATATCATTAGTCAAGATTAACATTTATTCATCGATCATTAGCGGTTGCAAGCAAGCTAAGCACAACTAACTTATCTACCCACATGCATAAACCCAAGGTAAACAAGGTATATAGGATAAACAAGACTAGTCATTCCTAGGGTTTAACAAATTTAGACACATGCATGAATGAATAAAATGATTAATAATTATTGGGTTGCAAGGAATTCATCATGTTATTGCCTTTCTCAAAATATTGCTACTGATCTTGGTCTTCAAAGTCTTGATTAAAACCAGCCTCATAATGCTCACCGTCTACACATGCATTCCATCACCATACAAACATCCACCACAAGCCAATACATGCAAACAAATATAATTCTATTAGAACAGTACACCATACAATAGAGACAGAAGCAAAAAGCTATTCTACGCATTTCTACGAACACATGAACGCGAGAATCACTCTAATCGGATCTACGATGATTAAACTATACTAAAAACAATATTAGGGACTATCCTGCGATGAACCGAGGGCCTAAACACAATTAAACCTAGACTTCAGGGGGTAGCAGAGAAGAAAAACAGTGCACAGGGGGATGGTGGGTTGTTTTGCTGATTTTGCAGGGGCTCTTTAACATAAAATGAAAGGGTATCCTAGGATATAATCTCGGCCATTGATGGATAGATGGATGGCTACGTGTGCTTCTGCTTATCTACTCGGTCCACCAGGGAGGGGCGACGGCACTCTGGTTCACTCCTTGCGAACAGAAGGCGGGGCGCTGGTTACGGTGGTAGTTCACCGGCGGCAGGGGACCCCGGAGCTAGGGAGCTTTGTTTCGTGAGCGGTTTGGACCAGAGGCAAGAGAGCGACGGCGCGAACTTGTTTTGGGTATTCTGGAATTCAACCGAGTAGCAGTTCAGGGCAGCAATGGCGGACGGCAGGCAGCTCACCAGTGTAGGATGCGGGCGGCCTTCGGTCTTTGGTCCATGGTACCGAGCGTCGGCGGAAGGTCCAGGGGTGCCTGCGCAAGAGATGGATAGGAAGGTCGATAGGATGCAGAAGTAAAATAATGAAATCGGCAGTGAACTTCACCTCCTCGGATGCAGGCGATCACGGACGGACAGGGAACTCCATGGGCAGTGAAATTGGAGTGCAAGGGAGGTAAAGGGGATCAAGGACGAGGTCGGCCTTGTGTTTTGTAGGAAGAAAGGGGCTCGGTGGATCGAGAATTGAAGGGGAGGGCGACGGCTCAGTGCTCTCGGTGCTCCACTTCACCATGGCATGAATGCCACTAAGAAGGAATTAAGGCCGGGGTTTCAGTGGTAGGGGAAGGGAAGCGAGGGGCCTGGTGGAGGGGCGACCCGAGTGGGGAATGGGAGGAGAGGGAGCGTCGAGTGCTTGCGAGTGGTGATGGCCGGTTCCTCCATGCGGTAGAATGGGAGATGCAGAAAGGAGACGAAGGGGCGGTTCTTGGTTCCGTCGAAGGAGAAAGAGAGGGGGCGACAGGAGTCTGCCTCTGCGTGCACTCGTGAGGGGAAAAGGAAGGGGGTGCGTGTGTGCGATGGAAGAGGGAGAGGATTGGCTTGGGCTCCCTGCGTGCGTGAGGGCCTGAGGGGAGATGGGTGATGGTGGGTCGAGTTGCTTTTGGTCCACGGGAAGAAAAAGAAAAGGGAAAGAAAACAGGCTGGGTTGTTTTAAAGGGTTCGGATCTGGGTTGGATTTGATTTGGATTCTGGATAGGGTAGGGTTTTCTAAGTTCTGGGTTTTGGACTAAGCACACAAATAAAAGCACACATTCAATAAAACGATGCGTCGGCATGAAATGCACACAAACAAGTTTCTATACTTACAGTTGATTTTAATTACCAAAAAGGTTATTATTTGCCTAAATTTTGTGAATGCTCACACAAAACCTAACAATTTAATTACTATATTAGAAAAGGAATTTTTAGGGTGTTACAAACCTACCCCCCTTAAAATGAATCTCGTCCTCGAGATTTGATTGAGCCTTCAAATAGCTGTGGATATTCTGCCTTTAAATCTTCTTCTCTTTTCCAAGTTGCCTCATCTACTAAGTGTTGGCTCCACTGCACCATGCACATCCGTATCACCTTACTTCTTGTGACTCTTTCTGCCACTTCCAGTATCTTGATGGGGTACTCTTTATAAGTAAGATCCTCTTGTACATCGAGTTCTTCTAGAGGTAACTGTTCTTCTGGCACTCGTAAACACTTCTTTAGTTGTGATACGTGGAACACATCATGTACACCAGACAGTCTAGTTGGTAGTTCCAACTGATAAGCTACCTCACCTTTTCTATCCAACACCTTGAATGGTCCAATATACCTCGGTGCTAGTTTGCCCTTGATGTTAAATCTGCGAACTCCTCTCATAGGTGACACCTTGAGATATACATAGTCACCAATTTCAAAACTAAGGTCTCGACGTCTGACATCCGCATAACTCTTCTGTCTGGATTGTGCTACTTTCAAATTCTGCCTGATTGTTTGCACCTGTCTTTCGGCCTCTTTAAGAATTTCAGGTCCAAATACTTGGCTTTCTCCCATTTGATTCCAGAACAAGGGTGTCCTGCATTTCCTGCCATATAGTGCCTCAAAAGGTGCCATTTGTAGACTCTTCTGTAAACTGTTGTTATAAGAGAATTCTGTGTATGGCAAACTCTTATCCCAACTTGTCCCATACTGTAAAGCACAAGCCCTCAACATATCTTCCAAGATTTGGTTCGTCCTTTCAGTTTGCCCATCTGTCTGTGGATGATAAGCTGAACTAAAGTTCAATTTTGTATCCATTGACTCGTGAAATTTATGCCAGAACTGTAAGGTGAACTGTGATCCCCGATCTGACACTATCTTCTTTGGGACCCCATGCAAGCATACTATCCTTTCCATGTATAGCTCTGCTAGCTTTGCACCTGAGTAGGTGGTCTTCACCGGAACGAAATGAGCCACCTTCGTTAGTTGATCCACAATTACCCATATAGAGTCAAAATCTCTTTGGGTACGGGGTAAACCAACTATAAAGTCCATTCCGACTTGTTCCCATTTCCATTCTGGTATCTTCAAGGGTTGGAGTAAACCGGCAAGTCTCTGATGTTCCACTTTAACTCTTTGACATGTGTCACATAAAGCGACGTATGTTGCAACATCTCTCTTGAGTCCATACCACTAGTATCTCTCTTTAATATCCAAATACATTTTTGTACTTCCCGGGTGTATGGAGTAAGCTGAATCGTGTGCTTCCCTTAGTATAGCATCTCTTATATGCTTCAGATTAGGCACACATATTCTTTTACCAAACCACACAGTTCCTTGCTCATCTATGGTAAATCCTGGTGCTTTTCCCTGAATAATCAAAGCTATGATTTCTTGAATCTTCCTATCTTCTTGTTGTCCTTTCTTGATCTTTTTTCTAATGTTGGTTCAACTTCCATTTCCACCGTACTAGCGGCAAATCCCAGATTCAATCATTCAAATTCTTTACCAAGTTCTTTTGGTAACTGGGTAATTCTATTTGCGTGACTTTTTCTGCTTAGAGCATCTGCCACCACATTCACCTTTCCTGGATGATAGTGAATCTCCAGGTCATAATCTTTGATTAATTCCAACCATCGGCGTTGCCTTAAATTCAAGTCCGACTGTGTGAACACATACTTTAGACTCTTGTGGTCAGCATAGATGTCACATTTATGACCAATCAAGTAGTGTCTCCAGATTTTTAGAGCATGCACCACTGCTGCAAGTTCAGGATCATGAGTCGGATAATTTAACTCATGCTTCCTCAACTGTCTGGAGGCATATGCTACCACTTTTCCTTCTTGCATAATTACACATCCCAAACCTTGACGAGATGCATCACAATATATAGAGAAACTCTTGGTTATATCCGACAATACCAATATTGGAGCAGTGGTTAACCTTTTCTTGAGCTTCTCAAAACTGGCTTGACATTTTTTTTGACCATTCGAACTTCACATTCTTTTCCAACAAGGATGTCATAGGTTTAGCAATTTTGGAGAACCCTTCAATGAACCGTCGATAATATCCGGCCATTCTAAGGAAGCTCTGAATTTCACTGACATCTTTTGGTGGATTCCAACTCAGCACATCCTTGACTTTCTTTGGGTTGACTGCCACTCCTCCATTGGATACAACATGACCCAAAAATGCTACTTCCATTAGCCAGAATTCACATTTACTGAACTTAGCATATAATCGTTGATCCCTGAGCCTCTGTAATACCAACCGTAGATGCTCCTCATGCTCTTCTTCATTCTTGGAGAAAATCAGAATGTCGTCAATGAATACCACCACGACCAAATAATCCATAAAGATTTTGTTCATTAGATACATGAAGTATGCAGGAGCATTAGTTAGCCCAAATGACATAACTGTGAACTCATACAAACCATATCGGGTAATGAACGCTGTCCTGGGAATATCTGAAGCACGAATTCTCATCTGGTGATATCCTGATCGAAGATCAATCTTTGAGAATACACACGCTCCCTTCAGTTGATCAAAGAGGTCATCGATCCTCGGCAGTGGGTATTTATTCTTTATGATTACGTCATTGAGTGCCCTGTAATCGATGCACATTCTCTTTGATCCATCTTTCTTCTCAGCAAATAATACCGGTGCTCCCCAAGGTGAAGAGCTAGGTCGAATATAACCCTTCTCAAGTAGCTCATCTATTTGCTTCTTAAGCTCTTCTAATTCCTTCACACCCATTCTATATGGTTGCTTAGCTATAGGTGCAGTGTCAGGTTTAAGATCAATAAGAAATTCAACTTCACGTTCTGGTGGCATACCTGGCAACTCTACAGGAAATACATCGAGAAATTCCTTCACCACATTAATGTTTTCCATGGCCATCTCCTTCACTTGATTGACCTGGCACACCTTTGAAGCTATCATAGTTGCTTGATATTCCACTTTTTCTCTAGATTTTGCTGTCAGTTGCACTGCTCTTTTGGCACACTGAATCACTCCATCATGCTTTGCTAGCCATGTCATTCCCAAGATGACATCAATTCCCGTGGAATTCAAGATTATAGGATGGGCTAGAAAGTTTACCCCCCTTATATTAATTTTAACCTCGGTGCATCTTAGAGTGGCCTTTAATTCCCCTCCTGGTGAACTAACTATCATGGTGTTTTTCAATGGTTGTATGATCATCATATGCTTTATCACAAACTGAGCAGATATAAATGCATGCAAAGCTCCAGAATCAAATAGTACTGATGTAGGTTGTGAGTTCACTGGGAACGTACCGATCACCACATCTGTTGAGTCCTGAGCAGCTTCCACGTTCACGTGGTTGACCTTCCAGCGAGTGTAGTTTTGTTGGCCTCCATTCCTTGGGGCCTGCTGCTGATTTCCATTGCGGTGCTGCAGCTGGGAATTCTGTCCACCCATCTTCTTAGGACAGTTATTTGCATAATGTCCTGGCTCACCACAATGAAAGCATACTCTCCCAGATTGAGCTGCAGGTGTTTTATTAGCCTGTGTGAGAGGTGGAGCTTGGATTCTCATCTGTGGATTCTGAGACTTGTACTGCTGCTGCTGTTGCTGCTGATTCTGGGGATGCTGCTGGTTCTGAAAGCGCTGTTGATATTGAGGGCGGCCCATTTGCTGTGAAGAACCTTGGAAGCGAAGCTGATTCCCCATTGGTTGATTATAGCGAGGACGTGAGTTGCTTCCACACTGTTGGCCCATGAACTTCCTCTTCTTTTCCTCTATTTCTTTACGCTTATGTTTAAGCATAAGAGCCTTGTCTACCAGCTCTTGGAAGTTCCCAAATGTATGGGACATAAGCTGATATTGAAGGCCATCATTTAGCCCAAGTAAAAACAGCCTTTGCTTCTTTCTATCAGTGGCCACCTCTTCAGAAGCATATCTTGACAGTTCAATAAACTTGTCACAGTAAGCCGTGACAGTTATGGATTCTTGCTTTAATGCCAGAAACTCCTGTCGCTTCAAAATCATCAGACCTTCTGGCACATGATGGTCACAAAAGCTTTCACTGAATTCTATCTAGGTAATCTGATTAGGATTGGGGTGAGCATATTGGTATGCATCCCACCAATCAAGAGCTGCCCCTTGAAGCTGTCCAGAACCATAGAGAACTTTTTCTCTATCATCACATTGGGCTATATCCAGCTGTCTGCCCACAGCTTTCAACCAATCCACTGCTTGCATTGGATTGCTAAAATGAGAGAATGTAGGTGGACGGTCCTTCAAGAATTCCCCACGCTTATCTCTGGGAGGTGCAGGGTGTGGCTGGTGTGCTTGTTGATGTGCATGTTGTTGTTGCTGTTGTTGATTCTGCTGCACCATAGCCATTGTCTGGGCCATCTGCTGCATGATCTGATTCTGTTGAGCAATCAACTGCTCCACAGTGGGCTGGTTGTTCCTCTAGTTTCCTCTCATGCCACTAGCCATCTATTGCAGACATTAGTGATACTGTTATGCAACCATCCAAGTTAACAATAATCTAGTTCTCGATAAAGGTATAGAAATGATATATGTGCAGAACAAAAACCCACCCAACTATTTACACACTGAACCTAAAACCTATATCTAGATGCTTGTGAGTATAAAACCCACATTCATCACAATCATTACAAAAAGCCAACTCATGCATTAAACATAATCATAATTTATTCAAACATCCAAGAGCACTGGTTCATACATGACAAACTTATTACAACTCAGAACACATCTAAGTCATTTTATTACATCATAAAGGGAAACATCTAGAGATCCTCGTCAATGGTGGTGCGAGAGCTGGGAGATCCGTAGCATGCCCTCTTGCGCGGGGGAGACTCAGCCACAATCTCTGGTGCAGGCTCTGCTGGCTCTCCCTGCTGCTGCCTCAACTCTGCAACGTAGGCTCTGGACTGTGCAAGCTCCTCCCGAAGCTCGGCAATCTCATCCAGAGCCGCATCCAACTCTATGTTGAGGTTAGCTGCCAAGTCCACTGTGGCCACTAACCTCGAGCTGGTCTCAAAGTCCATGGATGCGATCCGGCAGGCAGTCTGTCCACTGGCGCAGCGAGAGTAGTACTTCTCTGGAGCGAAGCGGATCTGTGTGTAGTGGTGGTCGCGGTAGACGTACAGAGCGCGACGTGCAGCATCTTCCATGGCTGCCTCCATGGAGCTCCTGTCAGAGATAGAGCGGTGGATGGATCCTTCACGAGCTCCCCTCTGGCCCTGAGTACTCCTCAGAATATGCACTGTAGCCTTCCAGAAGGTGTTGTACTCAGGGTGAGCCCACCGCTCAGCACGATACTCCACCGCCACATTCTCTGCTCTGAAGCGGTCGATCATCAGCTCATCTAACTTCTGGTGTAAGAAGCCATTTGCATTCACAGCATTGAGCCTCATAATGGTCCATCCTGCGCTGTCCTCCACCTCCAGTAAGGGATCTGCAGCAAAGTCATTGAACAGATGCTCATCATCTCCACCATTGCCATGGTTGCCATGGCTATCATCACCTCCTGCTGCTCCTCCAGCTGCATGACCCTGCTGCTCAGGCACCACCTCGACCTCCGCAGCGTGGTCCTCGGAGTGCTCCTGCTCCACAGGCTCGAGCTCCTCAGGCTCTGCCTCCTCTGGCTCCACTGGCTCTGGCTCCACCCGTGCTGGCTCCACGGGCACTGGCTCCACCCGTGCTGGCTCCACAGGTACTGGCTCCACCGATGTTGGCTCCTGCTGGGGCTTCGGTGCTGGGTGTGCTGCCTAGACAGGTAGACCGGCGGTGCTCTTGAGGGCGGTCTTCCTAGTGTGAGCCATCTATAAAAAGAAGCAAATAAGAGTCAAATTTTTGCAACAGAAAAAGATAGAAGTATAAGCAAAGATTTTTAATAAATTAATGACAAGGCAAAACAAGAATAGATTAAATAAACAAAATGAGGTATGTATAATCAATAAATAAAATAAGCAAGGTTAAATCAAAATGAAATAAAACAAGGAGTTTAAAGCACAAACTCTAAACGACCATTCTACTCTAGGCTGCGCATCCTACAGTCAGCACTGCTTTGATACCGCTCCGTCTCACCCGGATTAACAAAGAAAATCCGAATGCTACTATATGTGTACCCAGGAAGTCTTTACACACATATAGCTCAGAAATGAATATCAAAGAAAGGAAAAACAGTGCTCGATAACAAAAATCATAACAAGTCTTACATCACAGGCATTACATTATTGTTAACTCATCAAAGTAGCGGAAGAGTAGAGCATCTAAATCCAATGAGCCTCCACAGGGACTCTGACTGGGGGACTGCACTACCTAGAAGTCCAGAAACTCCTCGGGGAATGCATCCACTGGCGGCTCATCTGAGTACCCATCTGGGATTTTGTTGATATGAAGCAAGTGTAAGTAACCCATCTTACTTAGCAAGCATAACATGATTAAATGAGGTTCAAAATGCTAGACAAGTTTTAAACCGCGGTTAGCATTTTTAGTTGATTGATTTTAAAATTAACCTGAATTACTACAATTATATGACAGCCCCGGTTGTAACCCACATTATAAAAACATGTGAAGTATTATGAATGAACAACATCGTATCCGGAAAACAAGGAACCGCTCAAAAAGGACCCAGGCCGCTCTTGACCGTGAGCACGGCTATTATAACAGTTTTACACTCTGCAGAGGTTGTACACTTTCACCACCGGTCGCGACACCCCTTTGCCATAGGCAATGCACTCCCAAAACGAGCACAGGGCATCACTACGAGACCTTTCGACTGACACTCTAACAAGTTAGTGGCCGCTATGGTTTCGTGATCGGCGCATGGAGCCCTCCTTCCGGGATCGGCGACCACTCAGGGCGCAACGTGAGTGTCCCGATGGCGCTCATGGCACAACGTGAGACATACCTATGACACTCAGGGCGCGGCGTGAGTTCATCCCCAGGTAGGCGAGACCCATACTGATAACCCCACACCCCACTTGCGCCTTTCGGTAACCACTAGACAAGCTAGAGCCGTACAGTTTACTTAGTCAAGACCAGGGCCATGTGATTCCTATGGTTGTACGGTTTTCCTGGGTGGACGCTTTAAGAATCGGAACCTTAAGGATAGACGCTTAGAGCAATCCAACACATGCTCAAGCTCCCTAAACCAAGTTGCTAAAAAGCATATTTTAATAAGGTTCCGAGTGTACCATTAGTCAAGATTAACATTTATTCATCAATCATTAGCGATTGCAAGCAAGTTAAGCACAACTAACTTATCTACCCACATGCATAAACCCAAGGTAAACAAGGAATATGGTAATAAACATGACTAGTCATCCCTAGGGTTCAATAAATTTAGACACATGCATGAATGAATAAAATGATTAATAATTATTGGGCTGCATGGAATTCATCATGTTGTACTTGCCTTTCACAAAATATTGCTGCTGATCTTGGTCTTCAAAGTCTTGATCAAAACCAGCCTCGTAATGCTCACCATCTGCACATGCATTCCATCACCATACAAACATCCACCACAAGCCAATACATGCAAACAAATATCATGCAAACAAATATAATTCTATTAGAACAGTACACCATACAATAGAAACAGAAGCAAAAAGCTATTCTACGCATTTCTATGAACACATGAACGCGAGAATCACTCTAATCGGATCTACGATGATTAAACTATGCTAAAAACAATATTAAGGACTATCCTGCATTGAACCGAGGGCCTAAATGCAATTGAACCTAGACTTCAGGGGATAGCAGAGAAGAAAAACAGTGCACAGGGGGATGGCGGGTTGTTTTGTTGATTTTGCAGGGGCTCTTTAACATAAAATGAAAGAGTATCCTAGGATATAATCTCGGCCATTGATGGATAGATGGATGGCTACGGGTGCTTCTGCTTCATCTACTCAGTCCACCAGGGAGGGGCGACGGCGCTCTGGTTCACTCCTCGCGAACAGAAGGCAGCGACGCTCGCTGGTTATGGTGGTGGTTCGCCGGCGGCAGGGGGCCCCAGAGCTAGGGAGCTTTGTTTCGTGAGCGGTTTGGACCAGCGGCAAGAGAGCGACAGCACGAACTTGTTTTGGGTATGCTGGACTTCAACCGAGCAGCAGTTCAGGGCAGCAATGGCGAACGGCAGCTCACCAGTGCAGGATGCGGGCGGCCTTCGGTCTCTGGTCCACGGTACCGAGCGTCGGCCGAAGGTCCCGGGGTGCCTGCGCAAGAGATGGAGAGGGAGGTCGATAGGATGCAGAAGTAAAATAACAAAATCGGCAGTGAACTTCACCTCCTTGGATGCAGGCAGTCACGGATGGACAGGGAACTCCATGGGCAGTGAAATTGGAGTGCAAGGGAGGTAAAGGGGATCTAGGATGAGGTCGGCCTTGTGTTTTGTAGGAAGAAAGGGGCTCGGTGGATCGAGAATTGAAGGGGAGGGCGACGGCTCAGTGCTCTCGGTGCTCCACTTCCCATGGCGTGAATGCCACTAAGAAGGAATTAAGGCCGGGGTTTCAGTGGTAGGGGAAGGGAAGCGAGGGGCCTGGTGGAGGGGCGACCCGAGTGGGGAATGGGAGGAGAGGGAGCGTCGAGTGCTTGCGAGTGGTGATGGCCGGTTCCTCCATGCGGTAGAATGGGAGATGCAGAAAGGAGACGAAGGGGCGGTTCTTGGTTCCGTCGAAGGAGAAAGAGAGGGGGCGACAGGAGTCTGCCTCTGCGTGCACTCGCGAGGGGAAAAGGAAGGGGGTGCGTGTGTGCGATGGAAGAGGGAGAGGATTGGCTTGGGCTCCCTGCGTGCGTGAGGGCCTGAGGGGAGATGGGTGATGGTGGGTCGAGTTGCTTTTGGTCCACGGGAAGAAAAAGAAAAGGGAAAGAAAACAGGCTGGGTTGTTTTAAAGGGTTCGGATCTGGGTTGGATTTGGTTTGGGTTCTGGATAGGGTAGGGTTTTCTAAGTTCTGGGTTTTGGACTAAGCACACAAATAAAAGCACACATTCAATAAAACGATGCGTCGGCATGGTGCACACAAACAAGTTTCTATACTTACAGTTGATTTTAATTACCAAAAAGGTTTTTATTTGCCTAAATTTTGTGAATGCTCACACAAAACCTAACAATTTAATTAGTATATTAGAAAAGGAATTTTAGGGTGTTACACCTTCAATCCACGTGATGCACACGTGGCGGCTTCTGATTCGTCGGGATGTTGTTACTTGGATCCATGAGTGTCGATTATCCTTTATTTCTGTAGCAAATCACCTATAACCAAATATTCTCTAAGGACATGTGGAACTACATTATTTGAAGGGAAATATGCGTGTGAGTATTAGCAATGCTTCATTTTATTTGAGTATATTGATGGCTATTGTTGGTGCTTAACAGCCATCAACAACTCCCCCAAGCTACCCTCTTGCTTGTCTCGAGCAAGCACTTGAACTTAGGTCTGTGGCTGATCAGGAGTTGCTACAATGTTGTATTCTTAACTTATACCAAATATACATCAAAGTACTTCTACCAAGAATTGAATAAGTTGGCATTGATCTTACCTCATACTTTACTCCTACAGGGCATGTAGCTTCACCTGCCTTGGGCGGCTGTAAGGTAGAATGAGTTATGTAAAGCCCCATTCACTCATTCATGATCAAATTGTCAGTCCTAAGGTTTTGCAAATTTTTGAAAAGAAATCAAAGTTCCTCAAATGATTCTCTCGGATCGCTCAATGTGTATTGTTCCTCACCAAAGCATGGGTTTGCCTTTCTTTTTACATCCTACTCCTAATTAGCTTTTTGTGGAGCTGAGGGTGAGAAGATGAAAGCACACCTGTCTCTCATATGTTGCTAAGTCAAAGACCGAATCCTTTGGAGAAACAAGTCATACACCTTGATCAAGAATGTGCAAGTGTGTGGATGGCAAATATGGTGGATATGAATATATGGACTCCTTTTCACATGATGCTTCTCTCTCTTTTTTCCTTCTTTTGGGGACTTGTGCTATCTTTTCTTTTCTTTTTTTTGACATGCCTTTTGAGCATGTGGCATACCATCTTTGGGTATGCATCTTTTTATTTCTTTATCTTCTCATGTAGGATCGTGGGGATAACTTGACCCGTGCAACCCGACGAACCGATGGCACCAACAGCTGCTCAAATAGCCACCTGTGACAAATGATTTCGCCCAACCACATGATTTGGTCGATGCCTAACCTGAACCACACAAGGTAGAGGCAAAGCCCTTGCAAATCACAAAGAAACACAAGAACAAATGGTAGAGAAAACTCCCAATCCTCAAGGGGGCAGCTATGGCACAACCCTAATGATAAGAGCACTTGGCTTCTCTATTTTCTGAGTTCAATTCGTGGTTAGGGCTTCCACTAGGTGTACAAGTGATATTTATACTAGGAGCATCCCTCCTAGTTGGGCTAGTGGCCTTACAAACAAGCCCATTACGAAAATACATGACTTGGAACACTTCACGGGGTGTTCAAATCGGACCGGTCCGAACTAAATGGTTCCAGAATAGTCTTCAAAAAAAATGGGCATAACTCTCTCCATACATATCCAATGGACGTGATGTTTGTTGCATATGAAAGTAGACTTGATAAGCTTTCCATCCATGTATAACACTTGGGGTAGATCCTCACGGAATGGTACAGAATTCACCGGATGTTTAGAAGTCAGAATCTGTGTTGAACACAGCGACTCCAACTTGGTCTCTTCGGGTGTCTAGTGCTTGACCCGTCTTTGATCTGTGCTTCAAACCTGAGGACAAGTAGTGAACCTCCATTAGGTAGTACATGGTTCTTATGTGATGCATATTCACAATCATTAAGGAAAAGATTCACCTCATGTTGTAGTTGTTTGGCTCTTGCCCGAGTCAATGGTTGCTTGTGGATGAGGCGGCGACGTTGATGATCTTGCTAAATATTCATCAATGGAAGGTCATGAGAGATGTCCTCATCATCCTTCATCAATGGAAGATCATGAAAGATGTCCTCATCATCCTCCCCTTCTTCATAAATAGTCGACCTCGACTCTGATTCTTCAAAGCCATGGAATGGAGACAAATCAGCAACATTGAACGTGTTGCTCACTGCATAATCATCTCCTGGCAGTTCAATCATGTACGCATTGTCATTTATCTTTGCAAGGACCTTGAAAGGCCCATCCCCACGAGGCAGCAACTTAGACTTTTGTTTCTGAGGAAACCTGTCCTTCCGGAGATGCACCCAAACTAAGTCCCCGGTTCAAAGATTATCTTGTTTCGGTTCTTGTTTGCCTTTGCAGCATAGTACTTAGATTTCTTTTCAATCTCTTGCTTGGTATTCATGTGGATTTTCTTCACATAATCAGCTCACTTGGAGGCCTCCATGTTGGCACGCTCTTGGAGTGGAAGTGGTAGCAAATCCATTGGTGTGATTGGTTTGAAACCATACACAACCTCAAATGGGCACATCTACGTTGTAGAGTGGATTACCCTATTATATGCAAACTCAACATAGGGTAAGCAATCTTCCCACTCCTTTAGGTTCTTCTTGATCATTGTTCGCAGCAACATGGAAAGTGTGTGATTGACCACCTCCGTTTGTCCATCAGTTTGTGGGTGACGTGTTGTTGAAAATAACAACTTTGTCCCAAGCTTGGGCCACAAAGTCTTCCAAAAGTAGCTCATGAACTTCACATCATGGTCTGAAACAATGGCCTTTGGGCATGCCATGTAGTCGCATAACTTTCCTGAAAAACAAATCAGCTACATGCGACACATCATCGATTTTATGACAGGGAACAAAATATGCCATTTTTGAGAACCTATCCACAACAACAAAAACTGAATCCCTCCCTTTCTTAGTTCTCGGTAATCCCAACACAAAATCTATGCTTATGTCTTCCCAAGGTGCATGGGGGTTCAGTTTTGACTTCGCCTTGTGGCATGTAGTACATCGCTGCACCAACCTCTCGACATCACGCCTCATCTTAGGCCAATAGAAGTGATCACTCAGCAGCATGTAGGTCTTTTCTCTCCCAAAATGACCCATCAATCCTCCCATGTGTGACTCTTGCAACAAGAGCAAACGAATGGATGGATCGGGAACACACAACTTGTTAGATCAGAACAAGAACCCATCATGCAAATGGTACTTGTCCCACCCTTTTCCTTCTTGACATTTGAGATATGGCTCTGCAAAAGCAAGGTCAGTGATGTACAGCCCCTTTATGTTCTCTAATCTTGGAACCTTGACCTCCAATTGATTAAGCAAAACACTTTTGCAAGATAATGCATCAGCAACAATATTTTCTTTCCCTTTTTTCTACTTAACAATATAGGGAAAAGACTCAATGAACTCAACCCACTTGGCATGCCTACAATTTAGTATTGCTTGGCCTTTCAAATATTTTAAAGCCTCATGATCAGAATGAATGATGAATTCTTTAGGCCAAAGATAATGTTGCCAAGTTTCAAGCACATGAACTGGAGCATACTGTTCTTTGTCATAAACAGGATAATTCAGTTGAGCCCCACCAAGCTTCTCACTAAAGTATGCTATGGGTTTTCCTTCTTGCATCAAGACACCTCCTATGCCTATCCCACTAGCATCATGTTCGATCTCAAAAGATTTATTAAAATCAGGCAAAGCAAGCAATGGGGCTGAAGTTAAACAATTCTTTAGCTCTTGGAAAGCAGCTTCTTGTGACTTACCCCACACAAATTCAGCACCCTTCTTGGTTAGCTCATTCAGTGGGGCTGCAATGGTGTTGAAATTTTTCACAAAGCGCCGATAGAAACCGGCGAGGCCATGAAATCTTCTCACTTGGCTCACATTGATAGGAGTAGGCCAATTCTTGATAGCTTCAACCTTGGATTCGTCCACCTCTACTCCCTGTTCTGAAACAACAAAGCCCAAGAACACAACCTTGTCAGTGCAAAAGGTACAATTTTCTAGGTTAGCATACAATTTTTCAGTTCTAAGCACCTCCAACACCATTTTGATGTGTTTAACATGTTCTTCCATGGTACAGCTGTATACCAAAATGTCATCAAAATAAACAACCACAAGTTTTCCAATGAAAGTTCTCAAAACATGATTCATCAAGCGCATGAATGTGCTGGGTGCATTAGTTAAACCAAAAGGCATTACTAACCACTCATACAAACCAAATTTTGTTTGAAAGGCCGTTTCCCATTCATCTGCTTCCTTCATTCTAATCTGGTGGTATCCACTACGTAGGTCAATTTTAGAGAAAATAACAGCACCACTAAGTTCATCAAGCATGTCATCAAGCCTAGGGACGGGATGACGATATCGGATAGTGATGTTGTTAATAGCCCTACAATCAACACACATTCTCCAAATACCATCTTTCTTTGGAACAAGAATAACTGGGACAGCACAAGGACTAAAACTTTCACGCACATACCCTTTGTTGAGTAGCTCCTGTACTTGTCGCTGAGTTTCCTTGGTCTCTTCCGGATTAGTACGGTATGCTGGCCGGTTTGGAAGTGAAGCTCCTGGAATGAGATCAATTTGATGCTCAATGCCACGAAGTGGAGGTAGTCTAGCAGGTATCTCCTCCAGAAACACATCACTAAAGGCCTGCAACACATTAGACACATGACTAGGAAGAATGGTTATGTCATTAGTGGAAAGAATGGCATCTTTATATAGCAGCACAAGATGCACCACATGTGGGTTATCTCTCATTTCTCTCATTTCGGATTTAGTGGCTATCAAGACAACCTTTTTCCTCTCATGATCTCTCTTTCCACTCATGTTTGGTTTGTGGCGCTCACTCACCGATTTTTGGACAGCACTCATATCTTTCTTTTCTCTCTCGCTCTCACTCATTTTCTTTTGCATGTTAGCTGCTATGATTTGAGTTGGAGTCATGGGCAGCAGCTTAACACCTTTCCCTTGCCACTTAAATGCATATGTGTTGCCATAGACATCATGTATAGCACGCCTATCAAATTGCCATGGCCTCTCCAACAACAAGTGACAAACCATCATAGGCACAACATCACACTCAACAGTGTCGGTGTAATCATGTATGCTAAAAGTAACCTTCAGCATATATTGTACCTTGACATCTCCACAACCGCTGAACCATTGCACATGATAAGGGTGTGGATGCTTGATCATTGTCAGCCCCAATTTCTCACACATTTCTTTGCTAGCAAGATTGTGGCAGCTAACACCATCAATTATGAACTTGACCAACTTGCCATTTACTTTGGCTTGGGATTGGAATAAGTTGAATCTTTGTGCTTTTTCTTCATCCTTGAGCTGGACACTTAATGCCTTGGTGACAACAATGGTATTGCCGGCCTCGAAAGGATAGGCCTCATAGTCAACACCTTCATCTTCTTGTGCGTAATCAAACTTTTTATTTTCAGCAAGAAGTTCACACTCATCTTCACTAGCATTGTTAGGACAATACTTGATTACATGGCCTCGGCCCAAGCACTTAAAACATTGAATACCACTACTCCTAGAGGTGGAGCCCATTGGAGTATTGGTCTTGGAGGATGTTGGCCTAGCAGCTTTCTCCACATTAGATGAGGCATTAGATTTTCAGCAGCTCTGGAACGATCATTTGCATTGGAGCTTGAACTGGGTGCAAACATACCTCATCCCAAATCAAACCTTGCGGTTTTTGGAGCACTTGATGATGCTCTTGAGCTGAAAGTTGAATGCTTAGTTGGTTCAGCCTTTTGTGCAATGTGCACTAGCTCCACTACATTGCCATAGGTCTGAAATTCCACAACATGTTTGATTGGCTTGTTCAGACCGGAGAGAAAGCGTGCCATGGACTGTTCTTCATCCTCTTGCACAACAGCTCTAATAATGGCTTGCTCCATTTCTTTGTAGTATTCTTCCACGGATTTGCTTCCTTGCTTCAAATTTTGTAGCTTGTCATAGAGGTCACGTTTATAATGTTTTGGAACAAAACGTGCTCTCATTTCCCTCTTTATTTCAGCCCATGTTGCCACTGGAAATTCACCACTCTCCTCTCTTTGATTCTGAATTTGTTCCCACCAAATGAGAGCATATCCATCAAAGTCAAGTGCAGCCATATGCACCTTCTTTTCCTCTGAATAGTTATGCACACGAAATATCTTCTCAACCTTCAACTCCCATGTGAGATATGCATCGGGGTCAGATGTGCCTTCAAATTTTGGCATGCTGAATTTTAGCTTTCCAAACTTCTCTTCATTGGGCTGATCATTGTTGAGATTGCGATGGCATTGAAATTGGACATTGCGATGTAGTCTGAAAGTATATGGATCTGTTGTTTCATTTGCAGCAACATTTGCACGCCCACGACCTCTTCCTCGGCCAAGGGCATCACCACCTCTTCCTTCTCCATGCCCTCTCCCATGGGCATTCTTTCTTCCTTGCTTTTCCCGTTGCAACCAAGCTGCATACTCCTCATCGGTCTCATCTAAATCTTCTTCATGAGAACTTGCAGTGCCTTGGGCCTTCAATATTTTTGCTTGAACTGCACCCATGTTCTCATTGAGTTGGGTATTGAAGTCTTGCAGTAGCTTCTGTAGTTGCTCTTGTGTGACATAGCTTGGTTGCTGCGCGTCTTCTTCACCTGCCATGGTTAGTGCAAGAAAATAGACCAATTCAAGTTATGTGGCTTTGTAGAAACACTCAATCTCACCTTCTCTTACCACCAAAGTTCTTATGTATCTTTGCTGAATTGCGGTCTGCACTCTCCTTGATGGTAGTAGACACGATAAAAGTGATAGATCAAGCGAAATCAAAGTCACAGTGCATCCTAAACATAGGCTTATTTGTGGAGCTTGGAAGGTTATGTATGTGGTGATACAATCTGAAACTTGAAACTATTGTAAAGTTAAGTAAAAATCTAACCCATGAACAATGTCTAGTTACTGAATTGCAGACAAGGAAATCGATGAATGTGTTAAGAAACTCACACACAAGGATAAGAGACGTGTTGTAGCGAAAAGGATTGAGCTAAAGTGAAAATGTAAGTCAAGAACTAAGCTCAATGCTGCACAAGTTATGAGAGATACTGGCTGATTGCTCACATAAAGGAAATAGTGACAAGATTTGCACAATTGATGGCTATGTGTGACACTGAACAATATATCAAGTGAAGCCAAGCAATGTGGTGATCTCAGCTCTTGATTCTTCTCTTTTATTTTTTTGCTACTGAGGTCAGCACACTAGACAATATAACAAAGAAGTATTGATGTTGGGACTAAGTTTCAATTGATATAAAGTGCATAGCCCCTAAGCAACAACCTTCAACTAGCCTCAAGAGGTTCAAAGTTTTTCACAGGTATGGTCCTTTCCACAACTGAAACTTTTTGTGGGTAAACCAGGATACAACTCTAAGATTATCAGATTCAGCACACAATATTCTTAGAGGGCTAGAAGTAATCTTTCCAACAAGCTCAAGAACACTCAAAAGAGATTTCAAATGTAAATGTTATGCATGTTTTGGTGTATTGTGCTCAAACTTCAGATCTGGCCGTGAAATTGATTCAGGATGAACCTTGACTTGACCAAGAACACAAAAACAAATAGAGTAAATAGATCTTGGTGGGGGAATAAAGAGAAAAACAGATCAGAGGTAGAAAATGAAGGGAAACACAAACATTCGGCAACCAAACTCGATCTATTGGACTAGAACTTAACCAAACTCATTGAAATTTCAGATCACATTATGGGTAGTGGAAATTTTCGGTATTTTTCAGTTTAGGACAGAAAACAAAAGGGGCAACTAGGTGGTAAAGATCCTACTGAGTAAACCGTAGCTCTGAATACCAAGATGATGCGGTGGCTTGCCCGATCCTCTCGTGTAGGATCGTGGGGATAATTTGACCCATGCAACCCGACGAACCGATGACAACAACAGCTGCTCGAACAGTCACCTGTGACAAATGGTTTCCCCAACCACATGATTTGGTTGATGCCTAACCTAAACCACACAAGGTAGAGGCAAATCTCTTGCAAATCACAAAGAAACACAAGAACAAATGGTAGAGAAAACTCCCAATCCTCAAGGGGGCAGCTATGGCACAACCCTAAGGATAAGAGCACTTGGCTTCTCTATTTTCTGAGTTCAATTCATGGTTAGGGTTTCCACTAGGTGTACAAGGGATAATTTTACTAGGAACATCCCTCCTAGTTGGGCTAGAGGCCTTACAAACAAGCCCATTAAGAAAATACATGAGTTGGAACACTTCACGGGGTGTTCAGATCGGACCGGTCCGAACTAAATAGTTCCAAACAGTCTTTATGAAAATAGGAATAACTCTCTCCATACATATCCAATGGATGTGATGTTTGTTGCATATGAAAGTAGACTTGATAAGATTTCCATCCATGTATAATACTTGGGGTAGAACCTCACAGAATGGTACAGAATTCACCGGAAGTTTAGAAGTTGGAATCTGTGTTGAACACAGCGAATCCAACATGGTCTCTTCGGGTGTCAAGTGCTTGACCCATCTTTGACCTGTGCTTCAAACTTGAGGACAAGTAGTGAACCTCCATTAGGTAGTACATGGTTCTTATATGATGAATATTCACAATCATTAAGGAAAAGATTCACCTCATTTTGTAGTTGTTTGGCTATTGCCCGAGTCAATGATTGCTTGGGGATGTCACGGCGATGTTGATGATCTTGCTGAACATTCATCAATGGGAGGTCATGAGAGATGTCCTCGTCATCCTTCATCAATGGAAGGTCATGAGAGATGTCCTCATTAGGATGGATGGATGAAATGATGGGTGCTCAGCTTCCAAGATAGAGGTTTAGCATATGATGGTGTGTGTATGTGATTCTTGATCATGGGAGCATGACAATTTCTCACTAAGGGTCACAACAATTTGACGAAACTCAATGAGAGAACAAGCTGCATATGTGGAGGTTATAACAAGATAGGATCAACATATGGCCTTGGATAGGAATTTCTCATCATTGATGAACTTGTCATTTTTGTATTTTTGAAAATAAAACTCCGGATATCAAGCATCACAATAAACAAGATCATAGCAGCTCTAGTAAACCATATCATACCTCACAATAACTTAGGCATGGATCATGCTATCGCTACCCAGAAGTTTCAAGCTAAGGTTTGATCATGCAATGACTCAACGAGCTCAAGACTTAGGTATGATACTAAGTTGTATAAAGGGACATGAGAAGAATAAACGGAGTAACTATTCATCATTTCAGCCATGAAGGATTAAAGCACTATCATCGTGCATAGGAAAGCAGTAAATATTTTTGGTCTTTTTAGTTTTTTTATCATGCATAATTCTGAAAGCGGTAAAAGATACAAATTACCTCTCTTGACGTACTCCCCCAAGCTAGAGTCAAGCTACTGCTGCTGATCGAGGTTGTACCCCAAGCTGCGCCAGTAAGCCATCGTCTGCTCGTGGTGCTACTGCTGCGTTTGCTGCATGGCACAGATCTGCTCGCTGGTCATCTGCTGCCAGTCCTGTGTAGACTGAGCGTGCTGGTGCATGGCCTCCTCCAAGTCACCGGTACGTACGATGAGCTCACCCAACTACTGGGCAAGTCCATCGTAGTCCCGGGACGAAGTCAATCAACGTGTGCCCCACATCGGAGGTGCACCAGAACTAGAGCTGGTAGAACTCTCCCTGCATCTTGTTCGTCTCCACGCCTTGTCCGGTGCACTCTGCTACGACGAAGTTCCGGCCTCGTGCTGGTGAGGGGGCTGATCCCATCCAGGTGTGTAACCAGGAGCAACTCCAAGTACCATCCCAGGTGCGATGCAACCCTCCTGAACCATCTGCTACATGACGGGCGGAATCTGCGACTGAGGCTGAGGTGCTAGTGTTGGCTGTTGTGCGGCTGCAGCTCTCCTTGATGCGCTCCTGGTAGCACTGCCACCTGAAACACTATGCCTACGAGCTTCCTCTTGTGGTACAAGAGGTATGGTCAGAGGGCCACCGCCATACAAGCGAAACTCTGGGTTAGGTAGCGGAATTTCATTTGCACAATTGGGGTAAAAGAAAACCAAAGACTCATTCGGACCCACCTTGAGTGTATGGCCATGAACCAGATATGCCAAGTTAATGAGAGATTGAGGCGTCTCAATGTAGGGGATATTCACCCCTGCTAGAGTGCCGATCCTCGAAGCAAGGTGAGTAATCAAAGATGTACACTCAATGGGACCCATCATCTTAAAATTCTCCAACCATTGCCTAACCATTGCCTTGACAGGTGAGATCTTAATCTTGTGGACCATGGCATAGAGAATCATAAACTCATCATTGCGCACGGGCCTTACATCCTCACATGTGCATCAAACGAAGGGTCGGATGGCGAATATCGTTGCACCGAGGCGCAAATTTGCCAGTGACCTCAATACCAGAAGTCTCAACCCAAAAGCCATGTCGAGAAGAATCGTGGCAAGCTTTGTCAAGATCAAGAACATAGCGGGAACAAAAACCAAGGGTTCGGCTCAAATCTTTCCAAGTAAGATGGTGATCCGTCCCGAAAAGTCGAAACATGATATGGTCCGAAACCTCACGAAGAGTGCAAAGAAACTAGATGGTGAGGGGCATAGAGCCAAACTCAGAAATAGGTGCAAACTCACTCCATCCAATAGCATGCCAAACAATGATGAACTCAGAGTCCATACCTATGCTCTCCAGAAGATCCGAATCGAAATCCTTGGTGCGGTCAAAGACACGGTCCTTCAAGAGGGCGTAGGCTTGTCTCTCTCGATCATCTCGCAAGTCGATGTAGGGGATATCAACCTCGTCTACCTCCATCTCTTCGGCTTGCAGTTCGGCTTGCTCTTCTTGCTCTTCCTCATAGTCCATGGCCGTTGGCTCTGGGGTGCGTTATGAAGTGTGGGAGGAGCTAGCGCTAGCCCGCGAACAGGATGAGCTAGAACCCGTCATCGACCTAAACATCCCGGGAGCCTTCCGGCCTATCCCAGTCATGCTTACCAACAATGAAATGAAACACAAGAGCAACTCGTGAAGGGTTAGTGAAATCGAATGGAATACGTACCCAAAGTTGTTCCACCAAGCGTAGCACTTTCCTGCGGCAAAGAAATAGAGAGAGAGCTTTCTTGCACTTGAACTTGAGAAAAACATCAATTAAAACCCAAAAGCAAAGAGTGGAGAGGTAGTGCGTGAGTGGAATGTGTGGATGGATGAACCACACCCCCTATCGGCCTCTAATTATAGAGCAAATGCACCGGGCACCCGAGGAGGAGACAAGGCACAACGGCTACCAGCCGTTGAAGGAAGGTGGGGCCCAACGGCCAACGGTCGGGTTTCGGCCGAACAATTGGGTCGGCGGACCCCCTGGCCGGGCCGACCGACCTCCCCCTTGGCGCACTACACCATAACGGCTACATGAGTGTCATGCCGTGGTGCATGGCCCCAAAGTTTGCTCCAGAAATGCTCAAAAAGATTTTTCTTTGAAATTCAAACTCAGAAATCATTTTCAGAATTTCAGAAAAAGAAAAAATGACCAAAAAAATATTCCAGCATGCATATGGTGGTATGGAAAATGAAATATGCAAAGGAAAAATCAAATGTTGGGGAAATCAAATTTGGAAAGGGAAATATGATATAGCTACCTAATTTACCTTCTGACGAAGGGCTTACCCTTTTTAAGTCCGACAAGTGGGACTCTTCTCCGGCGCTTAACTCCATTCAGCATCCCACTCCAGAGAAGTGGATGGGGTTGCTTGATTTTTCTTCCGCCACACCTTCTTATTTTTCTTTTTCTTACTTGGTGTAGTCGGTAGTCTCATGGATGGGGGTTGTGGCTCCACCCACTCCTCGGTCCATTCCGGGCCGGTCACATAACATTGCTCTTCTCGAGGCTGGAACTTGAATGTCATGTTCTTCCTTCCAATGCGGAATCGAATAATTCCGGTCCCAACATCAATCCTTGCCTTGGCATCATGTAAGAATGGTCGCCCGAGAATGAGCGGCATATCACTTTCCATATTGAGGACCACGAAGTCCATAAAGATGTAAGAATTCCTTACTTCCACCAGGAGATTCTTAACTATTCCCTCTGGATATCAGATCGTTGAATCGGCAAGCTGAAGCCTCGTCAAGGTAGGGGAAGAGCAGGATAACCCAACTTCTCAAATATTTCCTTGGGCATCATGTTGACACTAGCTCCAAGGTCACATAAAGCCTGTTTGAAGCGGCAATCATATATAGAACATTCGATCACTGGATAGCCTGGGTCTTCTCTGCTTCTAATTACTGGCTCATCCCATAGCTGATGAATGGGCCTGCCTGCCTTGGTGAGGGGATAGGATTTCCCCCACCACACAGAAATAGCACAAATGTTCTCTCGAGAAGCCTCAGGTTGCCCCGGGATCTTCCTAATTTCAGCCGAGGGAACAGCAGCGGCCAGCCGGGCCACTAGAGTTTCCAACATCTTGTTGAAGCTCAACTGACTTTTAAGAGCAGTAGAGAGACCATCAAGCTTGACATTGAGACTCTCTAAGGATTTCTCATTGGCAGCCAGTTTCTTGTTGAAGCCTTCATTAATCTTGGCTTGCCCAAGAACGAGATCCTTGAAGGATGGCTGATTAGGATTGAAAGAATTTCCATAATTGCCTTCTTGATAAGGGCGTTGTTGATTCCACCCTTGGCCTCCTTGTGGACGATACTTGTTGTTGCCGTTCATGTACAACACCTCTTCTTGGATAGCAGGACAGTAATTTCTTGAGTGCCTAGTATTTCCACAGACTTCACAATTCATGTGAGAATCCATGGTTAAGACAACAGTTGACATGTCAGCCTTCTCTTGAGTATAATCATCCAATTTCTTCATGAGGAGGTCTAGCTTGGCGGTAAGCATGTCCACTTCCTTGATGGTATGCATACCCCATGAAGGGATTAGAGTCGTTCATCACTCCATCCTTGATTGGTCACCATCTTCTTAATTAATGTTGTAGCGGCTTCAGGAGTCATGAGAAGAAAGCACCTCCAGCAGCAGCATCAACATGGCCTCGGGATGTCGAAGTCATCCCATTATAAAAATTCTGAAGAATAAGACAATTATCAATCCCATGGTGAGGATAGGCCAAGATGTATTCTTGGAGCCTCTCCCATGCCTCGGGAATTGATTCTAATGCAGCTTGCTGGAAACTCGAAATCCTTCCACGAACAGCATTAGTTTTGCCCAACGGAAAGAACTTCGTGAGGAACGCAGTGGACCACTTCTCCCATGTATTAATCTCCGCTTGACTCGCATAGAACCACTGCTTCGCTTTCCCCAAAAGAAAGAACGGAAATAGGTGAAGACGAATAGCATCTTCACTCACTCCTCTAATGGTGAAGGTGCTGCACAGCTCTTCAAACTGTTGCAAATGGGCGCTGGCGTCCTCGTTGGTTTTCCCACATAATGGGCTAGCCTGTACCATCGTAATGAGACCCGTCTTGATCTCGAAGCTTCCATTCCCAACTTCCACTTTAGGGCCTTTCGGCACCTTAGAGGTAGAAGTAGCAGAGAACTCTCCGAGAGTCTTCTAAGCCATAGCAGTTGATGTGGATGGCACAACTACTAGGAATGCAAATTTCCATGACAAGACTGTTTCGTCATAGTAGAAGCTGAAAACGTCGTAAAGAATTTTTTGTGATGAATTTATGACGAATTTGCCTTTGTCAAAAATGGAGCGTCAAGTTTGTTTCCTTGTGACGAAACAGAGAATTTCGTCATAGCACTCGTTTCATCCTTGACGAAAATATCCGCGTCATAAAACGCTTTCTAGGTCATAGGAATGACGTGGAATGGTCTACGTGTCATCGTCCACGTTGCACAACGACGTGGAATGACGACGTGGCGTCGTCCACACTGGACAATGACGTGTCCGCTGACTAGGACCCAGCGTGGATGACATGACATTGCCACGTGTCAAACTATTTTTTTACCACTTTTCTCCCACCTGTCAAAATGTCATTGTGCCACGTGTCCATATGGTACTTTGCCACGTGTCCCTATAATATCTCGCCACGTGTCCTGATAGTATTGCGACACGTGTCAGTAGGTGATTCGTCCACGTGTCGGCCACTAATTGTTTCACTTATTTCGCTATGCATACACAGAATTCAAACATGCAAAGTTAACAGAACCAAAGGACACTTTGTCATAAATTCGTCACAAAACAGACATTAACATTCTGACATAGTTTCATCATCATAAGTTCACAACCTCATACTAGCACCAGTTCACATACTCAGACAGAACACATACTGACATAAGTTCATCACAACCTCATACTAGCACCAGTTCACATACTCAGACATAAGTTCATCAGGTCACCAGGACGACAAAATGAGTGGCATTCCTTCATCAAGTTCACGTGATCAGGGCTAAGAGGAGTTACCAGCAGAGTTCAACATCAAGATACGCCTCAGGAGCTGGTTGTTCTCTTCTTGCTGTTTTTTGAACTCCTCGAACTCCTTTTGTGTCTTCACCAACACTTGGTCTTAATCTTCAGTCTTCTTCCTCAGTTCATCAACTTGCTGATGGAGAATGGTGGACACTTGGTTTGCAGCTGCGAGTTGTTCTTTAAGGGCTTTTTCAGTTGAGGTCTCTGATTTCTTGGAAGTGACAGCTACACCAATATTCTTCAGAAATGTGTTGCTCGTGCTGCTCTGAGATAGAACATTGGAAACAGCCTGAGCACTAGGCATTGGTGGCTGCCCATCATCAGCAGACTCTGTGCGCAAACTTTGCATAGCAGCCTGCAAAGTAGGAAGTATTTCATTGGCTCATTGAATACAAAAAAGACCAAAGAAACATGGAAAAGCAAATTGGGAACAAAAAATATTGAATATCCATGTTTTTCATTAGCTCAGTGTGTTATTGATCTAAATAACAATTACTAATACAATCTGAAGCAAGAACAATTTAATTACTAATACAATCTAAATATTCATAGTAGTGTGCTAGCATTTCAACAATATAACTAACAACAACAGAGCAAACAAATACTGTTCCTCAATCATATTGGACAGATCCATATCATCAATTAGATATAGAACACTAATTTAGACAGGGTAGGAGCAAACTCAGTTAAAAAATGACAAGATCATAGCCTTAACCTTTGACAGTTCAAAAATGACAGAAAGGACATTGCAACAGCAAGCACCAAATGAAGCAAAAATGGACATTACAGGTTCATTGGATGGAAAAAAGACAGAACAGCCATATTAATGCAACATGCACCAATCAGTGGGGCCATTGGAGCATAATAGGAACTTACAGCTGCTTCTCTTGCGGTAACACTCATACCCTTTTTGCGACTGGTATGGCAGACCATAAATGCCTCAATCGCATCAACTTCTTCATCACAATCTTCATCAAGTTCAACCTCCTTGTTTTTGTTCTGTGACTGTTTCAGTATGGAAATTGAAGTTATCAAACTATGCAACCATCAGCATCTAATGATAAACAGAACCACCAACAGCAACTTACATATGAGTATAATTGTGCGACATAGCTACGAGATCCTGTAGCTTGAGGCAGTTTGACTTTACCACGGTTCTTCGTGTTCTGCTCAGAAATTGCCTACAAGGGATGTTCATGTTAAGACTCCACCACGGTAAAAAATGTAAATACTGTGCAATAAGATAGCATACATACCTTGTTCCTTGGATCTGACCACTTTGCAACAAGTTGACACCACTCCTCATCAGTCATGAAACTAATAGGAGAAGTTGTCCTGATCTCATTGGCAGGGACACCATTGAAGTAGGTCTGCTTCAACATGTACCTTCTCTGTCGTATCCCAGATTGGAATACATTAGCACATGCATCTTTCGTCGGCTTGTCATTTGAGTTAATTGCCAACCTTCCCTATCAAAGACATGAATAGTATTCAGCAACTTGAATGCGCCTCGACATCAACAGTGTTCAACATAATTCAACAGTGTAAGTGCACTTACAGCAAGCTTGCCGACAAAGTTATCAAAGTGTTCAGTCTCCTTTTTGTACTCTTTCCAATGGGTGAAGATAGGAACTTGAGACCTTACTATCACACCAGCCTCAGAAGCAAACTTAGCAGCTTGAACAGGTTCACTAGGCCTCTTCTTCCCCTCGTCAACTTTAATGGCCAGCCTCCGTCCCATTGCTCTTGTCATGTTGTCAAGCAAAACCCCCCTTGTTGCTGGCCTTGGCTTCCTCGGGCCTCTTTGTCTAGGCACTACAAAAATTGCATACTGATTGTTAGCATTCATCAAGTACTGATAAAGATATGGGTTCTGCTGTTGCTAGCATGTACTGATTGTTATCATGTATCCATAACTAACCTTCAATCTCGGAGGGGTCAGAGGGATTCTGCTGTTCGCTCTCCATGGACTGGGTTTGATGTCCTGTCTCTTCCTCAGGGTGATCACCATCTGAATAAGACCAGTCCACTTGAGGGCTAGTGGGCCTATTCACATCTTCAGCGATATGCTCTTCTTCCACTGGAGGCACTTCTTCTGCCTGGACTAGATTTGACTTCTGTGTTCTTCTTGTACAGACTCCTTGAGGCACCTCTGTTGGTTCACTTAGCCTCACTCTCTTGGATTGCCTTCCAGGAGCCATGTTGGTCTTGCCCTTGGTCCTCTTGCTACAAGTCTTCTTCCTTCTAGTACCTTTGGGACCCTGCAGTAGAGAAAAAGAGTTGTGAGCATGGGAATAAATTAGCAAGAAAAACAATTAAATGCATTAGAACATTTCTAACCCCCCTCCTAGCCAAGATAGAGCATGCACCTTGATCGCTAGAGGTACTGGTTGCTCGTCTAACTCTGCACCAAAACCTCCCCCAACCCCCTCTTCTGCTTCAGGGAAGTACTCTTCATCGGTCTTATCATGCTTCCTTGAATTTTTTTTCTTTGGAACTTTTCTTGACATTTTTCTAAAAGATAGTCCTAACTCATTGAGTCCAAGTTCTTTCATCCTTCTAATATTCTCCTGGATCGTTGCTTCACGTTCGGACTCATATGTGCTTATTTGTTTGGCTTGATGTGAACATTTTTTAATCATTAGAATAGTATACAGTTACAATGGAAATGAGGATCATTACAATAGTACACAGTTACAATGCAAATGAGGATCATTACAATGCAAAAGAGGATCATTACAATAGTACACAGTTACAATGGAAATGAGGACTGAACATAGAACAGTTACAAAGCAAATGAGGACTGAGCATAGTAGACAGTTACAACACAAATGAGGACAATAACAATAGTAGACAGTTACAATTCCAATACAAATATTACATGAACATATGAAGCCACAAAGCATGACCAAACCTAGACCCCAAGCCCAAAATATTGAGTTAGAATCATCTCAAGAAAGCAACATATTAACAAGACTTTACTAATAGATTCTACAAATTGAGCATAGTATCATTGCAATAATACAGACCCCACTTGCTCAATCAAACCCTAGACCCCCACAAGTAGCCCCAATCACTCCTGAATCGCGCGTGCCATGACCAAACCCTAGACCCCCAAGCCAAGAAATTCTTGAGCTGCAAACCCCCAATCCCACGCAAATGGAGCAGAGAGACAGGCAAGAGATTAGGGTTCACTTACCTCGGGTAGCTTGGCTTCGGGTAGTTGCCATCGTCGGCGTACCTGGTGCGGCGGCGGTAGTCGACGTCGGGGTCTCTGCTCCGGTGCGGCGGCGGTAGTCGACGTCGGGGTCGCTGCTCCGGTGCGGCGGCAGTAGTCGACGTCGGGGCGCTGCTCCGGTGCGGCGGCGGTAGTGGACGTCGGGGTCGCTGCTCCGGTGCGACGGCGGTAGTGGACGTCGGGGTCGCTGCTCCGGTCGGTGTGGACGGATCTGGTGTGGATGTCGTGTGCGGTTCTCCTCGTCGGCTTGGTGCGGATCTGGTGTGGATGTCGTTGTCGAAGGTGTGCGGCCCTCCTCGCCGGATCTGGTGCGGCCCTCCTCGTCGAGGGGGGAGCACGGGCCGCGGTTCGGTGGCGGCTAGGGTTTTGAGGAGGAGGGAGCCATGGATGGAGAGAAGAAGATGGGGACGAGAAGAGATTGGGGGCGGCCACCAGGGTTTTGAGAAGGAGCAGTGGCGAATTGTCCGAAATACCCTTCACTAAATAAGGGAGACGTGTTTGATATGTTTTGCACGTTGGGCAACCATGACTTTTCCCCATTGGATCCGAGTAGGCCAAAGGTTTTCAGCCCATTTACTGCCCATTTCATACTTTTCTATATTTAAATCAATTTATGTTTAGTAGTCTAAATAATCCCAATTTGAACTATGTGTACCACCAAAAAGTTTCCAAAAATTTCGTAAAATTAAATTGAGAATTCATTTAATTGATATAGCACATATCCAAAAGATAGATGAAGAATTTTATTGTTTGGTATGGATAATTAAAATCTTATACCTCAACATCATCATAAAATAATTACAATAATATCTAAACTTTGTCAAAAAGTTGGACAAAGTGAGATGGAAACATATTTGGGGTTCATTAGGTTCCCATAAAAATTTCAAATGATTTCGATAAAGTGAGACTATATCTTACTCACAAATGGATACACATCTCACATAGTTTCATATAACTCTACTCATACATTGAAAGTTTGAACAACATTTAACATTTCCGAACTCGTATGCATATGAACTTTTGACACAACATTGTTTTAGCCTTAATATTAGGAAATATGGAGGTACATTACGTATTGCTATGAAAAATTTGTGGACACAAAGCCGTTATCTTACCGTTTAATATGTCATATAGAATAGATCCACAAAATAACAATTAATGTACAAAATAAACACAACTAAGTGAAGGAGCATGATTTTAGAAAATTTCTGAAAAAAGATGCATCAAATTTCGAGTTCTCAAGAGGGAGAAAAACATGTACATTCTCTTATCCTCCATTAAACCACGGCAGACCCCACTTATCAGTGACGCGCATCCCACTGACAGTATGACCCCACACCCAGTCGGACCCCACGTATCAGTGTCCCACGGTCAATCTTCCATCGGTCTATCTCCCCCTTTCCCTGGTCAATCTTCAATCAGCGCCGCCGAGACACAGCCGCGAGGGAGGCGCGGCGCCAGCGAGGGGAGCGCAGCAGCGGGGGAGCGCAGCCGCGTGGAGGCACAGCAGCGGGGGAGGCGCGGCGCCAGCGAGGCGAAGCAGCGGGGGAGGCGCGGCGCCGGCGAGACACAGCCGCGAGGGAAGCGCAGTGCCGCGAGGGAAGTTCGTGTGCCTGAGGGCGTCAGACGAGCTGATCAACGAGAGGATGCAGAGGAGATCAAGCGAGGGCAAGCACTTCATGCCGGCGAGCCTGCTGCAAAGCCAGCTCGACCTGCTGCAGATTGACGACGGCGAGGGGATCACCGAGGTTGATGCGACCGTGCGTCCCGGGGACATTCCGTGACACTGTTGCTCAGTTCAGAGAGCAGCAGGCAATTTCTGAATGCTATGACAGTCCCTTCTTGTTTCTGAATGCTATGAAAGCTCATTATTCAGTGTAAAAGGGATACCATAGCGAGGCAATTTCATTTCTTGCTTCACGTCCAAGGTCCAATAATCATATAGAGCCTCCAAATTTGCAAACAAGCTCAATCAACATTACCCAATTCATTGGGAATCAAACATACAGGCCTTGGTAAACAAGAGAAACAGAAACCTATACAGACCACTGAAACATACAGGCCTTGGCAACTCTATACAGACCAAGCATAAAGAGTTAAAGACATAAGGTATCCCAATCAGAGTGGCCACTGAAACCATCACTCTATACAGATCAAGGATGTTTATTCAAAATTCAAAAGATAAATGAATTTCACTGCTTAAACCATCACTCTGTGCTGATTGAGACAGATCAAGGATGCTAACAAAAAATTATTTGATAGGCTCTCATACCAACAGAAACAATGGATCAATCACACCAAAAAATTTATTTGATAGGCTCTCATACCAACAGAAACAATGGATCATGTTTAAATCCTGACACCAAAATGCATAGTACAAGCTCTCAGACATAACAAACCTACAAAAGCTCTCAGACATAGTACAAGCTCTCAGACACCAAAAAAGATCCCATGTTTAAATCCTGAAAATAAAAACCTACAAATCATCATCATCTTCACACATGTCTTCTACACTCATACCATCGTCTGTGTCACTACAATACTGCAGACCAGTTTCGTCGTCATCTTCACTGTCTTCAGACCAGTTAACTTGCTTCTTGCTTCACAATCTGCACCCAAACATAATATAATGAGGATATGACCACCTATGTCTTATATCACTAAGGTTAAGATTATTAAAATATGTCCATCACTTACATAAGTCTTAAGCCATTTAGCAAATCCTTCTTCAATCCTTCTATCAACATCTTGTGCCCCTTGTATCTCTAACTCTTTTCTGTAAATCCTGCAGTACAAAGTGTAAACTTTAGATTTTGTTTGTCTAATGCAAAAACAACAAATAAGCACAATAAATGATACTTACTCCATAAATGGCTCAACTTCTTCACAATTATTGAGGACGTACCAAATTAGCTTGTCCATGACTTTATCATCAATGTACTGAACCCTATTCTTGCCAATGAGTTTAACACCATGCATGAAAACAGAGGTATCACCATATAGTGGCTGCTCATTTGTTGAAGTTTCTGTGCCAACAGCCTCAATGTACCTTGAACAAAAGGCCAAGGTCTCACTTGCTATGTAAGCCTCAGCAATTGAACCTTCAGGCCTAGCCCTGTTGTTTACAAAACTCTTCAATGTGCCTAGTCGCCGTTCTATGGGATACATCCAGCCATATTGGACAGGGCCTCTAAGCAGTGCCTCATCAGGAAGATGGACAGACAAGTGCACCATCACAGTAAAGAATGCTGGGGGGAAGATTTTCTCAAGCTTGCATAGGATCACTGGGATATCTTGTTTCAGACGTTGGACAACATCTTTTCTCAAATTTCTACTGCACAATTCCCTGAAAAATTTCCCAAGTTCTGCAACTGCTTTGTATACCTCATTGTCCACAAGTCCCCTTAAGCCTGCTGGTAAGATCCTTTGCAGAAGGATATGGCATGAATGAGTTTTCAACCGCCCTGCAAACTTTGTGCCATCTTCACTAAAATATTTTGCTAGGTTGGCCGCATATCCTTCCGGAAACTTGACACCCCTTAGGAACTTAAAAAATTCTTTTTTAGCATTTGGCTTCAACACATAGGGAGCTTGGGGCAGTACAACTTTATCTCCATCTTGCACACAGTGGAGTTCCTGCCTTATGCCCATATCATACAAATCTAGCCTGGCATGCTCCGTGTCCTTTGTCTTCCCCTCAAGTTTCACCAATGTGCAAAGAAGGTTGTCGCATATGTTCTTCTCTATGTGCATCACATCAAGGTTGTGGGGCAACAACAAGTCTTTCCAATATGGCAGGTCCCACCACGCAGATTTCCGATTATAAATTATTGGCTCTTCTTTGTCTCCACGCTTTCGTTTCTTTCCACCATCCTTGCCTGGCCTAACATCTTTCACCTTCTCTAGTTGCTCCAAGACCTCCTCTATAGTGAACTTACGTGGTGCGCTCCTGTTTTCACGTTGTCCATCAAAAACCAAGCTTCTCCGCCAAGGATGATCCATTGGAAGTAAACGACGGTGGCCAAAGTAACCAACCTTATTCCTTAGTGCCCGTGACAATGGATTTTCGTCGCAATGAGTACATGCATAATAACCTTTTGTAGTTCGCCCTCACATGGTGCTTAGAGCTGGAAAGTCATGTATGCACCAAAGCATAGCTGCATGAAGATTGAACTTTGTACCACTGGCTGCATCATATGTACTAACACCAGTCCACAATTCAAGCAGTTCTTCTATTAGAGGCTCCAAGAACAAATCAAAATCCTTTCCCGGAGATTTTGGACCTGGGATCAGCAAGGACATAAAGCAGTTTGATGGGTTCACACATTCCCATGGTGGAAGGTTCAAGGGTGTCACAAGGACAGGCGGGTGTCACAAGGACAGGCCACATGCTGTATGTCGAGCTAAAGTTGCCAAATGGATTGAAGCCATCTGTAGCCACAGCAAGTCTCAAATTCCTTGCATCCCTTGCAAAAGCTGGATACTTGGAGTCGAAGTGTTTCGATGCCTCCCCATCCGATGGATGGCTCAGTTCATTATCAACTGGTGTCCGCCTTTTCTTGTGCCACTGGGCGTCCTCAGCCGTTTTGCTAGACCCAAATATCCTCTTCAACCTTGGTTTATGTGGAAAATGCCTCAAAACCTTATGAGGAACACGCTTGCCATCCTTGTCCTCCCATCTAGATTCTTTGCATTTTGGGCACACATCCATTTTGGCATAGAGCTTCCGGAATAACACACAATTATTCTTGCATACATGGATCGTGTCATATCCAAGGCCCAACTCACGAAGATATTTCTTTGCCTCATCATATGATTCAGGCAATTGGCTCTGAGGGTATGCTGAGGAAAGCAATTTTAATAATGCATTAAATGCTGTATTGCTGATTTGATATCGGGACTTGATACGGAGCAACCTCACGAGAAATGAGAATCTTGTGTGCTTAGATCCTGGCCAAAGTGACCGCTTCAAATCATCAAGCACTCTAGTAAACTTTGGCAGCTGCCCATCCTCCTCTGCTGCTGTGTATAATTCTGCTATCAATTCAAAATCTGGAATCCCATCATCATCGTCGTTGTCTTGCTCATTGCTGTCTGGCTCATCACCAACTGCAAGCCCATCATCATGGACAAATCCATCCACCTGTTCGACATACTCTACAATAGCAGCATCTAATGATTCCCCATGATGAGTCCACCGCGTGTATGTGGCTGACATTCCATGAATAAGGATGTGGTCATGGACTTCTTGCTGTGGCCTTTCAGTCTGGTTAAGACAATGGCGGCATGGGCAACTTATTAGGCTGTGTTCCCCAAACCTTTCCTTAACAAATTCCATGAATTCTTTCACACCGTTGGTGTAAGATGGTGTGAATTTTCTCCCATGGATCCAACTTCTATCCATCTTTTATATGTAGCCTACAAAATAGATTTGAGATAAGTCATAATCAGATACACATTAATGATAGATAAGGATATTAAATCATAAATTTCAGAAAATTAACTAGTAAGTTTCTTTAGCATGAGAGATTTAAATACTAAAAATTTGACAAGCACACTGATCCAAAAGTTCATTGGAGTTGACACAGTACTATATGTAACAAAAATTCAGGAAAATATATACTGACATTGAAGAATAATATTGAAAATTCTACAAGCCAGGGTGCTGCTGCTGCATAAATTGAAGTTCACATCTTGTACAATCATTGCTACACCTAAATTGAAATGACAGTGTGTGAACAAGGTGAGTAAGATCTGGCATCTTTTCCACAAATCCCTGTCTGTACAGCTAGCTCAAAGATGCACTAATCCAAACAAGGAACTAGTGCTACAATTTAACCAAAGCAATTTAGATCCATGCGGTACAATCTATCCTACAGATTCACACACTGTCGTTGCATCCAATAAAATTGGAGTACACAGCACCACTGATGATAAATGGAGCACCTTGGCCAAAAAAAGAGGAACAAATCTCACCAAGAAAGGATGCAGCAATGGACAGAGAGAGGGGAAGCTCTCCACCGCGCCTTGGATCCCTTCGTCGTGGCCTCGTGGGGAGCAGCCGAGCGAGTCACCGCCATTGGGAGCTTCTGCCTTCCCTTCACCGTGCAGCGCGCCGCCGCCGGGGTGCTCAGCCTCTGCCTTCCCTTCACCGTGGGGAGGAGTGGCCGAGCTCAAAGAGGCCGCCGCCATAGGCCACGCCGTCACTGCCTCCAATGGGTCGCTCCGCCACCAGACGCCACCGCGAAGGGGTTGCTCCGCCACCAGCCGCCGCCGCCAACGCGGGGCCGGCACGGTCCTCGTAGAATGGGCGCTTGTTGGATTCGGCGCAACATTTGTTTCCTTAGTAAGTTGCCAAGCAATCAATCTATAAATGAAATATATTGGCGAACGGTTACACAAAGGCAAGCATAGCCTAGTGGTACGAGCGCTTGTTGCCATCCGAGAGGTCACAGGTTCGATTCCAGGAGGGCTCGGTTTTTTTGTTGTTTTGCATTGCTGGCGTGACCCTTTGCCACCTGGCCCTTTGTGGGACCCTGCTTTGATAGGCTGGCGCGACCCTTTGCCACCTTGCTTGTGGGACCCTGCTTTCCGCCCCGGCCAAGAAACAAATATGACGAAAAGAAACAAACATGACGAATATACATAACGTCACAGGAGGGTGATGTGGATGGCGGTACGTTTTGTGACGATATAATGCGGTGATCTATGACATTTTCAAAATTTTCGTCATTAATTCGTGGTGCCTGTGCTCCGTCACTGCCAAACCATGACGAATAATAAAATTTCGTCATAGCTATGCACTGTTAAATGACGAAAATTTCAAACGTCATGGGAAGAACATCATAGATAGGCGCATTCCTAGTAGTGAAGGAAGCTGGTTCGACTGCCGAGAGAGTGATCTGAGGAGGAACGACACGAGATAGTACCCTTCTCACAAGCGACTCGGGATCTTCAATGAAATTTATCGGCAATTCGAAACTAGTCATACACTACCTGTCTTCAACAATCAAACATAGAGAAGACATACTAACATTAGCCTGCCTGAGTAAAGATCATCCATCTATGCATATAGACATGTGCAAAGTAATTCTTTTAACCAATGCCATCCCCGGCAAAGGCGCCAGAAATGCTTGTTGGCAATTCTTAACGTCGCCACTAGAATGTTTAGTTCTAGCAACGGTGCTAGGATATGCCTTATGGTATTCTAACAAATGCGAATAAATCTGCAAGTGCACGGATATACCATTGTAGCACTTCACCCATGAGCATTTCCAAGGGTATTGTATTTCCCAAAAGAAGGCTATTGGTTTAAGAATACTATTGCGATCATGAATATAGCAATAGCTTAGATAGAATCATATACAAAGGACAGGGGTAAGATAATAAGATATGATGGTAGTGTGACATACATGGGATCATCTCATGACTAACTAGGCTAGGAGAAGGACTAAGAGATAGCATCTACGTTCTAATGTACTTCCTATATATTGCACTGGTCAAGATAAAGCAAAGCATTCATACACATATACAGTCTAAGCCTATGTACCCAGGCACATGGGGACATAGCCTCCTGCGCCACTTACACATGGCGAAGTGACCACTCATTTATGAACTCCTACAGCAATACCCGAATGTGGGGGATTTCAAAGGGTCCAACAGGGCTGTCACCACCTATGGCTTACCTCGACCAAACTGTGGGGCACACTCATATCTAATCAATGATTCTAACCTGAGCTCCATGCTCGCATTGTTCACAACACGTTGACCATTCCGGACTAATAAGACTATGATCAACGCCACGATAAGAATGGCCAATGGATCAATGCCGTGGCATAGATCATGGAGACTATTATGCATAAGAAACCATACTTTAGTTGAACTAGAGCAAAGTCTAACATGTATGAGAGCACTCAAGTCTATACTACCAAAGCAAAGGTATATGACTAACTCATGAGCATATAAGCCTAGGAACTTATGATAGCAAGAATACAAGCACAACTCATCCATATCATGACAAAGACAAACAATATAAGCACCATGCTTAATTTAAAAGCCTATGAATGTGCCTCGAGAATACATTCAAACAAGAGCACATGAACATAGATAAAGGAAGCATGAGAACATGACCAAGCATTTTTTTCAAATGGAGATAACATGAGTATATAACTGGTGAACTTCGGGTTACCTCCCGGAAGGGCTTTGTTTAAAGTCAAAAGCAGGACATTCCACTTACCTTAGTATACTTACCGCTGGCGTTAGATGATGAGTTGAGAATTTCCATCGCGGTAACTACTTGGATCTTGATGACATTATTAACGGTGATGTGGTTGCGCGTGGATAGCATGTGTGCACTAAATGTTGGGGTGTTTCCAACAAGTAGCTAGCACGTATGCAAAACACGAGAATGCAACAATCATCTTTCCTCATGAAAGCATGCACACGAACCAAGGATGCAAGGCAAGGTGGAGTGGAGCCCAATGACCTATGGGGACTACTGAGGTGTAGTGCCATAGTAGCCTATACACCCGGATCATAATCCTGTTGAGGCTCATCGGCTATATATTTTTTTGTGTTTTTTATGCAATCATGGTTGGGAAATAAATATGCCAACTAATTTAAAATGCATGAACAAAACAAATATGATGCGAGGTTGGAAATACAAATGAAGGCAAATCAAAACATGATATGCAAATTGTAAGAAACTCGAGGCCTGGCGTTTCTCAAAGCGCAAACTGATCAACCTTTTGATCTAAATGACGTGGTGGGAGTCAGTTCCATTTAACCCTATTGATCGGTCTACCAACCACGTTTGGCAATTAACCGACCCTGTAGGGGCTGCATGAGTTGGACTAGGAACCCGAATAGATAGGTGATGAAAGATTTCACCACCCACCTAGACTAGGCATAGTGCCTGAATACAGTTCAAAGCTAAGGAGCCACCCATTCAAAAAGAAGGCACAGGAGTTTGCTTGCAAATAATGTGCAACATGAATGCTTCGAAACAAATATGATGTGCAACATGAATGCTTCGAAATGCAAGGGATAATGCCTGGTTACCTCCAGGCAGGCCTTTGGGGTGTTTTTTTAATAGCAAGAAAGGATACATGAACTAGCATCATTTATAAACCAATGATAGAAATTTGGTAATAATGGAACCTGTCATGAGATGCGTACAAACCTCCCCACACTTGGATTTTTTGTGTCACTGGACAACAAAATCAAGTGTGTGGCAGCCTCCTTCAAGTTCTGTTCCATTACCAAAACTTACCATGGTGTTGCAGATGATGTAGCTCTCATGTTCTTAAGCATTGTACACCAATCGTTCTTTTTAGTTTCAACATGTAATGGTTAGCGACCAAAAATACCCGAGGGAAAACTTAACCGAAGAACACAGTCTTGCTAGTTTTCTTTTTTTTATGTGAAAGATGAGACGGAAACATGGATCAATGATGATAAAGCAAACGATGTGATGGTATGGATGGGGATACATGGGCGAACTCGGTTCGACACTAGTACAACAACCGTTCCCCGGCAACGGCGCCAGAAAACTTGTTGGTATTTTTAACGATCACAGATAAATCCACAAGCGTACGGATACCAATGTAGCTTTCACGCGAGAGTATTCCAGGGTATCGAATCCACAGGGAACGTGTGTGTACTAGTGATGAGTTAAGAACGACCAAGGACAAAAGAAGTGATAAATGTGTAGAAAGTAGAGAGGGTTATTTCAAGGTAATTCTGGATAATCAAAGGATAGCTCAAGTCATTTACTGTATTACTTGCTTCGGGACGCCCAACCGTCCTAACCCGAAAAGGAATGAGAAGGGGGCTAGGCAAGCCAACCAATGATCCTACTACTCTCTAGTGCTTCTCACATGATGGACTACATAGGCCGTCAGGGCTGTCACCACCTAGGGCTACCACTACAAATCCGTGGCACTGGGCGCACTCCAAGGTATTCAACAAACTAGACATCCATCTACTCAATTAAATACTATCTTAGCTTTGCAAGTACTAAGACACTTATCACAGCGAGGAGGCCACAAGTAAATAAAGTAAAGCTTGAACCTAATTAAATATTAATCCAAAAATACAAAGGAAATACCCGGATGATACTCGAACCTGAGCCGCATCCGCCGAGGTACAAGAAGAGGAGAGGAGCCGACATCCCCTGCTTTTCCGGATTCTCGCCTCACCTCTCACCTATTCTAACACTACATTGGATATTTGCCTTGAGCCTTGCTTCACTTCTTTGTGTGTTGAATGAGGAAGTAGGGGGCCTCTATTTATAGTGGAGGAGGAGACTTGGGGAAGTGGAGATCCTCCCGTTAATCCTAGGGAATATTCTCCTCCTCCTTCTCTCCTCAAGTCATCTGTCCACAGAACCGACCTCCAGGTGGCAGTGGGGGCGCGAGACCGACGACCACCGACCTCCTGGGGTCGGTGGGGGTGGAAACCATGAAGACCCAGGCCTAAACCGCGAAGAACCATTGAACAGTGGGGGCGCAAGACCAGCGACCACCGACCTCCTGGGGTTGGTGGGGGTGGAAACCACGAAGACCCAGGCCTAAAACATGAAGAACCGTAAAAAATCAGGCCAAAACCGGATCTGTTCCGTCCCTGTACGTCGGCAACCACAAAAACCAGAGCAAAACCGCCCTCTCCCTCTGTCTACGTGAGGCAGTGGAATGAAACCGACAAAAGACCGAAGAAAACCGGCCAGCCAGCCTCTGGACCGCGCCACCAGTGCCTGCCTCGCGCAAAACCCGGCGCCCGATGTAACAACCCAGAACAGCAGCAATATTCTGGAGCATTACCACACTATGCTACAGCTATTACAGGCACACACATAATAAAAACAGCAACAAAGACAAATAAACAGAGCACGCGGAAGCAACTTAAATCATCTAGTTAAACGTTTGACAACTGGATCAAAAGGGTATTATGAACTAAGCAAAAGACTTCACAACCAAACATTTTTGTTACAACACATGTGTCCAAGAATATATAAAGAGGTGTGTGCACATGTGCTGCTACTCCCATCCAATCAAGCTCCCTCCAAACTCATGAACCTGCGAAGAGGGAAAAAGCATATGAGGTTTATGGAAAACCTCAGCAAGCAAACTTCGTCAACCAAGTTGTTTAAATCACAATATATTAAGCAACAATTTAAGAATTAAAATTACAAAACAAGCATCATAAATCTTTGAGTAGTAAGATAAATAAATACTTCACAATGGTATTTCATGATGAAAATGCAAAAGGTGCAACGCAATGCATTACTTCACTTCTACCCACACATCCCACAAGGGAGGAAGTTAGGGTTGCAACCACATTGCTATATCTCAACGTGTGTTGCTGTATCGGTACTTACCGCACCAATCTGGCTACGGTTTTCTTCATATGCATAAAGATATAAGAATGCGAATGCAAGATTGCAATGCATGAACTTCATATATCTCAAAATTCATAACTTCAAAAGTAAAACCTCAAGTGGATCATAATTACTTCAATATAAAGATAAATTCAGATCTATCTTGCGAGTGTGAGGTACTGAAATTAATTGGAGGCAATTCAAACAACGAAGTTGAAGCATGTAGACCACATCGCTATATTTACTTGCCTTCACCGAAGATCAAGAACGTGAGCTAAGCACGATCAAAGGTGCACCACCTATTCACAAATATAACTCAGCACCAACACAACCACACAAGAATAAACAAAAATAATACAAAGCGTTCCTACGCCCGAACCCGTCATTCTCATAGAAAAGACACACAAATCTTGACATGACAGCAGCGCTGTTGCTTCTTTTTTTGTATAATTAATCCTGATGGCAAACAAAATCTCATCTTTTTCCATATCATATATAACTTCAGAATTAACAACTTTCTAGTGATCCATAACTAGAGTAAAAATAATTAACATAGACTAATCTTGAGATGAACCTCATACTGAAAAACTGACAACGACTGCAGAAGAGTCCTGGTAAAACATGTATATATGGATTTCCAAAATTCATATGTTGGTGAACTTAACTAGTCTAGAAACCTTATGTCATGGGCGGGCGCGTCAAGGACATCGTCTACACAAGGCGGCGTAGGGCGCATGACGTCCGCAGGGCCGCTGAGCGCGCTGCACGCATGGACCAGGAGGCCGCACGTCTGGTCCAGGAGGGAGCCGGCCCTAGTGGCTAAAGATAGAAGGATAAAATTTGATTTGTTACTTTCTTAGTTGAGTCCTTAAGTTTAGGAAAGGATGGTTTGGCCGCCGGCCATATATTCATTGTACCGGACTCTGTTTGGATTAAGCAAGATTAATTCCATCTAGTCTCTCTCTCTCTCTCAAGCCGCCGGCCAGGGGGTATAACCCGTCCAGCGAAGAACGGCGAGGGGGCATAACCCCGCCAGCTACCACGGATCGAGACTACGAACTACGCAGTCGAGGTCCGGCCAGTCGAGGATTTGACGCCCTTGACAACCTGGTATCAGTAGTCCGGCGATCTTCCTCCTCCACCCACCACAGCTTGCCGCCATCTTCCTCGTCGTCGTCAGCCATGGGCGATCAGCCCTCCCTCGCCGACATCATGGCAAAGATGGAGTCCTTCACCACGCAGATGACGGCCATGTAGGCCGACCTGGAGAGCCTCAAGGCCAAGGACGCCTCATCGTTGGAGAGCGGCGGTGGCCGCCCTGACCCACCCTGCGACATTGACCACCCCCCCAGGTTCCATAAGCTGGACTTCCCGCGCTACGACGGCAAGACCGATCGATGCTCTTCATCAACAAGTGCGAGTCGTACTTCCGGCAGCAGCGCACCATGGCCGAGGAGCGCGTCTGGATGGTGTCATACAATCTCGAGGACGTCGCCCAGCTCTGGTTCACACAGCTCCAGGAGGACAAGGGCACACCGACGTGGGCGCGTTTCAAGGACGGCCTCAATCTGCGCTTCGGGCCGCCCTTGCGCTCGGCGCCTCTGTTCGAGCTGGCGGAGTGTCGGCGCACGGGCACCGTGGAGGAGTACTCCAATCGCTTCCAGGCCCTCCTGCCCCGCGCCGGCCACCTCGCGGAGATTCAGCGCGTCCAGCTCTTCACCGGGGGCCTCCTGCCGCCGCTGAGCCACGCCGTCCGGATCCATAACCCGGAGACACTCGCGGCGGCTATGAGTTTGGCCCGACAGGTGGAGTCGATAGAGCTCGACCGGCTGCAGCAGGCACCGGCCAAACCCGCCCCTCGCGCGTTTCAGCCGGCCCCGGCACCGCGCCCCGCGCTGCCCGCGGCCCCGGCGCTGCTCGCCCTTCCGGCCCCAGTGTTACCGGCGCCACAGCCGGCGCTCGAAGCATCCCAGGCTCGGGGCGCGGCTAACCAGGCAAAACGCCTCTCGCTGGAGGAGCAGGCGGAGCGGCGGCGCCTCGGCCTCTGCTACAACTGCAACGAGCCCTATTCCAGGGGCCATAACCGGGTGTGCCGCCGGCTTTTCTACATCGACGGTGTCGAGCTCGGTGACGCCGCACCAGCCGACGGCGAGGACAATCAGGACGCGCCGGTGTTCTCCCTTCGAGCCGTTGCTGGTATGCCTATTTGTGACACGATGCAGGTGCGCGTGACTGTGGGCGCGGCGACCCTCACGGCCATCCTCGACACCGGCTCTACACATAACTTCATCGCGGAGGAGGCGACGAGTCGCACCGGTCTCCAGGCCCACTCCGATCTGCGCCTCACCGCCACCGTGGCCAACGGCGAGCGGATCGCCTGCCCTGGCGTGCTTCGTCAGGCCCACATCTCCATCGCCGGCGAGGACTTCTGCGTCGACCTCTACGTCATGCCCCTCGCCGGCTACGACCTGGTACTCGGCACCCAGTGGCTGGTCACTTTGGGTCCGATCGTGTGGGACTTCACCAGGCGCACCATGGCCTTCACCCGCCATGGCCGATCGATCTGCTGGGAAGATGTGACGGCACGCCGGGCTCTGATCCTGGCCGCCACCACTGCGCCACAGGCCCTGCTGGACGAGCTGCTGTCCGGCTTTGGGGGCCTCTTCGACGAGCCGACTGGCCTCCCTCCGCAGCGCGCGCGCGACCACAGCATCGTCCTCAAGCCAGGCGCGCTGCCAGTGGCCGTCAGGCCGTACAGGTACCCGGCCGCACACAAAGATGAGCTGGAGCGTCAGTGTGCTGCCATGATCGAGCAGGGCATCGTGCGGCGCAGTGACTCCGCGTTCTCGTCCCCGGTCCTCCTCGTCAAGAAGCCGGACGGAACGTGGCGTTTCTGTGTCGACTACAGGGCGCTCAACGCGCTCACGGTCAAAGACGCCTTCCCCATCCCCGTCGTTGACGAGCTTCTGGATGAGCTCCATGGGGCGTGCTTCTTCACCAAGCTCGACCTGCGCTCCGGCTATCACCAGGTCCGCATGCGGCCAAGTGACATCCACAAGACGGCGTTCCGGACGCATGATGGCCTCTACGAGTTCCTGGTCATGGCCTTTGGGCTGTGCAACGCCCCGGCCACGATCCAGGCGCTGATGAACGACGTCCTCCGGCCGTTCCTCCGCCGCTTTGTGCTTGTGTTTTTTGACGATATTTTGATTTACAGCCGCACGTGGGCGGACCACTTGCGCCACATCCGCGCCGTCTTCGGGGAGCTTCGCCGGCACAGCCTCTTCCTCAAGCGCTCCAAGTGCGCGTTCACGGCGTCGTCCGTCGCGTACCTCGGGCACGTCGTCTCCGCCGCAGGCGTGGCCATGGATCCGGCCAAGCTCCAGGCTGTGAGGGACTGGCCGCCGCCACGGTCGGCGCGGGCGGTGCGCGGCTTCCTCGGCCTCGCCGGCTACTACAGGAAATTTGTGCACAATTACGGGACCATCGCCGCGCCGCTCACTGTGCTACTACGGAAGGACGGCTTCTCGTGGTGCCCTCAAGGACGCAGTGACCTCGTCCCCGGTGCTCGTCATGCCGGACTTCGCCAAGACGTTCGTGGTCGAGTGCGACGCGTCGTCCCACGGCTTCGGCGTGGTGCTGGTCCAGGACAGCCACCTGATCGCGTACTTCAGTCGGCCGGTGGCGCCCAGGCATCGTGCTCTCGCCGCATATGAGCGCGAGCTGATCGGCCTTGTGCACGCCGTCCGACACTGGCGGCCATACTTGTGGGGGCGCCGCTTCATCATCAAGACCGACCATTACAGCCTCAAGTACTTGCTCGATCAGAGGTTGTCGACCATCCCACAGCATCACTGGGTCGGTAAACTGCTGGGCTTCGATTTCGCGGTGGAGTACAAGCCGGGGCATACTAACGCCGTGGCCGATGCCCTCTCGCGGCGGGACACGCCGGAGGATGGCGTGGTGCTAGTGCTGTCCGCACCTCGCTTCGACTTCGTCGATCGCCTTCGTCAAGCTCAGGCCACCGATCCGGCCCTCGTCGCCCTGCAGGAAGACATCCGAGCCGGCTCCAGACTGCGGCCATGGGCGCTGGTGGACGGGCTGGTCCATTACGGCGGGCGGCTGTACATTCCACGAGGAAGGACACGAGGGGGTACAGCGCACCCTGCACCGTCTTCGCCGCGATTTCCACTTCCCCAACATGAAGCGTGAGGTGCAGGACCTGGTCCGGACGTGTGCTGTGTGTCAGCGCAACAAGTCCGAGCATCTTCACCCGGCCGGCCTGCTGCTCCCGCTACCCGTGCCGCAAGGAGTCTGGACCGACATTGCCTTAGACTTCGTCGAGGCGCTGCCGCGCGTCCGGGGCAAGTCCGTCATCCTGACCGTGGTCGACCGGTTCAGCAAGTATTGCCACTTCATCCCCCTCGCACACCCGTACTCGGCAGAGAGTGTGGCTCAGGCGTTCTTCGCTGACATCGTCCGGCTGCACGGTATTCCGCAGTCCATCGTCTCCGACCGCGACACGGTGTTCACTTCCATCTTCTGGCGCGAGCTGATGCGCTTGAGCGGCGCCAAGCTTCAGATGACGACGGCCTTCCACCCCAGTCGGATGGGCAGTCCGAGTCGGCTAATCGGGTCATTATTATGTATTTGCGATGCTTGACAGGTGATCGGCCCCGCGATTGGCTGCGCTGGCTGCCGTGGGCGGAGTACGTCTTCAACACCGCCTTCCAGTCATCGCTGCGCGAGACGCCGTTCCACGTCGTCTATGGTCGCGACCCCCCGTCCGTGAGGTCCTATGCACCGGGCGAGACGCGGGTAGCGGCCGTGGCCCGCACTATCGAGGAGCGCGCGGAGTTTTTGGAAGACATTCGCCATCGGCTGGAGCAGGCCCAGGCAGTGCAAAAGCGCCAGTATGGTCGGGCTCATCGCTCGGTCACCTATCAGATGGGCGACTGGGCTCTTCTCCGCCTCAGGCAGCGTGCGGCTGCGTCCCTGCCCCAGGCTTCGTTCGGCAAGCTCAAGCCAAGGTTCTACGGTCCCTACCGCGTCGTCGAGCTCATCAACGATGTCGCTGTTCGTCTCGCCCTACCACCACAAGCCCGGCTCCACGACGTCTTCCACGTCGGGCTCCTGAAGAAGTTCCAGGGTGCACCTCCGCAGGCGCCTCCACCCCTGCCTCCAGTCCGCCATGGGGCGGTTGTGCCAGAGCCAGAACGCGCGGTCAAGGCGCGCCTGGCCCGAGGCGTGCGATAGGTCCTCATCCAGTGGAAAGGTACATCTCCGGCATCGGCTACCTGGGAGGACGTTGACTCGTTTCGTGCCACGTATCCACAATTCCAGCTCGAGGATGAGCTGCCTCTCGAGGAGGGGAGAGATGTCATGGGCGGGCGCTTCAAGGACATCGTCTACACAAGGCGGCGTAGGGCGCGTGACGTCCGCAGGGCCACTGAGCGCGCTGCACGCATGGACCAGGAGGCCGCACGTCTGGTCCAGGAGGGAGCCGGCCCTAGTGGCTAAAGATAGAAGGATAAGATTTGATTTGTTACTTTCTTAGTTGAGTCCTTAAGTTTAGGAAAGGATGGTTTGGCCGCTGGCCATATATTCATTGTACCGGACTCTATTTGGATTAAGCAAGATTAATTCCATCTAGTCTCTCTCTCTCTCAAGCCATCGGCTAGGGGTATAACCCGTCCAGCGAAGAACGGCGAGGGGGCATAACCCCGCCAGCTACCATGGATCGAGACTACGAACTACGTAGTCGAGGTCCGGCCAGTCGAGGATTTGACGCCCTTGACACCTTATGAAATTTCCAACAACTTTGTTAGTCATCCAAAGATCCAATTCTGACGTTTGTGTTGCCTAAACTTTATGTGAACAGATTCTGTCCAGAAATACGACTCTGAAAAACTGACTGAATCAAACTTTGATATCTCCCTGGTGTTAAACCAGATTGCAGAGTTCTTTATGGATTTGAAAAGATATCAAACTCCTCTACAACTCATTTATGCAGTTTATATTTTTATGAGGTCATTTAGGCCACGCAAAACTGATATTACCAAAGACTGTGCAGATCAACGACATGCTGAGAACAGCCACGAGGGTAATCCCTTAATCATAGCCCTTAACGGCGATGAACACCACTAGATGCAGGTGCCAAAACATCCAAAACCTTAGGAAAAACATGATTAGTGCAGAGGCATGGCTTACCTAGGGTCTCCTTTTGAAAAGAATAAGGGCAACGGCGGCGGCGACAATCACCACAATGATTCCCCACCGTTTTCCTAGCGGCGAGGGTCGCGGCAACCCATGGATTGGCTCCAAACTGCACCACACATGGCAGCACCACCATGAACAGCGAGAAACAGATCCGATTTGAGGAGGAACGGAGAGAGCAAAGAAAGCTTGACCGATTTCTAGAGAGGAAGGGCGACTGCGGACGGTGGCGTGCCCTGATTCCCCTCTCTTCTCTTCTTCTCCCTCTCTCTCCTTTCTTTCACAGTAAAAGAAGAGGTGGCACGGTCTAGGGTTGGGGCAGGGAGAAAGGAAAAGGGGAAAAAATGACCGACCTATTTACTGTAGCCGTGACACTACGGTACATGGTTACTGTACACTACAAGGATAAAACTTGCGACTTCAATTTCTTCGCGATCCGATCTCCAAGTGATGCGAATGAGTAGTCAAACGGAAAGGATTCGACGGGCTCTACGCAGCCATGGTCTCCATTCATCCATCCAAGTGACAGATCTAAAAGTCAACTTTTGGCTATCATCTTAATGTATTCCCACGTACAAAGCATATTTTACTTTTGCGCATTCCGGGTGTTACATTCTTCCCCCTTAAAAGAATTCGTCCCCGATTTCACCATTCCTAACGAGAGAACGGAGAAATAGAACCACATGTAACCAAATTACTTACCAGTCTTGAAGAGCTCTGGATATTTCTGGCGCACAGGCTCCTCCAATTCCCATGTAGCTTCACGTGCTGACTGATTAGTCTATAGGACCTTCACATACTTGATGGTTCTATTCCGCATTACACGCTCAGAAAAATCCAATATATGCACTGGATGACACTCCATAGTCAAATCCTGCTCAATAATCACTGGCTCAGCCTCCATCTTCTGCTCTGGATCTTTCAAATACTTCCTCAACATAGATACATGAAACACAGGATGCACTCCACTCATTGAATCTGGCAACTGCAGACGATATGCCAAGGCACCTACTCGAGCAGTAATCAAATAAGGTCCAATATATCTCGGACTGAGCTTTCCTCTAGTGCCAAATCGAACAATGCCTTTTGTTGGAGACACCTTGAGAAGAACCTCTTCACCAACTGCAAACTTCAAATCCCTCCATCTCACATCTGCATAGCTCTTCTATCGGCTTTGAGCAGCCAACAGGTTCTGACGGATTTCACATACTTTATCATGAGTCTATTGTACCCAATCCAAAGATCTAAAAGTCAACTTTTGGCTATCATCTTAATGTATTCCCACATACAAAGCATATTTTACTTTTGCACATTTCGGGTGTTACACCCGACCACCCCAAACGCGCCACGCGTCCCTGGCGGGTCGCCTCCCGCGCGTGGGCATAGGCGGGCATGGCCAAATGGGCCTCGTGCCTGCCTCCTGTTGGGCCGGTCGCCTGCCTGGTCTGAGCTTTGGCTGGGCCCCACCTGGGCCCGCATGCGTGTGTCTGGGCCGGCCTTTGGGTTCCGTCCGGCGGGACTGCACTGGTTGAGTGCAGGAGGAGCTGACGTCATGCTAACATCAATGTCTCCTTTTATCCTTTTCTTTTAATATCTTTTGAATCCGAGATCCACAATATATAAATAATATATCCAATTCGATCGTATCGACGAGCTCTACGCGATGGCACACTCCAATTTGGAATTTGAGATAATTTATGATAATGATAGTTTGTGTCTAACTCAGGCCCATAGTGTCATTTTGAGCATTTCCTGCAAAAACAAGATAAAACACCAACACTTGTGGAAATCATTAATTTTAAACCCTATCACTACTTTTGGTGGTTATATTTGGTATATTTTTGGCAAGAATTGATGGTCAAAAGTGGTACTTAAGAGCCATCAACAGGCTCCTCTCCTCTTCTTATACCTCAGTGGATGTGGCTCAGGTTCGAGTATCATCCGGATATTTTCTTTGTATCTCTGGATTAATATTTAATTAAGTTCAAGCTTTATTTTATTTACTTGTGGGCTCCTCACTGTGATAAGTGTCTTAGTAGTTGCAATGCTAAGATAGTATTTAATTGAGTAGATGGATGTCTAGTCTGTTGAATACCTTGGAGTGCACCTAGTGCCACGAATTTGTAGTGGTAGCACCAGGTGGAGACAGCCCTGACGGCCTACGTAGGCCACCACGTGAGAAGCACTAGAGAGTAGTAGGACCATTGCTTGGCTTGCGTAGCCCCCTTCTCATCCCTTTCTGAGGCTAGGACTGTTGGGCGTCCCGAAGCAAGTAATACAGTAAACAACTTGAGCTCATCCTTAGTTATCCAGAATACATAGAAATAACTCTCTCTACCTTCTACACATTTATCACTTCTATTGTCCTTGGTCGTTCTTAACTCGTCACTAGTACACACACGTTCCCTGTGGATTCGATACCCTGGAAAACTCTCGGTTGAAAGCTACATCTGTATCTATATGCTTCCGGATTTTTCTGTGATCATTAAAAATACCAACAAGTTTTCTGGAGTTTGCTTCTCTTATAAATAGAGACTCCCTCCTTCACTAGAATACTCTCGGGTGAAAGCTACATCGATACCGTAGAATACTCTCGGGTGAAAGCTACATTGATATCTGTACGCTTGTGGATTTATCTGTGATCATTAAAAATACCAACAAGCTTTCTGGCGCCGTTGCCGGGGAACGGTTGCTGTACTAGTGTCGAACCGAGTTCGCCCATGTATCCCCATCCATACCATCACATCGTTTATTTTCATCAATACCCATCCATCTTTCACATAAAAAAAAACTAGCAAGAGCATGTTCTTCGGTTTAGTTTTCCTTCGGGTATTTTTGGTCGGTAACCATTACGGGTTGAAACTAAAAAGAAACGATGGTTGTACGATGCTTAAGAACATGAGAGCTACATCATCTGCTACACCTTGGTAAGTTTTGGTGATGGAACAAATTCGATGGAGGCCGACATACACTTGATTTTGTTGTCCCGCGACACAAAAATCCAAGTGTGGGGGAGGTTTGAACTTATCTCATGACAAGTTTCTTTAATGCCAAATTTCTATCATTGGTTTATAGTTGATGCTAGTTCATGTATCCTTTCTTGCTGTTAAAAAAATTAATTAAAAAATCCCAAATGCCTGCCTGGAGCTAACCAGGCATTATCCCTTGCATTTGAAGCATTCATTTGTTTTGCATCATTTTTGTAAAAACTCTTGTGCTTTCTTTTTGAATGGGTGGCTCCTCGACTTTGAACTGTATTCGGGTGCTATGCCTAGTCTAGGTGGGTGGTGAAGTCTTTCATCACCTATCTATTTGCGTTCCTAGTTCAACTCATTGCACCCTCTACAGGGTCGGTTAATTACCAAACGTGGTTGGTAGACCGATCAATAGGGTTAAATAAAACTGACTCCTACCACGTCATTTAGATCAAAAGGTTGATCAGTTTGCACTTTGAAAAACGCTAGGCCTCGAGTGTCTTACAAATTGCATATCATGTTTTGATTTTTCCCTCATTTGGATTTCCAACCTCGCAGTATATTTGTTTTGTTCATGCATTTTAAATTAGTTGGCATATTTGTTTCCCAACAATGATTGCATTTAAAAAGAAAAAGAAAAAATATTTAGCCCGCAAGGCTCAGTGGGATTAAGACATCTGGGTGTGCAACTAGCTCCACCTTGCATTGCATCCTTGGTTCCGGTGCATGCCTTCATGAGAAAAGACATTTGTTGTACGATCGTGTTTTGCCTTTTTGCCAACTACTTGTTGGGAACATCCCAACATTTAGTGCGCACTTGGAATCCACGTGCGACCGTGTCACCGTCAACGATGTCACCAAGAGCCAAGGAACTACCATGATGGCAATTCTAAACTCATCATCCAACATCAGCGGTAAGTATGCTAAGGTAAGTGGAATGTCTTGCTTTTGACATAAAACAAGCCCTACCGGGAGGTAACCCGAAGTTCACCATATATGTACCGACTCATGTTTATCTCTTTTTGGGAATAGCTTGATCATTTTCTCATACTACCATTATCTATGCTCATATGCTCTGGTTTGAATGTATCCATGGAATACATTCATAGGCTTTTTAAATTAAGCATGGTGCTTAGGTTAAACAACCTACTTTAATTAAATTTGACATGGTGTCGAGTTTGATTATTGCACCTTTGAGTAAATGCGTGTATAGATATTGGTTGGACTAAACCCTGCAGGAAAGATTTCAAATGCAAGCGGGTAATTCATCAAGATGATTCATACTGGAGATAAACCAAGGTATTGGATGCACTACAACAATGTTGCACAACATACAAGGGGGTACATCACCTCTTGAAGGTCCACTGTGAGTATATTGCAAAACCCCCTTATGATCATGTTGATGCAATTTAAACTCAGCCTTCTTTGAGTTATGTGGTGAAAATAATTTTTGAAACAAAAAGAAAGAGAGCTTGAAAAGAAATACTAAAACAATGGCAAACAGGATCTACGCTTAACATGTTAAAGATCAATCTGTATTTTAAGCATGGATGTGAACAACTTACCGGATGGTAATAATATATTCTCAATATATTACTTCGGGTATGTATTGTCCACTAACTTTTTGCAGGGATAAAGTGATGACTAAAGGATGCTGAGCATAACTCGAACATCCGACATCCTTAGTCACATTGAAGAAGTTTGCACACTGAAGCAACATGAATGATGAAGGAAACTTTTGGCACTCTTAAGCTCAAATCTTGCATTCACTTGCAAGGTCAAAGCTTGGGGGAATTTCGCCACGGAAGTATCCGAAACACACTATGTATTTATTTTCCCTTAGTCTCCCTGCTAAGTTACCTTGCAAGATTTGTATGCTATGAAACAAATGAATAAAAAAGAAAACAAAATCCATAAAAATTTGTAAAACTTAAAAACACTAAAAATATTTGAATTCCAATAAAGATCAGGCTCCCTGGTTTGTAAGGCCAGCAGAGCCATTGTTTTGTTTCCACCATGTTTTGAATAAACGCAGGTACAAGATCAAGTGTGGCACAATCAAGACCACCCACAATTACGCCACACAACATCGCATGGACCGACATAAAAAAGAACACGACGGTCGGGCACCAGAGGGGTTCGAACGATTTTTTCGTGAATTGAAGGTCCTCTGGCACACCTCATCTTCCACTTCGTCCAATGCGATGGTTTGCATGCCAATCCCTAACTCCCTCATTCATGAGTTTAAAATAATCTTGAGATGATCATTAAAATTAAACTCAAATAAAACTTGACGCTCCTTTGGCTTATATGCTCATCCTTGATTGGCTTGTATATTCTTTATTCCTTGCTCTATATCTGTCACTTGTGAACAAATATCATTAGGAAAGCATGCTATCTAAATGGTTGACGAATGAGATATGGTAAGATAAGAGAAATCTTTCTCTTTCTGTACAAAGTACTTGGAATATTTTTCTTGCAAAATTAAAATCAGTGGCCCTACAAAGCTCCTCAATGATATTCCATTCCTACCAAAGCTTATGTTGCTCACATTGAAAACCTTATACATATGCTGCTTGTTATTGCATTGAGTTTTGTCAAATTGTTGTGACCCTTGTAAGATGCTCTTCATGCTTTCTTGATCAAGATCACGTACACTCCACATACACATGCTAAACTTCTACACTGGAAGTTAGCAATATCCATTTAACTGCCAAATAAATGATCCATATGTTTTATGAATCGCTCTCCAAATATGGGCTATAGAAAAATATTTTGGACACATAAGAGTCCAAGAAAAAAGAAAAAAATATACATGTTAATAAAAGCATTGAGCATGAAAAAAAGAAAAAAAAAGAGATAGCCATGTTCTCAAAATAAATTCAAAGGAGAGAGATCATAAAAAAGGGAGTTCTCACACACCTTCCCCTTCACCACGCACATGCACATCTTGATCAGATTGTATGAATGGTTTTTTTGCCTGGATCCACTTTTTGACTTTGTAATATATGTGATACAAGAATGCTTTGCCTTTGCTCCTATCTTGAGCTCCACATAAGACTTTTAGAAGTAGAGTGAAGAAAGGCAAAGAAATGCCTTGGTGAGGAATCATACACATTGAGCAATTCGAGAGAATCAGTTGAGGAGCTAGGTAAGGCTTTGTTTTGAAAATTTATCAAAAAAACTCAAGTTACATAATAGAGGAGTGGAGATGACTTGCATCATGGTTGTTCCATTTTTCAACCATCCAAGATGACATGATAGATACTTCAAAAATTCACAAGTACAAGTATGTCTTGGAATTACTTATATGCTAGCATTATATCAAAAGGAGTCTTGTGTTCCACCTTAGTCATTAAATTTTACACGAGAACGAGTAAAGGCTAAGTGTGGGGGAGCTTGTTGACGGTTGTTAAGTGCTACTTTTCACCGTCAATTCCTGCCAAATATATGTCAAATATAATAACCAAACATAGTGGTAGGATTTATTACTAACGATTTTCACAAATTCTGGTGTTTTAACATGTCATGCAGTAATTCACACTTTAGGCCTGAGAAAGATCCAAATAAATCATTATCATGAAGTATCTCAAATGGCAAGTTGGAGTGCACCACTGCGTAGAGCTCGTCGATACGATTCTGATGGATATATTATTCACATATTTTGGAGCTTGGAATAAAAAAATATTAAAAGAAGAAATTAAAAGGCAATGCTAACGTCAGTGGGCCAGAGGGCGCTGCACGATAGCAGGCCAGAGCCAGGTGGGCCACAGCCCAGCGCCGACTGATGCGTGGTGGCCGCAGCTCCAGGCGCGCGCGTGCGCGCTCGCATGAGAGCCAGGCCGAGGGGCCCACATGGCGGCGCGAGCGGTGCGCGAGGGCGCGGCCGGCGCGGTTTTGATTGCTGAAGCTATTGGTTTTTCTTCCTGTCCAGTGGTTTTCCATGTTTTAGTCCGGTTTTGGCTCGGTTCCCCCTCACACCAACGTATAGAGAAGGGATAAGGATGGTTTTGCTCTGGTTTTCTCTCCTAGGGTCCGGTTCTCTGTGGGCTTTCGCTGGTCCTGCGTGGTTTTGCCCTCCACCGACGCCAGGAGGTCGGTGGGCGCGGGTCTCAAGCCCCTACCACCCCTGGGGATGTTGTTTTGGGCCAGATGGCACGAGGGTAGGAAGGGTACCCCCTAGATTCTTGTGGAGGTTCTCCACATGGCCAAGTTTGCTTCTCTTATAAATAGAGACTCCCTCCTTCACTAGAGAACACACAAGAAGTGAAGTAAAGCTCAAAGGCCAGATCCAATGTAGTGTTAGAATAGGTGAGAGGTGAGGTAAGAGTCCGGGAGAAGTAGGGGATGTCGGCTCCTCTCCTCTTCTTGTACCTCGGCGAATGCGGCTCAGGTTCGAGTATCATCTGGGTATTTTCTTTGTATCTCTGGATTAATATTTAATTAAGTTCAAGCTTTACTTTATTTACTTGTGGGCTCCTCGCTGTGATAAGTGTCTTAGTACATGCAAAACTAAGATAGTATTTAATTGAGTAGATAGATGTCTAGTCTGTTGAATACCTTGGAGTGCGCCTAGTGCCACGGATTTGTAGTGGTAGCCCCAGGTGGTGACAGCCCTGACAGCCTATGTAGTCTACCATGTGAGAAGCACTAGAGAGTATTAGGACCATTGCTTGGCTTGCATAGCCCCCTTCTCATCCCTTTCTGAGGCTAGGACAGTTGGGCGTCCTGAAGCAAGTAATATAGTAAAACAACTTGAGCTCATCCTTAGTTATCCAGAATACATAGAAATAACTCTCTCTACCTTCTACACATTTATCACTTCTGTTGTCCTTGGTCGTTCTTAACTCGTCACTAGTATACACACATTCCCTGTGGATTCGATACCCTAAAATACTCTCGTGTGAAAGCTACATTGGTATCCGTATGCTTGCGGATTTATCTGTGATCGTTAAAAATACCAACAAGGAGTTTGGGCAATGCTTTCATCAAGTGTACACGATAAAATTCCGAAGCATAGAACAAAATGAAGACCTCCAAAACATTAGCATATGAAGACACAAGCCGGCGACATTCAATACATGAAGATGTTAGAAGTAAATCATGATGGATTACAAAAGGTGACATCAAGCTGCATGGATACTTCATATTCTCGCACGAAGGGCCATGGCTTCACAACAATGAGAAGGTATGTGAGAAAGTCAAGCTCTATGACTTTAAATGAAGCACTTTGCGGGAGGCAACCCGATATTTTTATTTATTAAGTATAGTAAAATGGCAGTCTATATTGTGCCCTTTCATCAAAAACATCAAGTAACATTGTACCATTGCTCCAATAAGTGCCACAACACCTTGTTGTTTGTTCTAAAAGATATTGAGGGAGCACCTTGTTTTTTGATCTTGGAACACATGTAGACCCTTGTTGTGTGCCTATTGGTGATTAGAGTCTTTTTCTTTGTGTATTTTTAGAGAGATTTATGAAGTATGGCACCACCCTTTGATTCTAAACTTGTGGCTAGTTAAGTTAGGCTTTCTTTTGCTTTGTTCTAGACCACCTCCATAGCATGTCATATCATTTTTTTTGCCTCCTGTTGCATTGCATTTTCATGTTGTTACCCTCTTGCATGTGCATTCGCATTCGTTCCATCATTCATGAGTTAGCTTGGCTTCCTTCTAAAAACTTTATGATGAATGCTTTAATATCCATGTTAATGCTTGGACGGCATTTTCCTTTTGCAATCTTGTGTAAACGTGGTGTTTAGACTTGGTTGTAGACTTTCATTATTCAAACCTCGCTAGCTTTTCATTTTGGATTGGTTGATTTATAAACTTTGCAATGCGCTTTATTTTTCTTGCACCATATAGAATTATTGACCTTGAGATGAGCATGGTGTTTTGACCTTGGTTAGCAAATATTTATGGCTTTGGAGAATTAGGCAACCAAGTTGTAAACATGGTGTTTAGAACTTGGTAAAAACATTGTCTTTGTTTGTAATCCTTCCTTTCATTTGCATTCGAACCCGCACACACATACACTCATTAGGTCTCTATTTTTCTTTTACTAGGCTAGCTTTGCCACAAGTTAAGCTCTTAGGGATGTCATTGGTTTGTTGGCATTTGTACTCCCGACCATCATCCCGGGGGTAGTTTGCATGTTTCAAAATTGTTTTGCAGGCATAACAAAGGGATCCATGAATTGATGACCAAAGAATTGCAAACAAACTCATTAACATCTCCAAAGTTTGAAAGACGCCGCTGTTTTCAACAAAATTCTGCAAGTGTTCAGAGATGTACAAGGAAGGAAAAGTTGATATTCAGAGATTCCATCAAATTCTCGTCCCAACGCATCCGAGATGGATTTGAAGACCCATACAAGGAGATATGGTAAGAACAATGGGCGCTGCGCGTTCTGAAATCAGTTGGGACAGATTGTAGCGCTGGAGTAAAATGGACGTAACTCTCTTGTTCGGAATCCGTTTTGGGCAAATGATGACTCGTTGGAAAAGAATTTTGTGCACCATGCACTGGAGCAAGAGTATGATACATATTTTGTTCTGTACGTAAAAGAAAAATTCGTGGAAAATGAGTAGCAATGAAGCACAACAATAAAGGTGATGATGGTGAGAAAAATGATTGGGACCAAGGCTTATTGACAATGAGAAGAGGTTGAAGGACACGCAAGGCAACGAAGGTGCAGAAGCATAAAGACGATCTTCATGCACATGGCAATAGGACTTCAAGAACTACAAGACAGTTCACCTTCTTCTTCTACGCTTAGCAACACGCTAAGCATGGGGGATGATTTGTGGGACGAAGAGAAACAAGCCACATGGAGTACAAAAATCATGGTCACCATAAGATGCTCAAGATTCTTCTTCCTCGCTAAGCACAATGCTTAAGCATGGGGGAGGCCACGCTACACTTCAATACAAGCATCGAAAGGGACGGTAACTCTCCCTCAACCTTCTCTTTGTCCTTCTCTTTTTAAATGCCTGTATATATATATATGCCATCGACGATAGGTTAGAAACCTTTGTTTATCTCTCTTATTAATAACATGGCTACTAGGAGGACAACCTAGTTTTGTTAGTTTTATTTTCAATAAATGAATCACCATCACTTTTGCGTGCACCACGATCATATCAATTGTGTATGTTTTTGCTTATGGAAAAGTGATGAAAGTTGCCGCCTCGTTTTACCTATATGATGTTGTGCATGACTCGACTATTTGCTCTCTATTAGACCCACATACATTTCATTGCTCTTTGATTTAAGTTTATGGATAACCCGATACCTTGTGTTGTTTTCATTAAAACTTAAATCTTATGCTATCTACATTCATGAATCTCCAACAAAGTTCTACCTACCAAAGCCTTTATACTTGTATGCTCTTTCATGATGAAACCTTTAGTTTGCAAACTTATATTTTGATGAGTTGGATTAGGATTGATTTTTGTCGTTGAAGGCTAAGAAGCTGGCCATTCCTTTGTGTAACTTTTTCATGCTAGCCCTTTTTGTCCATGCATTGTGAGTTTTCGCACTCGAAATTTCACAAACTTCGCTGGGCATCCACCCTAAACCAAAAATATATTTTTGTGATTACCTCCTTGACCACAAACCAATTTGAGTATGGAATAAATTTCTTGATGGAGATTCGGATATTCTGCAAAAAGATTATGGATTTTATACTTACTTTAGAAGACATTTTTTCCTCTCTTTTATGCTTGAGGATGAGCATCGTTCAAGCATGGGGAGAGGAGTTATCGCACCACCTCTAACTAGTGCTGAGTAAGTATTATGTTGCAAAAAGTTCTGAGGAGCAAAAAGAAAGAAAATGATGTTCAAAAAGAGAAAGGAAAAAGAAAGAAAAAAGAAAAAGAGAAGAATTAAAAAAGCAAGAAAAAGATCAAAAAAATAATAAAGGTGCTCATCGGTTCTTTTTGCTTCATAAATTCCCATGTGCATTGAAGATAAATCCATACTCAAATCTTCCAACGATGTGCAATCCGATAAAGAGAACTTCATTTGTGTCTCGGGATCTTCCTTTGCCACATGCACATGTCCACCTATCTAATTGTGTGTGTTTCATCCCTCTCTCTCTCTCCAACATTTATTTTCCATGGCCTTTTTGACAAGTCTAGCTAATTTCAATAGATCTCTCTCTTAGTTTGACAATATTTGAGATATAATGATTTGCTAGGATTGTTTTTACCTATCAAGCTCCATATAAGCCTTCCACTTTTATATATGAGTAGAATAGGTTGAAAATAATCTAGTATAGGCTTGAGCGACTTGATGAGATGAGTGTTTCCATGAGCTTTTGCAAGAGAATCTGACTTATGTTAGATATGCATCTTTATGAAAACTCTTCAAGATAGAACAAGGTAAAGGTCTAAAGTTGGCTTAAGTTCGAGAGCATTGCATTTATTTATTATTGTGGCTTGTTCTTTATTGCTAGTCTATCTTCCATAATGAAAAGTAGCCAGTCACAACTTGAACTTTAAATGCCAAACACTTGAAAGAGCAATGTGTCATGTTATGTATGACTAAGTGCAAGGAGGACATTGAAGGGCAACACTGATTTTCTGGGTAAGCAAAGATCCTGGACTTGCTCGAGGATGAGCAAGGTTTGAGCATGGGGGGATTGTTGGGGGGTCTTTAGTGGTACACCTTTAGTGCTATTTAGGTGGTGTTTTTGGCACTTGAAATAACCTCGTTTTCACATATGTGTTGTGTTTTGGAGCATGTTGTGTTTTTGCAGAAAAACGACCCAATTTGGGGCATTTATATTCAAAGCCCAAAACTAACTATAAGCCCAAAGGAATTGAGCCAAGCGGAGGGAGCCCAACCAATAGACCATGTGGGCTTTCATAGCCCAACTCGTGGTCCTAGGTGTCCATTTTCAATGAACCTGGCATAAGAGGCTTAAGCATGAAGGAATTGAAGATTTGAAAAGTTATCCACGAGATCAAGTCAACCTTAGAGATATTCGCACAACCCAGGACAGCATGATCTTTCGGTGCAGATTCGGAGATCTAAATGGCCTCTAATGACAAAACGTTGAATACCAAAGTTGTAGCTATCGCTGAGATCTTCGAATTGGATATATGGGAAGCATAATTTGGAATATGGAACTCAGAAATATGGCCCCCAAAATGCATGCTGCGCAAAAAGGTCTGAAATCAGACAGATTATCTTCCGATGCTGGTTTGGGGATCTTCCAAGGAAACTGATGCATATCAAAGCTGGAGATAATTTTGTGCTACACAAATTAGAATCTGAGTTTGCCCTATTTAGAGTATGGACATGGGAGATATGATGTTGGGATTGTAGAGTCACGAATTAGGAAAATCTGGGCGAGTCAAATCTTATGGAAACCAAGTTTGCTTAACTCCCAAGTAAGGATCTCGTGGAAGGGAAGGTGAAGCAAGCCCCAAGGCTCCCCTAGGGTATAAATACAACCCAGTAGGCACCCTCAAAAGGGGCAAGATTCAAATCTATTCACGAGAAGTCGACGCGAAGAGGGACACACGCTAAAAGAAGCCGACGGCCGCCACAAGTCCTCGAGGTTGCCTATGAGATGGCTTAGGCCATGCCCTACCCGCCATGGTTGGCCCTACGTGGTGAAGCCATGGCAGAGTTCTGGAGCCATGCCTTGAACTCATCAAGGCATATGTACATTCGATGGTGATATCAATCTACTTGTCTTGTTTACTTTGAGTGTCCACTAGGGCCATGCTTTCTCTCATATGTCTAACTAGCATATGATCTTAGTAGGCATAGATCTAATCGTGGTGATTAGTCTATGCCTTGTGGATAGATCTTAGTAGTGCGTAGGAAGTCGGCTTGATTATCCTCGTGTGGTGACAGCATGCGGGAGGGAAAAGGTCAAATGACTGTGTAATGTTGAGTAATATCGACGACGAGTACCATTGGAGTTGTTGTGCGGCCACCAAGAGGAGGAGCTTCGAGTAAAGAGCACTTGGTGGGTGTTTGAGGTAAAGCTTTGAGAAACCTTAGGCATTGACGTGCACCTCACAAGGGCACCCATGGGAATGTTCTTAGAGACGACTCTTTATCATGGTATAAGATTAGATTGGTTACCAATTTAGCCGGAGTTGCAACTAGAAGACAGTAGGCTTGTGCAACCTTTGGTCGTGTTATCACATGTCAGGTGGATGAGATTCATTCATAATATTCATATCAAACTCATGTTCACCCTCATATGCAATCTATGCTTATTGTTAGGATTAGATCCGTTTGGCTAGATAGAAACCCTTGGTAGTCCACTGTCGATCCACAGATTGATAAACGTTGGGGAATATTCTAAGGGAAGAGCTATGATGATCCATGCGCTTGCGGTTCAAAATTGGCGTGTCTACGGACCGTCAACACCCATTAGGATGCCGCTACTGGTGGGGCCTTCCTCAACCTCACTGTTACTCAAGCCACGGCCCTAGTCGAGAGGATGGTCGCAGTTGACGGTCCTTGCATGCTAAATCCGACCGTCAATATACTCACTTTATAAGGATGTACTATACACTTACTAGCATATATCTTTATAAATAATCTAGTTCCACTTGTATGGTAGCATTATGTCTTTACAGGACACAAGGACTACAACAGAGAGTAAAACATGCTCAAACGATGGTGAACATGTCACACAGATACTACTCCGCGAGCACAAGGACAAGAGGGCCCACCTATCAGTCATACATGGGCCAAACTCGCGGGAACCGACCATAGATGGAACCCTGGACCCACATGTCATACACCAGAGGAAGGAGCGTGGGAGAATCCCCCGCCAGGGTTTGGCCGAACCAGGATGGGTTCTGTTGGCGCCAACGCTTCCCACCTCTTCCCCTTCGCGCCAAGAGATGTTACCATCTGAGGATGCCCGAGATTCGTCCCCCCTAGTATAAATAGGGGGTTAGGAGGCATTCTTCAACACACACTTATGCTCAAGAGCCTCTCTCTCTCTCACTCTAAGTAGTACTTTGTAGTCCTTAAGCTGGTGGAGCTCAAGCTAGGCTTAGCACAGTAGTATTCAGAGTCGTCTTTGGGCCGTTGTGAGATGTAACCTTCGGCCTTCGGTACGGTCTTTGTATAATTTGTCGGTATTTATATAAGTATGGATTTTTATCTAAATGCTATTCTTGTAGTGTTTATTTCATATTCATGCCTTATCATGAGTTATACATTGTTTATGCATAGGCTAGTCGATCTAAGCTACGACACCGGTTTGTTGTTCCTTCAGGATTGATCTAGTTCAATGTTTCCTTGGAGGACTAGGGTAGTTCTCTCCTACATGAACATTGTGCTTGTTGGTTGCTCTTAATGATAAATCTCCACCGACAACATGGATATAAAAGAATAATAAAAAGAATAAACATAGGTTGTTTACTAACGAATTCCACTAGTTTTGGTGTATATGTGCTTGCAGGAACGAAGTGGCAAAATCTGAGCAAAAGTGGGCCTAGGGCCAGGTCGCCCGACCCCATCAGGTCGATCGACCTGGACCCAGGCCCAATCCAGCCCATCTTTCCTCCATGCAGAAGAAACACACCTAAAAGAGATCTCAACCATTGATTCTATGACGGTTCAAACCAAGGGCAAGTGATGAGCTACCCATGGATTGAAGGGCCCACATCTAAATTCAACCGTACTCATTTCAAGCATACCCACCTGTAACCGACCTTAGGGCCAACAGAGCAGTCACTCAGAAGAAACTGGGCCCGAGAGGCGGCAACTCTAGGTCGGACGACCCCCCTTAGGTCGGCCGACTTGAGCCCGCGCCGAAAACTGTCCTCCCTTGACCAGTAACGTCCAACTACCTTCAGGAGCAGATCCAGGCCGTGCACGACCTAGGACAATGGATCCTAGGGTCGGCCGATGCCAGGGGGTCGGCCGACCAAGGCCCACCTCCAAACCGCCTGAGCTTCTTCGTACCGACTCCAAACCGCCTCGACACGCTATAAATACTTGAGTTCGGGGCAGAGCAAATCATCATTGACGGTCCAGGATCCATGGGATTCCTCATGGGCCATAGTCCCGTTAGGAAATTGGGCCGGCAACTCTGACTGATACAAGGAAGGAGCGTACAGAATAAGGAAACTAGTCGGGTACTAGGAAACAACCCGGCCTACTCATGTTAGGACTCTGTGTATTGTATTCGACTAGGAGTTTGTATTTCTTGCCTTGTAGACCCTGTCTCCTGAGTATAATAAGGTGAGGCAGGGACCCCTTGTAAAATCATAACCATCAATACGAGAAGATCCACCATACAGGACGTAGGGTATTACGCTCTCTACTCGAGGCGGCCTGAACCTATCTAAATCATCTCGTGTTCACCATCGTGCTTCTGGTTCCGGCGAGGCCCTCACGAACAACTCGACTACTTAGGGACTCCCCATAGTAGGCTAGCCGGTATAAAAAACCGAGAGCTGGCGCGCCAGGTAGGGGCTCTCGTCGAGAATCGTTCAGCAAGCTCGATGGCACCAGTCATCTTCAACCGTGACGGCGACATGGCGTTCGAGAAAGGCGCCACCTTCGTCTTTGGCTCCTGGGTCTGCACGGCGGACGGCGCGGGCAACTTCGACCGCGTCCTTAAGTTGCCGACTCCGGAGCAACTCGCCGACAAGCTCGACGAGATCGCTCCCCTGGGTCCAAATACAACTCGGGCTCGGGGAACCTCGGGTTCGAACTCGATTCGGACTCAAGGAACCACCACTCCTAGCTCGATTCCAACTCGGGCTGGAAAAATTCCGAAGCGGGCCAAGCGATCCGAGTCGGTTTCTGAACCATCGGTTATGCCAAAATCCGCCAATTCAAAAATCCAGAAGAAAAGGGGTCCAACCACTATTAAGCATGAGGCTGACACTCCGAGCCAATATCCCTTTGGACTCGCGGGCTCCACCTCTGCTTTCCCGGTGGCGTCCTCAAAACAACTCCGATCTCTGGTCGAATTCAACGAACTTCCCCTAAACAGGAAACAAGTCAGACTCGTCATCACTTCAACCCTCGAAGGACGATTTGTTCACTGGCCGGGACGCAAGCCAATGCTTGGAGCAACACCACAGGAGGGCCTGGACATGTCTCGCATCATCGCGTGCATCGATCCACTCCTGTTTCAACATGGGCAACCCTTGAATTCTTCAAGCAGCCGCGGCTCAACTGTCCCAGTAACTTCAAGCACAGGAAGCTACTCGCCAGGACGTCAAGCCATGGTGATCATCGCCCAGGAACAAGAAGTCTCCAACGACGAGCCAACTGTGGAGAACGAAGCTGAAGCTGACCGTAACCGACGTAGGGAGCAAAACGCTGCCCGCGCAGAACGTCGCCGCCGCCTCGGCCGTAGGCTACCTCCACAAGACCTCAACGCCAAGTTCAAGCAAGTCACCGGTCAAGATGTCTACTCCAGCGCCGCAGCCAACATCATGGCAGTCGTCACAGAGTTGGGACAGATGCCTGAAACTCCTGAAATCCTCAGGATGAAGACAATGCTCGAGACATCGGCCATCTAGCATGACGCAGTCAACCCGGCGAAGACTATCACCCGAGCACCAAGCCGCCAGGCAAGCAGCCGACATACTGAAGTTGGAAACCGAGGCAACCAGTCCCACCACCCGAGCAAAGAACAACGCCAACGAAACGAGGGAGGCATGGTACTCGGCGGCGGAGGTCGTAACCACGGCACCGGACCAAGCAACCGCAAAGTTCAGCAGAGCCACTTCGGCGGGCGTGACGGCAACCAGAACAGCGACGGACGCCCCGGCAATCACGACAACAATAGGGATCTGCGACAACAATTGCCACCCAGGGACGCACGCACCATCATCCCATCACGGGCGCGGGATCGCGAAGAACAAGAATGCCGCAGACGCCAGGAGTACGACCAAGTCTACGGGGCGCCGGGTCAGGATCACCACAACCTCCACAAGTACGAAGGGTTCTCGGTCTTCTCAGACCGCATCCGCGCTACTTCCTGGCCCGACAAGTTCAAACCAGCTCATATCGATAGATATGACGGGAAACGCGATCCCGAGCAGTGGATTCGCATCTACTACTCGGCAATCAAGGCGGCAAGGGGCAACACCGACACCATGTGCACCTATCTCCCAGTAGTCCTCGACCAGGCCCCACTGACCTGGTTAGAAGGGCTCAAGCCGGGCTCCATCGACTCCTGGGATGAGCTTTGCAAGGCTTTCATCAACAACTTCCAGGGTTCATGGCAGAAGCCGGGTACTCGCTTTGACCTAGCCCAGTGCAAACAGGGCCAGAACGAGTACCTGCGCAGTTACAACCGAAGATTTTGGGAGAAGCGCTCAACCTGTGCAGGCCTATCCGACCAAGATGTCATTGATTGCTTCCACGGCGGCCTCACAGACCCCGTGCTGCACCTCGACTTTGGAAGGAACAGGCCAAAGACACTAGAGCAGATGCGAGACCTCGTCAGTCGCTGGTTAGACGCTGAAGACCTGCAGCGTGAAAGATTCAACTGCAACAAGTCGGGAGGAGACCGCAACAACAACAACAACGACCATAACAAGGGCAAGCAAGTTAACAAGGGCAAGCAAGTTGACAAAAACTACTCGACAAGCAGTGCCCTTTCCACCCAAAGGATAAGCACTCAAGCAGGGACTGCTGGTCGCTCAAGAAAGCGTTCTCAGCAGAGGGTGCCTCCCAAACCAAACAACCCTGACAACAAAGGAGACAAGGGTGATAAAGACACCGGCTACCAACAAGCCGACAAGGTGGTCAACGTCATCTTTGGGGGAATTACTCAGTCAGAATCAAAGCACAAGCAAAAGCTTATCCAGCGCGAGATTGCTTGCATTGAGCCTACCATCCCTACCATCCTGAAGTGGTCAGAAGTACCAATCAGATTCTCTCGCGATGATCAATGGACCAACATCAAGAACCTGGGGCGGTACCCCCTAGTACTTGACCCTGTGGTAGCTGGCGCGCGACTCACAAGAACATTGATCGATGGCAGAAGTGGACTCAACATCCTGTTCACCAAGACGCTGAAAAAGATGGGTTTGGACATCCCCAACTTGCTCCAGCCCACCGACTCACCCTTCTACGGCATCGTTCCTGGCAACGCTGCCATGCCCCTCGGCCACGTATCACTTCATGTTACATTTGGTACCGAGGCCAACTACAGGACCGAGTACATTACATTTGAGGTCGCCGACTTCGAATCATCGTACCACGCGATCCTGGGAAGACCTACTCTGGCAAAGTTCATGGCGATTCCACACTACATCTACCTCGTCTTGAAGATGCCAGGCCCTAAGGGGATTCTATCCCTAAAGGGTGACCTGAAGACCTCCTATGATTGTGACACCGAGGCAGTGACGATTGCTGCAAGCATGCAGCAACCGAGCCAGGCAGCAATCGTAGCAGCTATGGCGAAACAACTCGGCGAGGCTGAGTTGGACATCCCAACAAAAAAGCCAGCCGTGTCAAACATGAAGCCCTCCCAGGAAGTTCCAATCAAGGCAATCGACCTAGGGACGGGCGACCCCTCCAAGACGGTGCTGATCGGCGCTGACCTGCCTACCAAATAGGAAAGCGCGCTCACCAACTTCTTACGGGACAACCGTGACATCTTCGCATGAAAGCCATCTGACATGCCGGGAGTCCCAAGGGAGTTGGCTGAGCACAAACTCAACGTTGATCCTACCGCCAAACCGAAGAAACAACGCTTACGACGCTTCGCCCAGGACAAGAAGGAAGCCATCCGTTCGGAGCTGGCGAAACTATTAGCAGCCGGGTTCATTAAAGAGTTGTTCCACCCTGACTGGCTCGCTAATCCTGTCCTAGTCCGCAAGAAGAACAACAACAAGTGGAGGATGTGTGTCGATTACACCGACCTGAACAAGCACTACCCAAAGGATCCCTTCGGGCTACCTCGCATTGATCAGGTGGTGGACTCCACAGCTGGCTGCTCTCTACTCTGTTTCCTGGATTGCTACTCGGGCTATCATCAGATAAGCCTACATAAAGACGACCAGATCAAGACGGCGTTCATCACTCCGTTCGGCGCCTACTGCTACACTACAATGTCCTTTGGACTCAAGAACACAGGGGCAACATATCAGCGTGCAATTCAGAGTTGTCTCAAGGCTCAGATTGGCCGCAATGTGGAAGCCTATGTTGATGACGTCGTCGTCAAGATAAAGAACCCGGATAATCTCATCGACGACCTGTCCGAGACCTTTGCACATCTCAGGGAATTCCAATGGAAGCTCAATCCTACCAAGTGTGTGTTTGGCGTGCCCGCAGGAAAACTGCTGGGCTTCATAGTCAGCCACCGGGGAATTGAAGCTAATCTCGAGAAAGTCACCGCTATTACATCCATGGCGCCTCCAAAATCCCTCAAGGACGTTCAGAAGCTGACTGGATGCATGGCGGCCCTCAACCGATTCATTTCAAGGCAGGGTGACAGAGGATTACCTTTCTTCAAGCTCCTCAAAAAGCAAGACAAGTTCGTATGGACTCCAGAAGCTGATGCGGTGTTTGAATATCTCAAGAAATTTCTCCAGTCACCACCAGTACTGACTGCACCAGCTGATCAGGAACCACTGCTCCTCTACATCGCAGCAACAACTCACGTCGTGAGTACTGCTACCATAGTCGAGCGGGAGGAACCCGGCCATGTATACAAAGTACAGCGGCCAATTTACTTCATCAGCGAGGTGCTTTCAGAATCAAAAGTGCGATACCCCCAGGTCGAGAAGCTATTATATGCTGTCTTGATCACATCTCGCAAGTTGCGCCACTACTTCAACGCTCACCGGGTTGTTGTAGTCACCTCTTTCCCAATTGGCGACATCCTCCGCAACCGGGATGCGACAGGGCGAATCTCCAAATGGGCGGTCGAGTTGGGCTCTCACGCCATCGATTTCGTCCCACGAGCTGCCATCAAATCTCAAACCCTGGTGGACTTCGTTGCTGAGTGGACAGAAATACAACACGCAGTACCAGAAGAACCTCTCGAGCATTGGATCATGTACTTCGACGGATCATTGAAGCTTGAAGGGGCCGGTGCAGGAGTACTACTCATATCTCCAAAAGGCGATCAGATCAAATATGTGCTCCAAATCCTCTGGAAAGCCACCAACAATGAAGCCGAATATGAAGCTCTACTGCACGGGCTACGCCTGGCTGCTTCCCTTGGCATCAAGCACATGGTGGTGTACGGCGACTCCTCTGTGGTGATCAATCAAGTCAATAAAGATTGGGACTGCACCAAGGAGAACATGGATGCATACTGCATGGAGGTGCGAAAACTCGAGAAGCACTTTCATGGGCTCGAATTTCATCACGTCATCAGAGACAACAACATGGCTGCTGATGCACTTTCAAAGCTGGGTTCCCACCGAGCGCAAGTACCAGGCGGCGTTTTCGTCCATGAGCTGTTACAACCATCCATCAAGGAGCAGGAAGTACAGCCGACTACAACACCACCCCATCAGCAAGTCATGGTGATTACACCCGAGTGGACAAAGCCCTTCATCGAGTACATACTACACCAAAGGGAGCCCGAAGATAAGGTGGAGGCTGAGCAAGTTATCAGGCGAAGCAAGCACTACGTAGTAGTCGGGTCCACCCTCTTTCGACGTGGCGCATCATCCGGAGTCTTGATGAAGTGTGTCACTCCAGAAGCCGGATGGGAAATCCTTGAAGAAATCCATGGTGGGATCTGTGGCAACCATGCCGCTCACCGCACGATCGTCGGCAAGGCTTTCCGGTCCGGGTACTATTGGCCATCCGCTGTGGCCGATGCAGAAGAAATCGTGAAGACTTGCCAAGGCTGCCAATTCTTTGCCTGGCAAGCTCATGTCCCCACAACAGTCCTCAACACCATACCGCCCTCTTGGCCCTTCGCATGCTGGGGGCTCGATATGGTTGGACCACTCAAGACTGCGCCAGGAGGTTTTAAGTATCTCTACGTGACGATCGACAAGTTCACTAAGTGGATTGAAGTCAAGCCGCTGGTCAACGCTACAGCAGCAAAGGCGGCCAAGTTCATCCAAGACATTGCTCATCGTTTCGGCGTCCCAAATCGCATTATCATTGACCTCGGCTCAGAATTCACAGGGAGCGAGTTCTTTGATTTTTACGACAACCTGGGAATTGAAGTCCGCTACGCATCAGTGGCGCATCCACAAACCAATGGACAAGTTGAAAGAGCTAACGGCCTCATACTTCAAGGTCTCAAGCCAAGGCTCTATGAACCACTCAAAAAGTACGGCGGCAAGTGGGTGCAAGAATTGCCAGCCGTGGTATGGGGGCTCAGAACCCAGCCCAGCCGCGTGATGGGGCAATCACCCTTCTTTCTGGTCTACAGCTCAGAAGCAGTACTCCCGGTAGACATCGAGTACAATGCTCTAAGAATTCAAAACTACACGGAGGAAGCAGCAGAGCAAAGTAGGGCAGAGGATGTGGACATGCTAGAAGAGGCGAGGCTAGCCACGTTGATCAGGACAACCACGTACCAGCAAGGACTCAGGAGGTATCATGACCAAAACATCCAAATGCGGTCATTTAACATTGGTGATTTGGTTCTTCGGAGAATTCAGAGTACAAAAGATCAGCACAAGCTGTCCTCTCCTTGGGAAGGTCCGTTTATAGTATCAAGGGTCATCGGTCCGGGTACTTATCAGCTACAACGGGAAGACGGAACAGAGGTGCCCAATGCTTGGAACATTGAGCACTTGCGGCGTTTCTACCCTTAAAGAAGTTATTAGAGTTTTTTCAAGAGTCAATAAAAGTCAGTCCTTTCTATGTACTGATATCGGCTTGTTAGCCCAATAATAATAAAGTGTCAATATTTCATTGTCTTCAAGCTTGGAATTCAGATACAATCTTACAAATTTGAATCACCCAGGGTTGTTTAAAAACAATCCAGAAAAGGGCTGCATTCAAACAAGCCATCTACCTTCTGTTCCACACAGAAGGATCGGGCGCATTCATTTTTGACTCATCCCGGGTTGTTTAAAAACAATCCAAAAAAGGTTGCGTTCAAAAAGCCATCTACTTTCTGTTTCACACAGAAGGATCGGGCGCACTTATTTATGAATCTAGTCGGGTTGTTTAAAAATAATCCAGGAAGACTACATTCAAAGGCCATCTACTCTTTGTACCACACAGAGAGATCGGGCGCACACAACCAGATAAATAGATACTTTTTGTTAATAAAACATTAAGTATTTACATCTGATACCAAGTTCTTTACAAAGGGTTTTCTTACAAAAGAGGCTCTAGAACTTAAGACGAGATACAATTTTCTCTACGGTGTCCTTCTCCTCCTCCATGTAGGTATCATACATGGCCCGGGTACAAGCCGGATTGATTCTTCCTTCAGTAACACCTAACGGCTGTGAAGGGAACCATGACCGGACAACCCCGAGTACTTGCTTAGTACACGAATGGGCGATCCGTTGGCAATACACCTTCACCTGCCCAGGAGTTGCTCGAAGGCGATCAAGGAGAGGAGGAGCAACACTTCCTGCGGGTACTTTGGCATATACATCAACCAAAGGCAGGGCGGCTTCTTTCCAAGACTCAATTTCCGCGCCTCGACGATTGACTTCTACGCGAAGAGCCTGGATTTCAGCCTCTTGGTTGCTGATCTTGGTCAGGTCTTCAATGAGTTGGGCATCGGGATGTCGGCGCATCTTTTGCTCTTCCGCAAGATCCGCCATACATTCCGTTTCCCGCCGCTCTGCCTGGTTTGGGCGCTCTTGCTCCCGATAAAAGCGGTTCTTCATATCAATGAACTCGCCCTTTAGAGCTTCAACGCGCTTCTCACTCTCTGCAGACAACACATCATATTCTATTCATTATATGATCTACGCAGACAGAGAAGAAGTACTCGGTGTACACACCTGAGAGTTTTTGTCGTAAAGATTTATTCTTTTCAACGACGTCATCGCACTGGTCTTGGTACAAGTTAATTTTCTTGTACGCCTCATCCAGTTCTCAACGCAATTGGGCACGTTCTTGGTCCCAGGCTGCTTGCCCCTTGGCCAGATCGGCTGTGGTTTTTTCGGCGCGGGCGATCAACTTGCTGGCTCTCCGAAGCATCTCAGATTTCTGCTGAGATCGTACAAGTATACTCTACATCCAGAATAAAGGAGGCAGGGTTGATCAAAGTACAAACGAAATAAGTATTTACAATACTACGCTATTTTTACTAACCTCTGTGAGCTTGGAGAGTTGTTTGTATAGCTCGGCGGCTTTCTCCAGATCTCCGTGGTCAACTTCCGAGTTGAATAGAAAGGCTTCTTCATCTTCATTTGCGTTAACGCCGGGTGTGCCAGTGAAGATCTGGAATGGCTCTGGTGAAGGCTCGCGGGGTTTCTTCTGTTCCCGGATGATTTCTTCGATGTTTGTCTCCTTCTCCAGGCTTGTTGCGGCGTCCAGCTCCGCAGTCCGCAGGCTCGCCATACGGATACTTTCTGTGGCTCTGGGCCATGATCCAGAGGCCGAAGTACCCGGAGCGGCTTGTTCTGGGACATGGGCAGGCGGTGTGACGTTGTCGCTTGGTGCTTGGGAGTGGAGCTGTGGAGATGCCTGGGGGCTTGGTCCTTCTCCTCCTCCTGTTTCCATGATTGGAGTCTTTGGTACATCTGTCAGGGCAGGAGTAGGCGGACGGCTGCATAACAACTGACGATTAGCAATGTTCGCATTTCAAAATTTGGCTCCATTCAGTTGGGTGATTTACCTGGCAAATTCCATGTTGAATTCAGGTTCATCCACAATGAAGTCAAAACCGCCAGACGGGTTGTCTTGAGATCCTTGAGGCTCTTCCGACTGAGCGGTTCTTCTTGTTGAGGATTCTGCAATCATACTTTCAATTCAGAAAACAACTCGGCAAGAGGCAAGAACTAAGATTTTTTGCAAATAAGACAATTGGGGTACCTTGGGTAGAGATGAATGCAGTGGGATTCCCACTGGAATCTCCACATTGGTTTCAGGCTCTGCTTCAAGTGCCTCTGCTTCATCAAGAACAGTATCTGATGATTTCTTCAACAAAGGAGACACTTTCTTCTGCAGAGCCCGTTTCTTCTTAGGGATTGGTGGACTTGGGGCATCTTTAGCACTAGGTCTTTTCAGGCCTGATCCTCCTTGCCCGAGTATTTTCCCAGGAGGTGGTCGGGGTGTATCATCATCAGAAGAGGATCCTTCCTCCAGAGTTATCTCGTCCATATCTGGTGCTGCCTTTTTCTTCCCTTTCCCTGAACTTTCAGCAGTTTGCTGGGACGGGGGAGATCCAGGCAACCCGGATTGGTTCTCTGCTACTTCCGGAGGTGAGGAAGCAAGTCTGGTCCGCAATTCCTGGCATTGGATAACACAGCAATTGGTTAGTTGTCAAGAAGCAAGAAGGTGTATATCATAATTGATATTCGAGTTGTTTTCGAGCTTACCAATGACAAGGGACGACTTGCCGAGTACTCGGGTACCCGGCGTGGTAGATCCTGGGCATCCATGAAAAGTGCCTGGACGCGGACGGCGACTTCATCTGCCGATAAATCGCTGGTCGAGATCCTGGTCGGGTCTTCGGGGCCAGTATATTCATAGCCAGCGTGCACCCGCTTCTGGTAGGGTTGTACGCGCCGGCGCAGAAAAGAACTGGCGATCCCAATGGCGGTTAGGCCTTGATCCTTCAGAGCAGCGATCATCTTTATAAGCCTGGCAATTCCATCAACCTTATCCCTATCGAGGGATTCATTCCATGAATCTTGCGGCCGAGGCAGATGACCGGTGTGTTTGGACAGCCTCGGGGGCTGATTCTCCACATAAAACCACTTGTCATTCCAGTCTTTTATGGAGTCATTCATCTTGAAGTCGAAGTAGACATTCTTCATCCCCTGACGAAGCTGAAATCCAGCACCCCCGACTACTTTGTCTGGGGTGGATTTCACACGGAAGAGACAGCGAAAAAGATTGAAGTGGGGATCGATCCCCAAGAAGGTTTCGCAGAGATGAATAAAGAGGGAGATTTGAAGAATGGAATTGGGATTGAGATGAATCAGTTCTAATTTGTAGTAGGAGAGAAGCCCTCGGAGAAAATCATGAGCGGGGAGGGCGAATCCGCGTTCATAAAAAGCAACAAAAACCACGATTTTGTGGATTTCTTCAAAAGGCCAGGCCTTACCAGCATCGGTGCGCCAACAGGAGATTGATTTATCCAGAAGATAGCCTTGCTCTACAAGACCCTGCACCATCTCGTCTGTCGCCTTTGATGGCTTCCAGGCAAGAGCCGGCACAGGGGAGTTCTTGAACACCGGCATATCTGTGATTGGGATCTTAGATTTCTTTTTGCTCGTGGCGGTTTTGCTCATAGTAGGCTTGCTGGAAGCAGGTTTCCGACCCATCTTGCCAGACGAGACCCTGGATTGACTCTCGGACGCGGCTTGAATGGATTGGGGATTGCACGTGGAGGCGACAAGAGTTTGCAGATTTCAGTTGTGAAAATGACGGCGGCGGGGAGGAGAATACGAACGGTTCACCCTCTGTCTTATAAGATTGAAGTGGTAACCCTAAGCGTGTTTTCCGTAACCCGTTTTCCAAAATATGCCAACACTTATGTTTTCGTGGTTACAAACCAGATGCGTATTTGTGCGGCCATTTCCTAACAAGCTAGGTCATTTTTCGATGAATTTTTCATTCTCGGGGGCTGATGGTTAATAGGATTTATTTCCACATCAAAGAATATACATATTTCAACAGAAGTCTTTAAGCTTATTGTCATCTGCTTTAAGCTTGGGGGCTGGGGGGAATAGTATATTTCTTTTGGAAAGTTTTTTCAATAAAGACCCTGGAATTGTTTTAATCCTTGAAAACATTTCTTAGGCTCGGGGGCTAGACCCATAATGGGTCCATCTTTTTTCAAAAGCTGAACACCATTATAGTAAATGGGAAAGTTTTTGCATCAATCTTGGTTCATGAACCAAGGCCCGGGGGCTGGCTGCAAAAGAAGTCGGCAAAGGAGCACATCATGTTCACTTCTGAAGGTTTTCAACAAGCAAGACGACGAGGAAACAACTCGGCTGATGCTGAAACTGTTGAGAAACAACCCGGCAGGCGTGAAGACATGAAGACGCTCGGGGGCTTGACGGTCCAGGATCCATGGGAGTCCTCATGGGCCACAGTCCCGTTAGGAAATTGGGCCGGCAACTCTGACTGATACAAGGAAGGAGCGTACAGCTTAAGGAAACTAGTCGGGTACTAGGAAACAACCTGGCCTACTCATGTTAGGACTCTGTGTATTATATTCGACTAGGAGTTTGTATTTCTTGCCTTGTAGACCCTGTCTCCTGAGTATATAAGGTGAGGCAGGGACCCCTTGTAAAATCATAACCATCAATACGAGAAGATCCACCATACAGGACGTAAGGTATTACGCTCTCTACTCGAGGCGGCCTGAACCTGTCTAAATCGTCTCGTGTTCACCATCGTGCTTCTGGTTCCGGCGAGGCCCTCACGAACAACTCGACTACTTAGGGATCCCCCATAGTAGGCTAGCCGGTATAAAAAACCGACAATCATCGAGCAGGAGTGAAGATTCAAGGTGAAGCACTCCTTATATCTTAGAGTAGGAATAGGGAGAGAGTGAGGGAGAGTCTGGAGGAGTCCCGGCGTGTCGGCGACTCTCCACTTGTACCTCGGTGGATACGAGCTTCTAGTAAGTACCCGGGATTTCAGCTAGGTATTTAAGTCTGAGGTATAGAAAGTTGAGTTCTTTATTTTGCTTATGGGTTCATTGCTTTATTTATAAAGTATTCTAATCTCTGATCATGGTTAGGATAGCCAATATTATCTTAAGCGTGGTGCTTAGGTGCATATCTGCCCTCGTTTGCCTCTCAACCCCATGGATTAGTAGAGGTAGGCGTAGAGCTGTATGCCAGCAATTTCCTAGAGGTCTAGGATACCCCGGTGCCCTAAGCAAGCATAGGAGAACTCCCTTCACTATATTCCTAGCTTAGTGCTAAGTTATCCTCTCTACCCAGCCTTTATATAAACCCGATCGATTCGGTCAACTATAGCGATTAGACAAGGCATTCACGATCCCTGTAGATTCGATACCTGGTTTACTCTCGGGTGAAAGCTACTTCGACAATCATGCGCTTGCGGACTTTTTGTTTGCCACTGCTGGTGTCAACAAGCTTTCTGGCGCCGTTGTTGGGGAACGGTAGCTGTTGTCTAAGATCTAAGGTTGCCGTTTATCTTTTATTTTATTTCTTTTGTTTTTGTTTTCAACCATGGATTCCACCCAAATTCATGAGTTCTCTGCTCCAAAGGGCGAATTATTGGAGCCGCACCCCTTGTCAAATCCTATATTAACAGATAGCTATGAACTTCATCCTGCCTTCATAGCTATGGTTCAGGACAAATCCTTCTCAGGAAGTGATGGTGAAAACCCATACCGTCACTTGCATGAATTTGAGCTACTCTATTCGTGTCTGGTCATATCTGGCATGACACAGGCAACGATTAGATGGAAGCTCTTCCCGTTCTCTCTCAAAGAAAGGGCAAGGAAGTGGTATGACCATACCGTTAGGCCAACGAACGGTGAATGGGAAAAGTTACGGGACAAATTTTGTCTAGAATACTTCCCTGTTCACCGGATCTGTGCACTCCGGAAGGAAATCATTAACTTCCAACAAAAAAGAGAAGAAAACCATCGCAAAAGCATGGGACCGGTTCCAGGACTCGTGTCTGACCGGGACAGATCTAGGCTTCCCAGACTATATGCTTATGCAGCATTTCTGGTCTGGGTTGAATAGTGAAGATGCCCGGTACATTGACATAGCAGCTGGAGGATCATTCCTACAAAAAACCCCGGTTAGAGCAAAAGAGGTCCTGGCAGCAATTCGGGAAAATTCCCCTGCTGACGCTAATGAAACTGAGAAAGAGGACCCGCAAGTAGAACTTACCTTACCCGTAGACTTGCCCAGTCCAAACCCAGTTCCTGAGACCCCACCCGTTGAAGAGGAGGAAACTCAAACTCTCATATTACCTTTTGATTTCGAGGAAGATCTCTTTGAAGATTTTGGGAATACCTCGAACTACACAGTGCAGAAAAGACCTACGGTAGAGACTCCTTCCATTCAGTTGGAGACAAAATTCCTTAACGAAACCGTGAGGGAGCTCATTTCCATCCTAAACACAGAATGGTCAAATGAAGTTGAGTCTTCTTCCGAAGTCATTTGGATCAACTCACCTTCACAAACCATTCGAGGTTTTGTAAGCAAGGTGGCCGTAGAGATCCTTTACAATCCAACTGTTGGGGCCAATATCATGTACAATTCTTTCACACACATCCTTGGATGCAGTAGTAAACTGACCCCAACACCCAAGCCACTTAGAAACCCTCAGGTCGCATTCTCTTGAGTCTCGGTCTAGAACAAGACTTTCTTCTCAAACACAATGGGATACAGATGGCTATGGACTTTTACGTCTTTGAGACATCAGATATTGACCTCTGTTGGTATTTCTTACGGTCGCAGATAAATCCGCAAGCGCACGGATACCGTTGTAGCTTTCACACGGAAGTATTCATGGTATCGAATCCACAGGGAACGTGTGTATTAATCTTCTAACTAGATCGTCCAATGACAACAAGAGAAATGATGGCGAGGGCAGAGAGGATTTCTATGGTTAAGGACCTTGATGAAGGATAAGCTCAACGTCTATAGTTTACTTACTTTGGGCACCGGGGTATCCTAGGCCTCTAGGAAATTGCCGGCCAACAGCTCTACGCCGTACCCGAATGGCGAGGATTACAAAGGACGGACAGGGCTGTCACCACCTGCCGCCTACCTCTGAATACGTGGGGCTACGAGGCAAACAAAGGTAACTTCTAGCCCAGACACCACGTCTATGCTATCAATTACTACTTTAGTCTTGTTCCTAGACCAAAGTATTCACTAAGCATTCACAAATGATTAATGAACGATGAACCCGCAAGCAACTATAGAATGGAACTTACTTAATCAAGAGAACTCAATACCATAAGAGATCACCAACACTTACTAGAAGAAGGAAGCATCCGTCGAGGTACAAGATCGGGGAAGAGTGCTGACAGTCCCGGCACTTCCCCTGGACTACCCCTCACTCTCTCCCTATTCTCTAAATACTACACTGGAGTAGAGCTTCGCCTTGGAGTGGAGCTTGTAGCTTCTCAATCTTGTGTGTGTTGAGAGTGAGGGGTAGGGGTTTATTCATAGTGTGAAAGATGCCTTGGGAGAGTGGAGATCCTCCCTAGGTCCTAGGGAATATTCCCCTCCCTATTCTCCCCTTGTGCCATTTGTCCCATGGAACCAACGTTGCAGAGTCGGTCGTCCGAAGGAATAGCGCACGGCGATTCTGCCCAGCGCGTGTGCTTCCGACGGCAAATCCTGGGCGTTCTCACCTCCTCGATCCACATGAAGGCGTGCTGACCAATCTGCTGCCGCCACGTCGCCCTGGCTTGGTCTCCGCTCGCATGTGCGTGCATGCTCCAGGGCGCCTGGGCAGCCCGCGTGGCCAACGGGAGCTCGCCACCTGCCCCCTGTGCGCATGTGCTGCACAGCTGCCCTGCTGATGCTAAGCCGAATACTGGCCTGCAGGCCTTGTCCGCCTGCATGAAAGTTGGGCCCCGCCTGGGCCCTGTCCGGCCTGCATGGCCCATGGGTCCCACAGCTGCAGCGCGTGGTCGCAGCTTGGGCGCAGCAGAGCTGCTGGCCTCGGCCGAATGGCCCTGCTGCCTGGCCTATTACCTACGTCGGCTGCCTGGGGTCTCCCCTGTGCTTGCAGGCCACGTGAGATCACCAGGGCATGGTGACCTGGTGTGGGTCCCGCCCAGGTGGGCCCCCTTTTGTAGTGGTCCATTATATTTTGTCAGGTTTATATCTTCTCGATCCGTGCCCCAAATAATACAAGTAATATAACATTTGGAAGTGTTTGGACACGATCTTCACAATGGTATAGTCCAAATAGGCATCTGAGGTACTTTGTGATAATGATATTTATTTCTCATTTCAAGCCTATAATGCTCTTTCCTACATGACAGAGTAAAACACCAACACTCGTGGAAATCGTTTGTAATAAACCCTATCACTATGTTTGGTGTTTTATATTTCATATATTTTCTGCAGGAATTGACGACCAAAAGTGGTACTTAAGGACCGTCAACAAGCTCCCCCACACTTAGCCTTTGCTCGTCCTCGAGTAAAGTTTAGGGACTAAGGTGGAACAACATGACTCCAACTGATATGATGCAAGCATATAAGTTATTCCAAAACTTACCTGCACTTGTGAATTTTGAAGTGTCTATCATGCCATCTTGGGTGGTTGAGGAACGGAACGACTTTGATTCAAGTCATCTCAACTCTTCTGTTAAGTAACTTGGGTTTTTGATAAATTTTCAGAAACATAACCTTACCTAGCTCCTCAAATGATTCTCTTAGATCGCTCAAGTGTATAATTCCTCACCAAGGCATTATTTTTCCCTCTTTCACCCTACTTCTAAATGGCTTATGTGTAGCTCAAGGTAGGAGTAAAGTTAGGGCATACTTGCATCACATATATTGCAGAGTCAAAGAGCGGATCCAAGAAGAAAACTAATCATACAATCTGATCAAGATGTGCATGTGTGTGGAACAATGGAATTGTAGCTCCTTTTTGTATGATCTCTCTCCTATTGAAAATATTTTGAGAACATGGCTATCTATATTTTTTTTCATGATACTTGGGCCTTCATGTGCCCATATTTTTTTTCTACTTTTTTTTTGCTCGGACCTTCATGTGTCCATATATTTTCTTCTATAGCCCATGTCTCTTTTGCAATGGATATTTGGAGAGAGGGAGATCAATACTTATATTGAGCATTTATTTTTGTGGATGACTGAAATGCATGTTGCTAACTTCCAGTGTAGAAGTTTAGCATGTGTATGTGGAGTGTACGTGATCTTGATCATTAAAGCATGAAGAGCATCTTACAAGGGTCACAATAATTTGACAAAGCTCAATGCAATAAACAAGCAGCACATGTGTATGGATTTTTCAATGTGAACATCATATGGCTTTGGTAGGAATAAGGCATCACTGAGGAGCTCTGTAAGGCTATTCATTTTAAGGTTTTACAAGAAAAACATCCCAAGTACTTTGAACAGAAAGAGCAAGATTTCTTTCATCATACCGTATCTCATTCACCAACCACTTAGATAAACATGTTTTCCTAAAGAGATATGTTCACAAGCAACAGGTGTATGTGCAAGGAATAAAGTATATGCAAGCCAATCAAGGATAGACATGTAAACCACAGGAGTATCCAAGTTCATTTTATCATGAGTTTAATTTTAGAGATCATCTCAAGATAGGATTGAATTAAGCTCATGAATCAGAGAGAATGAGGGATAGGTTTTGCAAACCATCGCTCTGGGCGAAAATGTGGACGAGAGATGCCAGAGGGCCATCGGCCAACCAAGGGGATCGGCCAACACCTTCTGGGGCTCGGTCGCCTTGATCTTTCTTGAGCTGTCCTGTGCGATGTTGTACAACCTGTCTGTGGGTGGTCTCGATCATGTGCATGTCAGGAAACTCGGAAGACCCCCACACTTGATCTTGTACCAAGGTGTTACTGCTGATGTAGCTCCATGTTCTTAAGCATCACCTGTCCATCGTTCTTCTCAATCTCCACCTGGAATGGTTAGCGACCAAGAATACCCGAAGGAAAGCTTATCCTAAAGACATGTTCTTGCTTTTATTTGAAAGAAAAATAAATGATAATTCGGGCCATCTCCCGGCAGTGCTTTGTTTATGGTCTGAAGCTAGACCATGGGGAACCCTCACATTGCAGCTATCATTGACGACGTAGTTCCCATGGTTATCGCCAATTGTTAATGTACCGTTGAAGTTCTAGCTGCAATGTTAGTGCCAGCAACACGAAATCTGCAATGTTTATGATAAACGAATGCATCCACAACCAACCTCCTAAACATTTTAGAAATGAGGACCTTAAGGTGGTTGTAGTCCTCGTGTGTGCTTGTGGCACAAAATGTGTTTGACTCTGGAAATTCGTTAAATGAGCATGACTCTTGTGGGATTTTGAAAGAGAAGGTTTCATGCTCATTTATAGAATCCTTTCGCTCGGACTCCAGAGTCAATACTTCAAACGTGTCCATGCCCCTTGGGTTCTCCAACTCAAGAGGTTCATCATTGAAAATCAAAGTTGTTTCTCGACCATTATCGAGAATAACTTCCTGAGGGCCTAAGGGACATGGCTTTCGCTTGATTGAAGGTGATGAAGGTCGCTCGAGATGAGAAGTAGGTTCGAATGGTGACACAAACATTACCTTCTCGAGCGGGCTATGCTGGGGTAGAGGCTTTGCTCTTGGAGTCTCTGGGCAAGAGAAAGGAGTGGCAAAAGCAACTTTCCCAAGTGTGTCATGAAGGCTCCCATGAGATGCTTCTTTTTGGAGAAGCTTTTCTAGTGGGAAGCCTATGAGAAGATCAAAATCAAGGATAGAAAAGATATGGAAATCTAGATAAACCATGATTTTGTCTATTTTGATCGGCACAGCCCTTGCAATTCCACGACATTCAAAGATGTGTCCTGAGACACTTTTGAAAAGCTTGTCGGTCGAGGCTAGAGGCATGTTGCCCAAGAGAATGTTCGCAAAGGATTCAGACATGACGCTAGCCTCGACGGCTGGGTTGTAAAGGGCTTCTACGGTAATTCCCCTTAAAGAGCAAGGCATGGTTTTGGAAGGTGCAACCAGCCGAATCGCTTCGGAAGAACGCTTTACTTCCTTTAACCATTCCATTGGTGGTTCCCTTATGGATATATCGGGGAAAACCTCCATGAGTGGATCTGAAGGATGATAAATGGGAGGTGCCGTAGCCTTTTTGTGCCTAGTGTGATCCAAGGGATTTCCAAAATCCTCGGATGCCGAAGGTAGAACTTTTTCTTCCTTCAGTGGCTTTGGTTCGGATGTGGGCTCTAAGACTGGATTGTGCGAGGTAAAAAGGTTCGGCTCGGGTCTTGTCTTAGAGCTGTGCTGGGGTTCGTGCTGTGTTTCGGTGGAGGGAGTGTTTTCTAGAATCTTTTCTAGAAGAGCTCTCCCTTCATCCAAGGTTACGTGCATGAACGAACCTCCGGCGGCACCATCTAGGATGAAAGCAGCTTCATTTTTTAGGCCCGATCGAAAATGTTGCATGAGCATGAAGTCGGGTATGCCTAAGTCTGGGCCAAACTTGTTTAGTGAAACAAATCTTTCCCAAGCTGCACCTAGAGTTTCATTCTCACCCTGCTGGAAGCAGACGATCTCCCTCCGAAGGGCACATATACGGTGAATGTGAAAGAAGTAAAGACAAAACTTGTCCTGTAATTTTTTCCAATTTCTGTTTACATCCCTAACGGTCTGGTAGTACCATCTCTTTGCCGTCTCATCGAGAGAGAATGGAAATAACTTCCATTTGATGGTCTCTTGTGTCATGCCTGAGATTCTCAAACATGAGCACAACAACTCAAATTCTCGCATGTGATCATAAGGATTTTCATTGTTGGCCCCTGAGAAGGTTTTATTCCGAACCATGGCTATAAAGCCGGGGCAGAGTTCAAAGCTAGATGTGGTGACTGGTTGATCAGAAGGTGGTAGCTCAAAGAACTCACGCCTTGGAGCAGAGAAGTCTATAATAGAATATTGCTCCATGGTAGAGAGGGTAACTGGTAAAAGAAAATAAAAAGATACGAGGATGAACAAGGTTTGAAGATAATACAGCAACCGTTCCCCGGCAACGGCGCCAGAAAGCTTGTTGGTATTTCTTACGGTCGCAGATAAATCCGCAAGCGCACGGATACCGTTGTAGCTTTCACCCGGAAGTATTCAGGGTATCGAATCCACAGGGAACGTGTGTATTAATCTTCAAACTAGATCGTCCAAGGACAACAAGAGAAATGATGGCGAGGGCAGAGAGGATTTCTATGGTTAAGGACCTTGATGAAGGATAAGCTCAGCGTCTATAGTTTACTTACTTTGGGCACCGGGGTATCCTAGGCCTCTGGGAAATTGCCGGCCAACAGCTCTACGCCGTACCCGAACGGCGAGGATTACAAAGGACGGACAGGGCTGTCACCACCTGCCGCCTACCTCTGAATACGTGGGGCTACGAGGCAAACAAAGGTAACTTCTAGCCCAGACACCACGTCTATGCTATCAATTACTACTTTAGTCTTGTTCCTAGACCAAAGTATTCACTAAGCATTCACAAATGATTAATGAACGATGAACCCGCAAGCAACTATAGAATGGAACTTACTTAATCAAGAGAACTCAATACCATAAGAGATCATGAACACTTACTAGAAGAAGGAAGCATCCGTTGAGGTACAAGATCGGGGAAGAGTGCCGACAGTCCCGGCACTTCCCCCGGACTACCCTTCACTCTCTCCCTATTCTCTAAATACTACACTGGAGTAGAGCTTCGCCTTGGAGTGGAGCTTGTAGCTTCTCAATCTTGTGTGTGTTGAGAGTGAGGGGTAGGGGTCTATTTATAGTGTGAAAGATGCCTTGGGAGAGTGGAGATCCTCCCTAGGTCCTAGGGAATATTCCCCTCCCTATTTTCCCCTTGTGCCATTTGTCCCATGGAACCGACGTTGCAGAGTCGGTCGTCCGAAGGAATAGCGCGCGGCGATTCTGTCCAGCGCGTGTGCTTCCGGTGGCAAATCCTGGGCGTTCTCACCTCCTCGATCCACGTGAAGGCGTGCTGACCAATCTGCTGCCGCCAAGTCACCCTGGCTTGGTCTCCGCTCGCATGTTCGTGCATGCTCCAGGGCGCCTGGGCAGCCCGCGTGGCCAACGGGAGCTCGCCACCTGGCCCCTGTGCGCATGTGCTGCACAGCTGCCCTGCTGATGCTAAGCCGAATACTGGCCTGCAGGCCTTGTCCGCCTGCATGCAAGCTGGGCCCCGCCTGGGCCCTGTCCGGCCTGCATGGCCCGTGGGTCCCACAGATGCAGCGCGTGGTCGCAGCTTGGGCGCAGCAGAGCTGCTGGCCTCGGCCGAATGGCCCTGCTGCCTGGCCTGTTACCTGTGTCGGCTGCCTGGGGTCTCCCCTGTGCTTGCAGGCCACGTGAGATCACCAGGGCATGGTGACCTGGTGCGGGTCCCGCCCAGGTGGGCCCCTTTTTGTAGTGGTCCATTATATTTTGTCAGGTTTATATCTTCTCGATCCGTGCCCCAAATAATACAAGTAATATAACATTTGGAAGTGTTTGGACACGATCTTCACAATGGTATAGTCCAAATAGGCATCTGAGGTACTTTGTGATAATAATATTTATTTCTCATTTCAAGCCTATAATGCTCTTTCCTGCATGACAGAGTAAAACACCAACACTCGTGGAAATCGTTAGTAATAAACCCTATCACTATGTTTGGTGTTTTATATTTCATATATTTTCTGCAGGAATTGACGACCAAAAGTGGTACTTAAGGACCGTCAACAACCTCATGAGAGGACATCCTATCGAGGGCCTCCTTCAGGATCTAACCTCGGAAGGAAATCTTCTAGCCAAAGTAATCTCCTAACGATTCCTCTAGCTAGGGACAAAAACTCCATAGTCAAGCCACATGTAGAGCCTGACCCAGCCAAGGTAGTGAAGTCCCTTCAACCAAGTGACCCATTTGAGTCATTCCTAGAAAAACACGTCCATGACTTTATCGAAGAAGAGGATGACGCTTCTGAGCCACTTGAGGATGAGGAACCACCAAAGCCGCATATAGAGCTAAAACCCTTGCCCACTGGCCTCCGCTATGTCTTACTAAATGAGGACAGGGATTCCCCTATCATCATTAGTGACAAGCCGTCGCAGGACGAGAGTGATAGACTCATTAAGGTGCTCAAGAAACACCACTCGGCGTTCGGGTACTCCATGAAAGACCTGAAGGGAGTAAGCCCTGTGCTCTGTACCCATCGCATTCCCATAGATCCATCATCCAGGCCATCTAGGGAGCCCCAACATAGGCTAAATAATGCAATGAGGGAAGTCATGAAGAAACAAGTCTTAAAACTTCTGCACGCCGGGATCATTTATCCCGTCCCTCACAGCGAATGGGTCAGCCCTGTTCAAGTAGTGCCCAAGAAGGGAGGAATGACCGTTGTAAGTAATGAGAAAAATGAGCTGATCCCTCAGTGAACCTTTACTGGGTGGCGGATGTGCATTGACTATCGCCGACTCAACAAGGCCACTAAGAAGGACATTTTCCGCTCCCGTTCATCGATGAGATGCCGAAGAGACTCGCGAACCACTCCTTCTTCTGTTTCCTTGATAGATATTCCGGCTACCATCAAATTCCCATCCACCCTAATGATCAAGAGAAAACCACCTTCACCTGCCCTTATGGAACGTATGCATACCGTTGAATGACGTTTGGGTTGTGCAATGTGCCAACATCGTTCCAAAGGTGCATGATGTCCATCTTCTCAGACATGATAGAAGAGGTTATGGAAGTTTTCATGGATGACCTTTTAGTCTATGGAAAAACCTTTGATCATTATCTTCAGAACTTAGATAGGGTGCTACAGAGATGCCGAGATAAGGACCTGGTGCTAAATTGGGAAAAGTGTCACTTTATGGTCCGAGAGGGTATAGTGTTAGGACACTTAGTGTCCGTGTTGGCGCTTGTTAAGTCATGAATATCTTGTAACGCCAACATGATAAAATAGAATAAATTAGCAATAATCAGTAGGATTTGATTTCAAATAATATAGTTCCATTTGTACATGGAGATTATTTGGTTGCAGGAAATAAGGGCCAAAAGCTGAAGGAAAACAGGGCTAAGCCCAAGTCGCCCGACCTCTTCTGGTTGGCCGACTTGGCCTTGTGCCCAACAGAGCCCAAGTTTGGCCATGCAGAACAAGCACAAATGAACATCATCTGGGACATTGGATCAATGACGGTTACATCCAATGGTGAAGGAGAATTTACATGGATTGATGGGTCCACATGAGAACCAAGATTTACTCCAAGGATCCATACCCATCGTCCACAAGAACCAGGGCCCACATTCCAGCCACTCAGAAGAAGCACAAGACGAACCGCGCCTGGACTAGGTCTGCCGACCTGTCCAGGTCGGCCGACCCAGTCTCAAGGCCGTTGAGCCTCCGCCTTCTATCACGCGTCAACACCGCCTCCAGGAGATCATCCACACCGTGCACACCTTCAGTCGGTGCATCTGAGGGTCGGGCGACGTCAAGAGGTCGGCCGACTCGGGGGTGGGCCCACTTGTCCTCAACTGCTTTGTACCGGCCCTGAACCGCCTCCTGGTGCTATAAATTGATGGCCATTGCCTCCTGTATAAGACACACCAGAAGGAAGAGCTCCATCAGCTACAAGTTATAGTCTTAGTTAGTAGTGAAGTAGTTCTAGGAGTTGAGATTCTACGGGTTTTCAAAGGAGTCTTGGTAAGCCTAGAGCTCAGTTATCTTTCATCCTTTGCTTATTTATAAGACTTAGAGCTTTAATGGAAATGCTATCCTGCTTATGTTACTTGACTTATAGTCTTGTGTGTTCATCATATGAGATGTATGTCTTGCACCTTAGTCTAGCTGATTTATGTTACGGCAATGGCCCGGTGTACCGCAAGGTTGCTCTGTTTAGGTGAACAATAGATAGAGTTGTATTCCATATAATAAACGTGGTGTTTGGTATATGGAATAACATTGGGGATACCCTTCCCCACGTATTAAGAGGTAGGCGGCAGGTGGTGACAGCCCTACCCGTCCCTTGTAATTCTCGCCGTTCGGGTTCGGGCGTTTGCAGGCCTTTGTGATAAACATTGTGACAGTACCCTTGGATGAGGGGATCTCACGACTCCTCGATTTGCCCTCTAACATGAGTCCCTTACTAAGCTTGTATAGGATACACTTGTAATGAATGTAACCCTTATGTAGGTAGTACATAGAATCCCTAGTTCTCTCTTAGGACCTTCATATTGACTAGACTTACATAATGAGCAATGAAATCTTCTGTGTGTCACCATCCCAAATTCTTCCTATTATGTTATCTCTTGTTCTAGTCTTGGTATGTTGATTGTGATATAGTTGATGCATTGGAAGACATAGTACTTTGCCATACGCTTTCCCTGAGGAAATAAATATGATACTCTGGAATACTCTCGGGTGAAATGCTACAATGTACTTCTGTGCGCTTGCAGAACTTATGTAACGCTAAGATTTATATTAAGGCATCTCTAGTGCCATCACTCATGTAGTGGTGACGCTAAGAAATGCCAACAAGCATTTCTGGCGCCGTTGCCGGGGAAAGCATTGTGTTAACCTCTGTATTAACTTTATGTCACAATTAAATGCCAGTGTCTAGACAGGTTTACCCTTGTTCTGTTTCTCTTCGTGTGAAACAGAAAAGTACATCATCCATTCGCCAAAGCATCCTTGCACCAACATGGCAACTGAATCCTTGATGATTGACTCAACGTATATTACCATGGTGCAAGCTAAGCCATTCAACGGAAAGGCTACAGCAGACGCAGCAGAACATCTCCGACATTTCTCAGCAATATGCAGTCGACTAGCAGGAGAGGCAATGCAATGATTATTCCCGTTCTCACTAGCAGGTAGGGCATTGCAATGGTATTACAACCATCAGGCAAAGATAGATTCCTGGCAGAAGTGCAGAGAATTATTCCTAGCGCACGACTGGAACCCGTTCCAGCAAGGAGTAAATTCATACACAATACCTGCCAAGAGAAAGGTAAATGATCTAAGTGCTAGATTCCATGCTCTGTCAGTCACTGTGAAAAACCAGCTGCGTTTAAGCAAAGTTCACGAGGCCCAGTCAGCCCATCTGGCTGCTGTGGTACAAGAAACTAGTCGGGAGATTTTGGCTAATCATGCAGAAAACAAGAAAAATCAAACCAAAAGCATGACGGGCCCGAAATCAAGGTCATTTATGGATGGAAGTCACAAAGACAACCTGTCACTAACAGTGAGCCACTCCTGCCCCTGCCCAAAGAGTTTGTACAAGGTGTCAAGGCTCTAAACGCGACAACACCAACAACACCTTGCGTCAAGAAAACCAAACAGGACTGGCGTCGCAAAGCTTTCGCATCATCTTTAGATACGGAAGAAAGCTCACCAAGCTAAATCATATCCCGGAGACGTCCGCACTCGACGGACGAAAAATAACGAGTCCTCGCCGACAGGTAAATCGGTATGTATCTCATATTTATTTCACAATGCATATATATTTTTCAAGCATATTTGAATTTTTACAAATTATTGCATTTGAATCCTTGAATTTTGGAGCCATCTACTTAATTTTCCTTGGATAACTGGCCACCCTCACTCATTCCAACCAGCATTCATCTCATCTTTGAACCGTGTGCCACCCTACAAAAGCATAACCCGAACCTAGCTATGGATTGGTCGGCCGGCCATGGCACGTCGGCCGACTCCAAAGTTTGGCCTTTGCAGAGCATTCAAGCGTCATCATATCCTACCATAGGCATAGATCACATCTTTCAAAGGAGGCAATGAATGGTGTCCATGATCACTTGGCCGACCAGCCCATGTCGCCCGACTTGGCGCTTCTTCTTTTGCAAAGTTTTCAACCACTTTACATGAGCCAGGGTATCCATTGCACCAGTGATCAAAGCCTGGCCAATTTGAATCCAACAGGGGGTCGGCCGACCCCACCTGGTCGACCGATCAAGGGCGAGCTCCGGCTATAAAAGCCCTTGGCCAGGTGCTTGCTCTCTTCGCCCCAACCCGAGCTACGTTTCACCCTCAGAGTTTCTCCTCTCTCTCTGATAAATTGTCAAGTATTTAGCTCCTTAGTTTGGATTCAATAAAAAAACCAAGTAAAAAAATGGATTTCATTTCTGCATAACGGTGCTGTTCTTCTTATGCTTAAGATCTTGAACGTGTTGTGGAGATTCCTAAACCCCGCAAGAACGCTTGTTTGTGGGTGTTATAACCCACAAGAACGATTTTGTGGAGGCAACCACGCCCCACAAGAACGACTAACTCTTGGACGACTAACCCATTAACGCTAATCCTTTTGTCTTCCAAGTGTCGTTCTTGTTGTTCTTTGTGCAGGCATCATGAACCTCGTTCACGAATTCGTGAAGCAAGCAAAGAAAATGAAAGGGTCAAGTTCGAGGAGGAGCCGACACTCCGGGAGTACTGAGGTGATCTCCTCCAGCATGGAGATCATGGAATCAGCCGGTGGCTCTGAAGAGAGGATGTAAAGCCAACACTCCATGGAGATCTTCGAAGACCAGTACTACTACACCGGGGCTGGTGCCACATCCGCAGGAGGCGGAGGTGGCGACAGCAATGGAGATGGTAACGGGGATAGCTCCAGCAGCAACCACAATGAAGACGACCCTCGCCCAGCGTTCATCCCCGATGACCAACTCGACATCGTCGAAGGCTACGAAACAGAAGTGTATCAAATTCTCCTGGGTCGCGCTTTTGATCACTCACGTGTGTTCACGAGCGAACTCATGGAGAAATCAGGTATGGCCACTGACTTTGAAAATGTTTGGAGTGCAGTGGGTTGGTCAGATTTTGCGCGTATTCATGAGGATGGGTGTAGGTTGTTAACAATCCAATTTCTTGCTACTTTGAGAAAAGGTGAGGAGGGGATTACTTTTCGCTTTTTAAGGGAAGAGTATTTCGTCTCTTGGAGGCAGCTTAGTACCTAATTGGGTTTTAGCAAGCGCTGCAGCTTGGAGGTTGATAAAGTTTTGAGGCTTTTTGTTAGAGAGTCCTTTTGGCGGGACATCTCGGGTATCACAGATGGCACTCCCCCTAGAACAAGCCACATTCATAACCCCACTCTTCGTTTTATGCACCGCTGGATTGCCATGACTCTTTTCCCTAGAAATGATCTTCGTACCGTTCGCATTGATGAATTAAAATTATTGTATGCAATGGTTAAGAAGATAAAAATATCACCGGTTGTCTTTATGATTGATCAATGGATGGGGGTTTTTAAGAGGCAAGGTCCCATTGAGTGTACTTCTTTGGTTACTCGCATTTTTGAGTCAATGGGCCTTCTAGATAATTACCGAGTCGAGTTCCTTTCGTAGCCTCGCCCAACTCTGGATGAATCTCATTTCATTCAGAGTCACCTTGTTACTCACACTGTAGACCAAAAGCTTGTTATGGTTTATCACAATAGCACAACCAGAATTCCGTTGCCAGCACTGGAATACTGGTTGTATAGATGCAAAACACTTTTGTTGGAGTTGCAACAGGAAGGCAGGCAAAGCGTGATAGGAAGGGTGACAAGAAGCATGTCCCGACGGGGAGAAGCCGCAGTGCCGCAATCCCAAGGAGCATGGGAACCTCCAACTCCGCCATACGTACCAGAAGGATCAAACTGGGAGCAGCCACAGCCGCCCCCACCATATATGGTGGGAGGCTCGAGATGGAAGGAAGCCCCGCATGCCCAGTGGAATCCCCAAAACCCGCACTATCATCAGTCGTCCAGCTCAAGTGGCGGTCCTCCTCCGTTCGATGCCCGTCGTTCCTTCCAAGCAAGGGACTGGCGCAGCAGCATGGATGGGTTATCCAACTGCATGGGAACCCTGGAGGTAACCACTCATCGCATTGATGATACATTAACCCATCATGTGCAGGAGTCGCAGGCGTGGTGGGATCAATCAGTACAACACTACAACACCCTGCAGAACAGCATCCAGGCGGGCAACCAGAACTTGAATGCATACCTTCGGTCCCAAGGGTTCGACCCGAATGTCCCCCGCTATCGCCATCAGTAAGAAGTCCAGCTTGGGGGAGGATCCTTGCACAGGTAAGTTCATCCGACTATGTCTTTTATTGTTTTCTTTTGATTTTCATATAGGGTAGTAATAATAAAAAAAAACTTGTCCATGTATGGAAATGATGAATTTTTTCTATGACCATCCCCTGTTATGCAAGTCTCAATAAGGCAGGCGTTTGTGTCTTGAATTTGTTGGCTTAAATTAATGACTTCCTTGGAAACTTAAAACTTGTGGGTAGCAAATGCTAAATCTGATTCTAGGTTGTTGGGGGCTATGATATAATAAGCTAGAATTGCTTTATCTACCCAAGTTAAACTTGATCCCAGAGTTTTTATTTTAAACAAATAAAATCCTAAGCTCCTCGAGTGAAGAGTGAAAATCCCACCACAGCCTCACATTCCAACCACTTACAAAAAGCTTGTGCAGCTGTTTTGAGTTTTGTCAAGTTCATTGTGATCTCTGTAAGATTTACTTCATGCTCTTAAAATCGGAGTCACGTACACATATATGCTAAACTTCTATTCTGGAAGTAAAGCACAGCATGCCTATCTTTTGCCTACCAGAATAAAATGCTCCAAAAGAAAAGGGATTTCTCTCCAAAAATATTTCTAGGTGTAAAGCTTGGGCTCCATATATCTTGCTTAAAAAAAAGGACACGTGTGTAGTCCATGAAAAAAAAGGGGAAGCCAAGCTTTATAACAAATTTCATAAAGGAGAGAGAAATCTCCTAAAAGGAGTTTATTTTCCACTACCACATATCCACACTTGCACACTTCGGTTTGAGTGTATGATTTAATTCTTCGATTGATCCTGGATTTGACTCAACAAAAAAAGCAATGCATGTGTGAAACAAAAGTTTCCCGATTATGAACCCCACTTGTCATGTTATTAAGAGAAATTTGAGAGGACTGATGGGGAGGGTTCATACACCCATGAGAGACTTGAGAGAGTCACTTGAGGAGCCTTGTTTTCTTTTGCAAAAGTTTCTTTAAAAACCTCCGGTGAAAAGGTGGAACAAAGGTGTGGGGAGCATTCTTGCTAAGTTGTTCTGGCTTTCAACTGCCCATGATGAAGAAAAGCTAAGAAGCCCCATAAGTGGCAAGGAAAAGAGGGATGATTTGATCTTTGCCAGCTTATTCAAGCTATGAAATGTTTCCTTATTGACATTATATCTTTGGGAAGCAAGCAAAATCTGATCCAACACTTTCTAACTCTCCAAAGCTTTGCTCAGGGACGAGCAAAGGTCTTAGCTTGGGGGAGTTTGTTGGCGCTTGTTAAGTCATGAATATCTTGTAACGCCAACACGATAAAATAGAATAAATTAGCAATAATCAGTAGGATTTGATTTCAAATAATGTAGTTCCAATTGTACATGGAGATTATTTGGTTGCAGGAAATAAGGGCCAAAAGCTGAAGGAAAACAGGGCTAAGCCCAAGTCGCCCGACCTCTTCTGGTCGGCCGACTTGGCCTTGTGCCCAACAGAGCCCAAGTTTGGCCATGCAGAACAAGCACAAGTGAACATCATCTGGGACATTGGATCAATGATGGTAACATCCAATGGTGAAGGAGAATTTACATTGATTGATGGGTCCACATGAGAACCAAGATTTACTCCAAGGATCCATACCCATCGTCCACAAGAACCAGGGCCCACATTCCAGCCAGTCAGAAGAAGCACAAGACGAACCGCGCCTGGACCAGGTCGGCCGACCTAGTCTCAAGGCCGTTGAGCCTCCGCCTTCTATCACACATCAACACCGCCTTCGGGAGATCATCCACACCGTGCACACCTTCAGTCGGTGCATCTGAGGGCCGGGCGACGTCAAGAGGTCGGCCGACTCGAGGGTGGGCCCACTCGTCCTCAACCGCTTTGTATCGGCCCTGAACCGCCTCCTGGTGCTATAAATAGATGGCCATTGCCTCCTGTACAAGACACACCAGAAGGAAGAGCTCCATTAGCTACAAGTTATAGTCTTAGTTAGTAGTGAAGTAGTTCTAGGAGTTGAGCTTCTACGGGTTTCCGAAGGAGTCTTGGTAAGCCTAGAGCTCAGTTATCTTTCATTTTTTGCTTATTTGTAAGACTTAGAGCTTTAATGGAAATGCTATCCTGCTTATGTTACTTGACTTATAGTCTTGTGTGTTCATCATATGAGATGTATGTCTTGCACCTTAGTCTAGCTGATTTATGTTATGGCAATGGCCCAGTGTACCGCAAGGTTGCTCTGTTTAGGTGGACAATAGATAGAGTTGTATTCCATATAGTAAACGTGGTGTTTGGTATATGGAATAACATTGGGGATGCCCATCCCCACGTATTAAGAGGTAGGCGGCAGGTGGTGACAGCCTTGTCCGTCCCTTGTAATCCTCGCCGTTAGGGTTCGGGCGTTTGCAGGCCTTTATGATAAACATCGTGGCAGTACCCTTGGATGAGGGGATCTCACGACTCCTCGATTTGCCCTCTAACATGAGTCCCTTACTAAGCTTGTATAGGATACACTTGTAATGAATGTAACCCTTATGTAGGAAGTACATAGAATCCCTAGTTCTCTCTTAGGACCTTCATATTGACTAGACTTACATAATGAGCAATGAAATCTTCTGTGTGTCACCATCCCAAATTCTTCCTATTATGTTATCTCTTGTTCTAGTCTTGGTATGTTGATTGTGATATAGTTGATGCATTGGAAGACATAGTACTTTGCCATACGCTTTCCCTGAGTAAATAAATACGATACTCTGGAATACTCCGGGGTGAAATTCTACAATGTACTTCTGTGCGCTTGCAGAACTTATGTAACGCTAAGATTTATATTAAGGCATCTCTAGTGGCATCACTCATGTAGTGGTGACGCTAAGAAATGCCAACAGTCTGAAAGAGGGACAGAGGTGGATAGAGCAAAAATTGAGGTAATAGAGAATCTTCCACCTCCCACCAATGTCAAGGGGATCCGTAGCTTTTTAGGATATGCGGGGTTTTACCGGTGTTTCATTAAAGACTTTTCTCAGATAGCCAGGCCCCTCACTAGCCTTTTAGCTAAGGATGTGCCCTTTGATTTCGATGATGAGTGTTTGCATGCTTTCACAATCTTGAAAAATGCTCTCATCTCAGTGCCAGTCATTTAAACCCCTGACTGGACTCTACCTTTTGAGATAATGTGTGATGCTAGTGATTATGCTGTTGGTGTTGTCTTAGGATAAACCAAGAATAAGAATCATCATGCTATCTTTTATGCTAGCAAGACTTTGACAGGAGCTTGTTGACGGTCCTTATAACGAAAATCCGACCGTCAATAGGCTCAGAAAACCAATAAAGATCAAAACATAACCTAGACATTAGTATTCAAAAAATATTGTACCATGCATATCCAGAATATATTTGAGTACAGGGACTACGGTGCAAAAGATGGATGAAACTGGGCACAGGCCCAGGTCGGGCGACCTGCCCTGGACCCCAATCGAGCCCATCTTCCACACAGGTCAAGAAGCACACTAGGAGATGATCATGGACATTGAATCATAGTCAGTTCAAGTCAAGGGTGAGGGATGAGCCACGTGTCACACCCATGGATTGAAGGGCCCACACTTCAACTCAATTGCACCCCAACGAAGTATACCCACCTGGAACCGTCATGGCAGCCTACCAGAGAAGAGTGGGGCCGAAAGGCGGCGGTACCAGGTCGGCTGACCTGGCTAGGTCGGCCGACATGGCCCTGCGGCCGTTTCGCTCCCCCCTTGACTAGTACCTGTAAACCGCCATCAGGAGTCCATCTGAGCTGTGCAATGCTGAAGACGGTGGATCCAAGGGTCGGCAGACCTAGGGTCTTCGGCCGACCTGGGCCCACCTCCAAACTACTACAACCGCCTCTGGCCGGCTCCAACCGCCTATGTGATGCTATAAATACCTGCAAAGGGCACCGTACTCAAACACACACCAGAAGAAGAGCTCTTCATTTGCTATAAGCTTAGTCTTAGTCTTAGTAGTGATAGTGCTAGCTTCCGGAGGAGTCTTGGTAAGTTCTAGAGTTCAGTTCTTGTATCTCTTTACTTACTTGTAATACCTTGAGCTTAATGGAAATACCTTCATACTTATGTTGTATGCCTCAGTTATACCTTATCTACTTAGTATATACTACTTATGCCTTGCACCTTGTTCAAGTGAATGTATGCTATGGCATTAGCTCAAAGTACCTTATGGTTGCTCTATTTATTAACGTGATAGATAGAGTTGTATTTCATATTGCAAGCATGGTGTTTGGAATACTGAATACTGTTGAGGGTACCGCTGCCCCACGGATTAGTAGAGGTAGGCGGCAGGTGGTGAAAGCCCTGTCCGTCCTTTGTAATCCTCCACGTTCGGAAGTAGGTATTAGGCCTTTATGATAGGACATCCTACTGTCGTCCCTTGATGAGGGAACCACTGGATACCTCGATAATCATTGAATGAGCTTGTATAGGGTATTGTAGTATATCCAAGTCCCATATGTATGATGCTAATGAACCCTTTGTAATCTTTACTAATGTACTATGACTAAGTAAGACTACCTTAATGATGTGCAATGAACTTCTGTGTGTCACATTACCCATTCACTTCCATATTCTTTACCCTTGTCTAGACTATGGTATATTAATAATGTTGTGAGTAAATGCATTGGATGACACCTCTCTGGAATACTCTCGGGTGAAATGCTATAACGTACTTTTGTGCGCTTGCAGAATATCTATAACGTCTAGATTTACGATGAAGTATCTCTAGTACCATCACTACTTTAAGTGGTGATGCTGAGAAATACCAACATGCATTTCTGGCGCTGTTTCCTTGGAAAGCAATGGTTAAAGAGTTTTGATCATCCATGTATTTAATGCAGCATGATTAATTGCTAATAATCTAGCAGGTTTACACTTTTTCTCTTGTTGACGATCAAAATTGTCAAATTAACATTTTGACTGCACCATTGCTTAGCTTGCGTCGAGGCGATCAAAATGCATATATAGAAAGTCCAATTTGGAGTTCAGACGAGAAAGTTATGGCTTCGAGAAGATCTTCACCTGGACAAAACCGGTGGTACCAGTTTTATAAATCCGGTGGTACCGGTTTTAGGCAGAGTCCTAGTAGATTTGGAGATCTGTGTGGATTATGACTTGTAAAAGGATTTCCTTGTGGGGCAAGACCTCCCCACCCTATAAATATAAAGGGTCACGGCCGATTGAGGGTTGTCCAATCAATCAAATACAAGTATCTTTACTTTTTATCCCTTCCAAACCCTAACTTTTCCAACCCCTCTTGCTATTCGTGCTTCGGCTCTACAGTATTTGACGGTGTTCTGAGTGGCCTACCGACCTCAGAACAACCCTAGGCACGCCAGCCCTGATGGGGTCCCTCCTGGCTGACGTTCATAGTTCTTCGTAGCGAACCCTAGAAATCCGGTGGTACCAAATTCATAAAACCGGTGATACTGGTTTTCCCAGGGCCGCTGCTGGTGTTCGATGCGTTGCGGATTCGCGCGAGCTAGCGCATATCTCGTTGTGTTGACCAGAAAAAGCGTCAACACATTTTTGGCGACTCCGCTGGGGACGAGATCTTGGTTTCTATAACCGATTTATCAAACCCTAGCCAGATGGGATCTACTGCAGATTTGGACAAGGAGAATGTCATTGTGCCTACCATGGACGAGCTCAGTGATGAGGAGCGTCAGAAGTTTGAAGTAGCCCAAGAATTTTTCAAGAATCAATTTCTGATGGGGTTGAAGAAAGATCGTCAGGGCACAGTATCAAGAACACGAGATTCTATGATGCCCGCGTTCAAGATTGATAATCGAAAGATTGAGGTAATATCCACTGTAAGCAATTCACCGTCTACTCCGATTGATCAACTTGCGGTTACTTTTGATTCTGTACATAAAAAAGAATGGATCTTTTATCTGCATTATCAAAAAGATTGGATCGATTAGAAAAAGAGGATTGTGTTAGTAATTCTATTTCCTATGATATTCCTCGTATTGAGCAACATGAGTAAATTCAGACTAGTTCATCGACTGTACTAGAGGAATTTCCTGAAAATTTACAGTATAATATGCCGATAAACTTTTCTCCAGAGCAAACGGTGCCAAAATCACTACAACTGCCGAATATGGCAAAAGCGGTATTACCAGTTTTTGAAACCGGTACCACCGGTTCCTTGGTGGCATCTCCTGGATAGTCTGAAACAATGCATTGTGTTCTATTAAATTATATGCCTCATGTTACTCAGTCGGTACCACATGTTGCTGCAATGCATCCAGAATTGAAATTGACAGATTTAACATCGGTTAGACAACAAGAGAATGAATCTATTTCTGAATATATTAGGAGATTCAAAGAAATAAAAAACCATTGTTATGATTTGTCAATTTCTGATAGAGATCTTGCTCATATTGTCGTTGATGGTTTAAGATCTATTGTTAAAGAAAAACGTTAAAGAAAAACTTGAAGGCTTTGATTTTTATTCAGTTAACCAAGTTTTAGTAAGGGCATATGGTGTAGAATTACAAATCAATAAAGATGCCTATAGAACTCATTAGTCTAGTTTACATGTGAAAAACAATAGTTTGGACGATGAGAGAAAAGGTGATTATGTTGCTGAATTAGTTTGGCCTTCAGAAGATAAAGCATATACATGTCCATCTCTTAAGCTGATTCCTAAGGATCGGCAAGAACAAATGCGATTTAGTTTTGATGTTTCTAAATGTGATCATATACTTGATGAATTGTTAAAACATGGGAACATCAAGATGTCTCACACTATACCTCCGCCTGAAGAATTGAAAGGGCGTGCATATTGTAAATTTCATAATTCCTTTTTGCATGCTACCATTGATTGCAATATTTTCCGTCGGCAAGTACAATCAGCCATAAATCAAGGACAATTGGATTATCATGAGATGCCAACGGATAAAGTTTCTCTTTCTATCAACACTATTGATGTACAGCAACCTAAGGTATTGATTCGGCCGCATCAAGCTGAAGCAACCAAAGGGAAAAATGTCATCATCGGTGAGGAGAATCCTAAAAATTTGAAAAGCAAACAGGTGATTAGAGAGGTGGTGTATGAGAAAACTCCTGATGGTAGAGAGATTTTCAAGATCACTGCAAGAACTTCTGGACTCGGGGGGCAAGTATCCTCACGAAAGCCTTTTGAGTCTGCTGTGCAGACAAAATCGGTACCACCGGTTTCAGAAACCGGTACCACCGGTTTTGGACTGCACCATTCCAAAGTGGTTAAACCAAGGCACCCCGAGATTGGAATTTCAAAAGTGGACTTGGAAAAAGATCAGGGGAGATGTGGAAAGAAGAAATTAACCTTTGATGAGTTATTCTTCAAGTATGAAAATCAAAAGGCCGTTACTAGTGATCGGCCGGTAAAAAAAGGAACATGGTCACCTATGCGTCGTGAGAGACATGCTTTATCTCAGAAGGGAGCTACAAGGCACCAAGGTGGTTTTGTCAAATTGCATTCCTATTCATAACTCACATCAAGACATGTCATGGATTCCTCCAACCTCTTCTAATTTTTCATATCCGGCATGTGATTTTAACAATATGTGGTGGCCATACTATCCTATGTTGTATTCACCTTTTTATACAGGATGTGATACATTTAATAAGCCAGTTTATGATGAGATGTTACATTCTACACATGACCGTTTGACACCTTGTCAATCAGGTCAGGGCCAGCAGAGCAAATCCGATGGCACCGGATTGCCAAACCGGTTGCACCGGTTTTTACAGGAAAAATGTGCAGCTCCTCCAAAACAGATCTATCGTGTCAAGAAGAAGGAAGTTGAGGTGCAAAGAATAGATGATGGCAAAAGACCGACTCTAATTGATAATAAGGTTGAAGCATCAGTCCAAGAGAATATTGCTGCTGTTCATGGAGAGAAAAATGGAATTGATAATGATACTACTAAGTATTTCTTGCCAAGATGGTGTCTTCCAAGTTTAACTCGCACACAAAAAAGGAAATTGCAGCGGCTTCGATTTCAAGAGAATAAGGAGAAGGAATTGGAGAAATGGAAGAATGAAACTTTATCAAAGATAGACCAATGATTCCTTAGAAGGAGTGGAAGATCAAGCCCGGTGTTTGCTCAGCAGTAAAACCGGTAGGACCGGATTCAAAACCGGTGGCACCGGTTTCCACGACGGTAGAAGCAGATTTGGTTGACACAGTGCAAGTTCCTCTAATTCCCAATATTATTTTTCCTAGTTCAATTCATTGCAATGAGAAATTGTCATCGGATTGCCAGAAGAAGGACGATGAACAATTTTTGAATTATAAGTCATCCTCAGAGCATATGGATATTAATCTTGATTTGGTGCACTTGCCTTCGGAGAAGGGGATGGCTTATTTTGATTTTGAGCTACAAGAAGCTATATTTTAGAAGCCCAAGGGTAATGATGATCATCTGAAAGCTCTATACATGAAAGGTTATATTAAAGGAAGGCCAATTTCTCGCATGCTGGTTGACAGTGGAGCAGTTGTTAATTTAATGCCTTATATTTTGTTCAAGAAATTGGGATGTTCAGATGATGAGTTGATCCAGACTGATATGGTTTTAAATGGTGTGGGAGGAGACGATCCTATAAATACTAAAGGAGTTGTTTCTATGGATCTCACCATTGGAAGCAAGACATTGGTTGCTGCATTCTTCGTCGTGAGACCCAAGGTAAATTTAGTTTGAATTTGGGACGTGATTGGATACATGCAAACCAGTGTGTACCTTCTAGCTTGCATCAATTTTTGATACAATGGATAGGCGATAAGCTAGAGATTGTGCATGGTGATACATCGGCTTACGTTGCAGCTGATGGTTCTACTAAAGGTGTGCATGGTGATTTTAAATGCTTGACAGGTGTAAACGTTTCACATTGTGGGTTTATAAGGTCCACACGAGATGGCTTTATTCTTTGCCATAGTAAAACTGATTGAGGGTCGGTTAGACCACTTTTGTATGATTTGAATGAATATAAGTATAAAGTGGTTACAGCAAATAATTAGACACTATCGGGCATATGAGAACGATATGTGTGAAATTGTTGAGCAGATTTTGTAGGAGATGGCCGATATTTTGTGATATCACCATTAGAGTAAAAAGGCTGATGGATTATGTGTTAAACATTGCCCTTAGTGTTTTTTGGGCTTTTATGTTTTCTGCTATGGAAGCATTACCAGAAAACAGGGGGCAATATGTTGACGATCAAAATTGACACGAATGGAGTTTGCTGGTAGTCTAGGCAAAACCGGTGTCACCGGTTTTTATAAACCGGTAGGACCGGATTTGGAGATATTGTCAAATTAACATTTTGACTGCACCATTGCGTAGCTTGCGTCGAGACGATCAAAATGCATATATAGAAAGTCCAATTTGGAGTTCGGACGAGAAAGTTATGGTTTCGTGAATATCTTCACCTGGACAAAACCGGTGGTACCGGTTTTATAAATCCGGTGGTAGCGGTTTTAGGCAGAGTCCTAGTAGATTTGGAGATCCATATGGATTATGACTTGTAAAAGGATTTTCTTGCGGGGCAAGACCTCCGACCCTATAAATATAAAGGGTCACGGCCGATTGAGGGTTATCCAATCGATCAAATATAAGTATCTTTACTTTTTATCCCTTCCAAACCCTAACTTTTCCAACCCCTCCTGTTGTTCGTGCTTCATCTCTATGGCGTTTGACGGCGTTCTGAGTGGCCTGCCGACCTCAGAACAACCCTAGGCGCGCCAGCCCTGACGGGATCCCTCCCGGGCTGACGTTCATAGGTCTTCGTGGTGAACCCTAGAAATCCGGTGGTACCAGATTCATAAAATCGGTGATACCATTTTTCCCAGGGCCGCTGTTGGTGTTCGATCCGTTGCGGATCCGCGGGAGCTAGCGCATATCTCGGTGTGTTGACCAGAAAAAGCATCAACATCTCTGTTTCTCTGTGACGTGAAACAGGGTAGTGTATGACTGGTTTCAACTACCATCCAACTATGTCGAGAACCCGAATACCATAGGAAGGAGGGTACGTTCTCGTGTCGTAATCCCTCAGGTGTTCTTGTCGGAGACTGAACCAGTCATCGGAGAATCCTCCAACCAAGGAGAACAACCTGTTACCGTAGCACCCCAACCAGAAGAAGCCATGGCCAATAGGACCATCCGCAACTACTCCGCCCCGTCCGCTGCCCAGATCCCTACGAGTCCGGAAGTGGCCGTGGGGGACAATGCTTTTGAACTCAAGGCCCCGCTGATCAACATGGTGCAGGCTAGTCCCTTCTGTGGGAAAGCCAATGAGGATGCTAGTGCTCACCTCCAGCACTTCCTGGAGGTGTGCAGCACCATCACCATCAGGGGAGTCGAACAAGAGGCCATCAGGCTCCACTTGTTCACGTTCTCGCTGTTGGGAAGAGCCAAACAATGGTTCTATTCCAACCGTGATGCGGTGAACACATGGACCAAATGCTCCAATGCATTCTTGGCCAAATTGTTCCCCATTGGGAAAACTAATACCCTTCAGGGAGAATCTCTAGCTTCCAGCAAGAGTCCGGGGAGACTGTTCCGAAGGCGTGGGATCGCTTCCAGGACTACAATCTTGCATGCCCACACCATGGCATGCAAGAGTGGCTCCTGCTCCAGAATTTCTATCATGGGCTGTCTCAAACGGCCCGTGAACACATGGATGCTACTGCTGGAGGGGCATTCCTCTCCTTGACCATGGCCGCCGCAAAGTTGCTCATCGAAAAGATGGTGTCAAACCAATCTTGGAATGGCGACCATCTTCAGGGGCGCAAACACGGTATGCACACCATAAAGGAGGTGGACATGTTGGCCGCTAAAATGGACCTCATCATGAAGCGCCTTGATGACCGCACCAAGGATGGGGGCGACAACAACAAAGGACCACTAGATTCACACATGACGTGTGAAGTTTGTGGAGAAACCGGCCACTCGGGGAACAACTGCCCCGAGACACAAGAGGAGGTACAGTTCGTAAACGGCAACAACGTGTACCGACCTTAAGGGAACTGGAACCAGCAATGCCCATTTTAACAGAGAGGTAACAACAACAAATCTTTCTCTAATCAATCCTCTCTGAAAGATCTTGTCCATGGTCAGGCCAAGATTAATGAATCTATCTCTAAGAGGCTTGCTGCTAACGATAAGGCTCTGGAGGGCATAAACTCTAAAATAGAAAGTTTGTCCTCCACCTTCCAAAGCCAGTTGAGCTTTAACAAAATGCTAGAAACCTAGTTAGCTCAGCTAGCCATCGCTGTTCCTTCTTGTGATAAGGGGCGAATTCCCAGGCCACTGGATTCCTCCTTAGAGAATGTAGAGGCTGTGTCCACGAGGAGCGGTAAGGCTACTCGAGATCTAGTCCCACCTGACCATGCAGGGAAGACAGCAGCGCTGAGGAAGGAGATCCCAGAAGAAAGGGAAGAGCCTGAAGCCGAACTGGCACTAGCCGGACAAACTGCACCACATGAGTTCTACGACTTCAACGTCTTGCCATTCCCGCAATGCCAAAAGAAACCATCGGCGGATGAGCAATTCGCCAGGTTCATAGAAGTCATTCAAAAACTAAATATACATGTGCCATTGCTGGATGCTATGCAGGTGCCAACCTATGCGAAGTACTTGAAGGACATACTCAACAACAAACGTCCACTCCCAAGTACCGAGGTCATAAAGTTGACTGAGGGGTGCAGTGCAGCCATCTTGAACAAGGTCCCAGAGGAGAAGAAGGACCCAGGGTGTCCCACCATCACGTGCACAATCGGGACACAGCACTTTGAGCATGCACTCTGTGATTTTGGGGCAAGTGTCAATGTCATGCCAAAGGTAGTTTTTGACTGCCTAAATTATACTACCTGGTCCCCTACTCCCATGAGACTGCAGCTGGCCGATTCCACGGTCCGCTACCCGGAGGGGATAGCCGAGGACATTTCGGTGCGCGTCTGGGATTGCTTCGTCCCTGTTGACTTCGTGGTACTGGACATGAACGTGAGCAATGAAGTCGCTCATCCTTGGGCGACCCTTCTTGAGCACAACAGATGCTCACATTAATGTGGGTGCTGGAGAGATCCAGCTCCACATTAATGGTAAGAAGGAGAAGTTTGAGTTCAAGCTGAAGGTGGAGCAATGCTCCATGATCAAGATCAAGTATGGGAGGAACAGTCAAAACATGAAGGAAGTGGAGGTCACACCTCCAGAAAAGGACAGCTTGATAAAGTTCATGGAGAAGTTCTGGGAGAAGGAATTCCCCATCTGGTATCATGCAAAGAACAAGAATCCTATATGAGGTGCGAAAGCATAGGCGAAGAAAACACCGGAACAAGCTATCGACTGCCAGAAAAAGGTAAAACAGGTATGGTGCGTTAAATCATCTATATCCTCATCTCCAGGGTTAGATGCTGCTTCATCAAGTTGAATCCTACATTGGAGACGTCTTCACTTGACGACGTAAAACACGAGTCCTACGCCGACAGGAACATCGGTGTCAACAAAATAAGCTTGGGGGAGGACCTCCAACTCAGGTAAGTTAAGGTAAGTATTATTCAATAAAGTTTTCTTTCGAATAAAGTTAGTAAATGAGAGCTATCTAGGCAAGTCCCTTAATGTTTTGAGTCTATGCTTAAATATTTATCTTTGGATATGATGAATAGTTGCTCTTATTTCTCTCTTGTACCTATGTTTCAACTGCTATTCTCCTAGGCTTTGAATTTGCTGGTTGAGCATGATCTTTTCTGTTATCTTGTCTATCTATGGGTAGCATAAGCAAGCTCTAGTCTAGGTTGTTGTTGGCTATGATATGATAAGATTTGAGTTACCTTAAAGCTTATACCAAGCAAGACTTGATAATCGGAGTTTTCTTTTAAAAATAAAATAAAGAGTTCCTTATGTTGATTCACATTCCTACCAAAGCTCATATTGCTTTTGCATTGAGTTTTGTCAAGGTCATTGAGATTTTTAGAGATTTACTTCATGCTTTTAAAGCCAAGATCACGCACACGTCACCCTATACATGTTACACTTCTACTCTGGAAGTAAACATGACTCCCATCCATCCACCAAATAAAGGCTCCATATAAAGTATGGTACTCTTCCCCAACTTTATTGCAAAAAGAGAAATGGGCTGATGATTAAAAAAATGGACACATGAAGGTCCAAGTATGTAAAAAAAAAGAAGAGAGAGCACATGAAGGCTCTTTGTTCAAAAAGTAAAGCCATGTCTCTAGAAGCAACTCTACAAGGGGAAGAGAAACCTGTAAAAAGGAGCTATCATTTACCATGCCATTTACACATGTGCACATCTTGGTTTGAGAGTATGACTTATTTCTCTTTGAATCCTGGTCTTGACTTTACAATATATGCGCTACAGGTATGCTATATGGCTCTCCTAGCACAAATTCCACTCCACTGAGTGACATGAGAGTTGAGAGAGGAACTTGGTAAGGAAATACAGTTTGAGTGACTTGAGAGTACCACCGAACGAACTCTGCCTTTTGAAAAAAAAATCCCAAAACCTCCGGTCTGATTGTCAAGCAAGGTGGAAGGCAAGTTGCTTGGTCTAAGTCATTCTAGCTACCAACTGCCCAAGACAAGGAGAAGCTACAAGCCCCACAAAGGGCCAAGGTAATCAGGAAAGTTTATTTTACCAGCTTATTCAATTCTTGGTAGAATATCTTGCTGAACCACTAGTACTTTTGAGGAGTAATGAGGAAGCAACTCCGGATCCACTGAGCCTAAAAGTTTTAGTCTTTGCTCAGGACGAGCAAAAGGCTAAGCTTGGGGGAGTTGTTGATGGTCCTTATAACGAAAATCGAACCGTCAATAGGCTCAGAAAACCAATAAAGATCAAAACATAATCTAGACATTAGTATTCAAATAATATTGTAGCATGCATATCCAGAATATATTTGAGTACAGGGACTATGGTGCAAAAGATGGACGAAACTGGGCAGAGGCCTAGGTCGGCCGATCTGGCTAGGTCGGGCGACCTGGCCTGGACCCCAATCGAACCCATCCTCCACACAGGTCAAGAAGCACACTAGGAGATGATCATGAATGTTGAATCATGGTCGGTTCAAGTCAAGTGTGAGGGATGAGCCACGTGTCACTCCCATGGATTGAAGGGCCCACACCTCAACTCAATTGCACTCAAACGAAGTATACCCACCTGAAACCGTCATAAGGACCCACATGGCAGTCTACCAGAGAAGAATGGGGCTGAAAGGCGGCGGTACCAGGTCGGCCGACCTGGCCCTGTGGCCGTTTCGCTCCCCCCTTGACCAGTACCTGTAAACCACCATCAGGAGTCCATCTGAGCCATGCAATGCTAAAGACGGTGGATCGAAGTGTCGGCTGACCTAGGCCCACCTCCAAACTGCCACAGCCGCCTCTGGCCGGCTCCAACAGCCTATGTGATGCTATAAATACCTGCAAAGGGCGCCGTACTCAAACACACACCAGAAGAAGAGCTCTCCATTTGCTACAAGCTTAGTCTTAGTCTTAGTAGTGATAGTGCTAGTATTAGATCTTCTGAAGGCTTCTGGAGGAGTCTTGGTAAGTTCTAGAGTTCAGCTCTTGTATCTCTTTACTTACTTGCAATACTCTGAGCTTAATGGAAATACCTTCATACTTATGTTCTATGCCTCAGTTATACCTTATCTACTTAGTATATACTACTTATGTCTTGCACCTTGTTCAAGTGAATGTATGCTATGGCATTGGCTCAATGTGCCTTATGGTCGTTATTAACGTGATAGATAGAGTTGTATTTCATATTGCAAGCATGGTATTTGGAATACTGAATACTGTTGAGGCTACCGCTACCCCACGGATTAGTAGAGGTAGGCGGCAGGTGGTGACAGCCCTGTCCATCCTTTGTAATCCTCCACGTTTGGGAGTGGGTATTAGGCCTTTATGATAAGACATCCTACTGTCGTCCCTTGATGAGGGAACCACTGGATACCTCGATATGTCCTCTTGCATATAATCATTGAATGAGCTTGTATAGGGTATTGTAGTATATCCAAGTCCCATATGTATGATGCTAATGAACCCTTTGTATTCTTTACTAATGTACTATGACTAACTAAGGCTACCTTAATGATGAGCAATGAACTTCTGTGTGTCACATTACCCATTCACTTCCATATTCTTTGCCCCTGTCTAGACTATGGTATATTAATAATGTTGTGAGTAAATGCATTGGATGACACCTCTCTTTAACTAAACGCTTTCCCTATGGATAAACAAATAACGATACTCTGGAATACTCCCGGGTGAAATGCTACAACGTACTTCTGTGCGCTTGCAGAATATCTGTAACATCTAGATTTACGATGAAGTATCTCTAGTACCATCACTACTCTAAGTGGTGATGCTAAGAAGTACCAATAGAGCTCAACTAAACTATGCTACCGTTGAAAAAGAGCTCCTGGCTGTGGTCTTTGCTGTAGATATGTTTAGATCTTATTTGATAGGAGCTAAGGTAATTGTTTACACCGATCATGCTGCCTTAAAATACCTGCTCACCAAGAAAGATGCTAAACCTTGTCTCATCCACTGGATTCTCTTACTCCAAGAATTTGACTTAGAAATTAAAGATAAGAAAGGAGTAGAGAATTCAGTAGCAGATCATTTGTCACGTATGCAGTTCACTGACATGCAGGGCTTACCGATAAATGACTTCCTGCGTGACGACACCCTACTCAAGGTGACAGCCTCTGACCCAAGGTATGCAAATATTGTGAATTTCATGGTTGCAGGATATGTACCACCAGGGAAAAACAAGAGAAGGCTTATCTACAAAAGTAGGCTCCACCTATGGGATGAACCATACCTGTATAGGGTATGTTTAGATGGCATGCCCAGGCGTTGTGTACCAACAAATGAAGCAAGAAAGATCATCAAGCAATGTCATGCAGCCCCATATGGAGGTCACTATGGGGCATTCAGAACAAGGTCAAAGATCTGCCAGAGTGGATTCTACTGGCCCACAATGTATGAGGATACAAAAGAATTTATTCGATGATGCCAATAATGCCAGAAGCACGGAGGGATTACATCATGAGATGCAATGCCACTCACAAACAACTTACAAGTTGAGTTGTTTGATGTGTGGGGCATTGACTTCATATGGGACCCTTTGTCAAATCATATGACAGTGAGTACATCCTGGTGGTGGTTGATTATATCTCGAAGTGGGTTGAAGCAATGCCATATCGAGCCGCTGATTCCAAACATGTGCGAAACATGTTCCATTAAATCATCTTTCCACGTTTTGGAACACCTAGGATGGTAATCAGTGATGGAGGGTCACACTTCATCGACAAGACCTTCCGAAAGTTTCTGGCAGAACTGGGGGCAAAGCACAACATCGCTACACTATACCATCCCCAGACAAGTGGTCAAGCAGAAACATCCAACAAGCAGATCAAGAACACTCTGCAGAAAACCGTGACAGAAATGGGAAAAGGGTGGAAGAGCAAGCTACCAGATGCTCTATGGGCATACCAGATGGCATACAAAATGCCAATTGGGATTTCCCCATATCAATTGGTCTATGGAAAGACTTGCCACTTACCGTTAGAGCTAGAGCATCGGGCATACTGGGCCATAAGAAAATGGAATATGGACCTCCCAGCAGCCCAACAAATGAGAAGAATGCAGTTATCAGAGTTAGAAGAATGGAGAGACAAAGCATACCATTGTGCTAGAATCTACAAGGACAGGACCAAGAGATGGCATGATAAGAGAATCAAGGTGAAGGAGTTCCACCCCAGCGATAAGGTACTACTCTTTAATTCCAGGGTGAAGCTATTTGGGGCATGGAAAACTTTGAAGCAAGTGGGAAGGACCATTCGTCGTTGCGGAGACTTCGTCACACGGGACCATCACACTCCAAGATGATGAAGGTAACCTCTTCAAGGTAAATGGTCAATGTTTAAAAGTTTTCTTTGAGCCTGATAATAAAGTAGAGGAGGAATTTGATGTGATCTATTTGGTCATGGATAATTCCCATATATGAATACCCTTCACTTTAATGTCCTTAGCCCCTAAATTTCAAATGCACACACCTTGGGGCATTTTGGACCTGCCACGTAGTGTACACAAAACCTGAAGGCGATCGAGCTCAGGCCCAGGTCGGCCGACCCCACTAGGTCGGCCGACGGCCTCCTGAGTCTGATCAACCCTATCCTTTGCACACGCTTGTCTCCAACGTCTTTGAAGCTGTTCTCCGGTGGATGAGCAATTCTAACTCTGTTTGACCCGAAAAGAAGACTGTTCTCTCTTTAAAATTCACCCATCCTCTTCTCCCTTTGTCATCTAAGTGCTTCCTCACCCACATTCTGAAATCTACGAGCCAAAACCTTCCACATCCATGAGAATGGCCAGAAAGAGTTGTCCCACCTATCGATCGACATTTGATCTTGAGGGTGAACCAACTCCAGCGAACCAGATGGTGCCTTTCAACATCGAGTCAGCCAAGGCCACAGTGGTTCCGCCTCTAGCCAGCATCCCGCCGGAGGAGGACACGAGAGGGTGCAGCAGGGGGTCGGCCGACCCCACTGTTAGTTCTCTCCTCACAGTATGAATCGATACCCTACCCTTTCCCCTCAGAGTTGGATACACTTCACACGAGACTCTTCGAGAAAGGTCACAGGGGAACAGGCCAGCGTACTTGTCACCCTCTCAAAAAGCCATCCCCTATTCCAGGTCCGGGGGCTCTTATTTATAGCTCACACATCGTCATGGTCAGTTACAATTGTGCCCCTGTACATGGCATATAATGACCTTGGTTTACATAAATGCCCCTGCGGGCCGTACTAAAATGCCCCCTGTAGACGTCATTTCCCTTGGCAGGCCCCTCTTTGCCGTCCGTACTCCGCCTCAGGACCCGCCAACTCTGCTGGTCTTCGGGTCCTCCGATGCTTGCCCTGGACCCGAAGATCCGTGGAGCCTTCGGTCGACTTCGCGCGAACGCCTGCGAGCGATCGTAAGCGTGAGGAGGAGAGGCTCGGGGAGCTCTACTTCTAAAGTCCCGCGAAGTCGTTATCCCTCCACACACTTATTACATAGGGTTAGCTATAAACTCTTGTTCTGTCAGAGGTCCTGCCAGCCGAGTCTTCCCCCACAGTAGCCCCTCGCGAGTGAGGGTCAGAACCACCATGCTGAGCCGAACTTGCGACCGAATTTCTAGCACGCACCCCATGCGTGCGCGCAGGGGGGGAGGAAGGGGAGGGGGCATGGATCTTTGTGCTGGACGAGGCCGCACGACCTCTGACTCTCCCCCGCCCCCTTCGGCTCGGCATGTGTTGCGCGCCAGGTACGCTTGTTCTGACTTCGCTGACCTAGCTGGCTGCTTTCTACCATTTTTTCTAAAATTTTAACTAAGCAACTTTTAAATTAAATTTATTTACATTCAGTTCTTTACTTTAACATTTTTTGTTAAGAGAAAACAAACCACTCCCCTCGCCTAGGAATTCGCAACGGCGACGGCCCGGGAGCCGAAGCACCCGTGACCATTACCGTGAGGCACCCCCTCCCTACTATAAAAGAGGGGGAGGACAGTGAATTTGTCCTGCACTTTTCACTTGAGACTCGAACGCTGCTCCATGGGTTTCTTTGCGTGAGCTAGGTAATTTTTCATCTTCTCTTTACTTCCTTTTTGTGCGAGGGGGATAGCCTTGTTACTCATAACTGAGGGATCTTGTGCGCATACTGCGCTTGTTGTTGATGGCCCAGGAACTCTCGGTGCTTCAATTTCCTGCCCATTGTTGCACTGAGGAAATGGCTCCTCCGAAGCCCCACAACGATGATGATGACGAAGTCCCTGATCCTGGTGTGCCCACCACCACCGTCTTCGGGCACAGCCGTGTAATTCCCACCGTCCTGAAGACATACCGTGAACGTGGCTTTCTTGTTGCTGAAGCTGGGCGAGCTCCAGAACCATCAGAGACAGTGCCACACCCTCGGGAAAAGGAGATTGTGGTGTTTCATGATCTATTCACTGCTGGACTTTGATTGCCCTTGGATCCCACCTTGATATCCGTGCTCCGTGAATACAACCTCTTCATGCACCATTTGACCCCCAATTGCATCCTTCGCTTGAGCTTATTCATGTGGGTGTGCGAGACCATGGGAGTGACTCCCTCCAAGGCGAACTTCCTTCGCACCTTCTCGGTTCATCACCAACCAAAGTACATTGAGATTCTGGAGGCCGCCGACACCCTTGTGAAGCAGAACGCACAGTTTGGGTGCATCGATTTCTGCTTCCGTGGAGGTGTGACTAGCCCCACAATGGCTTACCAGAACCACTGGCCCGACGACTGGCACAGTTTCTGGTTTTATGTCGAAGATGCCCTGCAAAGCGACGGGAGGGCCAGCGATCTTATTCGCAAAGTCTTCAATGATCTCCCGAAAGCTGAGGACTTCTTTCGGACCCTGCCCACTGAAGAGCCTTCTCGCCTCTTCGCGCATGCTCTTTGCACCCTTGCCTCGGAGTATGGAACTCGGGACATTGTGGAGGAGTATTGCCTTGCAAACGTCTTCCCTGTCCACTCTGGGTGGCAAGTCTCGGAATGGGTTGACTTTGACAGCGACATTAAGATTCCCAATTTTGAGAAAAGCTTCGGTCTTAAGAAGACAGGTATGACTTCATCCCGCCCCCTTAAATTGTTAGATTTATCGTAGTGCTGTTATACTTCGTATAGCTTTTCGCATTCTGACGTCGACTGCCTGTCTGTGCTGTAGATGCTTTCCCCTCATCCGCCAAACATCGGGCGAATGCTATTCTCGGGCCGGAGTCCCCTAAGGAAACCGGCGACATCACGACTCGACTCGGAGGAGTCCAGGATAACAGAGTGTTCAAGTTCTTCAAAATTGAAGCCCCACCCCGCGAAGCTGTAATCGTGCGCCTGGAACAAGCTGAAAAGCACCGCGACAAGAAGACTGCCGAGGGCAAAGGCCAGGGGAAACGCGGCCTCGTGGAGCCTTTCGCCACCACCCACGCCGAGGCTAAGAGGCGCCCCTTGACTTCGAGACCGAAAGCTCCATCCGGCCTCACGCATCTGGCCCTGCCAGATCTGCTACTTAATATGGAGGAGGACAAGGACAGTTCCCCTGACCCTACTGGAGATGGCGTCGGGGACGAAGGCTCCAAAAGCAAACCAAGCCCTGCTGCTGTTACCCCTGTGGACGTGATGTCCCCTCAGGTAGTGACTGTGCAACTGATCCGACAAGTCGCCCCCTCAGAGGACGCCAAAGTTGCTAGCCCTGAGCAGTCAGCCGGAGCCCTAGCCCAGAAAGCAGCCGAACGGCCTCCGTAACAAATCGAGTACAGCGAGCAAGAGCCCGAAAGCGACGAAGAAGCCGGGTGCATCGAAGTGGACTCTTCTGCCCTTTAGACTCATGCCTCCAAAGAGATGGTTGATCTGAGCCCTATGAAGCCATCTTCAGAGCCGAAGAGCAAACACGACAAGCCCTCTGAAGTGAAGAAGACCTCTTTGGGTTCGACTAGCAGTGACACCTCAACGGGCGATAGTCCCATTAGCAGCAGCAGCACGTACTTCATTACAGCCGAATACATTTTGGACATCACCAATCGCATGGACATCCCAGACAACTACCAGCTTTGGGGCGCCAGAAACGAGGCATGCTGAAGTTTAAGAGTGGTCGTCGTGAACGCCAGCTGCTTGAGAAGATGGAACGCAATTTTTGCACCCATGTTATGGACACCGACCTTGAGAGTCTGGGTGTTGATCGTGTGCTAGACAGTGCGAAGGACCTTTCACTGAAAGCACTTCTTGCTTGCCGCGTTGCCCAGCGTGCGTATCATGCTACGAAGAAGACTGAAGAGCTTCGCGACATGAGTAGCAGCGGTGCTTTGGAGAAAGAGATTGAAGTTATTAAATGTCTTTAGGCCGAAAAAGAAGCTTTGGAGAAGGCCCTGGAGGAGGAACGGATGAAATCTACTTGGCTGCAAAAAGATTATGACGTCCTGTTCAAGCATTCCAAAGACCTAACTGCCCGCAATGAAGAGCTGGCCATCGAGCAGGCTGTGTATGACAGGGCTCTTGCTGCTGCCAAATCCAGTCAAGAGCAGGCTAAGCGACTTGAGGAAGACCTAGAAGACGTCACGAAGAACCTTCGTGACCTGAACGCCGAAGTGCGCACTGGGCTGGCGTTTGTGAAGGAGCAATTCGAACTGACCCTCCAAAGCTTCGGCGTGCTGGAACTCGCACAGCCAATTGACATGAGCAGCACCACTCTTGAAGAGATCTTCATGTGGCTAGGTGCTTGCTTTCGATAGATGGATGGGGCTGGCCATGCGTTTGGTGAACTTGGGGCTGTCATGGCCGTCCGCACGCTTGCTGTCAGCGTTTGATACCTTCTGCGGGAACCTGATGCTTTAGCGTGGCAAACTAAACCTTTTCTTACGAAGAATGATCCGCGTCGTCTTCGCCAAGCTGATTTCCCATAGCCGAGTGACTTGAACCCCAAGCGCCTGCCCATTCTGGTGAAGAATATTGCTAAGAACTTCATTGGCAGTTTCTTCCTTAAGTCTGGGTACAAGCTCGCTATCGCCGAAGGTGAACGACTTGCCGAGCAGGTACCCCCTTGAGTTACTTGACCATGTCTTTTGTCCCAGTATGGTATTGAACTCAGTGTTACTTTCTTTGTAGCGCCGGGCCCGACTTGCCGCCGAAGCTTCCCGTCGCCTTACCGAAGCCGGAGTCGATCCTGCCGGTACATCGGCGCCATCTACTAGCGCCTTCGCTGGAGCCCCGCACGTCCCGTCCTCCGAAGACCCACGTCAGTCCTCTCTGGGAGATGTGCTGAGGTCTGAGCAAGGCCGGATGTATTTATCGAAGCAAAATTTTTGTGTGATTCGTTGTCAGGATGTAAAATACTGATATTTTATGATGCCTGCGCAGGTCCTGATGGTGAGCCTGCGCAAACCACTAAAGGTGTTACTCCCGTAACCATGTGTTTTGGTGACTTTTTTTATTTCTGGCTCCCATTGGGAGAAATTCCATCTTCGCTTTCCACACGTTCCTTTTTATACTTTCTGGAACTCAAAACTTGAGTCCTATGTGCGACGGAATGCCACCGTACGTTGGAAATTTTTGGAGACGCTTGCCCGCTCGATTGAGCGAGCCTCCGTTGTTCATTCGCGTGCCGCCCTCAAGGCTAAGATTCTTTGGACCGGCATCGTAAAGCTGGAAGAGCCCAACTCTTATGAATTCCCCGAATATCAATATCTTCGCTCCTCTTCACGCCCCCTGTTGGAGTCCCAACTTCCTCGGACTAAGCAATAGCCTACTTTGAACACGATGGCGCGGCTTGATGACCGAAGACAGGAAGATCCCTACCGAGGAGGACCTTCGGGCCATGGCCAACGCCATTATTGATGATGTTGTAATTAACTTGATCGATGACTTATTTCATCACGTATTTCCTTGAATTCACCCTTGTTTCTTCGAGGGCGAAGTTGTAAATGAAGCGAAGTGATCCTATTGCCTGTTGTCGTGACAAGCTATGATAGATGTAATATTCGTTGACATCTCTTTTTACAAGGGTATCCCTTGATGCTTTTTTTGGCGTTTGCTTGGACTGTGGCCCGCATTTTTATTGTGCTTCGCGCTTGACTGCACCGAAGACGCGACAGTGTTTCACTACGCGATTTTTTCGAGGTAGCCGACCTCTTTGGCTTTTCTGCCGCGCTGCGCTTGTTTTTACAAAGCCTTGCGCACTCGTGATTCGTGAAGTGAGTGTGCTGATGACGTGCTCCGAAGATGCCACTTCATCAGCCCCTCACTTCCCTTGGCACGAGCTTAGTTTACTCTCAACGTTAACTCTTCGCAGTGCGAGAGTCTTAACATCGAGGCGATGCTCCGTATCTGGGGGTACATTGTTTATATTACACAATGAGATTACAGCTTGGTATCACCTCATTAAAAACCTTACACCTTCGGGTACTACGAAGTGACCCGAGGGCTTCCCCGTAAGGAAAAGAGTACGACACCTTTTTTTACAGAAAATCATAAAATTCATGAAGAAGAACGAAAAAAAAAGAAAATGCGAACTTGACACTGAGCCGCTTTAGACGAAGTACTTCTTTAGCTTGTCTTTGATCCACGTGTACGGCACGTCCGTGCCGTCCAGCTTCTGGAGAGTAAAGGCGGCCGGTATGGCCATTTGTGATGCTAAGAATGGGCCGTCCCACTTCTCCTCCAACTTGCCTGGTGCTTCAACTCTCTGCAACACCTTGTCTCCCATTGAAATATCCCTGTATTTCAATTTCTTGTTTTTCCATCTTCGAGTTTCTTCCTGATACTCTTCGATGTTATGCGCTGCTTGCAGCCGAATTTCTTCGATGTTGTCCTTTGAGGCTCGCTCGTCTTCGGTAGACTGTTCTGATGCTACTCAAAGTGATTGCAATTTTATTTCCTCCGACACCATTGCCTCCTCGCCATACAACAATCTGAACGGAGTGAATTTGGTTGCCCTTGAAACCGAAGTGTTGTGTGCCGAGACTACCCTTGGGAGTTCTGCAGCCCACTTGCCTCGTGGCTGATCAGTCAGATTCTTGTTAACACCTGTGAAGATTATTCCGTTTGCCCTTTCGACTGCCTCGTTTGACTGCGGATGGTATACCGAAGCAAAACACAGCTTTGTTCCTATCTGAAAACAGAACCTTCGGAAGCCGGCGCTGTCAAACTGCTTGCCATTATCCACTGTTAACTCCTTTGGCACTCCAAAGCGACAGATGATGTTCTGTCAGATGAACTTTGTTATGACACCCGAAGTGATGCCCTGCACCGGTTTTGCCTCAATCCACTTCGAGAAGTATTCAAACGCGATGATCGCGAAGTTGTAGTTCCCCGGGGCTGGCGGCAGTGGACCAACGATGTCCAAGCCCTAGCGCACCAATGGCCAGACTGGAGGTATAAGCTGCACCTCGTGCGATAGCGCTCTGCTTCTTGGGGCATGAACCTGGCAACTGTTGCACTTTCTGAGGATCTCCTCTGTGTCAATGAGAGCCGTTGGCCAGTAGAATCCCTGTCTGAAGGCTTTTGCAGCCAACTTCCTTGTTCCCATATGTGAAGAACACATTCCCCCCATGTATGTCTTCGAGCAACTGTACACCTTCTTCTCCCCCATGTATGTCTTCGAGTAACTGTACACATTCCCCCATGTATGTGAGAAGACCCCCTTTTTGTATAGGACTTCAATAATCATTACATAATTTTGCGCCTGATATTGCATTTTGGTGCGATTTTGCTGGCCTTCGGGCTCAAAATATCCCTTGAGGTTGGCTATTATCGAAGACCTCCAATCTTCACTGGCAAATGCGTGACGAATTTTACCGGTGCTTCATCGGTGCTGATTGATTTGTGATGCAGCACTTCGTAGAATACATACAGGGGCCTCGGAGCTTTCTGGGCCGCCGCCTTTGCCAACGCATCTGCTTCCCCATTCAAGTTTCTTGTTCACTGTGAATCCCTGAAAGTACTTTTCCATGGCTTTGACTGTGGCCAGATACTTTGCCATCTCCGGGTCCCTCGCTTTGTTGCTCTTCCCGATGTGACCTTGGATTAAATTGGAGTCTGTTTTAATTATGAGCCTCCACGTTCCCAGAGCTCTTGCCTTTCTAAGCGCCAAGGGTAGCCGCTCGTACTCTGCCACATTGTTTGTGCCTGCGTCAAAGTCGAGACGCACTGCATAGCGAAGTTTGATTCCTGAAGGTGATGTCAAGATTGCCGAGGCCCCAGCCCCTTCTGAGCAATATGCGCCATCGCAATGAACCTCCCAGTGATCTTGTTGACGTCGTTAGTGGCACACTTTTAGTGGTATTTAGGCGGTGTTTTTGGACCAATTCATATACTAACCTGCCACTTGGCACTTGAAATAACCACGTTTTCGTATATGTGTTGTGTTTTCGAGCATGTTGTGTTTTTGCAGGAAAATGGCCCAATTTGAGGCATTTGTATTCAAAGCCCAAAACTAACTACAAGCCCAAATGAATCGTGCCTAGAGGAGGGAGCCCAACCAATGGACTATGTGGGCTTTCATAGCCCAACTCATGGTCCTAGGTGTCCACATTCAATAAACTTTGGGCAGGAGAGAGTTAACCATGAAGAAATTGAAGATTTGAAAAGTTATTCACGAGATCAAGGCAACCTCAGAGACATTCGCGCAGCCCAGGACAGCATGATATTTTGGTGCAGATTCGGAGATCTAAATGGACTCTAATGACAAAATGTTGAATACCAAAGTTGTAGCTATCGTCGAGATCTTCAATTTGGATATATGGAAAGCATAATTTGGAATATGTAGCTAGGAGATATGGCCTCTGAAATGCACGATGTGTGGAGGAGTCTAGAATTAGACAGATTATCTTCCAGCGCTGTTTTGGGGATCTTAACTTCATTTTCAAGAAAACTTCTGAGTACCAAAATTGGAGATAATTCTTGCTACATAATTTAGAATCTAAGTTTGCCCTATTTGGAGTCCGGACATGGGAGATATGATATCGGGAATGCAGGGCTGCGAATTAGAAAAATCTGGGCGAGTCAAATCTTATGGAAACCAAGTTTGCTTAACTCCCAAGCAAGGATCTCGTAGAAAGGAAGGTGGAGCACGCCCCAAGGCTCCCCTAGGGTATAAATACAAACCCCTAGGCACCCTCAAGAGAGGGAGATTCAGATCTATTCACCAGAAGCCACCGAAACAAGATGAGGAAGAGAGATTAGATGAGTTCACCGCGATGATCAACGCCGGCGAAGGAGATCAAGGAGGCCTCAAGCCGTCGGCCTAGGGGGTTCCTCTCCCATCTCGCCGCCATCTTTGGTGACGATGTTCCTCAGAGTCTCCATCACCCCCTTGTGCTTCAATCCTTGTAAGATGATGGGGTAATGCCTTCGTTCGTCCCTAGGGTTAGATGGATATATGATTTGTAATCTCTACATGCACATTATGCCTATCGATACTTCATGGTCTATGCCATTGCAATGCATTATTTACATATGTGAGCGCTTTGTTCTTAATCAACATATGTCCTTAGTAGGGTTTGTGGTAATCTTGGTGATTAGCTTAACTCTATGGATGCTTTGTCATGGATGTGTTAGCGAGGAGGTTGACTACCCTTGTGTAGTGACCAAGCGAGCACATAACTGCTATGATGCCAGTGAAGGCAACACCCATTTGTGTAGTAGATGCATATTCATGAGAACCTAGACCCTAGGGAGGGAACACTTATCTATCTTTGTTTCTCTCTTGTATCAACCTTTGTTACTTAGTTTGATCTTAGATTAATCTAGTTTAGTTTGTCATCTCTCTACACAGCCATATTACTTGCTTAGTTAGTAAGATTAGCACAAAGTAAGAGCCAACATCCCACTTGTTTCACAGATTAATAAACCTTGGGGGAATACTCTAAGGGAAAAGCTACTAATGATCCGTGTGCTTGTGGTTCATGAATTGACGCTTCTAAGGGTCGTCAACTTGCTTTTATGGCGCCGTTGCCGGGGAACAAGTTAGTTTGTTGTGCTTGAACTTTGTATTAGCCCGCTAACACTTAACCTTTATGTAGAATTTTTTTGTGTTTTTCTTTTTATTTTCAGTGCCTAGATGGATTTGTTCGCCTCAGCATTGGATAACGAAGAAATGTCGCTAAGGGAATTAGCATTGCCATCAACAGAGGATCTTGTGATGCAAAAATCAGATTTGATGCTTGCTACAACCAACTACGAATTGAAGCATGAAATCATCGAGTTAGTGGCGACAAACCCTTTTAAAGGATTGGAGGACGACAACCCATATAGACACCTTGAGCAATTCACGATGATATGCAACACGGTGTGACAAGAAGGAGTTCCGGCCGCTTGGTTCAAGTGGAATCTTTTTCCATTCTCTCTTAAAGATGAAGCGCACAGATGGTACACACTTGCATCCATTGAAGCGAAGGGAAATTGGGATGAACTTGCAAAGAAATTTTGCTCAAAGTTCTTTCCCATAAGCAAGATACAATATTTAAGGAGGCAAGTGTTCAATTTCAAGCAAGAAGAGGATGAAGGGATTAATGAAGCATGGGACCGATTTAATGAGCTACTCGAGCAAGGCCCAAACTTGGGATTTTCCGGTGATGTGATGTTGCATACATTTTATTTTTCACTACCCCTAATTCTGCCCGTTTTGTAAGTATATGTGCAGGAGGTAATTTAATGGAGAAAACGATTAGAGAAGCTGCACAAATCTTACAAAGGGTATGCAATGGAGAAAGAGTACGACGTGATTGGTAAAAACGATGTCGGGAGAGGCAAAACGATGGAAGCAAGTCCGAGACGCTTGCTGAAATTTTTGAAAAAGTTGAACCGGAGCTCAAGGAAGATGAATCGATCATACAAGAAATTGAAGAGCCACTTCCTGAGGTAAGACAAGTCATTCTGCAGGTTAAAAATGTTGAGACTAAGATGTGTATAGGCCAAAGTTTGGAGAATGCTAGACCGTTGGCGGAATTCGATCAACTTGATTGGATTCCAATTGATTTTGGCCACCTCATCAACTACCAAAGGAATGAGAAACACCGACACGTAGCTAAAAGAGTTGATGATATATTTGATCAAGAGATGAGCGGAGAATCGATCCAAAAGATATTTGAAGAAGAAAGAGAAGAAAAAGATGAAGGATGGATCGATCAATTTGAAATTTCAAAGATTGATGATGAAGGAAGAGAAGAGCGCAACCATCAAGAGCATAAAAGTTCCCTCTCTACAACACCATGCACATCAATTGAAGATAAGTATTTTGACTCTTTTGAAGAACTTAATTGGTCCGTTGATCATGGACTAGAGTTTATTGCTAAGGGGACAAGGATAATAAAGAGAAGAGCTAGTGTCTTAAGGGATAAATTGGAGAGAATAGGACTCGAGCTAGAAACTAAGTGGGAGAAGTATGACATGGAGCAAGCAAATTTAGCGCACCTAGGAGACCCCTCTTTACAAATTTATAGCTTGTGTGCCATTGAAGCTTATACACTAGCAAATCAAGACATGGAAGTGCTCAAAGAGGAAAAAGAGAGTGATTCCACGATGAGCGATCTTGGCAACATGTGGTACATGAAAGATATTGAATGCAGTACAAGAGAATTTGAGGATAAAGATGTATGGGATATTCCAAATAATGAAGATTTCAAAGAAGAGATGAACGTAAATATTGCTAATGAGTTGCATGCTCCACATGATGGAGAGTCGGAAGAGTTGCAAGACCATGAAGAGATACCTCCACTTGTTGAGACTGATTTGCTTTCAACTCAAGTAAACAAATTGGAGACCACTCTTGTTGAAAAGGCTCCAAGGCTAAGGTACACATTGAAATCTCAAGATACTTTTGGTATTGAGGATAATCTATTGAAATACTCATGTTCAACCAAAAGTATGAATGATAGTCTAAATTCTATGCCTTGTTTCATTGATGATCATGTTGTTAGGCTAGAATTTCTTGGGAATGATAAAGAGGCAACGTTTATATTTGAACCTATTGATTTTATGCCTTAAGAACCTTTGCCTAATAATGAGCTAAGTGCTATGCAAGAAACATATGCTTCTTTTAGTTACACCTTGATTTATTGCTACAATTTGATTGTGGTTGTGATTATGGATGCATATGTTTACAATAAATTTTACAAACCTTGATCTTGCATTGTGCTTGGTCAAGCTAATGACCTTAAAAGAGCACATGTCAGGAAAAAGCCCAGATTTCACTAACCATGCAGGACATGAGACTCGAATAATGTGGATAGAAGTCATGCCCAAAGAGCTGCAAACTTGATCATCACCATTTCCAAATCTCAGAATCAAACATTGCTGTTTTCATTAATTTTGTGCACATGATCAGAGATGTACAAGAGGAGAAAAGTTGATATTCAGAAGATCCATCAAGTTCTCATTCCAACGCATCCAAGATCGACAAATTTGAATACCCATACAAGGAGATATGGCTAAAAGAATGGGTGCTGCGCGTTCTGAAATTTTTCGGACTGATTGCAGAGCTGGAATAAAACGGGCGTCACTCACTCGATCGGAACCCGATTTGGTTGAATAAAAACTTGATGGAAAGACAATTTCATGCATCTTGCATTGAAATAATTGTTGGATACATGTTCTGTTCTGGACATAGAAGTAAAATTCATGGAAGAAGAGACAGCGATGAAGGACAACGAAGAAGGAGGTGACAATGATGTGAGATAGCTTGGGCAAGTCTTCTATTGAACATAAGTGATCATGTGCATAGTGGGAAGTGCAATAAAGCTGCATGGACATCTTTACTTCTTGCATGAAGGACCATGGCTTCACGATGATGAGAAGGTATGTGAGAAAAGTCGAGCTTTATGACTTTAAATGAAGCGCTTTTCGGGAGGCTACCCGTTCTTTATGTTTTTGTTTCTTTTAGAGAAAATAAAGAATGGCACAACCTTATGATGATTGACTTGTGGCTAACTAATCTAGGTTTTATTTTATTTTTAGACCATCATCATGATCATCATCATTTCCATTTTCCTACATGGATCGCATTTTGCCATCAACATAATGTTTGCTTCGTTTGCATTTAGTCTTGCATGCTTTGCATATAGTTGACTTGGTTATTTTATAAACTTAATGATGTATGCTTTCATATACATGTTAATGCTTCATATGGGCATTTTCCTTTTGTGATCTTGTGTAAATGTGGTATTTAAACATGATTGCGGACCTTCATCATTTAGTTAAATAAACCTTGCTAGCTATTTATTTGTTTTCATGATTGCATTGGTTGGTTTATAAGCTTTGCAATGCGTCTTATTTTTCTTGTGCTATAAATGAAGTTTTGATCTTGGAATAGACATGGTATCTTGACCTTGGTTAAATAAGTCTTTTTGGCTATGGAGAAATTTGGCAACCTAGTTGTAAGCATGGAGTTTAGAACTAGATGTAAACATTGTCTTTGTTTATATGCTTTCCTCTCATTTGCATACACACTTTGCACCCATGTACACACATTAGGTTTTTATTTTTATTCTCACTAGACTAATTATGCCACATGTTAAGAATCTTAGGATACATTGTTGGACTGTTGGAAATTACTTCTACTCCCAACCATCACCCTGGGGGTAGAATATGCATTTGAAATATTTTGCAGGCAAGATGAAAATGCACTCACGATAAGGAAATTGAAGGACGACTAAAATGACAAGAATGAGAAGAACATGAAATATTTTGTCTTCTTCTTCCATGCCTAGCAAAATGCTAAGCATGGGGGAGGCCTTGCACCATCGACTCAGATTTGAAACATAATGCCATAAAAGATAACAAGATCAAGATCATCAACATCTTCGGATTGGTGCACAAGAAGCGATTGTTGTCATCGAAATTCTGCATGACCTCAAAGGTGAACAAGAATAGTTTTGGATATTTAGAAGCCCCACGAAGGCTACATTCCAACGGATCAAACGACAAGGCAATCGGAGATTCCTACATTAGGTTATGGCCAAATCATCAAACATCGCACATCCTGAAATCAGTTCTGGACAGCACGCAGCGCTGAAGTAAAATGGGCATAACTCCCATGTTTAAGCTCCGTTTTCAGTGAATGACCACACGCCAGAAAGGTAATTTCATAAAATTTTCAATAGAGCTATATTTCTATATATGTTCTGTTCTGGAAATAGGGGAGAATCCATGAAAAGAAGGCAGCAAAGATGGCGACGAGAACAAGAAAGAGGAGATGATGATGACAACAATGAAGAATAGGTTGTCAATGGTTCCATTAAGCATACACGATCAAGTTGAGAAGTTTGGAAGATAAACAAAACCTCTGGAGCATTGGCAAATTAAGACACAAGCAAGCTACATTTAATACATGGAGATGTTGAAAGCAAACCACAAAGGACTATAAAAGATGGTAACACCTCCACAAACCTCCTCTTTTCCTATCATAAATGTTTGTAAGTATGCCTTCAACCTTTGACTTGGTGCAGCCTTTGTTTTTCTCTCTCGTTAATAACATGGCTACTAGGAGGACAATCTAGATTTCTTTTAGTTTCCTTTTCCATAAATAGGCATGACCATGTGTCGGATGTTTGGACCCGGCAGTCCACACAGGGTAGCCTACGTGGTTGATTTGTTGAGGGACAGATCGAGGATCAGAAGTCGATGGTAACACGAGACGCAAGGATTGAACAGGTTCGGGCCGTCGAGATGACGTAACACCCTACGTCCTGTGTTGGCGGCGATTGTATTGCTGTGTATGAAGTTCCTTGAAGGATCTCCGTAGTTGGGTTCTGTCCTAGGGTTGTATGATCGTGGGTTGTGATGTGTTTTGGAGGGGGGTCCCAAGGCGCCTTATATAGTCCGGCTGCCTTGAGTTACAAGTCGGCTAAAGATCGTAACCTACCCGAAATACAAGGATTCGATCCTATAACGATTACAGATATCTTTCCCTATAATTCCGGCTAGTTTATCTTGATCTCCGAGCTTCTTGCGGGATACGCCGTGTGCTTTCCTTGCCGCGCGCGTCGTCGCGCCCATCCGGTTCGCCCGACTGGTGGGCCTTCCGACTGGCGGGCCACCCAGTCCGACAAACCGATCCAGATGTACTCGGATTGGGCCGTCCCTTACTGGTTGGGCCAATCCGCCTTCTGGGTACCCCTGGGGGTCTACCCCCGACAAGCCCCCGAGTAGTACGTGGTTGAGAGACAAGTCGGCGAGGTCGTGCTGTCTGATGAGCGTCGAGCCAGCTGCAGTTGGAAGCGAAACCGCGTGATACTGGAGAGAAAAGAGCCGTTTTCCCAACGGATGCGCCGCGAGGTGCGTCCGTTGGACGTAGCCCCCGAGCCTTGAAGCGATTCCGTAGGAATCGGTCCAAGGGTTAGTAGCCTTCTTCTGAGGTCGTCAGACAATCAACGGATGCGCCGCGAGGTGCGTCCGTTGGCCGTAGCCCCCGAGCCTTGAAGCGATTCCGAAGGAATCGGTCCAAGGGTTAGTCAAGGAGCATCTGGCTAGATCATCCGGCGTTAATTTCGGCGTCCAGCCCCCGAGTGTGAGGGCTGAGCACGCCGAGTAGTTGTCCCGGCGCCAGCCCCCGAGCGTGAGG
>CM014278.1:16367146-16502270 GCA_004135705.1 Alloteropsis semialata
TTCTTTGCTAGCTTCTGCTAGGAGCGGACATGCAATGCATGTGTATGCATGCCTCTCGAACTGCTTGCCGCACTATGTGATCCGTACACAAGCAGTAGCAGATCCGTAGCCGAGTAAGTTGTGCATCACTTGTGCCTGGACCCGTACGGAGGCAGTAACAGATCCGTCTGAGTGGCCAACTGCAACCCGCCAGCGAAGGTAATGAACATCGCTGTTCCGGCCGCGCAGAGCAACGGCTCATGTAACAGGGCGTTGATCGACACCGACGGAGAACATGCATGCAACAGGAACACACAGTAATGATCCCGTGGTAAAATAATCAGAAGCATAAAATTGTATACTAGACGATTTTAGTGAAAGAAATATAGGAAAGCCCGAATATGATCCAAAGGGATATGGAAAGAACTTCCCTGGTAGCCGAACACCGTGCAAGGCGCCGCCACTTGGAGGTCGGTGTCCATAGAAGAAACGATGGAGACGTACGTGTCCCGCTGGGTCGGCGCAGAATAGATCAAATTGGTGAGTTGCGCGCATGGGATCTTGACACGGAGCAGCGAATCGCAGTTGATCGATGACTTCTGAGAGCGCCGCCGTTGACCAATCCGTGGACAAGGCACCTCAGGGAGCGCCGGGATAAAAACCCCAGCCACGCGTCGCCGAGTTGCCAACTGAGTCGGGACACGGAGGGCACGCCCAGATGCGCGGACGTCGATCGGATGAAGATGGATCTGCCATCGAGCAAGCTGTATTGATCTCGTCGATCAACCCCTACCTGGCGCGCCAACTGTCGGATGTTTGGACCCGGCAGTCCACACAGGGTAGCCTACGTGGTTGATTTGTTGAGGGACAGATCGAGGATCAGAAGTCGATGGTAACACGAGACGCAAGGATTGAACAGGTTCGGGCCGTCGAGATGACGTAACACCCTACGTCCTGTGTTGGCGGTGATTGTATTGCTGTGTATGAAGTTCCTTGAAGGATCTCCGTAGTTGGGTTCTGTCCTAGGGTTGTATGATCGTGGGTTGTGATGTGTTTTGGAGGGGGGTCCCAAGGCGCCTTATATAGTCCGGCTGCCTTGAGTTACAAGTCGGCTAAAGATCGTAACCTACCCGAAATACAAGGATTCGATCCTATAACGATTACAGATATCTTTCCCTATAATTCGGCTAGTTTATCTTGATCTCCGAGCTTCTTGCGGGATACGCCGTGTGCTTTCCTTGCCGCGCGCGTCGTCGCGCCCATCCGGTTCGCCCGACTGGTGGGCCTTCCGACTGGCGGGCCACCCAGTCCGACAAACCGATCCAGATGTACTCGGATTGGGCCGTCCCTTGCTGGTTGGGCCAATCCGCCTTCTGGGTACCCCTGGGGGTCTACCCCCGACACCATGTGCTTACCTCGATGTTTTACGTTGCCTTTTCTTATGAAAAATGATGAAAATTGCTGCTTTGTTTTACCTACATGATGTTGTACATGCCTTGGCTAATTGCTCTCTATAACATGATCTTAAATTGATTTATATACCGGCTCTTTTAAACTGTGGAGGTTAAATGACTATATTTTAACCCACATACATTTCATTGCTCTTTGATTTAAGTTTATGGATAACCCGATACCTTGTGTTGTTTTCATTAAAACTTAAATCTTATGCTATCTACATTGGTGAATCTCTTGCAAAGTTCTACCTACCAAAGCCTGCCTTTACATATACATGATGAAACCTTTAGAATTGCAAACTTATATTTTGATGAGTTAGATTAAGATTGATTTCTATGGTTTGAGACTAAGAAGCTGGCCATTCCATTTTTTGTGTACCTTCTTTTTGCTAGCCTTTCTATCCACGCATTGTGAGTTTCTACACTGGAAACGTCGCAAACTTCGCTGGATATCCACCCTAAACCCAAATATCTTTTTGTGATTACCTCCTTGACCACAACCCACAATTGAGTATGGATCATTTTCTCGAAGAAAATCCAAAAGAATCGAGAGCTTAATTTAGAGAACATCAATTTGGAAAGCATCGAGAAGAAACTCCCTGAAGATTCAAGTGATTTTCTAGAAGATCAAGTTGGACTTTGTGTACTTACTTTGGCAATTATCAACCCTCACTTCTGTGTTCGAGGACGAGCAATCATTTAAGCATGGGGGGAGGATGCTGAGTAAGTACTATGTTGCCAAAGGTTCTAAGGAGCAAAAAAAAAGAAAAGAAAAAAATGATGATGAAAGAAAATATGAAAAAGAAAGAAAAGAAAAGAGAAAAAGAAAAGAGGAAAAGAAAATGCTCCTTGGTTCTTTTAGCTCCATTAAAATCCAAGTGCTTTGAATCCAATTCCATACTCAATTTTTCAACCATGTGCAATCCGATAATGAGGACTTCAATTGTGCCTCGGGATCATCCACGTGCCATTTGTACATGTCCACTTATCTAAATGTGTGTGTTTCATCCCTCTCTCTCCCCAACATTTATTTTCCATGGCCTTTTTGACTAGTCTCGGTAATTCCAATAGATCTCTCTCTTAGTTTTACAATACTTCGGATATAATGTTTTGCTAGGATTGTTTTTACCTATCAAGCTCCACAAAAGCCTTCCACTTTCATACATGAGTAGGATAGGTTGAGAATAATCTAGTATAGGCTTGATTGACTTGACGAGATGAGTGTTTCCATGAGCTTTTGCAAGAGAATCTCACTCATGTTGGATATGCATCTTTTCGAAAATTCTTCACGATGGAACAAGGTAACAGTTTGAAGTTCACTTAAGTTTAAGAGCATTGCATTTATTTACTATTGTGTCTTGTTCTTTATTGCTAGTCTATCTTCCATAATAAAAAAAGAAGCCGGCCACAACTTGAACTTTAAAGCTAAATTCTTAAGAGAGAGCAATATGTCTTGTTATGTATGACTAAATGCAGGGATGACATTGAAAGGAAACGCTGATTTTCCCTTTAAGCAAGAATTGACTTACTCGATGACGAGCAAGGTTTAAGCATGGGGGATTGTTGATGGTCGTTAGTGGTACACTTTTAGTGCTATTTAGGCGGTGTTTTTGGACCAATTCATATACTAACCCGCCACTTGGCACTTGAAATAACCACGTTTTCGTATATGTGTTGTGTTTTGGAGTATGTTGTGTTTTTGCAGGAAAATGGCCCAATTTGGGGCATTTGTATTCAAAGCCCAAAACTAACTACAAGCCCAAATGAATCGAGCCTAGCAGAGGGAGCCCAACCAATGGACTATGTGGGCTTTCATAGCCCAACTCATGGTCCTAGGTGTCCACATTCAATGAACCTTGGGCAGGAGAGACTTAACCATGAATAAAATTGAAGATTTGGAAAGTTATCCACGAGATCAAGGCAACCTCAGAGATATTCGCGCAGCCCAGCACAACATGATATTTTGGTGCAGATTCCGAGGTCTAAATGGCCTGTAATGACAAAATCTTGAATACCAAAGTTGTAGCCATTGTCTAGATCTTCAATTTGGACATATGGAAAACATAATTTGGAATATGTAGCTAGGATATATGGCCCTCGAAATGCATGATGCGTAGAGGAGTCCAGAATCAGACAGATTATCTTCCGGAGCTGTTTTGGGGATGTTAACTTCATTTTCAAGAAAACTTATGAATACCAAAGTTAGAGATAATTTCTTGCTACATAATTTAGAATCTAAATTTGCCCTATTTGGAGTCTGGACATAGGAGATATGATGTCGGGAATGCAGGGCTACGAATTAGAAAAATCTGGGCGAGTCAAATCTTATGGAAACCAAGTTTGCTTAACTCCCAAGCAAGGATCTCGTGGAAAGTAAGGTGGAGCACGCCCCAAGGCTCTCCTAAGGTATAAATACAACCCCCTAGGCACCCTCAAGAGAGGGAGATTTGGATCTATTCAACAGAAGCCACCGAAACAAGATGAGGAAGAGAGATTAGATGAGTTCACCGCGACGATCAACGCCGGCGAAGGAGATGAAGGAGGCCTCAAGCCATCGGCCTAGGGGGTTCCTCTCCCATCTCGCCGCCGTCTTCGGGGACGACATTCCTAAGAGTCTCCATCACCCCCTTGTGCTTCAATCCTTGTAAGATGATGGGGTAATGCCTCCGTTCGTCCCTAGGGTTAGATGGATATATGATTTGTAATCTCTACATGCACATTATGCCTATCAATGCTTCATGGTCTATGTCATTGCAATGCATTATTTACATATGTGAGTGCTTTGTTCTTGATCAACATATGTCCTTAGTAGGGTTTGCAGTAATCGTGGTGATTAGCTTAACTCTATGGATGCTTTGTCATGGATGTGTTAGCGAGGTGGTTGACTACCCTTGTGTAGTGACAATATGCAAGAGGGAAAAGACCAAGCGAGCACATAATCGCTATGATGCTAGTGAAGGCAACACCCATTTATGTAGTAGATGCATATTCATGAGAACCTAGACCCTAGGGAGGGAACACTTATCTATCTTTGTTTCTCTCTTGTATCAACCTTTGTTACATAGTTTGATCTTAGATTAATCTAGTTTAGTTTATCATCTCTCTACACAACCATATTACTTGCTTAGTTAGTAAGATTAGCACAAAGTAAGAGCCAACATCCCACTTGTTCCATGGATTGATAAACCTTGGGGTAATACTCTAAGGGAAAATCTACCAATGGTCCGTGCGTTTGAGGTTCACGAATTGATGCGTCTAAGGGCCGTCAACAGATCTACGACTATTTCCTGGTCTTCTTCGGACCTCGTCGTCCAATCTACCATGAAGTCTGCTAGTACTTGAGACTTTATTGCCTTTCTGGATATAAAGTTGACAACATACTCAGCAAGCTCCGCGGACCACTTCGCTATGTGGCCTTCTTTGCACCTTGCAGTAGAACTTCTTTGCACCTGTCAACGCTTCAGATACGAAGTAAATGGGCACCTGGACAGCTTGACCTTTTTATGCCTCTCTTCGACTAAGACGGCACTAAGGGCGGACTCTGACGCTGTGATATAGAGAAGAAGGTCTGCTTTTGGGGCCGGACTCATCAACACCGCTGTATGTTCAATGTAACCTTTCAGGTCTTCGAAAGCCTGTTGCTGCTCAGGGCCCCAGTAAAATGTCGAATTGACCCTGAGCGCGTTGAAGAAAGGAAGGCTTTGCTCTGCGGACCTTGAAATGAACCAACCCAAAGAGGCCAATCTTCCCATTAACTTCTGCAGTTCCTTCTTCGATCGTTGTGCTTTCATGTTCTTTCTTCACGCGAGGAAATACCCCGATCATGATTGATCAGGGCCAAATTTCCTGAACATGTTAAGGGTTGGTTGGTCTGTTCGGAGGAAGCTTCTGTTCGGGAATTTCATTCTTTGAACGGTCAGTTTTGCAAACAGATTGACATGAAAAATTTCCAAACAAAGGAAGAGGGATTATTGTTGTATCTCTCAAAGTGAAATTGCTTCATTTGTCCAAAAGGAAGTACATTTCACAGGGGATCGATAATTATCCTAAAACTAAAAACATCAAAAATAGCGATCTTTGCCTGACTAGACATCGTCGGCGAGGTGTGGCGCCGGCCAGCGGATCATCTACCGTGTTCTCTTCTTCAGAGTCGCTGACGAGATCCACGAGCGCTTTGTCTCCGGGGATCCCGATCAGGTCGCGGTTCAAGGAGACAAAGAGGCGCCGGGCGAGTTCCTCGTCGCCGCTAGTGTCCGCCGGAGCAGAAGATGAAGATGCGCCTGCGCGCGACGATTCCGGCTTCAGCCGAACTCCACTCCCTCCTCGTGATGACTCGTCGTCGGAGGAGAGGGAGATGGGAGACGCCGGGGCTGGAGAAGAAGGCGCAGGGCGCTTCCCGGCGGCAATGCTCGACGGAGCAGCCTCGGGAGCCGGAGACGCCATGGCCGGAGCCTCCTCTGGTGGCTCGAAATCTCGACTCCTTTCCCCATGCCAGGGGAGGGTAAGGAGAGGAGCCTGAGGAGGAGCAGCAGGTGGGGTCGTCGCCAGCGGATCCTCCGGTTTGTCGGACGGTGGTTCGGCAGAGCTGCGGGGAGAGTCTCCAAAAAGGAGACGGGGAAGCTTGAACTTGCGGCTGAGTTTTTTCTTTCCCATGGCGAGGGGAGGGAGAAGGCTTAGAAGGGAAGGTTCAAGTACAAATCAACCCAGCGGATTCGGTATTTAAAGACTCAGGAGCGACGCTTCACACGAAAATCGAGGAGCCGGAGCAGGGCCGTAAATGCCGCGTGCACTGCTAAAGTTTTGGGAGACGTGCAGAGTGGGTTTTAAATGCGCTGAGCAGCCATTACATCAATCCCTGGTCCTCCAACTTAATAGATGGAATGTTTGTTTATTATTATTATGGCTAATATTTTCTCTGACCTTATTATTCAGATGCAGGTCTCACCATTCAAGAGTTCGGGATCTTTTCTGGCTCTCGTCTACATGTGATTGTCGAGGTATGACCATACCCAAAAATCACCGAAAGAGCAAAAAGACCGGAAGGCTACTTAAAGATCGACCTTTTCTGAACAAGATAAGCTCAAGGGCTACTGTTGAGGTCATAATACCAGGGTGCCCGATCACGTGGATTGCCGACTACCGACTCCCAATGATGAAGACTCCGAACAAGACACGATGGCCGGATCGCAGAAGGAAAGCCCGATGATAGTTAGAGTCCTACTAGGTTTAGGTCTGTTTTGTCTTGTAAGGCACGTCTCCCTGGATATAAATAGCGGGGGTCCTGTGTGTAGAGGGTATCTCCAATCTTAGCCAAAACACCCGAGGGTACTTGTTACACCATTGTAATCTGTACTCGCCGAGATAATACAAGCAGCAACTGGACGTAGGGTTATTACTCGATCTCGAGGGCCCGAACTAGTATAAAATCCTGTGTCTCTCTGTTCATCAACCATGGTCAATCTTTGCACAAGGCGGGGTGCTTGCCGGACAAATATCTACCGAGTACATCCTCGACAGAGGCGCGCCAGATAGGGGCCTCGCATGAAGAAAGATCATGCCGATTGTCAACGAAGTCGGGATCGCCGACGCGTCGAGTTCATCGATGCCCTACATGCCCAGTTCCGTCAAATTGGAAACCATCGGGAGTTCTGCTTCCGCTTCCGAGCTCTACGCTCACAGCCATCTAGTGCCTACACGGGAGATCCACTTCGAGGATCTCGTGTTCGAGCACCAAGGCGATTACGAGCTCAAACTGACAGGGATCCATGATCCCGATCTCACATGCGCCGGCCGGGAAGTTTTCACCACCTTCACGGACCCAACTCCCGAGGACATTGCTGATCGCATTGCACGGTTAGATCTCGACTATAGTGGATCTAGCGATGGGTCAGAACGGCCCGATGACCACCGCATTAATGTGCTAGCAGCAAACGGGAGCGAGGCCGCTGCTGAGTCCTCCAACTCGCACAGATCTATACCTCCTCCGTGTTTCAGCTACGCGCCAACTCTACAGATGGATAAAACCCGTACACAGCAGGTCGCGTCCTAACTGGCTCCCTGAAATCTTAACAACGATTTCTGGGCAGTCGAGCAAGACAACCTGCAGATCCGAACTCTCTTGGAGACGATGGAAGCAATGGCCGAGGGAACCTCGATGGCCACCATCGCCAAGAAGGCTCAGGAAGCAGTGGGCAAGGCCAAGGAGCGCCTCGAGGCCGCCGCTGCCGCACCACAAGCTCCGTCGAACAGGCCTGGTGAACCACAACCAATTCGCTCTCGATCTGTTAACGGACGACCCCGCTATCGCCCGCACGAGGGGCGCGACATGAGGCCGCAGCTCGAACGCAACCGTTGCACCCGCGACGCACGGGAAACTCTCAACTACAATCGAGATTACTGAGCACGTGAGGGCTATTACTGGTCCCATCCAGATTCGTCGCCACGTGACTCCCGACCACGCACAAGAGGATGTCTCGCATACTTCCCGGGCCTGCGCAAGGTCAGGTGGTCGGAAAAGTTTCATCCTACCAACATTGAGAAGTATGACGGAACAACCAACCCCCGCGAGTGGATTCAGATCTATTTCACGATCATCGACGCCACCGGGGGCGACGACTACGTCAAGGCCAACTACTTGCCGACTGCCCTGCAGGGATCAGCCCGAACATGGCTCATGAACCTGCCCGAGGCCAGCATCAAGTCTTGGAACCATCTCCGGGAGACGTTTGAAGCCAACTTTCAAGGCACCTACAAACGCCCCGGACATGAAGGAGATCTGCTCAACTGTGTGCAGAAACCTGGAGAGTCCCTCCGGGACTACATCCGTCTCTTCAGCGACACCCGTAACACCATCCCCGATATGGTGGATGATCAGGTGATTGTGGCCTTTAATCAGGGCTGCAAGGACGAGCGAACGATGGAGGAGCTTGCCAAGAAAAACCCGCTCTACGGGATCCTGGAAGAGACCGCCAAGATGGCGGATGCCCGAGCACGGGTCCACGGAAAGCCCGAACAAAGCCAGCCAGCCGGGGAAGGCAAGAAGAAGAACAAGCATAAGAACAAGAAGTGCAAGACCGAGGGTGACGAGGTCATGGCCGTGGACAAAAAACCCCCGTACAAGCGTCAAGGGAAACCTACCAATCTCCCGATGTACTGCCCGATTCACCGGTCTACGAAGCATCACTTGGTGTACAAGAAGCAAAAACAGGAGGAGGAGGGCCAGCAGCAGGGGGCTCCTCGCGACCAGGCCGCTCAAAATCCTCGCACGGCGAACTAAATGGATTGTGACGATGAGCCAGACCTTCCTAAGGATCTGGAAATCACCACGATTTTCGGTGGCTATTCTACCCGAACCTCCAAGTCCCAGCTAAAGCTGATCGAGAGGCAGATAGCAAGCATCGAGCCTTGCAAGCGTCCGTTGAGGTGGTCCAAAATCCCAATCACATTTGATCAGAGGGATCACCCCGAGATGCTGTACGACGGGCCGCTACTCCCATTGTGTATCAAACCCTAGATCGGGCCCCGCAAGATCGGGCGAACCCTGATCGACAGTGGAAGCGCCCTCAACCTGCTGTTCGTCAACGCCTTTGATGAGCTAGGGATCCCGAGGAGATCCTTGTCACCAGTGGAGAAGCCTTTCTACGGTGTCATACCAGGCATCCAAGCCTTTCCCTTAGGGAGGACCGATCTGCAGGTGACCCTCATGGAGGGTAAAAACATCCGAACAAAGTTCCTCACCTTCGAGGTGGCTGACATCACGTCGGCCTATAACTGCATACTAGGACGGCCGTTCCAGAAGAAGTTCATGGCGGTCGCACACTTCGCCTACTCCATGATCAAGGTCCTGGGGCCATTGGGCCCAATCACTGTCTGCGGTGACCGTAAGGGCGCAGTCCAGTGCGACATAAAGACTCTGGACATGATCAAGGGAGACGAGCAGGAGTCAGCCAAGGCTGCCGAACCTGCCAAGAAGAAGACCAAGAGCCTGCCAAAAGCTGCCGCAAAGGCAGCAGGGGCAGAAACCTCCCGAGCAGCAGAAGGCCGATCAAATGCTAAGGGAAAAGAAGTTCCCGAACTGGTGCCTGCGGGAGAGAAGAAGACCGATGACAGCGCGGCCGAGAAGCAGACTGTGGTGGACAGGACCCCGGTCAAGGGGATGCCATCACAGCAAGCAGACTAGTCGCCGGCCGCGTGGCGCCACCGGCAAAACGCACCGAGCCGGGCACCAAATCGGTGGCCCTAGATGAGGCAGACCAGACCAAGACCACTCAGGTGGGCTCTGGTCTGGGCGACAAATAGGAACTCGAGCTCATTGCTTTCCTCCAGGCAAACGCGGATGTGTTCTCTTGGGAACCGTCTGCCCGGGATCGCCAGGGAGGTGATCGAGCACAAGCTTGGCATACGAACTGGCGTCCGACCAGTCAAGCAGAAGCAAAGGAGATATACCCCAGAGAAGCGAGACGCCATTAATGAAGAAATCAACCGACTACTCAAAGCTGGCTTCGTTCGAGAGGTCCCTTTCCCGGAGTGGCTGGCAAACCTAGTCATGGTGAAGAAGCCCAACGGAACGTGGAGGATGTGTGTGGACTACACCGATCTGAATAAAGCTTGCCCGAAGGATGAGTATCCACTTCCTAGGATAGATCAAATTGTAGATTCAACCTCAGGATGCGAGCTGCTTTGTTTTCTAGATGCCTATTCGGGGTATCATCAAATCAGCATGTGCACTGACGATGAGGAAAAAACTGCATTTGTAACTCCCTTCAGTGTTTATTGCTATATAAAGATGCCTTTTGGTCTAAAAAACGCAGGTTGCACTTATCAAAACTGTGTTCACATTGTTCTCGAAGGCCGAATCGGCCGTAATGTGGAAGCATACATAGATGATATTGTTGTGAAAAGTAAGTTAAAAGGCGACCTAATCGCTGATTTAACCGAAACATTCAACAACTTGCGTGCAAACAGGATGATGCTCAACCCCGCCAAATGCACCTTCGGTGTATCATCGGGTAAGCTCCTTCGTTACCTTGTCTCCCAGCGAGGTATAGAGGCAAATCCACACAAGATCAAGGCACTCGACGACATGAAGTTCCACGCAGCCGCCACGAGGTCCAGAAGTTGGCAGGAATGATGGCGTCCCTGAGTCCATTCGTATCCAAGTCAGGCGAACGAGGTATGCCATTCTATAAATTGCTATGTAAAACTGATCGTTTTGAGTGGTCGGCAGAAGCAGAAGAGGCGTTCCAGGCGTTCAAACAATACCTACGGAAAATGCTCGTACTGGTCCCGCCGCAGCCACAAGAGGAGATGCTGTTGTGCGTAGCAGCCACGCCAACTGTGGTCAGCATGGTTCTGGTGGTCGAAAGACCAACGGAAAGGTCAACAACACAACACCCCATTTACTTCGTGAGCGAGGTGTTACATGACGCCAAAACAAGGTACCCTCAGATTCCGAAATTACTATATGCTATGCTAATGACTTCTAGGAAGCTCAAGCATTATTTTCTGAGCCACAAGATCAAGGTTGTGTCGACCTACCCCCTAGGCAACATTTTACATAACCATGATGCCGTGGGAAGGATTGCACAATGGTCTGTGGAGCTGGGGGCTTACGACGTTGAATTCATACCCAGAACTGCCATCAAGTCGCAGGCTCTGGCAGAATTCATCGCAGAATGGACTAATCCCGAACCCAAAAAAGCTGCCCAAAATCCCGAACATTGGACTATGTTCTATGACGGAGCATTTTGCAGAGCAGGCGCGGGAGCTGGGGTGGTCTTGATTTCACCACAGAATGACGTCATCAGGTATGCATTACAAATCAATTTTGCTGATCCAACCCCTACTAATAATGTTGCCGAGTATGAAGGACTCTTGACAGGACTCCGCATAGCCGCGTCTCTTGGCATTAGAAGGCTGCTCGTGAAAGGGGATTCCGAGTTAGCTGCAAAGCAAGTCATAAAAGAGTATAGCGCACGGAGCGAGGTCATGGCCAAATACTTGGAAGCATACAGGAAGATGGAAAGCCAATTTGATGGGCTTGAAGTTCGACACGTAAAAAGGGAATTTAATGGCAATGCAGACAAGCTAGCAAAGGCAGCTGCCGAGTGTACACGACTCCCAGGTAATGTGTTACTTGAAGTTCTTACTAAACCTTCTGTGTCGGTTTCACCACCGAACCAAAACACTGCGCCTACCAAAGGCACAGTTTCTACAACCAACGAATCCGTCAAGGAGTCTATGTTGGTCGGTACGGCCCAAGCTGCCGCTCTAGTTGGAAACGAGGAGAACTGGATGGATCCAATCCGGGCGTACCTCACAAACCAAGCTATTTGGACGATGATGCTACATTGGAGAAAATCCATCGTAAAGCCAAGAACTATCAATTGGTTGACGGGCGGTTACATAAGCTAACCCGAAATGGAATGCTCCTCAAATGCATCACACGGACCGAGGGCATTAGTTTGCTCCACGATATGCACGGAGGAATCTGTGGATCACACGCTTCTCCCCGATATCTAGTAGGGAAAGCATTTCGACAGAGCTTCTACTGGCCTACAGCTCTTCAAGACGCAGTCGAGTTAGTTAAGATGTGCGAGGCGTGCCAATTCTTCGTACGAAAACAGACTAAACCTGCGCAAGCTCTAAACACTATTCCTTTGTCATGGCCCTTTGCCACATGGGGGATAGACATCCTCGGGCCCTTTCCAAGGGCAGTTGAGGGTTACAAACTTTTGTTCATCGGCATCGACACATTCACAAAATGGGTCGAGGCCGAGCCGGTTCAGAAAATCACAAAAGAGGCAGCTGTCAAATTCCTAAGGAGTATTGTCGTACAATAATGGAACGCAGTTTAAAAGCAAAAAGTTTTCTGATTTTTGCTGCGACCACGGGATCAGGCATGATCGGTCATCGGTAAATCACCCGAAGACGAATGGGCAAGTAGAGCGTGCCAATGGCATCGTGCTCCAGGGCACCAAGAAGAGAATCTTTAACATGTTGCAAGCTTACGACAAGCGTTGGATTCATGAAGTTCCTACAGTACTTTGGTCAATGACGACCACCATGAACAGAGCAACAGGCGAGACACCCTTCTTCTTGGTATATGGAGCAGAGGCGATTCTACCGTCCGACATCCGACTACAAGCCCCACGCGTAGCACTATTTTTAGAAACTGAAGAGCCTAACAGACGCACGGATGAGCTAATCCTCCTGGAGGAGGCTTGTGATGCAGCCGCTTTCAGAGTGGCATAATATCAGCAAAAGCTGCGACAATACTACGATGTTAATGTTCGCAAGAGAAGCCTATGCATTGGTGACATGGTGCTCAAGTTAGATCAACACACCATGGACAAAAACAAGCTGTCCTCTCCATGGCAAGGGCCATACATCGTGGTAGACATCGCCAGACCAGGAGTTTACAGGATCGCGGAGATAGATGAAGATATGCTGCCAAACACGTGGAACATGGATCAACTACGCAGATTCTACGACATAAACAAGGTAATCATGCAAGTTCAAGCCTCTCCATCAAGTTTGGTAGACAAAAGCCATCGTCTGCGTCGCCTACAGCGCCAACAAAAAAAAAGATAAGTTCTGCACACTTTACTCACCCTCGCTTTTGCGCTCAGGGGCTGGGTTCTATTTTTCAATTCTGTTTCTACTCTTTGTTACCATATTGCATATACTAACAAAGAGCCGGGGACTACCACGCTGAAAGTTTTTTCAGACCTATTCTATGCATCCCAAGCGCAACGCTCGGGGGCTCCCCATATGATCGGAACATTCTTGCGGATTAGTACTTCTAAGACTCTTTTTCAGCATGCCTGCATGATTGCAAAAGAGCCCGGGGGCTACTATGGTACCATTATCACGCAAGAATTGGGCTTTTTAAATCAAGAAGGCTAGGCTACACTAATTTGACCAAACACCATAACTACAAGGAATTACACAGTTCGGCAGACCGCTCGCGTCTCAGCAACTAAACAATTCCAAAATAGCTTATGGTAACGGGATTTTTGGCTATGACAAAGCTATCAGTTAAAAAGTTCAACAAAAACACCGATCAGCTCTAAAACTTACGCAAACTATGCCAACATATGTTCCACAAAATAAAGCTGCATTCTAAACCTTCAAAGTTTTGCCCTATTACAGGATCCAAGCACAAAGTTCAAGGCGACTCCTCCGAGTCATTCAAATGGAGATCAAGTTTCTGTACAAACGGTTCCACCAAAGGGGCAAGACTATCAAACAATACCTCTGCATCTGTTGCCGAGCACTTGAAGCCTTTGGAGAGCAGCGAGACGTCGAGATCGGGGGTGTGGCTTTTCAAGGCCCCGATGGTGTGTGTGGCGGCGACGCAAGCACCCTCCATCAGCATGGACTCCAGGGACGCGCTGCGCTTCTCTGAAGCTTCAAGTCGGGCAGCGAGATCAGCAACATCCTTGTCCCGGACAGCAAGCCTGCCTTCTAGGTCCGAGTTCTTCTTCTCAAGCACTTCAATGCTCTTGGAGTTAGCTATAGGATCAGAGGCAGTGTATGAGCAAAAGTTTGCGGATGAGGACCTAAAAACTAAACATGGTAGCATAATACATGTACCTTCTTTCTCGAACAGGAGAACGGTAACTTGGGCCTCCAGTCTAATCATAGATGCTTCCGCAGCAGAGGCACGAGCGTTTTACGCACGCCATTGCTCCTCAGCTGCCGAGAGCAAAGTAATGATCGGGCCCAAGGGCGTCGGGGCAGGTCCTGCATCCTCCACAGGCTTATCCGCATCATCGGGTTGGGTTGCCGAGTCAAGCTCGGGAGTTTTCTCTGATGGCCTGATGGGAGGAGAAGTGGCAGGCTGGGAAGGCCTGATTTCCCGAACCAATATCCAAAAATAGTTAAACAAAATTTTCCCTGTGAGAAATATTCAAGCATAACCGAGCAAGTCAGAGTTTTCACCTGGATGTCGGAATTCTAATTTTGAATCACTTGACACCAGATGCGGGCTTTGATGGCAATGGGGTCGGACGAATTTTCTGACGAGAAATCTCCCGAACACGTTTAGCTTTGGTTATACGGTCAAAGGCTGCAAATATATGCCCGAATACGATCATGCTTGGTACCTGGGCATCAGGACGAGGCGGACCGCGACTGGGCAGCGTCTCACCGGGACCGGGCATACCAAGAGTTCCCGAACCTGGAGTCACCCTCTCCGTGCTCACGCTACGAGAGCGCTTGCGGGTTCGGGGAACAGTCACCTTGGGGCTGTTTGGGATTTCTTTCTCCGTAGCAGGCAAGGGTTCGGGCTGTTCATCGGTCGGGGCCTCGATGCCTTGGTCGACGGGCTGCTCCCCTTCTTCCTCAATATTGATGGCTCTGCTCACGGCGGGGGCATCAACAATGGGAGGAACCTGTTCGGGAGAAAGAAGATATATCATGTGAATATTAAGCAAGAAAATAAGCTTTTTGAGATAGTTTACCTCTGGAGGAGGGTTGTCAGCGCTGTAAGGAGTTGGGACGCCTTCCCAGTCTGGGAGATCGGCCCCGAACATTCTCTTCAGGCGAGCAGCCACCTCTGTTTCTGGGACAACTGCTAGTTAAGAGTCATGGTTTCAAAATGACCAAACAAACTCAGAAAGGTTATCAAACAAGAAAAACTACCGACCAACCTTCGGGCTTCATTCTGTTCGGATCGTTATCGCCCCTGAATGACCAAGCGTAGCGGTCATGAGTCATGAGTGGAATAAATCTCCAACGGATGAAGACTTCTGCTACGTGGATCGCTGTCAGGCCGGCATTGCGGAGCTCCAAGATCCGATCAATGTGCTTCTGCATTTCTGGAGTCACTCTTGGCAAAGCCTTGGTTTCTTCCTTGAGATAGGGCATCAAATGCTTCCCTTTCGCCACTGAGGCTTGGGGAAGGGTGATGTAGAACCAATGACGCTCATATCCTTTCCAGCAATCTTTTACTGGAAAAGGGATATAGATCTCCCGATCTCTCAAGGAAAACCCGATGGACCCGATCATGACTTGATTCTTGTAAAATGCAGGAGTATAAAAATGTCTCCACAACAGCAATGAGGGCTTAATTCCTAACCAAGCTTCGCATAGAAAGGCAAAAATGCTAAGTATGGTCAAGGCACCGGGCTTGAGATGCACAAGCTCGATCTTGTAATGCTCGCAGACGCTGTGGAAGAAATCCGATGGATAGACCCCAAATCCACAATGGAAGAACTCCAAGAAGGCCACTAACTCAAGAGTGTTGGCGGTCGGGAACTGCTGACCTTTGGTATGACGACGAGGGAAAAGGCTGGTGTCAGAAAGTAGTCCAAGGTCCTCCATTTTCTGTAGTTGCTTCGCCATGGTGGTGGACTTGTGGCAGTACTTGTCCGTAGTGAGGATCGTGTTGCCGCTGCGAAGTTCTCGTCCGGTGGCGGCACTGCTCTGATCTCCTGATGATTCACCATCAGATGAGGAGTGGCACGAGGATGCCATGGCGATGAGGAGCTGGCTCGAGAGGCTGGAGGAACAGATGGATAAAGGGGAGAAAATGGATGGAGAATGGCAGGTGTTTGTAGATGCAAGCGAGGAAGACGAAGGCCCAAATGGAATCCGAGCGGTTGCGCCGGGGGACTTTATGGTTTCGCGAGGGAGCTCGAACCCCGAGAAATCTGCCCTTGAGCCGCGCAATCCGCAGTCACTGTTGGGTCAAAAAGATTCTTTCCTTTTTCTGCGGCATGTATCGTTTCGAAAACTGTGCAGGTCAAATTCAATGCATTTAGGATCGCTAGCTTACTTGGGAAGCTATCAGTTCTAAATGACCGAACACTTGGTGTGTATAGAGGAAATACCCCGATCATGATTGATCAGGGCCAAATTTCCCGAACATGTTAAGGGTTGGTTGGACTGTTCGGAGGAAACTTCTGTTCGGGGAATTTCATTCTTTGAACGGGCGGTTTTGCAAACAGATTGACATGAAAAATTTCCAAACAAAGGAAGAGGGATTATTGTTGCATCTCTCAAAGTGAAATTGCTTCATTTGTCCAAAAGGAAGTACATTTCACAGGGGATCGATAATTATCCTAAAACTAAAAACATCAAAAATAGTGATCTTCGCCTGACTAGACATCGTCGGTGAGGATCAGGGCGGTGCGGCGCCGGCCGGCGGATCATCTACCGCGTTCTCTTCTTCAGAGTTGCTGACGAGATCCACGAGCGCTCCGTCTCCGGGGATACCGATCAAGTCGCGCTTCAAGGAGACAAAGAGGCGCCGGCCGAGTTCCTCGTCGCCGCTGGTGTCCGCCGGAGCAGAAGACAAAGATGCGCCTGCACGCGACAATTTCGGCTTCAGCCGAGCTCCGCTCCCTCCTCGTGATGACTCATCATCGGAGGAGAGGGAGATAGGAGACGCCGGGACTGGAGAAGAAGGCGCAGGGCGCTTCCCGGCGGCAATGCTCGACGGAGCAGCCTCGGGAGCCAGAGACGCCATGGCCGGAGCCTCCTCTGGTGGCTCGATCTCGGCTCCTTCGTCCCCATGCCAGGGGAGGGCAAGGAGAGGAGCCTGAGGAGGAGCAGCAGGTGGGGTCATCACCGGCAGATCCTCCGGTTTGTCGGACAGTGGTTCGGCAGAGTTGCGGGGAGAGTCTCCAAAAAGGAGACGGGGAAGCTTGAACTTGCGGCTGAGTTTTTTCTTTCCCATGGTGAGGGGAGGGAGAAGGCTTAGAAGGGAAGGTTCAAGTACAAATCAACCCAGGGGACTCAGGAGCGACGCTTCGCATGAAAATCGAGGAGCCAGAGCAGGGCCGTAAATGCCGCGTGCACTGCTAAAGTTTCGGGAGACGTGCGGAGTGGGTTTTAAATGCGCTGAGCAGCCGTTACATCGATCCCTGGTCTTCCAACTTTCGAGATGGAATTTTTGTTTATTATTATTATGGCTAATATTTTCTCTGACCTTATCATTCAGATGCAGGTCTCACCATTCAAGAGCTCGGGATCTTTTCCGGCTCTCGTCTACATGTGATTGTCGAGGTATGACCATACCCAAAAATCACCGGAAGAGCAAAAAGACCCGAAGGCTACTTAAAGGTCAACCTTTTCTGAACAAGATAAGCTCGGGGGCTACTGTTGAGGCCATAATACCAGGGTGCCCGATCACATGGATTGCCGACTACCGACTCCGAACAATGAAGACTCTGGACAAGACACGATGGCCGGATCGCAGAAGAAAAGCCCGATGATAGTTAGAGTCCTACTAGGTTTAGGTCTGTTTTGTCTTATAAGGCACGTCTCCCTGGATATAAATAGCAGGGGTCCTATGTGTAGAGGGTATCTCCAATCTTAGCCAAAACACCCGAGGGTACTTGTTACACCATTGTAATCTGTACTCGCTGAGATAATACAAGCAGCAACTGGATGTAGGGATATTACTCGATCTCGAGGGCCTGAACCAGTATAAAATCCTGTGTCTCTCTGTTCATCCACCATGGTCAATCTTTGCACAAGGCAGGGTGCTTGCCGGACAAATATCTGCCGAGTACAACCTTGACACTTCCCATTAACTTCTGCAGTTCCTTCTTCGATCGTGGTGCTTTCATGTTCCGCAATGCCCATATTTTCTCAGGGTTGGCCTGGATGCCCGTCCTCGAAATCAAGCAACCTAACAATTTTCCTACCGAGACCTCAAAGACGCATTTTTCCGGATTCAGCCTAAGCCCATATCTCCTCAGGATGGCGAAGATTTCTGTGAGGTCCTTGATATGATCTTCAGCCTTCTTACTTCGCACCACCACATCGTCGATGTATGCGGCAATGTTTCTGTCGAACTGCCCCCCAGAACAGTTCTGATCATTCTGTTGAAAGTTTGTCATGCGTTTTTCAGACCCTCTGGCATGCGGACAAAGAATATAACCCGAAGGGTGTGGTGAAGCTTGTCTTTTCTTTGTCCTGCTGTTTCATCCAAATTTGGTGGTATCCCGAGAAGCAATCTAACGGAGAAATCATTTCACAACTTGCTGCAGAGTCTACCAAAGCATCTATTCTTGGTAAAGGGTAGTTGTCCTTCGGGCAAGCCTTGTTCAAGTCTATGAAATCAATGCACATGCACCAGCTTCCATTCTTCTTTGGCACCATCATGATGTTAGCCAGCCACTTCGGGTATTTCACCTCGCGGATGACCTGAGCCACCAATAGTTTTTGCACTTTGGCCTCAGCTGCTTTTCTGCGCTCTTCGGACAATACCCGAAGTTTTTGCTTTCTGGGTTTAACCCTCGGGTCCACATTGAGCTCATGCTCGATTACCTCCCTCGGGACTCCTGTGAGGTCCCGCTTAGACCATGCGAAGATGTCCTGATTCCTTGCCAAACATGCGATAAGCGCCTCCTGATGGGATTGTTCTAGGTCTGCACCTACGCAAACCGTTGCCGCCGAGATACCTCCAGGTAACGGTACCTTCCTGGTGTCTCCCTGGGCCTGAACCCTTCCGTTCTCCGTCTTCGCACTTTCAGGGCCATCAATTGCGTGAATAGGCTTCTGCAAAACTGCCGTGTTTCGCTCCCTTCTCCGAGCATCCTCCTGATCCCTGAACACCATGACCACTCCACCCAGGGTGGGTATCTTCATACAAAGATATGCACTATGAATGGCTGCTGAGAACTTATTGATTATACCTCTACCAAAGATTGCCGTGTGTGGATATGGTATATCCATGATGTCGAAGGTTATGACCTCCATTCATGTCTGGTGGCCTTCTTCGAACGTGACATTGATGTCCATCTTCCCGATCGCCTCAATCCGCTTCCCCCGAAGCCGAACAGCGGCGTCTCCGAGGGTTGCAGGCTTCGCTCCTCGAAGCCCATCTGTAAGAATGCTCTACGAAAGATTATGTCTGCGGAGCTACCATTACCAACCAGTATGCCTCTAAGGCTTGTGTCATATAGATGTTTCTCATTCTTGCCCACAATCGCCCTGATGACCATCGGGTCTTCGTGAGGGTAATGCTTGAGCCGTAGGTCTTGCTCCACGAACGTGATGGGCACATGAGACCAAGTATTGTGAAAGACTGTTCCCTCCGACACATGATTTACGGAGCGAAGGTGCTCCCGCTTCTACTGCTTGGAGAGAAAAGCTATGTCTCCAGAACCGCCTGTGATTGCATTGACTACGTTCACCCTTCGTTGGGAGGACTCCGCTCTTTCTTCTCTATCTTCGGTTCTTCTTTCTTCTCTTGGGCGCTCTGAGTGCTGCCTGGGTGGCTCATGCCCTAGGACTGCCCCACGGCCCCCCAAGCTGCCGGGTAATATGATTGGTGAGATTGCGCAAAGACTGCCGGCTGCGGAGGGGGTGGAAGGACGGGGACGTAGCTGCTTGCTACAAACGATTGTCCCTGCAGCTAATAATTCATTGGTTTGCATTGTGCGGCGTCAAAAGATCCCGAAGTGTAACTCACACTCCGTGGCACCTGGTGTTTCTTCCTTTCTTCTTCCTCCGTGACTCTACTCTTCGTTTCCACTGCTTCCGAGCACTATGCAGTGAAGTGCCCCTGATCTCTTCCATGGAAAAACAGTAAGGTGTTTTTCCCTCACCTTCTTTTCTCTGGCCCCTTCTTGTCCCCTTGCCTCGACCTCCGCGGCCGCCGCGACCTCCGCGGTCTACACCTCCGCCTCTTCCAGAGCCTGTAGACGTTGGAGCAGCCACAGCAAAACCCTGCGAAGGTTGATTTTGCTGTGACGGCTTGCCTGCCACCGTGTTAACATTGCGCCCCTTTCCTGAGAAGTCTCCTTTTCCCACAGGGGACTACTTCTGTTCCTCCCACTGGCCCTGCGGCCAAAACTTCTTGCTCTTCTTCCCTTGATTCTGATCTTCGAGCCGCCTTCGCCGACCTCGGTCCAACCTGTAGTATGTCTGCATGATCTCGAATAGCTCCCGCTCTGAACGAGGCCGACATCTGTCCAGGAACTCCGCACATGCCCCCATTCTAAGGCCCCGAATCGTCGCGTCGATCACCGTGTCCTCGCACATGTTTGGCGCTCTTGAGCGAAGCTGGACAAACCGCTTCATATACTCCTGAAGTGTTTCCTTGTCACCCTGGCAGCAAGAGTGCAAGTCCCCAGCTGTCAACTCCTCTGGCTGGAATCCCTGGAAGTTCTCCTGTAGCTTGTCACGAAGCTCTTCCCAGGCATAGATTCTGCCCCTCGGCAAACTTGCGTACCACTATTGCGACGGGCCCTTGATCGCCATGATGAACGCCTTCGCCCTGACCACGTCATCGCCCCCTGCCACCGATATGGCGGTTTCATACCTCAGCAGGGACTCCCTGGGGTCCGACTGGCCGTCATATTCTAGCATGGACGCCGGCAGCCTGAATTTTGCCGACCATGGCCACTGCTCCAACTGCACCGAAGGAGGAGTGGTCGCTGTGGACGGCCTGCTTGGCCTTCACAACTCACTGGGGAATCTTGTCAACCTGGGCTCCAGGTCCCTTTTAGCCACATCCTCGACGTTTGACTCTGCTCCGCCCTCGCCGTAGTGCTAGACTAGCTACAGCGACGTGGCCGTCGGACGCAGTCGTGCAATATGCTCCTGCAGCTTTTGGTTCTCCTCCACGAGTTGCGCCAGAGCGGTGGGCAACTGCAGATCCTCCTTTTGATGATGCACATACTTGCGCAAGTGCCTCATGTGTTCCACCTGCTCCCTTTTCTTTGCCACCTCCTGCCTCACCAAGTTGAGGCAAAGGTTGTCTTCGCGCAGCTTCTTTGCTGCTTCGTCTTCGATTGGGGGCTCTTCCCCTCTGGCGGCTGCTGCCGCCATCTTCGAACGTGTCTGCACATGAGAGGAGGATGGTTTGCTTGCATTGTACTTTAGCAAACCTTCGACCCTGCGCAGAGCTTGTATGTCTTCTTCAGGAATGCCTGCCTCCAGGAGACCCACTTCGAGATCTCCCGAGGCCAGGTCTTCGAGCACGGGTTCTCTGGCCAAGCGGGTCTGCGGTAAATACGAGTCCGCTGTGGTGAGAGCCTGAAGTGCCGCCTATGGGTCTTTGGCCAGCATTTGTGTATTGGTGGTAGCTTTTGATTTTTTGCTGTTGGGCATGGTGGTACTTCGGGACGAAACACGGTGGGTGCCAAACTGTTAGTTCTCTCCTCACAGTATGAGTCGATACCCTACCCTTTCCCCTTAGAGTCGGATACACTTCACACGAGACTCTTCGAGAAAGATCACCGGGGAATAGGCCAGCGTGACTATCACCCTCTCAAAAAGCCGTCCCCTATTCCGGGTCCAGGGGCTCTTATTTATAGATCACACGTCATCATGTTCAGTTACAATTGTGCCCCTGTACATGGCGCATAATGACCTTGGTTTAAAAAATGACCCTGTGGGCCAGACTACAATGCCCCCCTGTAGACGTCATTTCCCTTGGTGGGCCCCTCTTTGTGGTCCATACTCCGCATCAGGGCCCGCCAACTCTGCTGGTCTTCAGGTCCTCCGATGCTTGCCCTGGGCCCGAAGATCCGTGGAGCCTTCAGCCGACTTCGCGCGAACGCCTGCAGGCAATCGTAAGCCTGAGGAGGAGAGGCTCGGGGAGCTCTACTTCCGAAGTCCCGTGAAGTCGTTATCCCTGCACACACTTATTACATAGGGTTAGCTATAAACTCTTGTTCTGTCGGAGGTCCTACCAGCCGAGTCTTCCCCCACACCCATAGGTCGGGCGATGGCCCCTGGTGGCCTCTCGGTGCCCCCGTTTCGGTGGCACGATCTCATTCTCCCAGGAGGCCCCATAGACGTGAGGCACGGGCATCAAGCCCGTACCGAAGGCCAACGATGGGGCAGCTCACACCCAAGAAGGCGAAGGTGGCCATCCCCACCAAGGCGGATGGGCTCCTGACTCTCCAACCAGAAGAGAAACTGAAGGAGGTTGTGAAGAATAGGTGGGATGACATTGTGGCGTTTCATTATACGTCCGATGTCTCCATCTATTCTCCCGCTAGCACTCCTGAGCAGCGATTCCGGGTTTTTGAGAAACCTGGAGCGGCTATGGGAAGGGCCTGTTCCCCCCTCCCACACCAGAGGAGAGGAAGGAGTTGGAGGAGTCGGTGGAGTCCTGACCCGCTGGCAAGATCAGGAGGCACATTTCGCCTCTTCCAATTCAAAGGCCAGGGGGTCACTATGAGAGTGATGAAGAGAAGAAGAAGAAGACCCCCAAGGCCCCCTCCAATGTAGAGTTGCTCAAGCTAATTACCAGGCTCGGTCGCGATAATGCTAAATTGGAGAAGAGGTTCGCTGAAGAGCGACTTGCACGCATGAGCTTGCAGGATGATTTAGATATGTTCACTAGTAGAAATGCGTAGACCAATGACGTTTCATTTTCATCACAGCAGAGCGAAAATTCATCACAGTAGGTTTTCTGTGACGAATTTATGACGAAATTGGATTCGTCATAGTATACGCGTCGCTAAAGATGTACGGTGATGAATCGTCACGTTCGTCATAAAAGACCTCTCATTTATGACGAAATGCTTTCGCGTCACAGAACTGATTTGTGTTTTATGACGCCACAGAAAAATGTCATTGATGACGCTGCACGCCACCATGGCGATGACATGGCAAGTCTATGTGGCACTGGCCACGCTGTCAGTGACGTGGCTTGTCCACGTGGCTAGACACGTGTAGAGATCTTATCCGTCAATATAATCATCCATACTCAATTGTGGGTTGTGGTCAAGGAGGTATTCACAAAAAGATAATTTTGGGGTTAGGGTGGATATTCAATCAAGTTTGCAAAGCTTCCACTGTAGAAACTTGCAATGCATGGATAGAAAGACTAGCAAAAATAAGGTACACAAAAATGGAATGGCCAGCTTCTTAATCTCGTACTACAGAAATCAATCTTAATCCAACTCATCAAAATATAATTTTTTTAGTTCTAAAGGTTTCGTCATGATAGATCATGTATATGTAAAGGCTTCGTAGGTAGAACTTTGCAAGAGGTTCACAAATGTAGATAGCATAAGAATCAAGTTTTAAATAAAACAATACAAGGCATAAGATCATCAGTAAACTTAAATCAAAGAGCAACATAAGGAATGTGGGTCTACAATTTAGTCATTTAACCTCCACAAATAAAAGAGCCAATATTTAATTAATTTAAAATTATTTAATAGAGAGCAAATGATCAAGTCATATACAACATCATGTAGTAGAACAAAGCGACAACTTTCACCACTTTTCCATAAGCAAAAGCATTCAAAAATGATATCATCGAGGTAAGCGCAAAAGTGATGGTGATAATTATTTATTGAAAACAAAAACAAAACTAGGTTGTCCTCCTAGTAGCCATGTTACTAGCTAGAGATATATACGAAGGTTTCTATGGTTGAAGGCATGCAAATATACAAACACTTAGAAGGAGATGAACAAAGAGAAGGTTGAGGAAGAGTTACCATCCTTTTCAATGCTTGCAATGAAGTGTAGCGTGGCTTCCCCCATGCTTAAGCATTGTGCTTAGCACAGAAGAAGAATTATGAGTATCTTGTGGTGAGCATGATCATTGTACTCCATACGGCCTTTTTCTTTTTGTCCAACAAGTCCTCCCCCATGCTTAGCATGGTGCTAGGCTTGGAAGAAGAAGATGGACCAACTTGTACTTCTTGAAGTCCTTCCACCATGTGTTCGAAGATCATCCTTATGCTACTTCACCTTTGTTGCCTTGATTTTCCTTCAACCCCTTCCCATTGTCACTAAGCTATGGTCCCAATCATTCCTCGTATAGTTATCACCTTCTTGCTTGTTGTCTTCATGGCTGCATCATCTTCCATGAATTTTTCTTCTACTTCCAGAACAGAACATGTACTAAATCATTGCTCCATTGCAAAGTGCACAAGCTTTTCTTTCCAACGAGTCATCATTCGCCCAAAACGGATTCCGAACAGGAGAGTTATGCCTATTTTATTCCACTTTGCAATCTGTCCCGAGTGATTTCAGAATGAGCAGCGCTCAATGTTTTTGCCGTATCTCCTTGGATGTGTTGGAATGAGAATTTGATGGAGCCTCTGAATATCAACTTTTCCTTCCTTGTACGCCTCTGAACATGTGCAGATTTTTTATGAAAACACAGCATCCATTTCAATCTTCGGAGATGTTAACGATCTTGGTTGCAACTTTGATCTTGAATTCATGGGATTCTTTTGTCATGCCTGCAAAACAATTGAGACACACAAACTACTCCTAGGGTAATGGTAGGGAGTATAAACCAATGCCAACAACCAATGACATCCCTAAGACCTTAACTTGTGCCATAATTAACCTAGTAAAAGAGAAAAATAAAACCTAATGGGTGTGCGTGTGTGCAAAGTGAGTATAAAAATAAGAGAAAAGCATTTAAACAAAGACAATATCTACATCTAGTTCTAAACACCATGTTTACAGCTAGGTTGCCAAATTTCTCCATAGTCATAAAGATTTGTTAACCAAGGTCAAAACACCATGTCTTTCGCAAGGTCAATAATTCCTTATAGCACAAGAAAAATAAAGCGCATTGCAAGCTTATAAACCGACCAATGCAATATGGAGGTGATATGAAAATGCTAGCATGGTGAACTAAATGATGATGGTCCGCGATCTAGTCTAAACACCATGTTTACACAAGACCATAAAGGGAAAATGCCCTGGGAAGCATTGACATAGATATGAAAGCAAACATCATGAAGTTTGTGAAAGAACCAAACTAACAAATGCATAATGGCATGATGTAATGAATGCAAAATGAAGATGCAAAGAGTTAGCAAAAGCAAGCATTAGCAAAGCTTGGAAAGACTTTTGATGTTGTTCCACAATCAATTGATTCAAAAAGTTACTGCTTAAAGAGACAAAGCTTGGCCAGCCACTTCGTAAGAAGTGAAGCATCGTCGACAAGAAAGTCATTCATCAAAAGAACAAATCAACCAAGCTAACAAGGTTTAGGGGAAGGTTCATGGGTATCCTATATTTTTGGCTTAAGACAAGAATTTTGAAGAGAGAAGTCAAGTTTAGAAATTCTACCTAAGGTGGTCGAAAACAAAAAGGAAAACAAAGGCAATTTGTTCGGGGAAACAAAACCTAAGGTTTTAGGATGGCTATAGGTATGAGAGGTTTTCCTAAGGGTTTAGGATCTCGTAGGGAGGCTAGTTAAAGTTTTCAGTTAGGACAAGGAATAGAAATAGACTTGGCAAATCTAAATGGTGGAGCAAGCCGTTCAACACAAGTCAATCCTACCCTTGTTGGTTCTGGTTTTTGGCGGGGTGATAGGAAGGCTTAGGTGGGTTTAACAAAAGGTTAGATCAAAACAAAATATGCAATGCAATGCAAGGGTGAGAACAATATGGCATGAATTGCAACATGAGGTGAATAAACAAAATGACATGACATGATATGGTGGTCTAAAAACAAAACAAAAGTTAGCCTAAATTAACTAGCCACAAGTTTGGAATTAAAGGGTGGTGTCATACTTCATAATTTTCTCTAAAAAAAGACTCAAAGAAAAAGACTCCAAACACTAATAGCAATATGCACACATAAAGAGTCTACAAGTTTTCCAAGATCAAATAACAAATTTCTCCCTCAATAACATTTAGATCATACAACATAAAGTTGTAGCATTTATTAGAGCAATGGTACAATGTTACTTGATAATTCGATTAAAGAGCACAATATAGACCGTCATCTTATATAGATAATAAATAAAAAGATGAGGTTGCCTCCCGCAAAGCACTTCATTTAAAGTCATAGAGCTCGTCTTCTCACCTCGATAATGTTCATACGAAGCCATGGTCTTTTGAGCGACAATTCAAAATGTCCATGCAGCTTGATGTCACCTTGTGTAATCCGTCGTGGTTTGCTATAAACATCTTCATGCACTGAATGTTGCCGGCTTGTGTCTTCACATGCTAATGATCTGGTGGTCTTCATTTTGTTCTAGGCTTCTAAATTTGATCATGTACGCTTGATGAAAGCATCGCCCAAGCTCCTCTTCATTGTTGTCATCGTTATCTCCTCTACCTTGTTCCCGTCACGTTGCTCCTGCCTCTACTTTGTGGATTTTCCCCTGCATCTAGTATAGAACATATACCAAAATATACATCTATTCAAAATTTTATGAAATTACCTTTCTAACGAGTGGTCATTCATCTTAAACGGAGTTCAAATAAGAGAGTTACGCCCATTTTATTTTAGCGCTGCGTGCTGTCCAGAAAATTTCAGAATGCACGACCTTCAATGTTTTGATCATAACCGCTTGTAGGAATCTCCAATTGACTTGGTTCTTGATTCGTTAGAACCACAACTTCATGGGGCTTTTAAATATCTAAAAATATTCTGTTGTTTTTTCAGAGATTGCACAGAATTGTGATGTGAACAGTTTCTTCTTGTGAATTGATCCTGAGATGTTGATGATCTTGATATTGTGGTCTTTGGAGCGTCATGTTTTGCATCCTTAGGATTCAATGTTGTCACCATTGATTCACCAGCGAGTGGCATAGCTCCAATGATGTGTCTTCTCCATAGTTCTTGCTTTACCTAAGGTGCCGGGATCATAGGGGGCTCTTGTGCTTTGTGTCGATGATCTGAGCGGTTTCCTTCATTGGTAGCATCACTCAATTAGAAACTTCTTGAGCATCCTACTGGAGAAGATTGGTATTATCATGGTGCTTCTAATCTAATTGCATCCAGTCTTGATCGACTTAAAATCATCTTCTTTTGTGCTCCAGGTCCTTCAATCTTCCCTTGACATCATCATCACCTTCATCATTGTTTGCTGCCACCTTTTCTCCATTGATTTCCTCTTCGTCTAGTGTGGAATGTGTATCAAACTTCTACTCCATTGCGACGTGTATCAAATTTCCTTTCCAACAAGTGCTCATTTACTTGAAATGGACTCTGGATGAAAGAGTTACGCTTCTTTTACTCCGGCACTACGTTCTGTCCTGAGCTGATTTCAGAACACGTAGTGTTGAAAGATTTTACCATAACTCATTGCTCCCATCTCCAAAATTAGTAAATCTTGATGGGTTGGAAAGAAGACTTGATGGAGATTCATATTTTCTAATTTTCCTCAATGGTACCTCTCTGATCATGGGCAAAAAACTGGTCACAACAGCAACCTTTCAGAGACGTTGATGATCGGATCTCACAACTTCTTTGGGGCATGATTCATCACCTATGGCTTGGACAAACAAATCTCCAAGAGACATTAGTCTTTAAAAATCAATTGACATGGTGACATGCCTTGTTTATCTTCACTTGGTTTGGGTGTGGGCTCGATAGCGGATGATGGGCCACTAACAAAAGTTAGCACCTACCACTAAAGAGCGGATCTTCACATAGCCATCAACTTGTTAGAGCGAGTTTGGAATTGTTGAAGCCCAAGCTTAGTGTCTAGATTTCCACCTGCTTTCAAGTACACAAACAAGAAAACAAGGATATATGCAATAATAAAAATTAGGGTTAGTCCAAAAAAATTAGATAGATCTCCCTAGGGTTCGAGTTGCCGATCCCCGGCAACGGCGCCAGAAAAGCTTGTTGACGGTCCTTAGACGCGCCAATTGTTAACCACAAGTGCACGAATCATCGTAGCTTTTCCCTTAGAGTATTCCATCCAAGGTTATCAATCCATGGATTGACAATGAACTTGCTAGGGTTTCCCATCTAATCTAACAGATATATCCTAACACGAAGCATTGATTGCATATAAAGGGTAAACCTACTATAAGATGTGAGCGGTGTATAGGTTGATCACACCCATGAACATAGGCAAAGACAAAGCACAGCCAAAGGGTAGACAAGACTATCACCTTCAAGTTGTAGTTCTAGCCAATAAGAGCAAGCGCATCATGCATCTCATCCAAAGCCATCTTTAAACTACTAGCCTCCAGTTAAACCCCAAAAGCCCTATCACGATGCTCCCTACCGGTGTGAGTAACTTAAGAGCACGTTCACGAAGAACGTGTTGAACCACTTGGTTGATCTCCAATCGAGAAGATCCATCGATCTGAGACGAAGACAAATGAACCTCTAGCCACCATGGCTACAATATCACCCTGAGCAATCTATCTTGAGATAGATTGAAAGCAAAGCAAACCCAAAAAAAGCACAAGATCATAGAAAGAGAAATCGAGTCGCTAAAAGATCGGATGACATGAAGAACATTACTCACATAATAGATGTATTAGATCATCACCTTTGAGTACATACCATAGATGATCCACTACTAGCTCCTCAACTCCACCATGGCACAACCACGCAGGGAGGCCATGGCGGCTAAGGTTGTGCCTTCGGGTACTGGGGCTATAAATAGACCGAGAAAACCCTAGCTCGAAGGGGAGGTCGAGGCGGCGCAGAAAAGGGCTAGCACCGCCTCCTCTCAGGCCATCTTTGCCTTGGTGACTGTATAGTGGGTCCTTATGACGGTTCTAGGTGGCTGGCCCAATTTGAGTACGTTTAGAAGTGTTAGTGGGCCTCTCAATCCATGTGACCTCCTCTTGGACCATTCCCATCTCTTGGAACCAACCATCATGGAAAGAACGGCTATGATGGTCTGAGAGTGTGGTTCTTTGCTACGGCCCAATATGGGCTTCATTGGGCATGGGCCTAGGTCGGCCGACTTAGAGGGGTCGAGCGACCTGGCCCTGAGCCCAAAGGTCCTCCTCTTTTGCCAATTAGTCCCTGCATTCACATATTCACCAAGACTTGTGGAATTGATTAGATATAAACTCTATCACTATGTCTGGTGATTATATTTGACATATTCTCTGCAGGAGTTGATGGTCAAAATTGGCATTTAAGGACCATCAACAACAAGATCAGCATGGGTTATACAAGACATTAATAGGACTTAGTTCTAAGAGCCTAGGCACAAGCAGGGAGACCAATCCACACTGGTCTATCAGGAAGCGGAAAGGCTTTATGTACTTCCTATACTGATACTCGAACGTGGGGGAATACCAAGGACGGACAGGGCGGTCACCACCTGCTACCTACCCCTCGGACCGTGGGGCACAGTCCCATCCATTGGTTCTTGGCGTGCCCGAGCATCACGCTTGTGCATGAGAGGACTACTCTAGTTCTCTTGGGAAACATGGAACCATAGCAAACCCGATGGTACAACGAACCAATGTCGTAGCTTAGATCGACCTACCTATGCATGAACATCATATAATGAATGATAAGGCATGAAAATGATATAAACATTGTAGGGATATCATTTAGATCAAACTCCATACTTGTATAAATACCGAAAGTGTATACAAAGACCATACCGAACGCCGAAGGTTATGTCCCACAACGGCCCACGGACGACTGGGAATACTATTAGAGAAAGCACTAGCCTGAGCTCCACTAGCCTAAGGACTACAAGAATAGCTTAGAGAGCGAGAGAGACCCTTGATGAATGAATGTGTCTCGAGAGGGCTCTCTACCCCCTATTTATACTAGGGAGGACGATTCCCGGCGCTCCTCAGATGGAAATCACTCTTGGTGCGAAGTGGGAAACGCGAGAAGCATTGCCACCAAAGTTTGGCGCTAAAGGCCAATGTCTAGGTTCGACCGAACCTGGGAGTCGGCCAGACCCTGAGGGGATATTCCCCTGAGATCCTCCTCTTCTGGTTGATATGTGGGTTAGGTTTCCTCTAAGGTCAGTTTCCCTACAGGTTGGCCCATGTATGACTGGTAGGTGGGCCCTCTTTGTCCTTATGCTCGCTATTAGGGATTGTCTTATTGGAAACACCTCCATTAGATAGAACTGGAGATCTAACTCTGACCATTTACCTTCATTTTAAATTCTTGAGCAAGCAGATTACCTTCATTTCTGACGAGGCGATCAAGGATGGAAGCTGATACGAGCCAGCGCCTTCGCCCATAGATGTCCCAGATGGCATGAAGAAGCATGCCCAATGAGAAACGAAGGCAAGCCCAAGATATGGAGGGAGAAATGGTGGAGAAGTTACCTTCGTCCCTCAGGATGACAAGGACAATCACCAACGCTAAAGAAGCTAGAAGGCCAAACCCTTCTGGAACGAAGCTCAAGGCCCGAAGGCACCGGAGATGGGACCCAACATTGAATGAAGGAGAAAGAGACCAAGTCAAGCACGAAACCACCGTTGTGCATTTATGTCTTTGCCCTTTAGACCAATGAGTCATGAAATCAGGGGTGTTAAGCCTGGTTTCTCAAGGGTAGTTTAGGTATCAGAAGATGTCTTTTGGGCTCCCTATAAAAGGGGGCCGCCCAATGTGTAAAAGAGAGATGAATTGAATGCACAGTAATCCCGTGAGCACTATTTCGCTGGGTCACCTCGTTCTTTTCATCTCACTATTTGTGTATAGCTTCGACCCTATAGCACAATATTTGGTGCCCACCGTTTGTGTCAGAACGAAATAGCCCACAAAGACCACCATGCCACCTAAAAGAGTACCAAAAAGAAACACTGAAAATACAACCCAAACCGATGAAAACACCCAGCTTACAATCACAGAAAACACCACAGATGCAGAAGTCGAAGCTGCAAGCGATGAACAGATTCACAACGAAGCCACTCTCACCAATGGGGAGAAGATGAGCAGAATTGAGGAGAGGCTGCGCCTTAGACACATTGAAAGGCAGAAGCAACTCGAAGCCGCCCAAAGGGAACTCCTACCAGAAATGCAGAAAGATGAAGAAGAGCAACAATGAGAATTGCTACTAATTTAGCAACAACTGTCTAAATTGTGGTAGGCAAAGCAAACAAGAATGAGTACTACCAATGCAAGAGCATCTGAGCTTTGTCTAGAGCTTGAGCGAGAAAAGAAACAAGTCGTCGACCTGCAGGCTGAGCTAAGTCAACCCAATACCATCCTTGCAGGCAGGGGCACACCGCATTTCCACTTCAAAAACCAGATTACAAACACTGCATACTCACCCAATTGACACTACATGCACATTGTTAGAAGCTCTATAATTGGCAAGATGACTGCCTTTGTACAAACCAATCGCTCTACCAAGGTATAATGGCTTCATGGACCCTAAGCAATTTTTCATGAGCTACGAGACAACAATTGCTTCAGCAGGAGGAGATGATATAGTTCTGGCAAAATCTTTCATCATTTTCTGCGATGGCACAGCAATGAGCTAGTACATGAAGCTACCTGGCCTTTCCATCAATAGCTGGCATGAACTAAAAAGAGAAGTGATCAAAATTTCAGCATCATGGGAGGTCAAGCACTATCATATGTAGAGTTGACAGTGCATCAACAACCAAAGGAGCGACTTGAAGAATACTTTCAGAGGTTCGCCACTCTAATATATCAAGCACCTCACATCCCAGAAAAAGCCGCAAAGTTTGCAGCTATTCAGGGGATTCGGCTAAGGCCATTTGCGCAACACGTAGCAAAAGAACCACCAGCTACTCTCACTGATCTTTATGAAGAATTCAGAAAATATTGCAGATTGGACAATGACAACAGAATGAGGCTGGCAAGAGAAGCTATTCTGAAAAGCCAACCCAACACCCAAAACAAGCAAAGCCAATATAAGCCAACACATTTTCAGCATTACCCATCTCAATATATCATGAATGTGAGAATTCGCCTTCATTCCGAGAGAACAAGCCATCATTCCAAGAAAATGCACATACAGATGAAGGGGGGAACCAAGCCAAAGAGGCGGAAGAACAGGAAGAGGAAGAGGAAGAGGTCCACCTTTGGGTTCAGAATTGTTCTGACAATATCATGGCAAAAATCACACTCAAGGCACCAAAATGATCTTGACTTGATCCCAGCAGCCATCACATCAGCGAAGGACAGCATGCAAAAACTTGCAACTGAAGTCCACCAGGTCGACAAAAGCATCAAAGTTATACCTGACGCCGATGTCGAAGACTTGGAAGCAATCAAGGCTATCGACAACATTCACCTACGTGCGATTGAAGTGATCCAAAATACTTGTAATTGCTATAATATTTAAAACTGTTGGCCGTACTTGACCTGACCTGATGACATCGATCATCTATGAACACTTGTTTTGTAAATATTTTTGCTCTGAAGGCGATACATGTCGTATCGGCTCTCTTAGTCGACATCGCATAGATTATCAGCTTTACGAATCAACCCAAATACTTGGGTAATATTTCTTTAAGTATTTTCCATTAAGCGCTTTCAAAAATTCTTCCTCTTCCAATGTTTCCAAAATATACGCATTTCCAGGAACACACCGATTCACACGATAGGGACCCTCCCAATTGGGCGATCACTTTCCAAACTGAGAACTTTTAGTCCCTATCGGTAAAATCAGTTTCCAAACCAATTCTCCTTGAACAAATTCTCTAGGCTTGACCCTCTTGTCATAATATCTAGCAACCCACGCTTTATTATTTTCAATATTTTCCAAAGCTCTCAAGCGAGTCTCAGCCAAATCATCCAATTCAAAATAAATCAAACTATTATATTCATTGGCAATCAAGTTACCCTGTTCCGATATTCGTCTCGATTCGATTTTGACCTCCCAAGGCAAAGCAGCTTCATGTCCATAAACCAAATGATACGGGGACAACTTAGTAGAGCCATGACACGCCATCCGGTATGCCCATAACGATTCGGTTAATGTCAAATGCCATTGTTGACGGTCCTTAAATGTCAATTTTGATCGTCAACTCCTGCAGAGAATATGTCAAATATAATCACCAAACATAGTGATAGGGTTTATATCAAATCAATTCCACGAGTTTTGGTGAATATGTGAATATAGCAACTAATTTGCAAAAGAGGAGGACCAGGTCGCCCGACCACCCTAGGTCGGTCGACCTGGGCCCAAACCCAATGGAGCCCATATTTGGCCGCTGCAAAGAAGCACACTCCAGGACCATCATATCATTGATTCCATGACGGTTGGATCCAAGAGATGGGAATGGTCCAAAGGAGAGGTCACATGGATTGAGGGGCCCACCAACACAACTAAATGTACTCAATTCGAGCCAACCCACACAGAACCAACCTTAGGACCCACGTGGAAGAGACTCAGAGGAAGATGGGCCCGAAGGGAGCCAAGACCAGGTCAGCCGACCTGACACGTCGGTCGACCCCCAAGGGCAACGGAATCGGTCCCCCTTCGCCGACCAGCTCTATACCGCCTCCAGGAGTCCATCCCGGCCGTGCATCACTCAAGTCGGTGCTTCCTAGGGTCGGCTGACATAGGTGGATCGGCCGACCTGGTCCCGGGGCCAAACGGCCTCAACCGCCTTGAGGTGCTTCTCCACACTCCTACCAAGAAGGAAGAGCTCTCTTTGCCACAAGTTCTAGTCTTAGTTAGTAGTGAAGTAGTCTTAGGAGTTGAGCTTCTACGGGCTTCCGAAGGAGTCTTAGTAAGCCTAGAGCTTAGTTATCTTGTATCTTTTGTTTACTTATAAGACTTTGAGCTTTAATGGAATTGCTATCTTGCTTATGTTATTTGGCTTGTTGCCTTATTTGTTCATCATATAAATTGTATGTCTTGCACCTTAGTTTAGCTGATGCATGTTATGGCAATGGCCCAATGTGCCGCAAGGTTGCTCTGTTTAGGTGGACGATAAATAGAGTTGTATTTCATATGGCAAACATGGTGTTTGGTATATGGAATAACATTAGGCAACGTATTCAGAGGTAGCCCCCCGGGTGGTGACAGCCCCACTGGGCCTTTATAATCCTCGCCGTTCGGGTTTGAGCGTTTGCATGCCTTCGTGATAAACATCATGATAGTACCCTTGGATGAGGGGATCCCATGACTCCTCGATTTGCCCTCTAACATGTGTCCCTTGATGAGCTTGTATAGTGTACACTTATAATGTATGTAACTCATGAGTGAGAAGTATATAGAATCCCTGGTTCTCTCTTAGGATCTTCATATTAACTAGACTTACATATTTGAGCAATGAAATCTTCTGTGTGTCATACTACCCTCTTTATCAATGTTTACCCCTTGCTAGACTTTGGTATATTAATAGTGTTATGATTGAATACAATGGATAACTACTCTATTCAACCACCGCCTTCCCTGTGGATTCGATACCCTGAATACTTCCGGGTGAAAGCTACAACGGTATTGTTAACCCTTGTGCTCAATTATTAGCATGATTAAATACCACTACTCTGGCAGGATTACCTTTGCTCTGTTTCTCTTTGATGTGAAACAGGGTAGTGTATGACTGGTCTTGAACTGCCAATGAACTTCATCGACAACCCAAGATTATCCGGAAATACGATCTTGCATCGTACCTTCCTTGATAGTCTGATCGGCAACAACTCCAGTCAATCCTACACCATTAATGACAAGTGCTACTGCCGAAAGAACGAGTCGCGAGTTCTCGATTCACTCTGATTTGCAAAGCTGGCCCAGAGCTGAACATGATAGACACTGCATTCGATCTTATCCTAGCATCTGTCAAAGCCCATTACATGGGAAGACCAAAGCGAACGGACCCAAGGCCAAGGTCCAACGCCAAGGCCTACGTACTCCCGACCGAAGAAGACAAACAGGTATGGCAATACAAACCATCTCCAATTGTTACATAAAGCTAAAATTTTTTATGGAGACGTCCTCACTCGACGGACATAAACCGACGAGTCCTCACCGACAGGTAAATCGGTATGTATCTCATATTTATTTCACATTGCATTTTCGAATTCTAATCACTACATGTTTAAATTCCAAATCTCTGCATGTTTAAATTCCAAATCAATTTTGTGCATTGAAATTTAATCTTGGAGTCTTTTATCTTGAAATCCCTTTAGATTCCCCACTCCTGCATGCCATACATAATCTTAATGAGCCAGGACCACATAGAATAGCCAAGCCAGCTGGGCCTGAGAGGCGCCAATGGGCCGTCGGCCGACCCCTTAGGTCGCCAGACCTATGGCTGCCTATCCTGCACCGCATTCATTCAGATTCAAAACAGCTTTTGCCTCTGGTATACCACTGCGAAGGATCAATAGAATGGGCCCTGTGCCAGGATCGCCCGACCCCATCCGTCGGCTGACCTAGCCCAGGTCCTTTTGCAGCAAATTCAATCACCATCATTTCATACCAGCGAGTCTAGTGCAAACCTTGAAGCTTGGCTGAAACAGAGCCATGCTAGGGTCGGCCGACCCAGGCTGTCGGCCGACCCCAGGCCTCCTCTGTTCAATGAAAGTTGGTGCCCTCCATCGTCATTTCTCACCCCCAGCTAAGCTGCCAAGTGCCATCGGCCTTTCTCCTATCCCTCCTTAGGATTTTCAAGTGATTGGCTCCCAAGTTTATAAAAAAAAATTATACAAATAAAAGCAAGAACATGTTTTTAGGATAAGTTCCCTTCAGGTATTTTTGGTCACTAACCATTAGAGGTTGAAACTGAAAAGAACGATTGGGGGTACAATGCTTAAGAACATAAGATCTACATCAGCTGCAACACCTTGGTATGTTTTGGTGATGAACAAAATTCGAAGGAGGCCAACACACACTTGATGCGACATACAAATCCAAGTGTGGGGGAGATCTGCAAGTATCCGGTAACAAGTTCATCCATGCCAAATTCTTATTTTTTGGTTTATAGATGATGATAGTTCATGTATCCTTTCTTGCTTAAAAAAAAGAGAGAGAGAGAGAGCCAACAAGGCACAGTGGGATTGAAACTACAAGGCGTACATGCTATTGTGGCATTGCATCTTGGTAGTCCCCATATGGCTGCTGGCTCCGCTTTGCCTTGCAACCTTGGTTCTTGTGCTTGGTTTCATGAGAAAAGATGTTTGCTCGTGTTTAGCCGCTTTGCCAACTACTTGTTCGGGAAATCCTAACATTTAGTGAGCACAAGCTATCCACGTGCGACCATTAATGATATAAGCAAGAGCCAAGGAACTACCGTGACGATAATTCTGAACTCGTCATCAACTAACCGCCAACGGTAAGTACGCTAAGTTAAGTATCATGTCTAGCTTTTGACTTTAAACAAAGCCCTTCCGGGAGGTAACCTGAAGTTCACCATTATTATACTCATGTTCATCATCATATGAAGAATAGCTTGATCATGTTCTCGTGCCTCTTTTATCAATGCTCGTGTGCTCTAGTTTGAATGTATTTTGCAAAGTGCATTCATAAGCTCTTTAAATTAATCATGGTGCTTAGGTTAAATAGTCTTCTTTAATCAAATTAGACATGGTGTCAAGTTTGATTAATGAACCTTGGAGTAACACCTTTATAGATATTGGATGTATATATGGACCAACCCCTGGAGGAAAAGTATCAAATTTAAGTGGGTAAGTCATCAAGCTTGATTCAAATTGGAGACAAACCAAGGAATTGGATATGTTGCAACACATTTTGCACAACGTACAAGGAGGTACATCACCTTTCAAAGGCTCACTATGAGTATATTGCAAAACCCCTTGGAATCATGTTGATGCAATTTGAAATCCAGCCTTTTTTTAGTTATGCTTAAAGGAAAGTAGTGAAAATAAAATTTAAAAAAGGAACATTTGAAAAATAAATGGCAAACAGGATCCACGCTTAGTATGTTAAGATCAATCTGCTTTTTAGCGTGGATGTGAACAACTAACCTAATGGCAACAATGATTTATTCTTTATAGTTCTTCGGGTATTCGATGTCCACTAACTTTTTTGCAGGGATGACTAAAGGGTGGCGAGCATAACTTCAACATTCAACATCTTTAGTCACATGAAAGAAATTTGCACAATGAAGTGTTGGCGCTTGTTAAGTCATGATTATCTTGTAACGCCAACATGATTAAATAAAATAAACTAGCAATAATCAGTAGAATTTTATTTCAAATAACGTAGTTCCACATGTACATGGAGAATATTTGTTTGCAGGAGATATGGGCCAAAAGATGAAGTAAAACAGGGCCAGGCCCAGGTCGCCCGACCCCACCAGGTCGGCCGACCTGGCCTAATGACCATCCGAGCCCAACTTTGGCCATGCAGAAGAAGCACAAGTTCCTGTCATCTAGAACGTTGAATCAATGACGGTTACATCCAAGGGATGACAAGAAGGATAAGGAGGTGCACATGGATTGATGGGCCCACATGAGAACCAACAGTTACTCCGAGGATCCATACCCATCTTCCACGAGTACAAGGGTCCACATTCCAGCGACCCAGAAGAAGACCGTGGCAAACCGTGCCTGGACCAGGTCGGCCGACCTGGCCTCCGTCCTACGGCCGTTGCCGTCCCCCCTTCTCGTGCGTATCCACACCGACTCCAGGACCACATCTGCGCCTGCACAACTTCAGTCGGTGAATCCAATGGTCGGGCGACGTCAAGGGATCGGCCTTCTCGGGGGTGGGCCCACTTGCCCTCAACCGCCTTGTACCAACCCTAAACCGCCCCCAAGTGCTATAAATAGCTGCCAACGCCTCCTGTACAACACACACCAGAAGGAAGAGCTCCAATTGCTACAAGTTATAGTCTTAGTTAGTAGAGAAGTAGTTCTAGGAGTTGAGCTTCTACGGGTTTCCGAAGGAGTCTTGGTAAGCCTAGAGCTCAGTTATCTTGTATCCTTTGCTTATTTGTAAGACTTAGAGCCTTAATGGAAATATTATCTTGCTTATGTTACTTGACTTCTAGTCTTGTGTGTTCATCATATGAGTTATACGTCTTACACCTTAGTATAGCGGATGCATGTTATGGCAATGGCCCAATGAATCTCTATGATTGTTCTTTACCTTTCCGTACAATTGGTAAAGATGTATTTCATATTACAAACATCGTGTTTGGGTTATGGAATACCGTTGGGGATACCCTACTCCACGTATTCAGAGGTAGGCGGCAGGTGGTGACAGCCCTGTCCGTCCCTTGTAATCCTCGCCGTTCGGGTTTGGGTGTTTGCAGGCCGTAGTGATAAACATCGTGACAGTACCCTTGGATGAGGGGATCCCACGACTCCTCGATTTGTCCTCTATCATGTATCCCTTATTAAGCTTGTACAGTATATACTTGTAGGAATGTAACCCATTTGTGAGAAGTACATAGAATCCCTAGTTCTCTCTTAGGACCTTCATATTAACTAGACTTACATACTGAGTAGTGAAACCTTCTGTGTGTCAACCTACCCAATCTTTCATATCATTATATCCCCTGTCCTAGTTCTGGTATATTGATTATGATATAGTTGATACATTGGATAATATATATTACTTTGCCAAACGCTTTCCCTGAGGAAATAAATACGATACTCTGGAATACTCCCAGGTGAAATGCTACAATGTACTTCTGTGCGCTTGCAGAAATTGTGTAACGCTAAGATTTATATTAAGGCATCTCTAGTGCCATCACTCCAGTAGTGGTGATGCTAAGAAATGCCAACAAGCATTTCTGGCGCCGTTGCCGGGGAAAGCATTGGACAAAGAATATGTTAACCTCTGTATTAACCTATGTCACAATTAATTACCATCTCTAGACAGGTTTACCCTTGTTCTGTTTCTCTTTGTGTGAAACAGAAGGTACATCATCGATCCACCGAAGAACTCTTCCACCTAGAAGAGAGCACCCAATTGATCCCCCAAATTCTGTCGGTTGAATTCGAAGTACTTTTGCACCAAGATGGCAACTGAAACTCTCATGATCGACTCAACGTACTTCACCATGGTGCAAGCCAAGCCATTTAACGGAAAGGCCATAACAGATGCAGCAGAACATCTCCGATATTTCTCAGCAATATGCAGTCAACTAGCAGGAAGGGCAAAGCAATGGTTATTTCCATTCGCATTAACAGGTAGAGCACTGCAGTGGTACTACAACCACCAGGCAAAGATGGAGTCTTGGCAGCAGTGCAGGGATTTATTCCTAGCACATAACTGGGGCCCATCTCAGCAAGGAGGAAGCGTATACACTATACCTGCTAAGAGAAAGGTGAATAATCTAAGCTCTAGATTCCATGCCTTGTCAGTAGCAGTGAAAAATCAACTGCGCTTAAGCAAAATTCTAGAGGCCCAGTCAGCCCAGTTAGCTGCTGTGGTACAAGAGACCAGTCGGGAGATTTTGGCTAACCATGCAGGAATCAACAACGAATCAACCCAAAAGCATGACGGACCCGAAATCAAGGTAATCTATGGATGGATGCCACATAAACCACCAGTTACCAACAGCGAGCCACTCCTGCCCCTGCCCAAGGAATTTACACAAGGTGTCAAGGCTTTGAAGGCAGTAACATCGACAGCACCTTGTGTGAAGAAAACAGAACAGGATTGGCGTTGCAAAGCTTTCGCATCATTTTCAATTGCGGAGGCCTGATCATCAGGTTGAATCAATTCTTGGAGACGTCTGCACTCGACGGACGAAAAGCAACGAGTCCTCGCCGGTAGGTACATTGGTATGTACCCCATGTTTATTTCATAATGCATTTTGATTTCTCAAAGCATGTTTATTTTTTTCCACAAAATTATGCATGTAAAACGTAAAACTTTGGAGCCATTCACTTCATTTCTCCTCGGATACCTGGCCGCCACTGCCCATACACCCAGAAATCATCACACCACTGAACCACGCACCACTCTACAAAGGCTAGGCCTAAACCAAGCTGAGCACTGATCGGCCGACCAAGACACGTCGGCCGACTCCTACCTTTGGCCTTTGCAGAGCACTCAATTCCCTTGATACACTACCATAGGCATAGATCATAAATTCAAAGGGTAGCATTCAGGGGTGCCCAAATCTGGTCGGCCGACTAGCTCATGTCGCCCGACTCACGCCCTCGTCTTTTGCAAAGTTTTCAACTGCTACTGCAGACGCCAGGTATCCAACGCAATCGTGATCAAATACTCGGCCAATTTGCCTCTGCGGGAGGGTCGGCCGACCCCACCTGGTCGGCCGATCGGGGGTGAGCTCCGGCTATAAAAAGCCTTGGCCAGCAGCTTGATCACTTCGCCCCAACCCGAGCTGCGTTTCACCCTCGGAGTTTCTCCTCTCCCTCTGTTAGATTCTTAAGTGGTTAGCTCCTAAGTTTGAAAAAAAAATCAATAAAAATTTGAAAACCCAATTAAAAATGGACTTCATTCCTGTATAACGGTGCCGTTATTTTCATGCTGAAATTCTTGAACGTGTTGTGGAGGTAACCGAAATCCCACAAGAACGCTTGTTTGTGGTGTGTCAAAACCCACAAGAACGACTTTTGTGGAGGCAACCACGCCCCGCAAGAACGACTAATTCTTGGACGGCTAACTTGCTGATGCTAATCCTTTTGTCTTCCAAGTGTCATTTTTTGTTGCTTGTTGTTCTCTGTGCAGAAATCATGAACTTCGTTCGAGGAGTGGTGAAACTACACCGGTGCTGGCGCCACATCTGTAGGTGGCGGTGGCAGCGGTGGCAATGGAGATGGGAACGGGGACAGCTCCAGCAGCAACCACAACGAAGACGATCCTCGCCCGGCGTTCATCTCCGACGATCAACTCGACATCGAAGGGGGTCTCGAACTGGAGGCGTATCACATTCTTCTGGGTCGCACTTTTGATCACACACGTGTGTTCACAAGTGAACTCATGGAGAAATCAGGTATGGCCACTGACTTTGAAACCATTTGGAATGCGGTAGGTTGGTCAGATTTTGCGCGCATTAATGAGGATGGTTGTCGTTTGTTAACAATCCAATTCCTTACCACTTTGAGAAAATCTGAGGAAGGGATTACTTTTCGCTTTTTAAGAGAAGAGTATTTCCTTTCTTGGAAACAGCTTAGTATCCATTTGGGTTTTAGCAAGCGTTGTAGTTTGGAAGTTGATAAAGTGTTGAGGCTTTTTGTTAGAGAATCCTTTTGGCGGGATATCTCGGGTATCACAGATGGCACTCCCCCTAGAACAAGCCACATCCATAATCCCACTCTCCGTTTCATGCACCGTTGGATTGCTATGACTTTGTTTCCTCAGAATGATCTATGAATTGTTCGCGTTGATGAATTGAAGTTATTATATGCAATGGTTAAAAAGATAAAAGTTTCTCCAGCGACCCATAAGAAGACCGTGGCAAACCGTGCCTGGACCAGGTCGGCCGACTTGGCCAGATCGGCCGACTCCGTCCTACGGCCGTTGCCGTCCCCCCTTCTCGTGCGTATCCACACCGACTCCAGGACCACATCTGCGCCGTGCACAACTTCAGTCGGTGAATCCGATGGTTGGGCGACGTCAAGGGATCGGCCGACTCGGGGGTGGGCCCACTTGCCCTCAACCGCCTTGTACTGACCCTAAACCGCCCCCAAGTGCTATAAATAGCTGCCAACGCCTCCTGTACAACACACACCAGAAGGAAGAGCTCCAATTGCTACAAGTTATAGTCTTAGTTAGTAGAGAAATAGTTCTAGGAGTAGAGCTTCTGCGGGTTTCCAAAGGAGTCTTGGTAAGCCTAGAGCTCAGTTATCTTGTATCCTTTGCTTATTTGTAAGACTTAGAGCCTTAATGGAAATATTATCTTGCTTATGTTACTTGACTTCTAGTCTTGTGTGTTCATCATATGAGTTATATGTCTTACACCTTAGTATAGCGGATGCATGTTATGGCAATGGCCCAATGAATCTCTATGATTGTTCTTTACCTTTCCGTACAATTGGTAAAGATGTATTTCATATTACAAACGTGGTGTTTGGGTTATGGAATACTGTTGGGGATACCCTACTCCACATATTCAGAGGTAGGCGGCAGGTGGTGACAGCCCTGTCCGTCCCTTGTAATCCTCGCCGTTCGGGTTTGGGCGTTTGCAGGTCGTAGTGATAAATATCGTGACAGTACCCTTGGATGAGGGGATCCCACGACTCCTCGATTTGTCCTCTATCATGTATCCCTTATTAAGCTTGTACAGTATATACTTGTAGGAATGTAACCCATTTGTGAGAAGTACATAGAATCCCTAGTTCTCTCTTAGGACCTTCATATTAATTAGACTTACATATTGAGCAGTGAAACCTTTTGTGTGTCAACCTACCAATCTTTCATATCATTATATCCCCTGTCCTAGTTCTGGTATATTGATTATGATATAGTTGATACATTGGATAATATATATTACTTTGCCAAACGCTTTCCCTGAGGAAATAAATACGATACTCTGGAATACTCTCGGGTGAAATGCTACAATGTACTTCTGTGCGCTTGCAGAAATTGTGTAACGCTAAGATTTATATTAAGGCATCTCTAGTGCCATCACTCCAGTAGTGGTGATGCTAAGAAATGCCAACATGAAGCAAGATGAACAGTGGACAAGTCTTTTGGCACTCTTAAGCTCAAATCTTGCATTTGCTTGCAAGACTAGAGTTTGGGGGAATTTGTCAGGGAAGTATCCAAAATACTCTGTGCACTTATTTTCCTTTGATCTCCTGCTTAGTTACCATGAAAGATTTGTTTGCCATGAAAAAAATCCATAAAAATTTGCATAACTTAAAAAACACCAAAAATATTTGAAGTCCAATAAAGGCTCATGGTTCTTAAAACCATGGAGCTATTGTTTTGTTTCCACTGTGTGAGAATAAATGCAGGCAAAAGATCAAGTGTGGGGGTCTCTTGGGCTTTCTGACACACACATGATTGAGACCACCCACAACTACGCTGCACAACATCGCACAAGGCTACACAAGAAAGATCAAGAAGGAAGAGGCCCAGAAGGGGTCGGCCGACCCCTCCAGATCGGCCGACGTCCCTTTGGTACCTCTCGCCTCCATTTTCTTCCAAAGCGATGGTTTGCGCATCCTATCTCTCATCCACTCTGATTCATGAGTTTAAATAATTCTAAATTTAAGATGATCACTAGAAAAATTAAACTCAATGAATCCTGGTGCTCTTTTGATATACATGATTATCCTTGATTGGCTTGCATATTCTTTATTCCTTGCACATACACCTGTTGCTTGTGAACATATCTCTTTAGGAAAAACATGTTTATCTAAATGGTTGATTAATGAGATATGGTATGATGAAAGAAATCTTGCACTTTCTGTATAAAGTACATGGGAGGTTTTTATTGCAAAAGTTTAAAATCAATAGCATTGCAAAGCTCCTCAATGATATTCCATTCCTACCAAAGCCATATGTTGCTCACATTGAAAACCTTATGCATATGCTGCTTGTTATTACGTTGAGCTTTGTCAAATTGTTCTGACCCTTGTAAGATGCTCTTCATGATTTCTTGATCAAGAACATGTGCACTCCACATACGCATGCTAAACTTCTACACTGAAACATGGCAATATCCATTCATCCACCAAATAAATGCTCCATATGTCTTATGAATCTCTCTCAAGATATCCTTTGCAAAAGAGGCATGGGCTATAGAAAAAAAACATTTTGGGTACATGAAGGTCCAAGAAAGAAAGGAAAATGTACATGCTCATACAAAGCATTGAGCATGAAGAAAAAAAGAGAAAAAATGAGATAGCCATGTTTTCAAAATAAAGAGGAGAGAGATCATACAAAAAGGAGCTAACATAATTTCCACATACATTTTTCTTTGTTCCACACACATGCACATCTTGATCAGATTGTATGAATAGTTGTTTTCTTGGATCCGCTTTTTGACTTTGCAATATATGTGATGCAAGTATGTCGTATCTTTACCCCTACCTTGAGCTACACGTAAGCCTTTTAGATGTAGAATGAAGGAAGGCAAAAATGCCTTGTTGAGGAATTATACACAATGAGCGATCTGAGAGAATCATATGAGAAGCTAGTAAGGTTATGTTTTTGAAAATCTTTCAAAAACCCAAGTTACTTAATAGAATAGTTCAAATGAATTGAATCAAGACCGTTCCGTTCCTCAACCACCCAAGATGACATGATAGATACTTCAAAATTCACAAGTGCAGGTATGTCTTGGAATAACTTATATGTTTGCACCATATCAATTGGAGTTATGTTTCCACCTTAGTCTTTAAGCTTCACTCGAGGACGAGTAAAGGCTAAGTGTAGGGGAGCTTGTTGACAGTCCTTAAATGCCAATTTTGACCGTCAACTCCTGTAGAGAATATGTCAAATATAATCACCAAACATAGTGATAGGGTTTATATCTAATCAATTCCATGAGTTTTGCTGAATTTGTGAATGTAGGAACTAATTGGCAAAAGAGGAGAACATTTGGGCTCTGGGCCAGGTCGCCCGACCACCCTAGGTCGGCCGACCTGGGCCCAAACCCAATGGGCCCGATATTTGGCCGCTGCAAAGAAGCACACTCCAGGACCATCATGGACGTTGATTCCATGATGGTTGGATCCAAGAGATGGGAATGGTCCAAAGGGGAGGTCACATGGATTGAGGGGCCCACCAACACAACTAAATGTACTCAATTCGAGCCAACACACACAGAACCGACTTTAGGACCCACGTTGTAGAGACTTAGAGGAAGATGGACCCGAGGAGAGCCAAGACCAGGTCGGCCAACCTGGCACGTCAGCCGACCCCCAAGGGCAACGGAATCGGTCCCTCTTCGACGACCAGCTCCATACTGCCTCCAGGAGGCCATCCCAACCGTGCATTACTCAAGCCGGTGCTTCCTAGGGTCGGCCGAACTAGGTGGATCGGCCGACCTGGTCCCGGGGCCAAACGGTCTCAACCGCCTCGAGGTGCTTCTCCACCATCCTACCAAGCTACAAATAGATGGCCTCGGCTCTCGTTCAATACACACCAAGAAGACAGAGCTCTCTTTGCCACAAGTTTTAGTCTTAGTTAGTAGTGAAGTAGTCTTAGGAGTTGAGCTTCTACGGGCTTCCGAAGGAGTCTTGGTAAGCCTAGAGCTTAGTTATCTTGTATCTTTTGTTTACTTATAAGACTTTGAGCTTTAATGGAATTGCTATCTTGCTTATGTTATTTGGCTTGTTGCCTTATTTGTTCATCATATAAGTTGTATGTCTTGTACCCTAGTTTATCTGATGCATGTTATGGCAATGGCCCAATGTGCCGCAAGGTTGCTCTGTTTAGGTGGACAATAAATAGAGTTGTATTTCGTATGGCAGATATGGTGTTTGGTATAGGGAATAACATTGGGGATATCCTAGCCCACGTATTCAGATGTAGCCTTCGGGTGGTGACAGCCCCGCTGGGCCTTTGTAATCCTCGCCGTTCGGGTTTGGGCGTTTGCAGGCCTTCGTGATAAACATCATGACATTACCCTTGGATGAGGGGATCCCACGACTCCTCGATTTGCCCTCTAACATGTGTCCCTTGTTGAGCTTGTATATTGCACACCTATAATGTATGTAACTCATAAGTGAGAAGTATATAGAATCCCTGGTTCTCTCTTAGGATCTTCATATTAACTAGACTTACATATTTGAGCAATGAAACCTTATGTGTGTCACACTACCCACTTTATCAATGTTTACCCCTTGCTAGACTTTGGTATATTAATAGTGTTATGATTGAATACAATGGATAACTACTCTATTCTACCACCGCCTTCCCTGTGGATTCGATACCCTAAATACTTTCAGCTGAAAGCTACAACGGTATCCGTGTGCTTGCGGATTTATCTGCGACCGTAAGAAATACCAACAAGCTTTCCGGCGCTACTGCCGGGGAAGGCACTGGTTGAAAAGTGTTGTTAACCCATGTGCTCAATTATTAGCATGATTAATTACCACTGCTCTGGCAAGGTTACCTTTGCTCTGTTTCTCTTGAACTGCAAATGAACTTCATCGACAACCCAAGATTATCGGGAAATACGATCTTGCTTCGTACCTTCCTAGATAGTCTGATCGGCAGCAACTCCAGTCAATCCTACACCATGAATGACAAGTTCTATTGCCGAAAGAATGAGTCGCGAGTTCTTGATTCACTCTGGTTCGCAAAGCTGGCCTAGAGCTGAACATGAGAGACACCACGTTCGATCTTAGGCTAGCATCTGTCAAATTGGTACACGCCAGCCCATTACATGGGAAGACCAACGCGAACAGACCCAAGGCCAAGGTTCAACACCAACACCTACATACTCCTGACCGAAGAAGACAAACAGGTATGGCAATACAAACCATCTCCAATTGTTACATAAAGCCAAAATTTTGTATGGAGACGTCCTCGCTCGATGGACATAAACTGGCAAGTCCTCACCGACAGGTAAACGGGTATGTATCTCATATTTATTTCACATTGCATTTTTGAATTCCAATCTCTACATTTTTAAATTCCAAATCTCTGCTTGTTTAAATTCCAAATCAATTTTGTCCATTGAAATTTAATCTTGGAGTCTTTTACCTTGAAATCCCTTTGGATTCCCCGCTCCTGCATGCCATATGTAATCTTAATGAGCCAGGACCACATAGGACAGCCGAGTCAGCTGGGCCTGAGAGGCGCCAACAGGCCATTGGCCAACCCCATGGGTCACCCGACCTGTGGCTGCCTTTCCTGCGCCGCATTCATTTAGATTCAAAACAGCTTTTGCATCTGGTATACCACTACAAAGGATCAACAGAATGGGCCCTGTGCCAGGATCGCCCAACCCCATCCGTCGGCCGACCTAGCCCTAGCCCTTTTGCAGCATTTCATACCAGCGAGTCCAGTGCAAGCCTTGAAAGCTTGGTTGAAATGGAGCCGTGCTAGGGTCGGCCGACCCCAGGCCTCCTCTGTTCAATGAAATTCGGTGCCCTCCACAGTCATTTCTCGCCCCCAGCTAAGCTGCCAAGTGCCATCGGCCTTTCTCCTATCCCTCCTTAGGATTTTCAAGTGATTTGCTCCCAAGTTTATAAAAAAAATTTATACAAATAAAAGCAAGAACATGTGTTTAGGATGAGTTCCCTTCAGGTATTTTTAGTCACTAACCATTACATGTTGAAACTGAAAAGAACAATAGGGGGTACAATGCTTAAGAACATAAGAGCTACATCAGCTGCAACACCTTGGTAAGTTTTGGTGATGAATAAAATTCAAAGGAGGCCAACACACACTTGATGCGACATAAAAATCCAAGTGTGGGGGAGATCTGCAAGTATCCGGTAACAAGTTCATCCATGCCAAATTCTTATTTTTTGGTTTATAGATGATGATAGTTCATGTATCCTTTCTTGCTTAAAAAAAGAGAGAGAGAGAGCCAACAAGGCACAGTGGGATTGAAACAACCAGGCGTACATGCTATTGTGGCATTGCATCTTGGTAGTCCCCATATGGCTCCTGGCTCCGCTTTGCCTTGCATCCTTGGTTGTTGTGCTTGGTTTCATGAGAAAAGACGTTTGCTCGTGTTTAGCCGCTTTGCCAACTACTTGTTGGTGAAATCCTAACATTTAGTGAGCACAAGCTATCCACGTGTGACCATTAATGATATAAGCAAGAGCCAAGGAACTACTGTGACGACAATTCTGAACTCGTCATCAACTAGCCGCCAACGGTAAGTACGCTAAGGTAAATATCATGTCTAGCTTTTGACTTTAAACAAAGCCTTTCCGGGAGGTAACCCGAAGTTCACCATTATTTTACTCATGTTCATCGTCATATGAAGAATAGCTTGATCATGTTCTTGTGCCTCTTTTATCTATGCTCGTGTGCTTTGGTTTGAATGTATTTTGCAAAGTGCATTCATAGGCTCTTTAAATTAAGAGTGGTGCTTAGGTTAAATAGTCTTCTTTAATCAAATTAGACATGGTGTCAAGTTTGATTAATGAACATTGGAGTAATACCTTTATAGATATTGGATGTATATATGGACTAACCCCTGCAGGAAAGGTATCAAATTTGAGTGGGTAAGTCATCAAGCTTGATTCAAATTGGAAACAAACCAAGGAATTGGATATGTTGCAACACATTTTGCACAACGTACAAGGAGGTACATCACCTTTCAAAGGTTCACTGTGAGTATATTGCAAAACCCCTTGGGACCATGTTGATGCAATTTGAAATCCAGCCTTGTTTGAGTTATGCTTAAAGGAAAGTGGTGAAAATAAAATTTTAAAAAAAGGAACATTTGAAAAATAAATGGCAAACAGGATCCACGCTTAGTATGTTAAGACCAATCTGCTTTTTAGCATGGATGTGAACTACTAACCTGATGGCAACAATGATTTATTCTTTATAGTTCTTCGGGTATTCACTGTCCACTAACGTTTTGCAGGGATGACTAAAGGGTGGAGAGCATAACTTCAACATTCAACATCTTTAGTCACATGGAAGAAATTTGCACAATGAAGCAAGATGAACAATGGACAAATCTTTTGGCACTCTTAAGCTCAAATCTTGCATTCGCTTGCAAGACTAGAGTTTGGGGGAATTTGTCAGGGAAGTATCTAAAATAATCTGTGCATTTATTTTCCTTTGATCTCCTGCTTAGTTACCTTGAAAGATTTGTTTTCCATAAAAAAATCCATAAAAATTTGCATAACATAAAAAACAGCAAAAATATTTGAAGTCCAATAAAGGCTCATGGTTCTTAAAACCATGGAGCTATTGTTTTGTTTCGACTGTGTGAGAATAAATGCAGGCAAAAGATCAAGTGTGGGGGTCTCTTGAGCTTTCTGACTCACACATGATTGAGACCACCCACAACTACGCTGCACAACATCGCACAAGGCTACACAGGAAAGATCAAGAAGGAAGAGGCCCAGAAGGGGTCAACCGACCCCCCAGATCGGCCGACGTCCATTTGGTACCTCTCGCCTCCATTTTCGTCCAAAGCGATGGTTTGCGCATCCTATCTCTCATCCTCTCTGATTCATGAGTTTAAATAATTCTAAATTTAAGATGATCACTACAAAAATTAAACTCAATGAATCCTGGTGCTCTTTTGATATACATGATTATCCTTGATTGGCTTACATATTCTTTATTCCTTTCACATACACCTGTTGCTTGTGAACATATCTCTTTAGGAAAACATGTTTATCTAAATGGTTGATTAATGAGATATGGTATGATGAAAGAAATCTTGCTCTTTCTATATAAAGTACATGGGAAGTTTTTATTGCATAAGTTTAAAATCAATAGCCTTGCAAAGCTCCTCAATGATACTCGATTCGTACCGAAGCCATATGTTGCTCACATTGAAAACCTTATACATATGCTGCTTGTTATTATGTTGAGCTTTGTCAAATTGTTGTGACCCTTGTAAGATGCTCTTCATGCTTTCTTGATCAAGAACATGTGCGCTCCACATACGCATGCTAAACTTCTACACAAGAAGTTGGCAATATCCATTCATCCACCAAATAAATGCTCCATGTGTCTTATGAATCTATCTCAAGATATCCTTTGCAAAAGAGGCATGGGCTATAGAAAAAACATTTTGGACACATGAAGGTCCAAGAAAGAAAAAAATGTACATGCTCATACAAAGCATTGAGCATGAAAAAAAGAGAAAAAAATTGAGATAGCCATGTTTTCAAAATAAAGAGAAGAGAGATTATACAAAAAGGAGCTAACATAATTTCCATATACATTTTTCTTTGTTCCACACACATGCACATCTTGATCAGATTGTATGAATAGTTTTCTTCTTGGATCCGCTTTTTGACTTTGCAATATATGTGATGCAAGTATGCCGTATCTTTACTCCTACCTCGAGCTACACATAAGCCTTTTAGAAGTAGGATGAAAGAAGGCAAAAATGCCTTGGTGAGGAATTATACACAATGTGCGATCTGAGAGAATCAGGAGCCAGTAAGGTTATGTTTTTGAAAATCTTTTGAAAACCCAAGTTACTTAACAGAATAGTTGAGATGACTTGAATCAAGACCGTTCTGTTCCTCAACCACCCAAGATGACATGATAGACACTTCAAAATTCACAAGTGCAAGTATGTCTTGGAATAACTCATATGTTTGCACCATATCAATTGGAGTTATGTTTTCCACCTTAGTCTTTAAGCTTCACTCGAGGATGAGTAAAGGCTAAGTGTGGGGGAGCTTGTTGACGGTCCTTGCCAATTTTGACCGTCAACTCTTGCAGAGTATATGTCAAATATAATCACCAAACATAGTGATACGGTTTATATCTAATCAATTCCATGAGTTTTGGTGAATATGTGAATGCAGGAATTAATTGGCAAAAGAGGAGAACATTTGGGCTTTGGGCCAGGTCGCCCGACCACCCTAGGTCGGCCGACCTTGGCCCAAACCCAATGGAGAACATATTTGGCCGCTGCAAAGAAGCACACTCCAGGATCATCATAGTCGTTGATTCCGTGATGGTTGGATCCAAGAGATGGGAATGGTCCAAAGGGGAGGTCACATGGATTGAGGGGCCCACCAACACAACTAAATGTACTCAATTCGAGCCAACCCACATAGAACCGACCTTAGGACTGTTGGGTTAGTGCCGAAGCTAATAAGCCCAAACAATAGCCAAGACAGAGAACAGAGACAAGCAACAGTAAATTACTTATCAATAGTGTTCTCGGGAATCAGCCCTTTACACGTTGTTGGGAGGTCCCCTTTTATAGGGAGGTCAAGAGGCACATTTTACATTCCTCTTATGCCCCTGGAAATCAGGCATCATCCTCTAGACTATACAACTTAAGTTATCCCGGGGCATAAGGGTACATTTGCACGTCTCCATGTGAATGCGTAGACCAGTAACTCTGTCTTTGACTCGGTTTGGACCTGGTCCACGCTGCCTTTACCATGCCTCCGATGACCTTTGTCGCCTTCACCACCCAGGGTACCTTCGGTCACGCAACGCCTTCTCATGCCCAGAGAGGAACAGACCGCCACGCCATCACCCGAGCATATATTGAACCTGTATAACAAGATAAACTGTGTATAAATAGATAATATCCAGGAATTGCCTTCGCACCTGCACCAGACGGACCAGGGGAGCGAAGGCAACAGGTCGCCTCACAATGCCTTCGGATCTTTTCCAGATGACCTTTAACACCAGGAGCAACAGATCGCCTCTTGGTGTCTAAAAGTCTACCGAAGGCAGTGGCATTTCAGTTAGTCAGAGCGAAGGCAAATGCCTAGAGCTCAAATGTAAAGTGGGTGAAGCCATTTCCTTGGTAGGCCAATCCCCTAACAATAGCCCCTCGCGGACGAGGGCTTTCTTCAACAGGCCGATGTCCTCGAAAATTCAGGATTGCCTTTACCTGTCCCGGAGAAATGCCTCCTCCCATTGGAGTAAAACCCGAGTCGATGACTTCGCTCTGAGTTTGTCTTCGTGTTTTGTATTTTTATTCTCATTTTATACTTTATTTTTATTTTTATTTTTTGAATTATTCGGGCTGTTTTGACTTTCGAGACGAGGTAATGGTCACATTTTTTACTGCCCTATAAATAGGACCGAAGGGTTCCCCCTTTTTACCTTTCCTTGCTCTCACTATCAATCGCTTTCTGCTCCTGAAGCTTCTTCGCATTGTAAGGCATTTGGTTTTCACCCCTCTGCTGTCAGGCTTTGATGTATTCATTATTTTTGTCTTTGTATAAAATTTGTTTTTATTTGAATTTTGTCTTCGCATTGTACCTGTATCAGAACATTTTTGTTTTCACTAATTTTCTTCGCTAATGAAATGACAATTGTTGTCATTTTTGCAGCGGTACACATCAGACAGACTTCTTTGTTAACTAGCACGGCTGGCGAAGGCAGCCCCGAGGCACAAAGGGTGGGTAGGTCTCCTCGTCAGGAGATGAGTGATATTGAGGCTGAGCAATTTTCTCAGCAGTTGGAGGATGCGACTCCGACTGTGGAGGAGACATCTGGTGATGACCACGCCAAGGATGATGAGGCTGGCGAAGAAGAAAATCTGGACGATGTGGAGGCCAACGTAGAGGATCTAGTGGATCCCACTAAAAGGGCGAAGACACTAGTATTTGGCAAGTCCAAGGTCGGTGAAAATGATATCAAGTTCTATGAAGAAAAAGGATATTTTCCTATGGGTAGGGGTCGTGCTCCTAGTGCCGATACTACCCCTAACCCTCACGAACACGAAGCTGTAGTTTTCATAGATTTTTTATTGCGGGACTGAAGATGCCCGTTGATAACATTATTGCGAAGATGCTTGCGCCCTATGGCTTACAGTTGCATCATCTGACGCCCAATGTCATCAGCCATCTTTTTCGGTTTTTCTGGGCTGTTAAGACGCATGAGTCACAGGTTACAGTTGATGGGTTCCCTCGCTTGTATGAAGGTCACAATCAAAGCAAGTCCGCTGAAGTCGAAGGCGAGCTATTCACTCCAAACTTTGGTTATGTTACCTTCATTGGGCGTCGTCGCGGTTCCAACTTTGTGAAGGTGGAGCCTTCCTTCGCTCAGAGAAATCAATGGACCAAGGATTGGCAGAAGTACTGGTTTTATGCGAAAGTACCTTCAGAGGAGATTGTTTTGGCAGAAGGGACTAGATCTGTTACATTCCATCTGCACAGCCAGGTTGATTCGCTTAAATTTATTTCTTGTCCGGTGTTTGACGCGGAAAGCGCTGGATTCATCGAGTGCTGGAAAGCTTTCCGAACAGCTTCGCAAACATTCTGCAGCCATGACCTTATTGAGGAAGGCATTGCAGCTGATCTTGCTGCTGGAGTTTATTTTTTATCCGTCGACTGGGTGCCTTTCAAGGTTGAGTGGAAACCTTTTGGTGAACACACTAAGGTTGCCTTCCGCCGCTTTGGCGCTAGGCTTCCCGAAGGCATGTCTGCGGCAGATTTTGTCACCTTGGCGGAGCAACGAGCCATTGACATTCTTGGCCCGTACACCACAAAGAAGCATCGTAGTTGCAAAGACAACTATGTTGCTACTAGGCTGAATAGAGTTTTTGAAGAGTTGGGGATTTCTTACGGTGCTCGTGAGGTTCCCGTTTCTACCAAGGAGAAGAAGAAGGAGAAGAACGAGAAGAGAGGGAAGGCAAAGGCAAAGGCAAAGGAACAAGATGAAGATGCCTCTGCATCTTTGCGCGCTCCTCGGGGAGGTGGTTGGACTGGACGTGGTGGAGGCCGTGGCCAAGGTCGCAAGCGCGGAGTTACGAAGGCAACTTCTTCTATCCCGGCCAAGCGCAGCAGCAGTAGCTCTCATGAGTCTGCCGAAAAAAGGCGCCGTCAAAAGCCGCCAATTGCTGTTGTTCCATTGTCAGTTGCGGCTCCCTCGGCTTTGCACGGTGGCCGTTCATCATTTGGAGTTATTTCTTCGGCTTCGTGCGGTGGTCGTCCGCCTCTTCCTCCTCGGGCGCCACCGGCGGCTCGGGCTCCAGCGCAGTTGACAGTTTCGCCCATCACTGGTTTTGCGAGCTCAGCTCCTCGGAGTGGGGATGATATTTTCTTAGGTGAGATTGCTCTCTTTGGGAACTTTGCTAGGAAGGTACTTAGCGGAGAATCCATTTGTTGATATTGATATTGCTTGTGAAGGAGTTCCGGAGACATCTGGGAGTGCTCGAGTGCCCGATCCCTTTGACGATGGTATTGATATTAGCCAGTTTGAGGATACCCCTGTTCGTGATGTTCCCATTGTTTTAACTGTTGAAGAGAATCTTGGTGATGCTGATGCTGCTCCCGAAGCTGTTGAAAAGCTAGATTCGCTAAAGGTTGAGGAGCCAATCGCCAAAGCCCCAATGGAGTCTATGCCAGGTGACGTTCCTCCACCGACTTTGGCTTCTCCCCCTCAGGCTAATGACTCTTTGCAAGTTCTGGCCGATGCTACCATGACTGATATTGGCGTTCAAGATAGAGGAAAGCAAGTTGCCGAAGCCGAAACTTCCGATGCCGCTGAGAGGGCTGCTGCTTCTCGGGCGGATATGGAAGTTGATACGGGTGCGGGCTTTCCTTCTACTTCCGAAGGTACTTATGATGTTGCCTTTTCCTAATTTTTTCCCTTTAGCGACAATGGTTATTGTGTTGTTTGATGTTAATGTGAAGGAGATTTGCTTAGTAGGTGGCGAAGAGGAGGGGCCAGCTCGAATGCGTGAAGGTGGGCCTCTCCAAGACTTTGCTTGGGAAGGTGTTTTATTTGATCAGGGTTTTAGCTAGTTTTTTCCCTTAGCTATTTTTGCAAGCAAAACGGTGTTATGATTACTTGTAGAATATCAACAACTTGTGCGAACTTTGGATCCTGAAAGCATCAGTTCTAACATTTTGGCTTCAGGAATGAAGGTATGGATTTTACGCCTTCACCCTTAAATTTATTATTGACCTTGGCTTCGCATTGCCGATCTCATAGTACTTAATGAGGATATTATTTCTTCTCACAGGTTGTTTTAGCTATCAATGAGTTGCATGCTCAAGTTCCCAACCTCAACTCAATAGCTGCTGAGCGCGAGGAGTTGTTGAGGTTGTGAAGGGAGAAGGCTGAGCTACTCCAAATTCAGGCAAACATTGATCGAATCAAGCAAGATCTTGAGAACAAGAAGAATTTGCTTCGCCAGGACCAGGAGTCCATCGTTAATGAGAATAAATCTTTAAAGGATAGAATTGCTGCTTTGGAAGCTCAAGCTGGCGAAGCCGGCTTGCTTAAGGAGAAAGTTGCTGCCTTGGAGGCTAAGATTGTGGACAAGGATGATGTCCTGGAGGGCCTTCACAAGAAAGTTGTCGAAGATACTGACTTGATTTCTGTCCTTAAAGGTGAGGTAGACACCCTCATGACTGTTAAGGAAAAGCTTTCGCGTGACGTTGAATCATATCGGTCTCGCAGCGAGAACTTTGAGCGTGAGGTCGTGTCGCTACGCACTTCTACCATCTCCCTTCGCAAGGAAAATGAAGATGTGATCAATGTTGCTTGGGAGCGTGGCTTGAAGCTATATCGCTTATATAAGGAGGCCTAACGAGAATTTGGAGCGGAGCCCCTTGCCTTTCCCAATAAGGAGTATAGCTTGGACAAACTTTTTGGTTGGATTGACAATGAATTTGCTTCGCTTCCAAATGTCATTCAGTCTGTTAGTGACTTCACCGTCAACCTCTGCTCATGCGACTTACTGAAGATTATTTCGAACAACGGTTGTGATCACTATAAGGCTTTGGCTCGGAAAGGCTTTCCTTATCTGGAGCCAAAGGATCCTGCCGATGAAAGTGCTTTTTTGGGAGACATGTTGATTGTGAAGGCGCTTTTCTTGAAGCACTTCTGGGTTGCCAGTGGACGCCAGGCGGCTCAGAATATTATCTGCGATCGGCTGGCGAAGGTACTTTGTTGATTGCCATCGCGGTCATGCTTTACTCATTTTGCTCTTAATTTTACATTTGTTTTATTTGATAGCTTATGCATTCTCAATCAAAGGAGTTGAAAGAGAAGCTGAGGGCCGAAGCCGAAACCGCCGCGAGAGAGGCCGCTGCGAAGGAGGCTGCCGAAGCCAGTGCCACCTCTGGTGCTGCTGCGACTGGTGCTGCTACCGGCGAAGCTGGTGCTTCTTCCTCTTCGCAGGGGCATGATGGCCAAGGGGCTGTAGGAGTGAACCCTCAGGTCTAAGGACCTTTTAGATTGTAATTAGAACTAAGACTTATTGCATGAGCGATCCTTTTGAACTTGTACATTTGTGTATATTCAGGATGAAGAGATGCTTGAATTAACGCCACTGGCCATGCGTGACGGGCCACTTTGTATTTCTAGCTTCGCTTGGAAGAAATTTCGACGACTTTACCCAAACTCTAGTCATGGTGACTTTTTGGAGTATTGTCATGAGTTTTATCGTCACACCGAGTTCAGTGTCTTTGATTTTTTCGCTGCATTTATTGCTCATGGTTCAGATCAAGTTGAGCTCGCTGCGAAGAGGAATGCTGAACTTGTTTCCCTGGGTATTCCCAAGATGGAGCCGTTGGAAGTTAGTCCTGACAAGGCTTTGCATGCGTTTACAATGCTCCTCATTTTAGGAGGTCTGGCGAGCAGTTTTATGGATATGTGTTTGAAATATTTTGATAATGACGTAAAAGTCTGTAACATATGATGTAATTGCGACTTTGGCTAAATAAAGATGACCTCGTTTTAGGCTTTGCTTTTGAGAGAAAACACCTCCTCCCCCCAAAGCGAGTTTATATTTATTCATTCGAATGCGAGTGTCTTCATGACTCGTGCGAATCCGCGTGTGTAGATGAATATTTATTTTGTGTTTGAACGAAAAAGTTTAAACTCGATTTGCCTTCGCTTTTGGGAGAAACGCCTCCTCCCCCCAAAGCGAGTTTGTGCTTTTCGTTCAAACTCAGGTGCCGAGCATTTTGATGGGTTTGATGAGGAATTTTCTTCGCATTAAGCATTTTGGATGTATAAAACATTAATTGAGCTGAAGCCCCTTTTACTCCTCGGAGTAAGCATTTTTGGTGTTAAAAACAAATTGAGCCAAAGCCCCTTTTACTCCTTGGAGTAAGCATTTGTAAATTTGAATTGGCCTTACCTTTGGTAGGGTCAATTTAGTTCTATTTGGTTTATCGAATACCAGCGATTTGGTCGAAGCCAATCGCTTTCGATGCAACTTTTTTGGGGAATAGCTCGCTCATATATTTCACACGAGTTACAGTTAGCACCGCCTCGTTAAAAACCTCACCCCTTGGTAAGGGTTCCCCTATGAGGAAAAGAGTACGGGCCTTTTTGAAAAGTAAAAAATCTACTCTATCAATTGACTTCGTTTATAGATTACGAAGCCAATTGTTACATGATGTTTATAGATACTAACTTCGCAAGCTGTCCGCGTTCCATGAATGCGGCAACTCATTGCCTTCTTCATCCCCAGGTGAAATGATCATGGTTTGTTACTCTTGATGACTAGGAATGAGCCTTCCCATTTGTTCTGCAGTTTTCCCGAGGGTTCTTCCTTAGCACCCAGTCACCTATCTTTATGTCTTTCCTTACCACTTTCTTGTCATGCCATTTCCTGGTTTCTTCTTGGTACTTGGAGATGTTTTTGGCTGCTTGCAGCCTATAAATTTCTGTGAGATCTTTGTCTATAGCTTCACTATCTTTGGGCGCTTCCTGTTGAGTGCGAAGCCCCTTGTGAAGAATCTCCTCGAGACACATTGCTTCTTCGCCATATAATAGCTTGAATGGTGTGAATTGAGTTGCCCTTGAAGTGGACGTTTTGTGGTCCCAGATTACCTTCGGCATTTCCTCCATCCATTTGCCTTTTTTCTTACAATTTGCAAGGCATTTCCTAATGGCAGTAAATATGATGCCATTTGCTCTTTCAACTGCGCCATTGGACTGTGGATGGTATACTGATGCGAATCTTGCCTTCGTCCCGATGGACATGCAATACTGCCTAAATTCGTCGCAGTCAAACTGCTTCCCATTATCCACTATGATTTCCCTTGGGACTCCAAATCTGCAAATGATTTGCTGCCAGAAAAATTTGATTATTGTCTTCGCTGTGATGTTTGCCAATGGCTTTGCCTCAATCCACTTGGTGAAATACTCCACTGCAACTATTGCATACTTCAGATTTCCTTGAGCTGTGGGAAGAGGACCCACGAGATCAATGCCCCATCTCTGTAGTGGCCAGGTTGGAGTTATCAGCTGTGATTACTCCGAAGGCGATTTTTTGGTTGCTGCGCATTTTTGACATTCGTTGCAAGTTTTGACTGTATTTGTTGCATCATTGATGATTGAAGGCCAATGAAACCCTTGTCTCATTGCTTTCTCCACAATTGCCCTCGCTCCGAAGTGAGCTCTGCATAGGCCACTGTGTATATCTTGTATTAAATCTCGGCCTTCACTTATTGACACGCAGCGAAGCCAAGGGGCCACGACCCCTTTCTTGTACAGAATATTGTCAATGATTTGATACGACCTTGCTCACTGCTGCATAGTTTTGAGGTCATCTTCATCAATTGGTTCATAAAATCTCCATAGGTATGCCATTATAGATGACCGCCAATCTTCTGAGTTTATTGCATTGATAAAGTGTGGTTGCTCATCGAGTTCTTTGATCGAAGGCATTGTTAATGTCTGGAAGAAGACATCGGGTGGCAAATTGTCCCCTTTTGCTGCTGCCTTGGCCAATGCATCGGCTTCTTCATTTTTTGCCCTCAGGATGTGTTGGACTGTAAAGCCATTGAATTTTTCTCCATTGCTTGAACTGTAATCAGATACTTGATCAGCTCTAACTGTTTTGCAACACTTTCTTTTTCAATATGGTCTGCTACCACCTTCGAGTCAGTTTTCACAATGAAGCACTGAGCCCCCAGCGCCTTCGCTTTCCTGAGCCCCAATAGCACAGCTTCGTATTCAGCCACGTTGTTTGTACTTCTGTCGCTGTTTTTGCAGAACTCTAGGTTCGCTGCATATCTCATTTTGACTCCCGAAGGCGATTGCACAATTGCTACGATGCCAGCTCCTTTGTCCCCCCAAGCGCCATCACAATGTATTAGCCAGCTTTCTTCTCTGGTCAGATTTTTAGCCGAAGGCGATGTCTACTCGGCTATGAAATCAGCCAAGACTTATGATTTGACTGCTATTCTTCGCTCGAAATCGACCACATATTCAGACAGCTCTGCGACCCATTTGCGTATTCTTACCGAAGCTTCTTTATTACTTAGCAGCTCATTTAGTGGTTGATCTGTGAGCACTTTGATGTTGTGCCCCTTGAAATAGTGCCTTAGCTTTCTGGATGCCATCACAACAGCATAGATCATTTCCTCGATCTCAGTGTAGAATAGCTTCCACCTGGTCAATGCCTCGGAGACATAATATACTGGTTGTTGTATCTTTCTGTCCTCAATTAGCTTCTCCGCAATAAGTGCAGCATTGACGGCTGATTGCGAGGCTATGATGTACAACAGTAAGGGTGCCTTCGGGTCAGGTATTGTCAGCTTCATGAGCTGCATCAGATATTGCCTTAACTCTTGAAATGCCTTCGACTGCTCTTCTCCCCATTCAAATTTTATTGCATTTCTGAGAGATGCGAAGAAGGGTAAACTGCGTTCAGCTGCCTTTGCAATAAATCTGTTAAGTGCTGTGATTCTGCCAGAGAGTTTCTGCACGTCTCTAATGCATTTTGGCTCTTCCATATTGAGGATTGTGTTGATCTTTTCTGGATTAGCTTCGATTTCATTTGCTGATACGAGGCAGCGGAGTATCTTACCCTTGGTTACTACGAAGACACATTTCTTCGGGTTGAGCTTGAGACCGGCCTGTCTCATTTGGGCGAAGGCAACTGCCAGATCTGAGATGTGATCGTGCCTTTTCACACTCTTGACCAAGATGTCATCGACATATGCCTTGACATGCGACAGAAAGTGTACCAGGATTACGAAGCCCCTCGGGAATTCTGATGAAGCAAAATGTGCCAACAGGAGTGACAAAGCTAGTTTTTTCTTCATCTTCTTTCTTCATCTAGATCTGATGATAACTGGAGAAGCAATCTAGGAGAGACATCATCTCACTTGCAGCAGCTTGATCAATGATTTTGTCGATTCTTGGGAGTGGGAAATCGTCTTTTGGACATGCCTTATTGAGATCGATGAAGTCGATGCACATTCTCTGCTTGCCATTTTTCTTTTTCACTAGCACCGTGTTTGCTAACCATTGGGAATATTTTATTTCGCGTATAACATTTGCATCCAGCAGTCTTTGCACTTCATCTTTGAATGCACTTACTTTTTCTTCGGATATTTTTCTCAGTTTCTGCTTCTTTGGCCTCATCTCAGGGCTTATTGCAAGTTTGTGCTCAACTATGCTCCTGTCGACGCCTGGAAAATCGTTGCTTGACCATGCGAAGACATCTTTATTGTTTCTCAAGAACTCGATGAGTCTTTCTTCTTCGTCAGGTTCAAGATCTGAACCGATGATCACCTTCCTATCGAAGACATCAGGCTGCAAATGCACTTCTTTTGTTTCTGTTGCCCCTTGCATGCTTTTGTTTTCTTTCTCAGCAATTGGCTTCTCTTCAGGATAGATAAGTTCTCTTTCTTCGAGTACATGTACTTTTCGCTGGCCTAGGGTGTTGGCATACTCAATTCTTCTTGCTTCTGTTTGGTCATCGAAGACGGTAATGACTCCTTTGAGAGCTGGCATTTTCATGCACAAGAAAGCTTGCCTTATGATGATGTCGAAAGCATTTATGACTCCTTTGCCGAAGATAACATTGTAGTCGAAGAACATGTCAATGACGTTGAAGGTGATGAACTTAGTCCTTGCATTTGATGTGTCGCCAAAGGATACTGGCAATGTAATTTTCCCCAATGTTGCAGTGCGCTTCCCCTGAAGCCGACCAAGGGTGTATCTGATGGCTCTAGATTGTCTGGGTTGATGTTGGTTATTGACCTGAGTGTCTTCGCCAAGATGATATCTGCAGAGCTGCCTGTGTCCACTAATACTTTCCCAATTGTCTAGCTAGCAACGTTGGCTTCAATCGACATTGCGTCGTTGTGTGGAAAATTGTGGAGCTTGAGATCTTCTTCTGTGAAGTTGATTGGCATGTGAGACCATTCCGATTTCTTGTAAGGACCGTCAACTGAGATGTTGTTGACTTGGCGAAAGTAGCTCTTTCTCTGCTTCTTTGTCTCGAAGGCAAGTGAGGATCCTCCAGTTATTGGCATAATGAGGCCATAACTGGGCAAGGGATTTGCTGTGTTTTGATCTTGCAGTTTTTGTGGTGGTGGTGGTGGTAATTCTTCCACCTTGATGTCCTTGTTTGGGATAGGCTAGGTGTTTTGTGGGTATAGGTGTGGATACAATGTTTGTGGGTAATAATGTTGAAATGCTTGTGGCGAAGGCGAAAATTGAGTCGCCATCGTAGTTGTGGGATGGACAAAGTTTGAGTTTAGGGAGGGATAGACTGGGCAGTATGGCTGAATGGCTTGAGTTTGTGTTTGGGCTTGGATGTTTGGGTGCGAAGCCGGAGGTGGCTTCGTTTGGGTAGCTTGGATTTTGTCTGCTTTCATCTTGTCAATGGTTCTCTTGATGTCTTGGCACTGCTCTGTGCCATGGGTGTGATTTTTGCCATGATATTGGCAAAACAACTCTGGTCCCGAAGACGGTCCCCTTCCTCTTCCTCAGCCTCTGCCAGTTCTTCCACCTCTTTGGGTAGGCTCATTTCTTTGGTCCTGGAACTGTCTTTCTGGTGAGAGGGTTTGTTTTCTTGGAACGAAGGCGGACTCTCAATGCTCATGATAGTTTGGGATGGGTAGTTTTGGTATTGGTTTTGGTTGTAGTGGTGGTGTTTGTTTTGGGAATCATACTGGCTTTTCATGACGGCTTCTCTGGCAATTCACATTCGGTTGTCATTGTCGGATCAATAGTAATTTTTAAACTCCTCATATAGATCTCCGAGGGTTGCTGGTGTTTCCCTTGCAATGTGCTGTGCAAATGGGCCAGGCCGAATCCCCTGTATAGCTGCAAATTTGGTGGCTTCGTCAGGAATGTGAGGAGCCTGAGATCGCAGTCCCACAAACCTACGAAAGTAATCCTCCAGAGATTCCTTCGGCTGTTGGTGTAGAGTTAGCTCTGCATATGAGAGTGCTTGGTATCCCATTATGCTGAAATTCTTGATTAGCTCTCTCTTTAGATCAAACCAGCTACTGATAGATAACCCTGGAAGCTTGGTGTACCAGTTCATTACAGTGCCACCGCAAACAATGATGAAAGACTTTGCCAGCACCACATCATCTCCCCCTGCCAAGCTATTGCAGCCTCATAGCTCATGAGAAATTGCTTAGGGTCAGTGAGGCCATTGTACCTTGGTAGAGAGATGGGATTGTATGAAGGCGGCCATCTTGCCAATTGTAGACTTTCTGAGAGAGGGCAAGTGTGATCAATGGGATGAGTGTGCAGCACTTGGAAGCCGGTTTCCGATGTGGAAATGTGATTTGTTCCAGGCGAAGGCAATTGGATCATTGAGTTCTGCTTGGAGCTTAGCAACTTGTTTCTTGGCTCTTTCGAGTTCTTCTCGGAGCTTCGCAGCTCTAGGGTTTGTGGAGTTCAATCTTCTTTGCTTCGCTTGCCTCCGCTCTTCCAACTGCTTCCTGACCTATAGCAGCTGGTGTTGTTGTTGTTCTTCTTCCTCTTGCATTTGCTGTTGTAGCTCCAGCTAGGCAGCTTCGAGCTCTCTCTGCTGCTCCAGACGGCGAAAGCGAAGGCTTTCCTCCACCCTGCACAGCTTTTCTTCAGTGATGAGAGTGTCTTCATCGACTTCCATTTCGTCAGTGATGGCTTCGGTTATGGGTGGTAAGGTGCTTGGTGGAATTATGGCTTGGGCATCGGCTTCACCGGTTGAGGGTGTGTCTTCGGTGGTGTTGGTGGGTGGTCTTGTTATTACTCTTCATGGTGGCATAGTGGTGTTCATGGGTTTCCTTCGTGCACAGCACAGACGGTGGGCGCCAATTGTTGGGTTAGTGCCGAAGCTAATAAGCCCAAACAATAGCCAAGACAGAGAACAGAGACAAGCAACAGTAAATTACTTATCAATAGTGTTCTCGGGAATCAGCCCTTTACACGTTGATGGGAGGTCCCCTTTTATAGGGAGGTCAAGAGGTACATTTTACATTCCTCTTATGCCCTTGGAAATCAGGCATCATCCTCTAGACTATACAACTTAAGTTATCCCAGGGCATAAGGGTACATTTGCACATCTCCATGTGAATGCATAGACCAGTAACTCCGTCTTTGACTCTGTTTGGACCTGGTCCACGCTGCCTTTACCATGCCTCTGATAACCTTTGTCGCCTTCACCACCCGGGGTACCTTCGGTCGCGCAACGCCTTCTCATGCCCAGAGAGGAATAGACCGCCACGCCATCACCCGAGCATGTCTTGAGCCTATATAACAAGATAAACTGTGTATAAACAGATAATATCCGGGAATTGCCTTTGCACCTGCACCGAACGGACCAGGGGAGCGAAGGCAACAGGTCGCCGCACAATGCCTTCGGATCTTTTCCGGACGACCTTTAACACTGGGAGCAACAGATTGCCTCTTGGTGTCTAAAAGTCTAGCGAAGGCAGTGGCATTTCAGTTAGTCGGAGCAAAGGCAAATGCCTAGAGCTCAAAAGTAAAGCGGGTGAAGGCATTTCCTTGGCAGGCCAATCCCCCAACAGGACCCACATGGAAGAGACTCAGAGGAAGATGGGCCTGAGGGGAGCCAAGACCAGGTCGGCCGACCTGGCACGTCTGCCGACCCCCAAGGGCAACAGAATTGGTCCCCCTTCAATGACCAGCTCCATATCGCCTCCAGGAGTCCATCACGGCCATGCATCACTCAAGTCGGTGCATCCCAGGGTCGGCCGACCGAGGTGGATCGGCCGACCTGGTCCCGGGGCCAAACGGCCTCAACCGCCTTGAGGTGCTTCTCCACCATCCTACCAAGCTATAAATAGATGGCCTCAGCTCTCGTTCAATACACACCAAGAAGGAAGAGCTCTCTTTGCCACAAGTTCTAGTTTTAGTTAGTAGTGAAGTAGTCTTAGGAGTTGAGCTTCTATGGGCTTCCGAAGGAGTCTTGGTAAGCCTAGAGCTTAGTTATCTTGTATCTTTTGTTTACTTATAAGACTTTGAGCTTTAATGGAATTGCTATCTTGTTCATGTTATTTGGCTTGGTACCTTATTTGTTCATCATATAAGTTGTATGTCTTGCACCTTAGTTTAGCTGATGCATGTTATGGCAATGGCCCAATGTGCCGCAAGGTTGCTCTGTTTAGGTGGACAATAAATAGAGTTGTATTTCGTATGCCAAACATGGTGTTTGGTATATGGAATAATATTGGGGATACCCTACCCCACGTATTTAGAGGTAGCCCCCGGGTGGTGATAGCCCCGCTGGGCCTTTGTAATCCTTGCCGTTCGGGTTTGGGCGTTTGCAGGCCTTCGTGATAAACATGGTGACAGTACCCTTGGATGAGGGGATCCTACGACTCCTCGATTTGCCCTCTAACAAGTGTCCCTTGCTGAGCTTGTATAGTGTACACTTATAATGTATGTAACTCATAAGTGAGAAGTATATAGAATCCCTGATTCTCTCTTAGGATCTTCATATTAACTAGACGTACATATTTGAGCAATGAAACCTTCTGTGTGTCACACTACCCTCTTTATCAATGTTTACCCTTTGCTAGACTTTGGTATATTAATAGTGTTATGATTGAATACAATGGATAACTACTCTATTCAACCACCGCTTTCCCTGTGGATTCGATACCCTGAATACTTCCGGGTGAAAGCTACAACGGTATCGGTGCGCTTGCGGATTTATCTGCAACCGTAAGAAATACCAACAGTTGTTGCCTTGGTTGTTCATTAATCTTCCGTTTGATAATTTTGATAATGCTTTTGTTTGATGCCTCTGCCTGGCCATTGGCTTGCGCATAATAAGGAGAAGAATTTAATAACTTAATACCATACTGGTACCAAAACCCTGAAATTCATCAGACACAAACATTGTCCCCTGATCGGTTGTGATAGTTTGGGGAATACCAAACCGATAAATAATATGTTCCTTGATGAATTCCACCATATTCTTGGAATTAGCAATCTTCAAAGGAATTACTTCAACCCATTTAGTAAAATAATCAGTTGCCACCAATATAAATTTGTGTCCCTTACTCGACAACGGATAAATTTGTCCAATCAAATCAATTCCCCATCATCAAAAAGGCCATGGTTTGATAATCAGATTCATGGCCGATGCAGGTGCTCTCTGCACATTCCCAAATCTCTAGCATTCTTAGCAACTCCTATAATATTCAAAACAATCTGCTAAAATTGTTGGCCAAAAACAACCCATCTTTCTGATCACCCACTTCATCTTATAGGTTGATTGATGCGCACCACAAACTCCTTTATGTACTTCATCCATCAGATCTTTGGATTCTGATTTACTCAAACATCGGAGCAATACGCCATCAATCATCTTATAATATAATCGATCATCAAGCAATACAAATTTGGCAGCCATGAATCTTAATTTCCTAGAAAACTTTTGTGATGGATCTTTAAGATAATTTACAATTTCATACCTCCAATCCTTGATTTTTAGTTCTATCATCATAATCTCCTAAAAACGCCGATAACCAGAAGCTGCTTGCGCCAAATTATTAGCCTCTTGATTTTGAGCCTTAGAGATATGTCCAATATTAACCATCACAAATTCCTTTAGCAATGATCGGCATTGTTCAAAATAATGAATCAAAATATCATCCTTACATTCATATTTGCTGATTAATTGATTAACCACCAACTGAGAATCTCCAAAAACTTCAACAACATCAGCTCCGATTTCCAACAACAATTTTAATCCTTTAAGCAATGCTTCATACTCAACCCGATTATTTGTAAAACTTGGATCCATCGAATAGCTGAATTCAAAGTTTGCCACCCCCCTCAAGGCGAAACAATCACGATCCTGATGCCACATCCTTGACCACATGAAGACCTATCAAAGAACAATGTCCAAGGCATTGGCTCAACCAATTTAACTTCATCTCCAATATGTTGTGTTACGAAATCGGCCATTACTTGCCCTTTCACCGCTTTAGCCGATTCATACCTTAAGTCAAATTCTGATAATGCTAAGACCCATTTCCCAATTCTCCCTTTCAACATTGGCATAGATAACATATAATTGACCACATCGGTTTTACAAACCATCGTGCACTCGGAAGACAATAAGTAATGCCTCAATTTAGTGTAAGAAAAATATGGGTACAAACATAATTTCTCAACTGGAAGATACCTTGTCTCTGCATCAATCAACTTTCGACTTAGATAATAAACCACTCTTTCTTTTCCTCAAATTCTTGTATAAGAATTGACCCGATTGCCAACTCATCGGTCGGCAAATATAATCGGAATGGCTTGTCTCTTTGAGGTGGAATTAAAATTGGCGGCATTATCATATATTGTTTTATGTCATCAAATGCCTTTTATTGCTCTTCTCCCCATACGAATTCTTCATCGGCTTTCAATTTCAACAGCGGGGAGAAAGGACGAATTCTTCTAGATAAATTTGATATAAATCTTCTAACAAAATTAATCTTACCGATTAACGACTGGAAGCTCGTCTTATCGGTGGGTGGCTTAGCATCTTTGATAGCCTTCATACTCTTCTATCCGACTTTAATGCCTTTTTCATGAACCATGAAACCCAAAAATTGTCCAGCCGATACTCCAAATGCACATTTGTTAGGATCCATCTTCAAACCATGCTTTCTTGTGCACTTGAGAGTTTCCCGTAAATCGGCCAGATGCTGCTTGTATCCATCGGACTTTACCACCACATCATCAATGTAAATTTCAATAATCCTACTAATCAACTTATGAAATATATAATTCATAGCCTTCTGATACGTAGCGCCAGCATTTTTTAAACCAAAGGTCATCACAACCCACTCATATAATCCAAGTGCACTAGGACATCAGAATGCAGTTTTAGGAATATCTTCTTCTGCCATAAAAATTTGATTATATCCTGCATTACATCCATAAAACTAATGACCATATGTCCTGAAGCTGCATCGACTAACATATCAGCAATCGGCATCGGATACCCATCCATCGGAGTACCTTATTGAGATTCCTGAAATCCACACAAACTCGCAATTCTCCATTTTTCTTGAAAACAAGGACGATGTTAGATATCCACTCAGCATAACGACAAGGTTGAATAAACTTGGCCTCATATCTTTATCTAATTCAGGTGTAAATCGTCTTGGTGCTTGTTTAAAAGGCCGATACCCTGGTTTGATAGGGAGCCGATGTTCAATAATAGATCGGCTTAAACCAAGCATTTTGTTGACGCTTGTTAGCGACACACTTTTAGTGCTAATTAAGTGGTGTTTTGGGACCAATTCATATACTAACCCGCCACTTGGCACTTGAAATAACCCTGTTTTCGCATATGCATGTATTTTTGGAGCATTTTGGTTTATGCAGGTTTTTGAGCTATGAATGAACACTTTTGGACGAAGGCCAAGGTCATGCGTAGCATGGAGGAACATGAAGGCAAAGGACGTAATACAACTCAGATTTCGTTCGCTCTCATCTATGGTGAACCAACCTCCAAGAATGAGCAAGGGCAAAGACATGAAGATAAGGTCGGATGACTTCGGGATCAAGGCGAATCAGGCAGACATATGGAAGGTTATCAAGACGCAATCTTATCCCGAAGCAAATGACGTCAAATACCCACATGCATTGGCAAATCAATTCCTGGAGGATCAAGGAGCTTGCACGCAAAAGATGAGGCCGAGACGGGCCAGAAAGGCCTTAGGCCGGCCGGCCCAGGACCTATGGGGCTGGTCGGCTTAGCCCCTTTTTGCGCCGCCTCGACCTCCCCTTCGAGCTAGGGTTTCCTCGGACTATTTATAGCCCCTGTACCCCGAAGCCACGGCGAGCAATCCACCAGAAGTCGGCGAAAACTAGGGCATACACCAAAGGGAGATGAGGGTCGCTGCAAGTCTTCGAAGGTACCTAGGACATGGCCTAGGCCAACCCTAGCCGCCATGGCCTCCCTGCTCAGTTGTGCCACGGCGGAGCTCAAGAGTCAAGGCCCAAGATTCATCGGGGTATGTACACATGATATCAATCTAATCTCTATTCTAGTTGTCTCAACCTTGGTCTACTTCTTTGATGCTTTATATTCATATGTATGATCGTCATATGTTCTTAGTAAGATTAGATCTAATCGTGGTGATTAGTCCATATCTTGCGGATACATTGAAGTAGCGTGTTCTAGCTAGTCCATCGATTACCCCGATGTGGTGACAGCATGACGGAGGGAAAGGTTCTAGCGACGATGAGATGTTGAGTTGGATCAATGGCGAGTACGATGGGAGTTGTCGCAAGCCACTACAAGAGGAAGCTCGTCGAGCGCTTGCTAGTTGGTTGGATAAAGCTTTGGGAAACCTTAGGCGTTGGTAGGCACCTCGCGGCGGTGACTATTGGAAAGTAGGCCGCTTGCAAGCCCCCTTTCGGAGAGAAGACTCGGGTACCTTTCGTAGAGATGCAATCTATTGTTTTGATCACCTTTTGACTAAGAGCTGCACCTAGAGACGATTGGACCCTTCGATAACTTCAGTTATGCTATCTTTGCCTATGCTTTCAGATGCGATCAACATTTATACTCACTCACATCTTAAAGGTTTACCTCTATATGCAATCAACGATTAATGATTGGAATAGATCCGTTAGATTAGATGGAAAACCCTAGGTAGTTCATTGTCGATCCACGGATTGATAAACCTTTCTAAGGGAAAAGCTACAATGATCCGTGCGCTTGTGGTTTACAATTGGCACGTCTATGGACCGTCAACAAGCTTTTCTGGCGCCGTTGTCGGGGATCGGCAACTCGAATCCTAGGGAGATCTATCTAATTTTTTGGACTAACTCTAATTTTTATTATTGCATATACCCTTGTTTTCTTGTTTGTGTCCTTGAAAGCAGGTGGAAATCTAGACACTAAGCTTGGGCTTTAACAAGTCCAAACTCGCTCCCACAAGTTGATGGCTACATGAAGATCTACTCTTTAGTGGTAGGTGCTAACTTTTGTTAGTGGCCCATCATCCACTATCGAGCCCACACACAAAACAAGTGAAGATGAACAAGGTATGCTGCCGTCAATTAATTTTTAAGACTAATGTTTCTTGGAGAATTGTTTTTTCAAGCTATAGATGATGAATCATACCCCAAAGAAGTCGTGAGATCCGATCATCAACATCTCTAGAAGGTTGCTGTTGAGACCAGTTTTTTGCCCATTATCAGAGAGGTACCATAGATGAAAATTAGAAAATATGAAGCTCCATCAAGTCTTCTTTCCAACGCATCAAGAATCGTGAATTTTGGAGATCGATGCAAGGAGTTATGGTAAAATCTTTCAACACTACGCGTTCTAAAATCGCTCTGGACAGAACGTAGTGCTAGAGTAAAACAAGCATAACTCTTTCATCCAAAGTCCATTTGGAGTGAATGAGAACTCGTTGGAAAGATAATTTGATGCACATTGCAATAGAGTAGAAGTTTGGTACATGTTCTATACTGAACGAAGAGCAACTCAATGAAGAATAGGCAGTAGCAAACAACAGAGAAGGTGATGATGATGTCAAGGGAAGATTGGAGGCCTTGAGCACAAAAGATGATGATTTGAAGTTGATCAAGACTTGAGGCAACAAGATTAGAAGCAACCATGACACCACCAATTTTCTTCAGTAGGATGCTCAATAAGCTTCTAATTGAGTGATGCTACCAACGAAGGAAACCGCTCAAATCATCGACGCAAAGCACAAGAGCCTCCCGGCACATTAGGTAAAGCAAGAACAATGGAGAAGACACATCATTGGAATGTCACTTGCTGGTGAATCAATGGTGATGACCTTGAAGCTTAGAGATGCACAACACGATGCTCCAAAGACTACAAGATCAAGATTATCGACATCTCAGGATCAATTCGCAACAAGTTACTGTTTGCATCACAAGTCTGCACAACCTCTAAAGAAAACAATAGAATATTTTTAGATATTTAAAAGCCCCATGAAGTTTTAGTTCCAACGAATCAAGAACCAAGTCAATCGGAGATTCCTACAAGTGGTTATGATCAAAATATCGAAGGTTGTGCATTCTGAAATTTTCTGGACAGCACACAGTGCTAAAGTGAATTAGGCATAACTCTCTCGTTTGAACTCCGTTTAAGATGAATAACCACTCGTTGGAAAGGTAATTTTACAAACTTTTCAATAGAGCTATATTTTTGTATATGTTCTATTCTAGAGCAGGGGAAAATCCATGAAGAAGAGGCAGGAGCAACGTGATGAGAACAAGGTAGAAGAGATAACGATGACAACAATGAAGAAGAGCTCGGGCAATACTTTCATCAAGCGTACATAATCAAATTCAGAAGCTTAGAACAAAATGAAGATCCCCGAGAACATTGGCATATGAAGACACAAGCCGGCTACATCCAATTCATAAAGATGTTAGAAGTAAATCACAATGGATTACAAAAAGGCAACATCAAGCTGCATGGATACTTCGAATTCTCGCACGAAGGACCATGGCTTCACAACAGTGAGAAGGTATGTGAGAAAGTCTAGCACTATGACTTTAAATGAAGCGCTTTGCGGGAGGCAACCTGATCTTTTGTTTATTATCTATATAAGATGACGGTCTATATTGTGCTTTTTAATCGAATCATCAAGTAACATTGTACCATTGCTCTAATAAATGCTACAACTTTATGTTGTATGATCTATATGTTATTGAGGGAGCACTTTGTTATTTGATCTTGAAAAACTTGTAGACCCTTTTGTGTGCCTATTAGTGTTTAGAGTCTTTTTCTTTTGTGTCTTTTTTAGAGAGAAATATGAGGTATGACACCACCCTTTGATTCTAAACTTGTGGCTAGTTGACTTAGGCTAACTTTTGTTTTGTTTTTAGACCACCACATCATGTCATATCATTGTGTTCATCCACCTCATGTTGCACTTCATGCCATGTTGTTCTCACTCTTGCATTGCATTGCATGTTTTGTTTTGACCTAACTTTTTATTAAACCCACCTAAGCCTTCCTATCACCCCTGCCAAAACTGGAGCCAACAAGGGTAGGATTCACTTGTGTTGATTTGCTTGCCGTCACCTTTCGGATTAGCCAAGTCTATCTCTATTCCTTGTTCTAACTTAAAACTTTGACTAGCCTCCCCACGAGATCCTAAACCCTTAGGAAAATCTCTCATACCTATAGCCATCCTAAACCCTTAGGTTTTGTTTTCCACCCAATAAAACAATCTTTGTTTTTCTTTCTGTTTTCAACCATCTTAGGTAGATTTTCTAAACTTGACTTCTCTCTTCAAAATTCTTGTTTTAAGCCAAAAACATAGGATACCCATGAACCTTCCTCTAAACCTCGTTAGCTAGGTTGTTTGGTTCTTTTTGATGATAATATTGGAAGACCTTTCAAACCTTGCTAACCCTTATTTTTGCTAACTCTTTGCATTTGCATTTTCCATCCATGCCATCGTTCCATCATGTATTTGTTAGCTTGGCTCTCTCACAAAACTTCATGATGAATGCTTTCATATCCATGTCAATGCTTCCTGGGGCATTTTCCGTTTATGGTCTTGTGTAAACATGGTGTTTAGACATGATCGCAGACCATCATCATTTAGTTTTGAGAGCCTTGTTAGCATTTACATTGCATTGGTTGGTCTATAAGCTTTGCAATACGCTTAATTTTTCTTGTGCTATAAGGAATTATTGGCCTTGGGAGTTGGGATAGACATGCGTTTTGACCTTCGTTTACAAATCTTTATGGCTATGGAGAGATTAAGGCCCCGTTTGGCAGAGCTCCCAGAGCTAATTCTCGGCTGAATCTAGCAGGAGCTGTGCCAAACAGTTTTTTAGAGAGAAATAATTCTCAGCTGATTTTGTGAAGTGATTCTCTGAAATGAACTAAAGGGCTAGGAGCTGAAAAAAGTAGCTTCTCCTGATTCTGTGAAGTGATTCTCCATCCTGATTTTGAGAGTTTTTGCTAGAGAATTAAAGAGAATCACTTTCAGCAACAGAATCACTTCTCTCGGAGAATCAGCTCCCATAGAGAATCAAAATCAGGTGGAGCTCTACCAAAGATGCCCTAAGCAATCTAGTTGTAAACATGGTGTTTAGAACTAGGTTTAAACATTGTCTTTGTTTATATGCTTTCTTCTCATTTGCACACTCACTTTGCATCCACTCAACACCCACACTTTCGTTGGCATGATTAGGTTTTCTAAACTTTTTCAAGCGCTTGAATTCTTGGCTTTAACATGGTGTTTAATCCGAGAGTTTTGGCAACATAATAGTAAACATGGTGTTTAAAACTTTGTTTGATCTCTATCAAGTTTGGTCCCCGCCTTTCATGTTACTAACTTCATGCATTCACTTTGCACACACGCACACCCATTAGGATTTTATTTTTCTCTTTTACTAGGTTAATTATGCCACAAGTTAAGGTCTTAGGGATGTCATTGGTTGTTGGCATTTGCTTATACTCCCAACCGTCATCCCGGGGTTAATTTGTGCGTTTCAAGAGTTTTCCAGACATGAAGAAGGAATCCCATGAATTCGTGATCAAAGTTACAACCAAGACCGTTAACATCTCCGAAGACTGAAAGGGGTGCTGCTGTTTTCATAAAAAATCTGCACATGTTCAAAGATGTACAAGAAAGGAAAGTGGATATTCAGAAGCTCCATCAAATTCTTGTCCAACGCATCCAAGATCAACGAATTTGAAGACCCATACAAGACAAAAACATTGGGTGCTGCGCGTTCTGAAATCAGATCGAGACAGATTGCAGTGCTGAACTAAAAAAGGCATAACTCTTTTGCTCGGAACCCATTTTGGGAAAATGATGGCTCGTTGGAAACAAAAATTTGTGCACTTTGCAATGGAGCAAGGGTTCAGTACATGTTCTATTCTGGAATTAGAGGAGAAATTCGTGGAAGATGAGGCAACAATGAAGACAACATGCAAGGAGGTGATAATGATATGAAGAATGATTGGGACCATGGCTTGATGACAAGAAGAGGTTGAAGAAAGTTAAGGTAAGAAATGTGAAGAAGCATAAAGATGACCTCCAAACACATGGTGATAGGACTTCAAGAATCACATGACGGTTCACCATCTTCTTCCACGTTTAGCAACATGCTAAGCATGGGGAGGACTTGTTGGACGAAAAGAAAAAGGCCATGTGGAGTACAATGATCGTGTTCACCACAAGATGCTCAAGATTCTTCTTCCATGCTAAGCAGAATGCTTAAACATGGGGCAAGCCACGCTACACTTCGTTGCAAGCATAAAAAAGGACGGTAACTCTTCCTCAACTTTCTCTTTGTTCATCAACTTCTAAATGCTTGTATATATGTATGCCATCGACCATAGGTTAGAAATCTTTGTATATCTCTCTTGTTAATAACATGGCTACTAGGAGGACAACCTAGTATTGTTTTTGTTTTTAATAAATGATCACCATCACTTTGTGCTCACCACGATGAAATAATTTGAATGCTTTGCTTATGAAAAAGTGATGAAAGTTGCCGCTTTGTTCTACCTACATGATGTTGTATATGACTTGACCATTTGCTCTCTATTAAATGATCCTAAATTGATTAAATACCGGCTCTTTCATTTGTGGAGGTTAAATGACTAAATTCTAGACCCACATATTCCTTATGTTGCTCTTTGATTTAAGTTTACCGATGACCTTATGCGTTGTATTGTTTTATTTAAAACTTGATTCTCATGCTATCTACATTCGTGAATCTCTTGCAAAGTTCTACCTACAAAAGCCTTTACATATACATGATCTTTCATGATGAAACCTTTACATTTGCAAACTTATATTTTGATGAGTTGAATTAAGATTGATTTCTATGGTTCAAGACTAAGAAGCTGGCCATTCTATTTTTGCGTACCTTCCTTTTGCTAGCCTTTCTATCCATGCATTGTGAGTTTCTACAATGGAAACTTCGCAAACTTCGCTGCATATCCACCCTAAACCCAAATATCTTTTTGTGATTACCTTCTTGACCACAACCTACAATTGAGTATGGATTATTATCTTGACGAAAATCCAGAAGAATCAAGAGCCTAATTTAGAGAACATTAATTTGGGAGGCATCGAAGAAACTCCCTGAAGATTCAAGTGTTTTTCTAGAAGATCAAGATGGACTTTGTGTACTTACTTCAGCAATTATCAACCCTCACTTCTATGCTCGAGGACGAGCAATTGTTTAAGCATGGAGGGGAGGATGCTAAGTACATACTATGTTGCCAAAGGTTCTAAGGAGTAAAAAGAAAGAAAAATGAGCAAAAAGAAAGAAAGAAAAAAAGGAAAATAAACAAAGATGAAAGGGAAAAAATGAAAGAAAGAAAGAAAAAAGAGAAATAATGCTCCTTAGTTCTTTTAGCTTCATCAAATTCCAAGTGCTTTAAAGACAATTCCATACTCAATTTTCCAACCATGTGTAATCCGATAACGAGGACTTCATTTGTGCCTCGGGATCATCCACTTGCCATTTGCATATGTCCACCTATCTAAATGTGTGTGTTCCATCCCTCTCCCTTTCCAACATTTATTCTCCATGGCCTTTTTGACTAGTCTTGGTAATTCCAATAGATCTCTCTCTTAGTTTGACAATATTTGGGATATAATGTTTTGCTAGGATTGTTTTTACCTACCAAGCTCCACATAAGCCTTCCACTTTCATATATGAGTAGAATAGGTTGAAAATAATCTAGTATAGGCTTGAGCGACTTGATAAGATGAGTGTTTCCATGAGCTTTTGCAAGAGAATCTCACTTATGTTGGATATGCATCTTTTTGAAAACTCTTCACGATGGAACGAGATAAAGGTCTAAAGTTCGCTTAAGTTCAAGAGCATTGCATTTATTTATTATTGTGGCTTGTTCTTTATTGCTAGTCTATCTTCCATAATGAAAAGTAGCCGGTCACAACTTGAACTTTAAATGCTAAACTCTTGAGAGCAATGTGTCTTGTTGTGTATAACTAAGTGTAGGGAAGACATTGAAGGGCAACGCTGATTTCCATATTAAGCAAGGATCTTGGACTTACTCAAGGACGAGCAAGGTTTAAGCATGAGGGGATTGTTGACGCTCGTTAGCGACACACTTTTAGTGCTAATTAAGTGATGCTTTGGGACCAATTCATATACTAACTCACCACTTGGCACTTGAAATAACCCCGTTTTTGCATATGCATGTATTTTTAGAGGATTTTGGTTTATACAGGTTTTTGAGCTATAAATGAGCACTTTTGGATGAAGGCCAAGGTCATGCGTAGCATGGAGGAACATGAAGGCAAAGAACCTAATACAACTCGGATTTCGTTCGCTCTCATCTATAGTGAACCAACCTCCAAAAATGAGCAATGGCAAAGACATGAAGATAAGGTCGGATGAATTCGGGATCAAGGCGAATCAGGCAGACATATGGAAGGTTATCAAGACCCAATCTTATCCCGAAGCAACTGACGTCAAATACCCACATGCATTGGCAAATCAATTCCTGGAGGATCAAGGAGCTTGCACGCAAAAGATGAGGCCGAGGCGGGCCAGAAAGGCCTTAGGCCGGCCGGCTTAGCCCCTTTTTGCGCCTCCTCGACCTCCCCTTCGAGCTAGGGTTTCCTCGGACTATTTATAGCCCCTGTACCCCGAAGCCACGGCGAGCAATCCACCAGAAGTCGGCGAAAACTAGGGCATACACCAAAGGGAGATGAGGGTCGCTGCAAGTCTTCGAAGGTACCTAGGGCATGGCCTAGGCCAACCCTAGCCGCCATGGCCTCCCTGCGCGGTTGTGCAAGCCCCAAGATTCATCGGGGTACCTACACACATGATGGTGACATCAATCTAATCTCTATTCTAGTTGTCTCAACCTTGGTCTGCTTCTTTGATGCTTTATATTCATATGTACGATCGTCACATGTTCTTAGTAAGATTAGATCTAATCGTGGTGATTAGTCCATATCTTGCGGATACATTGAAGTAGCGCGTTCTAGCTAGTCTGTCGATTACCCCGGTGTGGTGACAGCATGACGGAGGGAAAGGTTCTAGCGACGACGAGATGTTGAGTTGGATCAATGGTGAGTACGATGGGAGTTGTTGCAAGCCACTACAAGAGGAAGCTCGTCGAGCACTTGCTAGTTGGTTGGGTAAAACTTTGGGAAACCTTAGGCATTGGCACACACCTCGCGGTGGTGACCATTGGAAAGTAGGCCACTTGCGAGCCACCTTTCGGAGAGAAGACTCGGGTACCTTTGGTAGAGATGCAATCTATTGTTTTGATCACCTTTTAACTAAGAGCTGTACCTAGAGATGATTGGACCCTTCATTTACCTCAGTTATGCTATCTTTGCCTATGCTTTCGGATGCGATCAACCTTTATACTCACTCACATCTTAAAGGTTTACCTCTATAAGCAATCAACGCTTAATGATAGGAATAGATCCATTAGATTAGATGAAAAACCCTAGGCAGGTCATTGTCGATCCATGAATTGATAAACCTTGGATGAATACTCTAAGGGAAAAGCTACGATGATCCGTGCGCTTGTGGTTCAGAATTGGTGCATTTATGGACCGTCAACACATTTCATAGTATTCACAAGCAAAACAATTACGATACTCTTTCAACAACTTTATTAATTCTTGTTCAAACTCAGGATCCAATTTAGCACTAATAAATGTCGGCCAAGGTCTATCTTGTAAACCTATATCTATCTCTTCTAATTCATCAGCCGACATAAATCCTTGACCAAGTTTACCCTCATCTTCTATAAACTCCTCCATTAATACAAACTTTTGGAGCCAACTGCTTGGATTGGCTTTATACCATCATTGGACACTTGAAGAAAATTGCCTTCCCAGACTTTGCCCGATAAGCACTCTATTCTTCAAACTCCCAAAACGTCAAATCGGCGGTAGCAACGCTGATCGATTCATCGGCTTGAACAGTCTCAATGTGATCTCCATGCCATTGGATGAGGCACTGATGCATGATAGATGGAACACAATAATTAGCATGGATCCAATCACGCCCAAGGAGCAAACTGTAAGACCCTTTGCTGTCAATGATGAAGAAAGTAGTAGGCAATGTCTTGTTTCCGATCGTCAATTCAACATTCAATGCCCCCCGAGCCGGTGATGGATTCCCACCAAAGTCCTTAAGCATCATATCGGTCTTGATTAAATCATCAGGGCCTTTGCCAAGCTTCCGATATGTGGTATATGGCATCAAATTTACTGCAGCTCCTCCATCAACAAGCATCTTTGTCATCGGCTTGCCATCAACATACCCCTTAACATATAAAGGTCTCAAATGCCGACACTTCTCATCAATTGGCTTTTCAAACACAGCTTGTTGAGGTTGCAGGACTAATTGCGCCATAGCTTCTTCAACATCATTGGCTTCATCATCGGTTGAACTCACATTATACTTAGCCGGTAGCACAAACACCATGTTCACCGACGCCGATGGTCCTTCGTCATCACGCTTGGGCTTAGCTCTCTAGACCTTGGAATATCATCTCCTTGACGCTTTTCCTTGAGCTGCTATCTGAATCGGAGGCACTGAACTCTCCTCTTCTGAGTCTTAGTCAAACTTTCCGGGCACCACTGTGGGTTAAATTTTGGATGCAGCCCTGATTTGACTTCTTGATTTTCTTCTGGTTCCTGCACATCCTCTGGCTTTTGTATATTTTCATTTTTTCCTGTAAACCAAATGATCATGTACAAAAACACGCTCCTCTTTATATTTTTAGTGATCATTATACCTATGGCGATCATCGTCCCATCGATCATAGCACCAATTTTCATACTCACACTGATCATGGTATTCACACCAATTATCACGCTCTTGTTGATAAGCGACTTCATCATACCAGTTACATCGACGTCCATAATCTAATCGATCATGCATAGAATGGTGCTGCCTCTTTGAATCCCGATAACTTTCATACTGGTCGCTGCATTCTGGACAATCATAAATTGACGGAAATATCAACCTCTCATTCCAGCAAAACCTGAAGAACAGGCATCCCCAATGATTTTCATCATCAAATCTCTTCATTGAAGGACTCCGATCCCTCTCTTGCTGACGCATGTATTTATCAATAAGTTGCCCTGATGTAACTCTAGGCTTGTCCCTTCGGCGACGATCGTCCCGATAGACTTGATAGTTCCGATCCCTTACCTCATCGGCCGATACTTGACATTCAGGATCAACAGCCCCTGAATTCTTCGCATGGTCCGATGTAAGGACTTTAGCCTTCATCTTCCCATCGGGTGCTCTGATTTCAACCATGTTCTGAGGAAACGGATGGCCATCAAGTTTTATCGGCTTTTTGCCAGTTTCAACTTTAATGATTCCTTTCTCGATCGCCGATTGAATCTCATTACAGAAGACTTTGCAATCATTTGTATGATGGGACACTAAATTATGCCATTTGCAATATTTCTTCTTCGTTAACTCTTCGGCAAAAGGAATTGTCTGATTCAGAGAAAGTCTTATTTGCTTTTCTGCTAACAATAAATAAAATATCTTATCGGCTTTGATGATATCAAAACTGTATCTTTCTGGCTCAACCTTCACCCATGGGCAGGCGACAGAATTTTTATTCTTGATCCACTCAGCCAAATCGACTTCAGCTTCATCACCCTCCGAATCATATTCAATATTGGCAATCTTCCTTTGATAGTTCTCCCTCCGATAATCATTATTGCGACCTTCATGCTGAGGGAGCTTCTGAATCATATGTCCCAAGCCCCCAAAATCTTGACTTGTGTATCGATCTCTGACTTGAGGAAACAATCCTTGGAAAGCCAAATCAACCAACTGTCCCTCCGATAAATTCAATGAATAACATCAGCTACGGACATCTCCGAATCGTTGGACAAATTCACTGATCGATTCCCCATTGCTCTATCGGAGAGCCGTCAAATCGGACAGTCTGGTTTCTTGTACTCCCATGAAGAAATAAGCACAAAACTGCTTCTCCAGATTGGCCCAATTATTGATAGAATTGGGTGGTAGCGAAGAAAACCACGAAAAGACCGAACCAGAGAGAGACATAGGGAAAAGTTTGACTTTTAGTGGATCAATCGATGCTACTTCACCACATTGGATTGTATACCGACTGATATGCTCAATGGTAGTAACATCCCCTTGTCCAAAAAACTTACAGAATCAGAAATCCTGAATCGGACTGGCATTGGTAATGTATCAAACTAGTCCGGATATGGCTTCCAATATAGATAAGATTGTTCCTTAGGCTTCAAACCAAACTGATTCTTCATGACATCAGCATTCTTATCTGTCCAATCTTCCTGAGCATAATTTCCTTGATTGATCAGAGCACGTGTCGATGTCATTATGACTGGTGTTTCAATAGGCCGACTGACGACTCCCGATAATCAGCTCCTCTGTTCCTTGGCGGATTTTCAATGTTGAAGTAAGAAGGATACACCATTTTACCGTTAACCACAGGGATCTGATTGCCAAATTGATCTATGTGTTGAGATGCACCAGAATCCTTATCCCCTACTTCTTCCTCCTATTCTTCTTCTTCTTCACGTCCATCTGCCACCTTGGCTTTAGATTTCTTCATCTTGGGAGTTTCATATAGCTCTGGATGTGTTTCCGGTGATGTAGGCAAACTGATCTGCATAATCTTTTTCTTGATATCATTTACTGCAGAAGCACTAGCACCAAAGTAAGCAGGTCCCTTCTGGATATCTTTCAGCACTGCTCCATCTAGTAACTTGGCGACCAATCCTACCATCGTATTAACCAATATTCCAGATTGGTTAATCATAGCATGACTCACACCAGTATCTATATAATCTTGAAAGTTGTCTCTCTTCTGCTGTGATTCTTGTAACAGTTCAAAAATTTAAATTGTGTTGTCAAGCTTAATCCACATCATTACCAAATCCTAACCATATGCCTTGATAATCTTTCTAATGCAAAAATACATATGAAATAACACTTTTTCTATTTGTGTGCAGGTTATGGTGTTTCTTGCAGATAATCCTAGGGAAAAGCAATTAAAATAATTAAATCATGCAAAACATAAATTTAAGCCGTATGAGTGTCAATAAAGTCAAATGGATTTAAATTTGAGCATAAACACGTTAAACTAATAGAGGAAATTTCGAATGAAAGTTTAAATTTGATCTTTGACCAAATTCATGAAATTTCACTATAACTCCAAATCAGATAAGTATTTGAAAATGCTCAAATAACAAAAGTTGAAGACCTTGATTTTACCTACAACTTTGTCAATTTGAGCCTCACCAAAATATGCACGAATTTTGGGTTAAGTTGAGCATAAAGGAAAAAAGGGAAAAGAAAAGAAAACTCTCTTATTTCTCTCTCTCCCTCACGTTCTTCTTCCTTGGGCTCTCGTACGGGCGGAGCAGAGCTCGCCGGCCACCTGGCCCTGGATGCCTGGCCGCACTAGGGGCCAAGCCAATGGCCTGGCTGCCCGCCCGGCAACTCGGCTGGAGCCAGCCCCGGCCAACCACACCACCCCGGCGCCCCTCCCGAGCTCCTGCTCGCAGCAATGGCGAGGCAACCAGCCAGCCACGGCAACCATGCCCCTCCACGTGTCTTTCGATTCCTGCCCAGCGCTCGGCCATAACCCAACCCGCGCATGCCCTTGCCTCATCCTCGCGCTGCCCTATCCCGCGCGGACCTGGATCCCAGTGCAGTGGTAATAGCCACTGCAACTTAAGTAGTTGCCAGATCTTAGCCGGCCAAAGACAATCCAACATCTAAAGAACAAATCAATCTTTTTTTCTCCACTGCTGGCTGCTTCATCCTCCTGCCGGCAGCCGCCACAGCGGACGAGCAGACTCATCGCCGGCTCGGACGGAGATGAGGTGAGGTGGGGCGCGGCTGTCGGCGCATGCGGGAGCCTGGCCGGAGCATGCCCTCTAGTATCTATCGTGCGGGCTACGCTGTGGTGGGGCCACGCTCCATCAAGACGCACACTGACGACCGCCTCTGCTTTGCCGAACTATGCGTTTGTTGTTGCATGTCCGCTGCCTCGCCGCTCCACCAAGCAGCATGCACGCTCACAGCTCACTACCGAGGGTCAGGCATGGCTAGGCGTCGTCGAGAGGAACAAGACCGTTGCTGCGTCCTTTGCGTCGTGCTCGAGATGTTGTGCAAATCCTGCGGCAATGGCAAGGCGTGCATGCTACAGCTCCCGTGGCAGGCTGGCAGAACTTGTGCCGCCTCTAGCACGCGTGCAAGCCGCCGAGGCTGCCGTCGAGGTCTGCCCTTCTGGACCTCCTGCCGTCCGGCATCCTAAATGGCCATCGCCTTGTGTTAGCTAACTTAGCGTCGGCAACAAGCTGAGAAGAGAGAGGAAGGCTTGGGGACAAGAAGTTCGACGGAGGAAGAAGAAGGCTGATTTGTTATCAACGTTAGATTGCCTATGGGTAGCAGAGATCTTGCGACTGCTTAAGTTGCAGTGGCTATTACCACTGCACCGGATCCAGGTCGGTTCTGTGGGGATAGGAGTCGGGTCACGGGGATAGATGGCTAGCGGGTTCGGGTGTGTGGGTAAGGTTGGCTCGCTAGTAGGCGGGGTGCTTGGTTGGTAGGATGTAGAATAACGTTGTCGTATGTGTGTGTCTATATATATATCTATATATATATGCGCTAAACCGGGCAACCCAGCCAGCCAAACCCACCCACCGGCCCAGCGGACCCATCCCACCCCGTGCGCCCGTTATCCTCCTCGGACCCGTTAACCCCCCTACCCCTCAAACCGAAATCCCTTTTGTTTTCCCACGAGCGGCGTGAGGGAGGGCGTGCGGCGGCGTGCGGTTCCGCGAGCGGGAGCAGCGGCGGCCGCCGCGTGGTGTTCCCCTCCGGCACGGGTTCTCGCTGTCCCTTCCCTGACCTTGGGCCCTCAGCGTCCCTTCCCCGACCTCCTGCCCTTGGCTTCCCTCCCCGAGCATGGATCCCCGTTTCCTCTCCTCGTCGCAGTCCATCGGCGTGCGGACCCGATCTGCGTCGCCCAGCTTCCCCGGCTTCCTCCCCACGTCGTGGTTCCTCGGTTCAGACCATAGCCGGCACCGGCTCGTCACCTCCTGCCTTGGACTCGACCCTAGGCGGCGTGCGGCCATCCTCTGCTTCCTCAACTCTAGTATCTTCTCAATCTCGCCTCCTGCATCATTTCCCTCTCTCGCTGGTGTTTACTCTAAGCGGCGGCTGCGCTTCTGTGGTTCCTTGCTTTGTTAGTTGATTGGTGTGTTTCATTGTCCTCCGTAATTCATCCCTGTGTCTTATTTGATGCATGATTCATTGATTTTGTTGTTCTAGGGTTTTGGTTTTTCTGCAGATTTTGGTCGATTCGCGCGACCGCTGACACGCCAATCATCTCCACCGACCCTGAAATCAGCAGTGGTGTTGGGAGAAGTTTAGGTGATTTTTCCCCCATGCCCTGCACCTCTAATCCCCTTCCTGATTTTCAACAATTTCATCATGTGTGCTGCAGTCTGAGTCGCATGTTTGTTCATATATTGTTCGCTAGATTATCTGGAGTGTGGTTCATGCAGTTGTAGAGGGAGGATGTTTCAAATTCAAACCAAATGTGGACCCCAACAAGTTTGGGTGACTAATGAACAGTGAGATTTTTACCGAATACTTTGTTCAGTAATATGTGTGATTTTTAGATTCAGTGACCTTCTTTGCTTAGTTCTGGATGTCCCTTGGTTGTTTGTGAATGCAAACATAATGAGATATATTTCTTCAGTAACCACATGTATCCTACATCCTGTAATCAGTGAGCATTTAGTTCAGTGCCTTGTATCCTACGTGTGTACTAAGTTCCTAGTCAATGTTTAAGAAATTAATTAGCTTAGTAGCATATGTGAGTAACTAGGCTTCAGTGTCTGGTAACTGCCTAGTCAGTGTTTAAGAAATAATTAGTTCAGCAACATATGTGAGTAACTAGGTTCAGTAATAGGTTCATCGAGTAGTAGATACGCCTTAGTATCTGTTCATTTGTGCAAATGCTCTCCTAGCATTTTAGACTAGTATATCCTGCATCTAGAATTACTGCTGCTTCTGCATCTTGTTTTAGTAATTGCTTAGATGAGTAGCATGATGCCTTTTTTGTTAGTTCAGTATTAGTGTTGTTCATTAGTTTAGAAATACTATTGTTCTCAAGCATTGTCCATTAATAGCATTGTTCATTAGATTTTTGGTAATCTGAATTTTTCACCAGTAATGTTATTGATTTTTGCATGTTTAGCAACAACTTTGATTTTTTTTCCTGGGATTATGTTGATTTTTTTGTTGTCAATTTTCAAATTCTATTGTTGACCCAGCTAATTTAGTTACCCCCGAACGATATGTATTTTACCAATGACTTAGTTCAGTAATTCTTGTGAGCATTTAGTTTGAATAACTTATTTTTTATAGTAGTACCATGCCCTTTTTATGTTTTGATTAGAAGCCATCATTTAGTTTCAATAACTTATTTTTTATGCAATTTTCAAGCACCAGATTGGTTGTTGACTCAGTATCATATGAGTAGTCAATGAATTAATGAGCTTTTTCATGTTGCAATGCACATGCTGTATAGCTCATCAATCTTCATTTTTTGTAATTTCTGTTACTGAAACCAATGAATTGTGGTGAGGCATTATTTCAGTAGTTCATGTGTGCATTTAGTTATCACAACTTAATTCATGGTTTAGCCCACCCAGTTACATCATTGTTTATTAATGAGGCCTTTGCTTACATTTGGGGCATAGATTTCTGACATTATTTTGTAGTTAGTAACCTGAGATTGTGTGCCTAACAGCAGCACTTGGATGAATAGCTAGTACCAAATTGATTTTATCATTAGTTTAGTAATTCTATTATTTTGTTGTTTTTAGTTCAGTAATGATTCTGTTATTTTCCTTTTTTTCAGTTGTGACATGAACAATGGCTGTAACAAATGATCCTGCCTCAGAGGATTCCATCATCCCCAAGAGGAGGTCCCCAAGAGGACACCGGACTGCTACGAAGAAGGTTCCTGTTGGCAAGGTGCAAGTAAAAAATGATCCTCGCGCTCCTTTGATGAAGCAAAATGCCCCTCAAGAAACAATATCCAACGATGATGAGGATAGTGACTTTGTTGATGCCCATTCTCAGAAGAAGCATAAGGCCGATGGTGCTAGGTTTTGTACCAAGAGGGCAGCAGGGAGGGGTCCCCAACCGGCTGATGCAAAGGTAGTTGTTGCTAGGTTTTGTTGCTGGTTCTTCCGTAATTGTTCAGACCATTTTAGTTGTCTTAGCTCTAGTCCTGTTCAGTAACTGTTCATTAGTCCACTGTAATGGCATTTTTCAGTTGAGTTATACTATCATTCGATTTTTCGTTTGTTCACTATTTCGATCTCGCAAAAGGTTATTTTTGGCCGCGCTGCTAGTAATTACTATAGCTGCTAATTTTTTTTTGTTGTTTCATTGATAGGAAAAGAAATCCTATGCTATAATGCGTTGTGCTTCTGGATCCATTGTCAATATCTTGTCAAAGATGCATAAGAACATGAAGGAGAAGCTTGTATTACTGGGTTTCTATGATCTTCTCAGTTTTCAAGTTGCATCTCTTGAGGATACGCTCCTTCTTATGTTTGTGATGGACCATGCCAAGGTTGAGCCTCTTCGTATTGTTGTGCATGGTAGGGATCTGCCAGTCACTGCTAAAGCTATGAAGAAAGTTCTTGGCGTACCTGATGGACAGATACAACTCCCTCGTGTTTCTCCAAAGCAGATGTCAGAGCATCAGAAGGAGTTGAGGTTGATTTGTGATGAAAAAGGTATGAGGGCAATGTGCAAGGAAAGGCTGAAAAATGTTGTCAACTGCAGGAAGTATGATGATTTGAAGACCAATGAGGTTCCTAGGTGGGTGGTCGAAGAGTTTGCAAAAAAGGGCAATGGTGATGACTGGAGCGTCACATGCTTCCTTATCACTTTGTTTGATGCACTGCTTTTCCCCACGACCTCATATTCTAATATCCAGTGACACTTACATTGCAAAAATGTGATGACTTGAGTGAAGTACGACCTCTGTTCCGCTGTTGTTGCTGACCTGACCCGGGCTGTCAAGCTGTGGAAGAAAAGGAATTTGGCATGTACGCCTTTAGTGCAAGGCTACGTAGTGCTTCTACTGGTATGTTTCTTGTTTCTTGCTTCAGTATCTCAGTATTTTGTATGCAGCAGTTTTGTCTTAGTAATTCTTTTGGCTTGGCATTCCTGTGTTAGTAATATGAGTTAATTCTGATTTCACTACCTTTTTGTTATGTTTGGTATTCTATGTATAGCAGCCTCATGTTCAGTAATTTCTATTTTTCATCAGATGTATTATTTGGACAACCTTTACTACCCAGAGCACATGCTCATCGATGTCAAGTCAACTCCTCGTTGTTGATTTTTCAATTCTAATCTTATCGACAGTATTGGTAAGGCTGATAGGAAAATAGATGATGTCAACGGTGGCATCACATGTGGCAATCTTCCAGTAAGCATATTTCCTTTTTATTTATCTTCTTATGTTGTTTTGAGCTAGTAACCTCCATGTATATGACATGATAAATATCTTTTTCACATTTCAGTTTCGGTTCAAAATCGGTACATGCTATGAAAATGTGCGTCTTGATGATGATCCATTGCCCGAGGGGCCTCCTCCCCCACCTGCTGTACGCAAGAGGAGGCGAGAATCTGCTGCAGCGGCTGATAATGTCTTGCACAAGCATGGGGTGGAAACAAGTGCCAGTGGCAGGACATCACCCGCTGACACATCTGATGCTGCTGCTCATTTGCTGCACTAGTTGCCGCATTTCAAGGATCTCATTGATCAGATTGATGATTCCATGCAGCAAGAGGCTATTACAAAGCTTATGCATGAGTATGAAGAGAAGGATGGATGCAGCGATGAAAAAGGTTGAGCTAGGCAAGAAGTTGTTTGCTGAGGGGGAAGCTGCCATGAAGCAAGCTCATGTTGATGTTGTTGCTCAAATCAAAAGGATTTTTGTAGCTGCTGCTCATAGGGATTATTCTGCACGTGAATTATGATCGAAACGCCGTCACGAGATGACAGCTGAGGTGAGGGATCATTGATTCAGTAATTCAGTACCTTAGTATTGGATTGATTCTGTACACTAGTTATCGCATTCTTATTGTGTCTTTTCCGTCTCCCCCCTTCGAAAATGCCATATTGTCCTCAGGGTAACCCATCTGCTGTTGATCGCCCGTCATGTCATGAGTTTTGATGAGGACATCACCATGCTGGACACCCACGTGCCATGGCCTTCCCCACGTTGGACTTCGTCCCTGACTCAGCTGTCACGTCCGTCTCGGATTCAGCCTACACCCCCGCACGGTTTCGGCGATATCTCCATCATACGACGTCGAAACGAGGCGTATAAGGAACCGTTGGAAAGGGGACGACGACGCCGTCAATTTGGTTCTAGTCCTAACTCCAGAAGCCTCGTGGATCATGCAATGTGACAATGACAAATTGCTGCGCCATCTATTTTGGGCCAACTTGGCCTTGTATCGAGTCGGGCCTTCAGCCCATGTTGTGGGCGCCCCCTTTGGCCGCCCCCAACCATAGTTCGCCCCATAAACTCAGCAGCCGCCGCCGGTTTAGACTCAGGTTTTGCTTAGATTATTCTGTCAAGAACAGTTTCGCCGTTCGTCGGTTTGTAAAACCCCAACTCGTATGCTTAATCATTCATCTGCAGTTTGTCACTTCATATTTGAGCTGTGTCTTTCGAGTTCTTGCTTGTATTTTTTGTTTCGCAAGCAGGGATTAGCCTTCGTGGTGAGGTCAATTGGGTTGTGACATGGTTGATAACCAGAGGAATCGTGGTGCTAAGATTGCAGGAGTTCGGGTCTTTGAGATCTGAAGCCGGATCGGTGCGTCACCTCCGCCCAAAAACGAGTTATCCTTCATCTGACGGAAGATCGGGCACCCACGTCCCCATCAAGTGGGATCAGAGCCTCAGGTATTACCGTCAGGATTATCCTAGTTTAGTTTTTTTTGCCTTTGTCCCAACGTCCACAAAAACCTAACAAAAAAAGTTTCCGCTGTCCTAGAACCCCCCTGTTTTAGGCTTTGCAATTTCGTTTTAGATTAGCTTTGTTGAGTTTGTGTCCATGGTCGAGTCTTGTTGCTGGTTTAGGTCATGTCGGTGATCGTAGTTCAACCGCACTGTCGCCGTTGTTTGTTCCGCCGCTATCCCATCCACCTTCATCCAGATTACAAGTCGAGCCACCACATTACTCGACTTGCCCTCGCTAGCCGCCTTGTGTGAACTCTCACCGCGCCAGCCCTAGATAGGTTGCGAGCCGCCTTGTGCTTTTCACCTTGCATCGCAGTCCCCCTTTGATTCATCATTTGGCGAATACCTATTGCACATACTAGGGAAGTTTTGCCCTAGCCGCCGCTGTCTTTCTGCCGAGTTGTGCCTCTCCGAAAACATAACTTGAGGTACCTTCCATAAAACGAGCATAACTTTTCGCTCGGTGCTCTGTTTGAGCTGAAATTTTTACAGGAGCTTGGCAACGAAAAGTTGCACATACAAGTCACTTGCTTTGCTGGTCAGGCTGTTCTCAAAAAATTCAAAAAGTATCGGGAAGATAATTAAAAAATTGGTTTTCTGTCTTGCATGCTTTTCGGCAAACGTGTTTGATTTTCTATTGACCACATCTGATCTCTGTTTCAGGTGAAACTTTGTGTGGTTCCTTTTCTAGTGTTCCTAGTTGTGAGAAAAATATCAATAAAAAACAAAAAAGAAAATCAAAAAACACTGTGATGCCTACTAGTGCCTTTTTGGCAATCTTAGTATAAAAATTACAAGACTGCCATCGAGCTTGTTCTTTGAGCTTTTTCCATTGTTCTTTGTTCCAACTTGTTGTGGTACATCTAGGAACACGTCTTAGCCAACAAATGTGACTTGTGCTTTGGATACTTATTGAACTTTGCTACTCTGCATTCGTTAATTGTTCCACATATACATATTGTGCCTGTCCTAAGCTCCACAAACAGATACTTCAGATCAGTACAGCGAAGGACCCTTGCAATCTTGGTAGCACATCCTCACAGGTATCACGAACCAGCCACCAGTTGTACCATCCACTGCTTGCATTGGTAAGAACTCGGTAAGACGTGTGTGAGGGTGTGATTCCACCAACCAACCACATAGTTCATAGGGTCTTTACTAATACTTAACCATGCCAGACGACATGCCTGTTTTGTCTAGTCAGTTGCAGGAATTGAAGGATTCCCTGATTGACGAGATGAGCAAATTAACGAAGGAAATCAGAGATGTCAATCATGCGATTGAGAGTGTGGACAATCGAGTGGCCACCTTGACCGGATGAGTTGAGGCGCTTGAGGCTGCCCCCAAGACTGAAGATGTGTAGGTCAAGGATATTGATGACCGCGATGATGACATTGTGTACGGTCCTGATGGTTTGATTGATCACAAGCTGACCAGTGAGAAGAAGTTGCGTAAAAGACTTGAACGCAATAAAAGGGTATGAGAGATAACAAAACTCGACATCGACAAGGTAACGATGATCCTTATGCTAAAATTAAATTTACTATTCCATCTTTTCATGGGAGATATGATGCAGAACAATACCTAGATTGGGATATGATCACAAGCTGACTAGTGAATTTAAAGATTTTGCTATAATCTGGTGGCAAGAGTGTGCTTCTTTAAACATGCAACCTGATACTTGGGATGGGCTTAAACTTGCCATGCGTGATCGTTTTGTTCCTGCATCTTATAAGCGTGATTTACGTAAGAAATTACAACGTTTAGAGCAGGGAGACATGTCTGTCCAGGATTATTATGCAGAGTTACAAAAGGGCATGATTCGTTGTGGGGTAGTTGAGGATCCTGAGGATAAAGTTTGTCATTTTTATGGTGGTTTGAGACGTGAAATTCAGGATATTGTTGACTATAAAGATTTTACTACCACCAACCAGTTGTTCCAGCTTGCTATACTTGCAGAAAAAGAATTGCAGGGTCGATGCATGAGCGCATCCACGCCCAAGACCTTCACACCACCAGCGAGTACACGTTCATCACCACTAGCCACAGCGTTTTCTTCTGTGGTAAGCAATGTGTCTAATGTACAGGCCCAGCAGAACAAGACCCAGCCTACTTCTGCCAAGAGCTCTTCGAGTAAATCTGCAAACATCGTGTGCCACCGCTGCAAGGGCATGGGCCATGTCATGAAGGACTGTCCAAGTACTCGTGCTTTCATCGCTTCACCGGACGGAGATGGATATGTAAGTGCTAGTGATGTTGAAGATGATGTGGTTTTTGCTGCTAACATTGCTACAGGTTCGGAGGAGTAACTCCGAAGATGCTTCCGCGGGTTTTTCTAGCCTTCTTGTGCAGCGTGTGCTCTCCGCACAGGAGGAACATGAGGACGACACGAAGGCCCAGCGCAACAACTTGTTTCACATGTTTCTCATCGTCCAGGAGCAGCGTGTTCTCACCATTATTGACACTGGGAGCTGCAACAACTTGGTGAGTTCGGATTTGGTCAGCAAGCTTGGTTTAACCACTCGACCACTACGTTTTCCGTACCACATTGAATGGTTCAATAATAGTGGTTAGGCAAAGGTAACTCACTCCGCATGCAAACACTTTTCAGTTGGCTTTTATCATGATTATGCTGATTTTGATGTCGTACCTATGCAAGCATGTTCGCTTTTATTAGGACGTCCATGGGAACACGACAAGGATGCTGCACACCATGGTAGAACTAATACATATACTTTCATGCATAAGGATAAGAACATTACCTTGCTTCCTTTATCGCCTGCTGCTATTAGGAAACATTTTAATGACCTTGCTGAAAATGATAAGAATGCACCTAGTAACAATGAATCTTCTAATGCTAAACATGAAGGAATTAAGTTAAAGGGAGGTGTTTTTCTTGCTACTACATCTGCTCAAGCTGAACTTTGTGATAATCATGATGCACCTTGCTATACAATGCTTTGTCGAGATGTGTCTTTCTCCAATGCATCTATGTGTCGTATTTTGCATCCTGCGGTCACTAACCTTTTGCAGGAGATTGATGATGGGATGGAGTCAAGGATGACTCAAGAAGGGGAGGATGATGAGGACATCACCATGCTGGACACGCACGCGCCCTGGCCTTCCCCACATTGGACTTCGTCCCTGACTCAGTTGTCACGTCCGTCTCGGATTCAGCCTACACCCCCACACGGTTTCGACGACATCTCCATCATACGACGTCGAAACGAGGCGTATAAGGAACCGTTGGAAAGGGGACGATGACGCCGTCGATTTGGTTCTGGTTCTAGCTCCAGAAGCCTCGTGGATCATGCTGTGTGACCATGACAAGGTGCTGCACCATCTATTTTGGGCCAACCTGGCCTTGTATCGAGTCGGGCCTTCAGCCCATGTTGTGGGCGCCTTCTTTGGCCGCCCCCAACCCTAGTTTGCCCCATAAACTCAGCAGCCGCTGCTGGTTTAGACTCAGGTTTTGCTTAGATTATTCTGTCAAGAATAGTTCCGCCGTTCGTCAGTTTGTAAAACCCCAACTCGTGTGCTTAATCATTCATCTGCAGTTTGTCACTTCATATTTGAGCTGCGTCTTTCAAGTTCTTGCATGTGTTCTTCATTTCGCAGGCAAGGATTAGCCTTCGTGGCGAGGTCAATCGGGTTGTGACACGGTTGATAACCAGAGGAATCGTAGTGCTAAGATTGCAGGAGTTCGGGTCTTTGAGATCTGAAGCCGGCTCGGTGCGTCACCTCCGCCCAAAACGAGTTATCCTTCACCTGACGGAAGATCGGGCACCCACGTCCCCATCAAGTTTTCCCGCAGTGTGGCAAAGGGAGTGGCTTCTACTTCTAGGGATCCAGCTTAGGTGAGTATTTAGTAGTTCAGTAATCATGCATATTCTTCCATTTTTTTAAAAAATTTGTTCTCTAATAATCATGCACATTCTTGAACCAAACTAACTTTTGCATCGTCTAATAGGAAACTAGGGATTCGCACAAGGAAGCTAGTGGCATCGATGGCAATGATAGGCTTTCTTAGGTACTTACGTTACTGAATGTCCAATTCTAAATGACTATTTTTTTTAGTATCGATATGAATGTTGTTTCACTTTTTAATTTATTGCGAATGTTTTTCCCAGTTTGACCCATTGGCTATTGATGATGGCATTTCATGCGACCAGCACACCAAGGGAGATGCTTCTAAGTCTACCACACCACCAGTTCAACCCTCCACTGATCACAATGGTGGCAGCAGCGGGACGCCTGCAGCGGATAGGCCAACTGAGGTGATGTTTAATAGATAATGTTTCACATGAACATAAAAGCTCACTTTTTTAACTCAGTAATCCAGTAATCCTGAAAAAACCTTATCTTTTTTCACCCAATTTTGTGATGCAGGATGCAAACGACACCTCAAACTCAGCAACATCATGTGACCAGCACACCAAGGGCGATGCTTCCAAGTTTACGACACCACCAGTCAACCCCTCCACTGATCCCAATGGTGGCAGCAGCGTGATGCCTGCCGCGAATAGGCCATATGAGGTGATGCTTAATGGACAATGTTTTAGTATTTCAGTTTAATCTTTAATAATGTGTTTACATTACATCAGCAAATTGCACCGAGCATAGAAACAAACGACCTTGGTGAGAGGGGCGTGGCTAGGGATGAAAATGGATCGGATACGAACAGATATGCTCAAATACGAATACAGATATTTATTTTTTTCTCGGATCGGATTCAGATACAGATAGTGTAAAATGTGTCGGATATGGAACGGATATTGATATATGTTACATATCTATAAGAAATATTCAACTTTGGGTACCCGAATTCGGATACCAATCGGATATTGAATCTCTGAATTCGAATATCCAACTATTCATTTAGTGTCTAAACCCTCTCGGTCGGATGGATGGATGGAAAATATCCCTACCATTTTCATCTCTAGGCGTGGCTTCCACGTTCACAACACCATCCTCGCACCGATGTTTCGACGCAACCCCATTGGTGATTTTACTACTGCTCAATGAATTCATATATGTTTTCATTAATTGTACTTTAAGTTATTTCATTCCCTTTTTTTTTGTTTTTTAGAAGCAGAAAGATTGATGTAGCCAACAATGAGAACTCGGTCATGGAGCTTTCGACAATGGGGATAGCGCCAGTAACAATGAGGTTTGATTTTTTTTTTGTCGTTTCTGTGTCTACTTTATGGTATTGTTTTTGTGGCTTGTAGGATATGTCAAGGCATGTTGCCGGCGAAGACAATGACCCACATGTTTCTCATGCCCCGACCAATGATGGTGATGACAATCATACGACTGTTGATGGTAGTGCATGTCAGCGTGAGGTTGGTAGTTCTACCTTTTCAGTAGTTAGGCTTTCCTTTTTCAGTACTTTAGTAATCATGATTGTTTTTTTCCATTCCATGTACAAATTGTGTTTGTTGGTTAATTGATTATAGATCTTCTTTTTCTTCACCTCAGTGATGTGATTTTGCTACATTTAGTGCTGTTTTTAAGCAATATGTGTTTGCTTTTATTAGGCTACAAGTGAAGGTTACATTGGTGATGATGTTTGTACAGCTAGGACATTTCATGATAGTCGTATCCCCACAGAGGTGTGCATTTTTATCTCTTCTGTTGTTCATTCTCAGTTTCTGAATGCATTTTAGTACTTCATTTTATAGCAATTCCAGATTATTTCTCATGTTTTCCATTTTAGTGCACCAGGACGCCGCGCCGAGCAACAAAGACTCTAGCGATCAAACTCCTAACATGGATGCACCTTTTTCTTTAAGGACACCACCTTCCAATCCTTTGTTTTACGCTACGCCTGTACTGAGCTTATATTCTTTTCACATGTTGCCTTTTGTTTAGTAATCCAGTAATTGGTTTACTACCGCTTCATTATTTACCGAACACTTAATGAAACTACTTGTTTGTTTTTCTTATGTCGTTAATCGCTATGAACAACCTCCTGAACCAGCAATCGTTTTTTATCATTCCCCGATCGCATTCAATAAGACTCCATTTATTGATCAGCCAAGCACGCAATCTTCTGTTGGCGTGCCTGAAGATGGGTTTGACAGGGAGGAATGGAACCAAGTTGGTAATGTTCTTCAAGATCTAAATGAAAGTCGGGTGTTACTAGGGGCTCAAGGTGGATTGCTTGTATCACCTTTGAAGGCATGTCATGCACAAACTCGGGTTAGACTTCTTATGACCTTTTTTTCCTATTGTTGCTTCTAGTATTTTTTTGAAAACAAACAATGTGAAATGTTTGTTTCCATCTTTATGTCTTTTTTGTTTATTTAGTAAAGTTCTTTCCACAAATTGAGAACTCACGGCACCGAGTAACTTTCACCTTTTTTCAAAGGAATATATCATAAATAACTGCTGACATTATACATATTCAAGTTCCATTCTTCATTAATACTTAATCCTACTCGTTTGGCCAATTGAGATAAATAAATAAATCCAAATCTGTCTCAGTCATTGTATTCGGAGATGTCCTCATTGTCAATATCATTGTCGTCGGATTCATACTCTTCCACTGTCTTGGTCCTTGGTTTCTTTTTAAGCTTATTGCCCTTGCTTCCAGCACCAGTACCAGCAGGCCTGCCCCTAGGTCTTTTTGTGGTTTTGTCCTCCTTGTTTACTGTACCACTACCAGCTGGCCTGCCCCTTGGTCTTTTTTTGGTTTTGTCCTCCTTGTTTACTGTACTAGAACCAACTGGTCTACCTCTAGGTCTTTTGGGGGGTTTCTCCCTGCCACGTGTCGTAGAGTTGTGGCCAGTTCTGTGACATGTAGTGCATCTTCGTGTGTGGTCCGTCTCTTCTGGCCTTTTGAAGTGAGGATCTGGAGCATCGTCACCCTGATCGTCCTTCTTGCTGATCCCCTTTGTGTTTGAAATTGGAGGTGCAAATGCTGATATCTCTCGCTCTTCAGCGTAGATTTGTGGTTGAGCTTCATGACCCATCTGACCTATGTCGTGTGGTATATCCTTGATAACATCTAGTGCTTCCTGGAGGATTTGTTTACACTTGGTAACACCCTTGCATTACCACAAATAAATTTAAGACCAAGGCATAAGTAATTCCGTACTTTTGTACAGCACCAGCAATCCATCAGCAATACAGTAATATGTTATAATAACCATTACATTTACTAAATATATTTATTCAGCAACTCATTACTCAATCAGCTAAGAACTACTCCAATAGTTTCAGTAACTTAGGAGCTCGATATCACTTTTGGTAACGAAACATAGCTAATAGCGACAATCCTTTTCCTTTAATTTTACCTCGAGAGACATGACAGTCGATTGTTGAAGGGCACACCAATCAGGCAAGAGTTCCAATAGGCACCTCGCCTTAGTGTCCCCATCCGGTCCAGTGAAAATTCTATCATATCGGTCAAAAGAAGTATCTTCCTTTGCATCCTTTGTGTATCATTTCGGTATGTAAACGTGATACGTTTAACTTGCTGGATTACAAGTGCACACAGTAGGTGTGGGCAAAACATTCTTGAATGTCAATGAAACTCATTATTCCAAGCATGAGCAATACGAATAATCAGAAATTCCTCATGGACTATGTGCAGGGAGAACATACCTGTGTGCTCCAGCCTCATGCACTCACAAGAAAATTCTGAAAGTTCAGGCATTTCATTGTTAACAGCGATCTTAACTGAGTAATCATGCTGTAAATATGGGAAATCACTTGGTGTGCTTGTGTTTGCGTATGGTACAAGGAAGTAGTTTTCTTTTTCTGGGTTTGGTCTTAGCTCGAAAGCAGCGCTCGTCAAATGTATAACATTGAACTCTTTGTACACAGCCCTACTGTACACGCGGCTTAGTTGTTTGTCAAACGCATAATGTGTTGTTGTAACCACTAGGGCTTGCAAAAAAAACATAAATTTTATTTTTTAGCTGTTTGGTAAAGCACAGTAATCAGTTTCAGTAATTCAGTGATTCAGTAAAACCACATATGCTAATATAGTAAATGCATATTAATTTGTACCTGAGAATTGAACTCCTCTCTCGTCTCACTCTCTGTGTGGTGCTCCAATAATTCCATGAAAGACTTTGCGAATTCATGTCGTGTTGTTGTATTATCACAATACCCATGCTTCACAGCATTAACTTTGACCAAAATTTCAACTCAAACACTTCTTCCAAAAATCCTTTTTCCTTCTTTGCTTATCTTTAGTAATCAATGATTACTCCTTAATGACCATAAAAGGTTTTCAAAACAACGTTTAGAAGTTTTATTAATACAGGAGTGTTACAGCCTCCCCCCCTTAAAGAAATCTCGTCCCGAGATTTAGCAGGATTACAAGCGTCCTCCGGAACAGCGGCAACGAAAATATGTCACAAACACAACTTCTCTTACATCTCACAAGAAAACAGTGGTGTCTATATTACAACTCAATTTACAAACAACTCTGGATACTTGGACACCAAATACTCTTCTTGCTCCCGGGTGGCCTCATCCTCTGTGTGGTAGCTCCACTGAACTTTATAGAATTTGATGCTCTTCCTTCGGGTTTCCCTCTCTTTCTGATCCAGTGTCTTGATCGGACGTTCCTCGTATGTCAGGTTAGACTCAAGCTGCACTTCTGCTTCATTGATAACTTCTTCGGACACTCTGAGACATTTCTTGAGCTGGGATACATGAAACACGTCATGCACCCCTGCTAGGTTCTCTGGTAAGGCAATACGATAGGCCACTAGGCCTCGGAGCTCCACAATTTGAAAAGGTCCAATAAACCTGGGCGCTAACTTTCCTTTTACTCCAAAACGATGCACTCCTTTCATTGGAGAAACCTTGAGATACACAAAATCTCCCTTCTGAAAAGATAGTGGTCGTCTCCTTTTATCTGAGTAACTTTTCTGCCGAGACTGGGCTGTTTTCAAATTGTCTTGAACCTGATGGACTATATCTTCAGCTTCTTTTACTAAGTCAGGTCCAAAGACGGTCCTTTCTCCAGATTCTGACCAATTCAATGGTGTTCGACACCTTCATCCATACAATGCCTCGAATGGTTCCATCAGAATGCTTGCTTGATAACTGTTGTTGTATGCAAATTCTGCCAAAGGCAAGCATTCATCCCACCTCTTTGAATTGGTGAGAACATAAGCTCGAAGCATATCTTCTAGGGTCTGATTAACTCTTTCTGTCTGCCCTCCGGTCTGGGGGTGATAGGCTGAACTTGTGATCAAAGTAGTACCCAGCAACTTATGTAACTACTCCCAAAATCTTGAGACAAATTGAGAACCTCTGTCAGACACAATAGTCATGGGAATCCCATGCAAAGAGACTATTCGGGACAAATACAACTCTGCATACTTCTTGACTGCATATGCTACCTTCATTGGAATGAAGTGAGCTGTCTTGGTAAGCTGATCAACAATCACCCAAATGGAGTTATAACCTTTCGAGGTAGGAGGTAACCCTATGATAAAATCCATGCTATGTCCTCCCATTTCCATCCTGGTATAGCTAATGGCTGCAAAGATCCTGTAGACTTCAAATGGTCAGCTTTTACCTTTCGACAGACATCACATTCCAAAACATACTTAGCAATCTCTCTTTTCATCCTGGTCCACCAGAATCTCTGCTTCAAGTCTTGATACATCTTATTGCTTCCAGGGTGTAATGTCAAACATGAAGTATGAGCTTCATCCAGAATCTGTTTCTTTAACTGTGGTACTTTAGGTACCACTAATCTTCCATTAAACCACAAGATTCCCTCTGAGTCATGTATAAAGCACTGAACTTGACCCAGTTGTAACTTCTTCCTAATGTATCCCATACCTCTATTTTCCTTTCGAGCCTTCTTGATTTGGTCCATCAGAGTGGACGTAACACTGAGGTTATGCACATACCCTTCTAGTACCATACTAAGATTTAGCTTCTCCATCTCCAGACATAGGATAGTATCTAGCTGTTTAGCAGTCATACATGTACACTGGGCCTTTCTACTCAGAGCATCAGCCAACACATTGGCTTTACCTAGATGATAATGGATTTTCAAATCATAGTCCTTTATCAATTCTAACCATCTTCTCTGCCTCATATTCAGATCTGCCTGAGTGAAGATATACTTCAAACTCTTATGATCAGTGTAAATATGACAGACACTACCAAGAAGATAGTGGCGCCATATTTTCAATGCATGGACCACAGCTGCTAACTCTAAGTCATGAGTTGGGTAATTCTCTTCATGCTTCTTGAGTTGTCTTGAGGCATATGCAATGACTTTCCCTTCTTGCATCAATACACATCCTAACCCAATTCTTGATGCATCACAATATACATCAAAAGGTTCTTCTAGATTTGGTTGAGCTAGGACTGGAGCTGTGGTAAGCAATTTCCTCAGAGTTGTGAAAGCTTCAGTACACTCTGGGGTCCACTTGAACTTGTTCTGCTTCTTCAAAAGTTCTGTCATTGGTTTGGCTATCTTAGAGAAATTAGGTATAAACCTTCGATAATAACCAGCCAATCCTAGGAAGCTTCAGACTTGAAAGACAGATTTTGGGATCTTCCAATCAATACTTCCTTAACCTTACCAGGGTCTACTGCAACACCTTCTGCCGATAGAACATGACCTAGAAATGGAACTTTCTTCAGCCAAAAAGCACATTTGCTAAGCTTGGCGTACAACTGATGTTCTCTTAATCTATTAAGAACAATCCGAAGATGTTTTGCATGCTCTTCTTCATTCTTGGAGTAGATCAGAATATCATCAATGAATACCACTACAAATTTATCCAGCTCCGGCATAAACATTGAGTTCATGAGGTACATGAAGTATGCCGGGGCGTTGGTCAAACCAAAGGACATACCAGATATTCATACAATCCATATCTGGTCGAAAATGCTGTCTTTGGTATATCTTCTGCCTTGATCTTGATTTGATGATACCCAAACCTCAAATCAATCTTGGAGAACACTTTGGCACCGGCTAACTGATAAAACAACAGGTCAATCCTCGGAAGAGGATACTTGTTCTTTATTGTGACTGCATTCAAAGGCCGATAATCTACACAAAGCCTCAAGCTCTTATCTTTCTTCTTGACAAACAAGGCTTGACAACCCCAAGGTGAAGAACTAGGTCAGATATAACCCTTATCTAACAACTCCTTCAGCTGCACCTTCAACTCAGCTAACTCCTTAGGAGTCATCCTATAAGGGCGTCTAGAGATAGGGGTTGTACCTGGTTCAAGCTCTATGACAAACTCTACATCTCTGTTAGGTGGCATTCCCGGAAGGTTGTCAGGAAACACATCCAAAAGCTCACACACTATAGGAATTTTCTTCAAATCAACTGCTTCAGTCTTATGGACTGACCCGACTGTAGTTTCCATACTGGGCAGGCTAAGAGTAAAAGATTCTCCCTCAGGAGTCTTTAGTTGAACACACCGATGAGATACATCCAGAACTGCCTGGTAATGCCTCATCCAATTCATCCCCAGTATAACATCTAGCCCCTGATTTTCCAACACAATTAGGTTGGTAGGAAAAATCACCCCATTAAGCTCTAGTTGAGCCTGATCAATCACTTGATTGGTTACTTGCTTGGCTCCAGGTGCATTAATAATATAATGAGTTCCTTGAGCCTTAACATCTAACTGATGTTTCAATGCACAACTCCGACTGATGAAAGTATGAGATGTTCCAGAATCAAATAGCATAAAAGACGGATGATGGTTGATAGTGAGCATACCAGCAAGCACTGGCTCCTCATCAGGAATTTCTTCAACAATAAGATAATTCACCCGTCCAGTGCGGGTATTCAGGAACTTCTTCTTCACAAACTTAGGTCCTGCACCCTGAGCTAGTGCAGAAGTAGCTGCTGGAGGTGCTGAAAGAGCTGGAACTGACTGATTAGCCTTAGGAAGGCGGCAATCTCAGGCAAAGTACACGGGCCTACCGCAGTTGTAGCAAGGCTGCTGACCAGTGGGTGCGCTATAGTTGCTGTTATTGGGCCCAATCAATCGAGGGACATTGGCTGGGGCATGCACAACCTACTGTCGATTCTTGAACTGCTGCTGCTGCTGTTGCTGAGGAGCTCGATACCCAGATCGAGCGGGGATGCGAAACACTATCCGCACCCGCTGCAGTGGTGGTGCACTAGAAGATCCACCAGGAGTAAACTTCATCTTCTTCTCGCTATGGTATGCCTTCATCCTATCCTCTGCCTGGATAGCCTGGCTTACCAGACTATTGAAATCTGGAAGGTTGCAGGTGGATAACTTGTGTTTCATCTTCAAATTTAGCCCTCGATAATAGCAATCCTTTTTCTTTTCATCCGTATCCACAAACAGATGGGCATATTGAGCTAGAAAGTTGAAATCATTGGTATATTCCATTACTGACTTATTGCCCTGCTGAAGGTTTTCGAATTCTTCCATCTTCATTTTGAGCAGCCCGCTGGGAATATAGTATGTGCGGAAGGCAGTGCGAAACTCCTCCCACGACAGTACCTTCCCCGTCGGCTGTGTGGCCATGAAGTTGGCCCACCATGTCCCAGCAGGACCATGAAGCTGTTGGGACCCATACTCCAACTTTTGTGCTTCAGTTATATGAGGAATTAGGCGGAATTTCTGCTCCATGGTTTGAATCCACTCATCAGCTTCCAGAGGATGCTCTGGCTTTGTGAACACCGGGGGATGAACGTCCATGAACTTTTGATAGTCCACCCCTTCTATAGGCTCATGCTGCCTCCGGGATGAAGATCCCGCCATGCTGTTGGCTATCATGCTCATCAGCCTTGTAAGCTCATCATTGTTACTCAAAAGGTGCGCTATCACATCGTTCGGCAACTGGGGTCCTGACCCGGCTGGTGGGGTCGCCCCATTTCCTCCAGAACCATTCCCGGCTAGAGTTGAGGAAGACATTCTACAAAAGTATGAATGCTTGATTAAATGCTGATCTCAATTTGCCGATACTTACAATAGTAAGGGTACAACAATTGGAAAACAAAAGTACAATATGCATTAGCATCCATTTCATACATCTTGGCTAAACTTGCATTGAAGAAAGAAACTTAATACAACAAAGCTTAAGTAGCATAGTTCACCTCACACCCATAATTATACAAGCTCCATTACAAACTTCAAAAGAAAAATACAACCCTCGAGCTCTCCACCAGCTCGCTTATTCTTACTACTATTACACAGACTATTTAGATGCACCCACTCACTCCCTCCAGGCCTTCCTACTGGTCTCCACCGTCATCATGGCCCAACTGGCGAAGCATCTCACAAATTTCATCCTGATTATCCTTCACCAGTCCAAACAGATTATCGTAGTTCAGGTGAAAACCACCTGAAGTACCATAATCACCCCTATATTCCCCAAAAGAGGTAACCGAATACTCCAGGTATGGCACGGAGGAATAGTTCTCTAGACTAATAGGCTAGCTTGGTTCTCCAGGAGCTTCTTCTTCCTCCTCCTCCTCCTTATCTGAATCATCTACTTCTATCCAACCACCCTCAGGCAATTCGGGGTCCTCTTCAAACTCTTCCAAATTATCCCCCTCATGCTCAATACCCTGACCCTCCTCTGGTGGTTGGGGTTGAGCTGCTGCTTGTGCTTCCTCTAAGGCAACCCTCAAAGCAGCAATCTCATCAACGTGTTGCAGCCTCTCTTGCTGCAAGTTGCTGACGTTGGTATTGAGCATCTGAATCTGCTGATCATACTCTAAAGTTTGAGTATGAAAGTAATTCTGGGCGGACTGCATGTTATCTTCTAGAGTGTGGATACGCTTTTTATATGAATCCTCTAACAGCCCCATAGTCTCATTCTCATTCCTAACCTTCGCCTCATCCTGTTAGTGTCTTATTTGTGCCTTTAACTCTTCCTCACGCTTCAGGGATTGCTCATACACATGTTCTCTCTCATGGTTCATATTGTGCAAGGCTTGCATATAACTGGTATTGGCATTCATATACTCATGATAGAGGGCCTTTGGGGTTTGATGGATTTTCCTAACCCTAGATCCCCACAAATCATAGGGTCTCACTTCGGAGGGGTAAAATCTAGAGCTGGTTTGCCCCACCTCAGTGGCGTGTTCATCACAGAGCTCAGTGAGAGCCTTGTGCGCTACCAGGTCGATAGTGTTGGATATCTCCATACCTCGGGCATGAACTGTCTTAGGTGTCCATTCGGGGTGTTTTGGGTTTGGGGGCAAGTCGAGATACATGTCACAAAAACAGTGCCCCCAAGATAGAATCCCCAGTATCCTCAAGGAAGGCAGAATCCTATTAGAATTCCCCTGTAATCCTACTAGGACTCCTACCTTGTAGCCGACTAGGAACCTGCCCCCTGGACTATATAAAGGAGGGCTGCGGTACCTAGACAGGCAGATCGAAACACCTCAGCGCAGGGCGCAATACAATACACCACATACAGGACGTAGGGTCTGCTGCCTTGCCGGCCCGAACCTGTCTAAATCGTGTCTTGTGTCCCGCGTTTAGCTTCATACTTCAGGTCTGGCGATCCCCCACCGCACATAATTCTACCTTGGGGACCCCCCATAGTAGGCTAGACGGCATAAAAAACCGACAGCTGGCGCGCCAGGTAGGGGTGATCGTCGAGATCATCTGGCGAGCTTGAAGGACCTCATCATCAACTTCGATCTAGCCAGCGTGAGACGGCTGCACGTTGTCTCGGCGGGCGTTGGTCACCAATCCGCGGTGGATTCCTATTCGACGACTCGCGTGTGGATTTTCCTAGTCGAGTTCGAGGCGCAGATTGGAACGTTGCCAAGTCCGGAGCAGAATCGAATCAGAGAGAAGATCGGGGATTCAACATGAAGCAACATCTTCAACTACTCGGATCCGATGACAAACTACTCGGTTCAACTCAGAACAACTCGGCTACGACGACCAACTACTCGGCCGACTATTTCGACTACTCAGCCGACCACTTCGACTACTCATCTCGACTAAGCAACTAGTCAGGAGCAGACACTACTCCGCCAACAACTAGTCGGAATCGACTCCGACTAGTCGGCTTCATCAACAATGGCGCGCTGATTCTCCTTCTCGAACACGAATCAAGCTAAGTCGCTTATTTCTTTTGATATTATTTTTCTAACATGTTTTCTACATGTTTGGCCATGCGCCGACTTCTTCGAATATGCTCTTCAACGAGAATTACCCTCGGGGCTACTCTGTGATCGACTACTCCTGGGGTCTGCTAACGCATAGCCCACGTGCTTGGTGCATCGAGTTCGTAGGGCGCTGCCCACGCACTTGGTACATCGAGTTCGTAGGGCGTCGCCACATGCTTGGTACACCGAATCAGGAGGCTTTGCCATGAAGTTTTGTGTACTGAGTACTGGAGGCACCGCAGCAGCTACACCCTATGGTCGCATTCGCCGACTACTTTGCTTGCAATCCGCGCTCTATGTCGCAATGCCGACTACTTTGCGTGCAATCCGTGCTCTATGTCGCAATGCCGACTACTTTGCGTGTAATCCGCGCTCCTGTCGCAAAGCCGACTACTTATTGTCTTCTCTTGGCGGTCACTAATTTCTTCGAGCAGAACACGCCTTAATTCATGAAACCTCGGCTCTTTCTGTTACGCCTAACGTCTCTACATGCGTAAAATACACGCTGTGAGCAACGGCTAAAGCAAGGACCAGGTGCTTAAACGTAATAGGCTAACTACTCGTGAAAAAATATGACCTAAAAAGAGCATGACACTTAGATTTGTATTATGTTTATTGCTGAATAAATTTCAATAAATTGAACATTTTACAAAAATGCTACAAAATGTATGCATTTTTCTTTCAGGTCAAGCTCGGGGGCTGGACGCCGCAAAACTACCCAGCGTGGCTCCAATTGCTCACCTGGTGCATAAGCTCGGGGGCTGGACGCCGCAAAATAACTCGGCTGATGCTACATGTGTTGAAAAACAATTCGGCGAACATAGAAAACAACTCGGCGAACACAAAGAAGAACTCGGATGAAGTTTCAAGAACTCGGACGAGAAGACTATTTCCTAAAGCAGAAGGTCGTAGGTTCAAAAAAGATTACTGTTCAAAGACCGTTGGATTGATTATTCAACCGCTCCAAGGCTCAGGGGCTGATAAGTTACACCCATCAATTGGTTTTTTCAAGACGGAAGAAGAAGATTCAAGATTTGACCCTCAGCCTGATTCTTCGATTCAACCTAAGGCTCGGGGGCTACTCCATATGGAGTGCAACTTTCGCTGCACCCCATATATCAAGATGTACATTACTGGAGGTTTTCAACGAAGGCGTAGTAGGGCGAGGAACAACTCGGCTGATGCTAAATTTGTTGGAAAACGACTTGGCAGGCGTGAAGATTTTGAGCACACCATACCCTCATGGCAGCCTTGATCAACTTTGAAGATTCAGCTAGCGAAGTACTCAAGAGCACCAAAGCTACTCGGCGAGGATCTAAAAATTACTCGGAGACTGCTACATACGGCTATGAAGCGCTCGGGAGCTTGTCGGAGATAGAATCCCCAGTATCCTCAAGGCATCCTATTAGAATTCCCCTGTAATCCTACTAGGACTCCTACCATGTAGCCGACTAGGAACCCGCCCCCTGGACTATATAAAGGAGGGCTGCGGTACCTAGACAGGCAGATCAAAACACCTCAGCGCAGGGCGCAATACTATACACCACATACAGGACGTAGGGTCCGCTGCCTTGGCAGCCCGAACCTGTCTAAATCGTGTCTTGTGTCCCGCGTTACCTTCATGCTTCAGGTCTGGCGATCCCCCACCGCACAAAACTCTACCTTGGGGACCCCCATAGTAGGCTAGACGGCATAAAAAACCAACACTTAGCCATATACTCAGGGTATGCCTCAAAACCCAGCTGCTTCATGGTTGCCCAAAGCACGTGAGGAAAACCAGGTTCATCCTCACAAAATCCGTGGGTCCAACCTTCATCATCTACCCACTGAGCTGCCATCTGTACAACAGATAAACAAAAACCTTAAGCCAGGGTAAAACAAAGGGTCTTAAAGAAAACAGAAACTACTCAAAAACCCATGCAAAGGTATGCAATGCACATGCTCGATTCCTACGACCTGAAAGGAAACACACAACCTCTCGCATAAACACGATGGCTTTTTCATACATCTCTCAACTTATAATAATCTACCGATTCTAAGCGTAGCGAACGAAGTTAGGGCACCTGCAGAAGACCATACATTACTATTCACTATAGAAATGGCACCCATACGTTCAACACTGCATGGACAGTGCTTCATACATTTACACGTATTCACTTGTCCCATACTCACCACCGTATGGTCGGTGTTTGCGTGTCCCATATCATTACCATATGGGATGCCCCTGAGTAGGCCACTCCCCAGGGTTAAGCGACCGTGATTAGTAAGATCACATGGCAGGAACTCTGCACTCCACATCAGGCGGTAGATGTCGACAAGCCTCAAAGACAAGCCCAACAGGCTAGCCAATGGACAGGTCACCCCCCGAACAATCCGTGAACGAGGCCCCTTACACAAGCAGTATTGTGCAAGTCAGAGTCATAATAACATATTTTGCTGAATTTAACTTATCATCGTACCTGATCGGAGGTGCGTCGTTACAGAATCGCAAGTTTAGCAGAAAGTAAATACACAACTCTAAAAGTTAGTTTACTAGGGCCACCTCATAATATCCTCATTACTACCCACTAGGGCACTCTAACTGGGTTCAACACAACACCTGTGATGTCTGAGGATATAAGCTCTGATACTAGCTGTGACGGAACAGTACTACTTAAACTGACTCAGGTGTGATCTGTAGTGTAAAACACTAACACGTCACACACCTGGGTCAGCATAAGTCCAAAGTTCCATCGAGTGTCTCCGAGACAACCTGAATCATTCGCTATCAGCTGTCTCATCACACATACTCAGGATCCCAACACCAGAGGATACATCACAGACATTGCACAGGCAAAAGTATACAACACAGATAGATAGGAGTTATACAAACCAGAATAGTTCAAATTTGAACAACTTGACACAGGTTCTAAGTTCAGTAATAGGTTATGTAATTAAACAAGCTAATATTAGATCATGTCGTGCCCTGACATGTCTGAGTCCTCGGACCACCACGGCGCCAGTGACAAGAGCTACTCCTCGGGCTCAACTGCAACAAGGGGTCAAAGAACCCTGAGTACAAAGGTACTCAGCGAGACTTACCCAATAGACTAATCTAAAAGGATAACAAGGGCATGCAAGGCTTTGAAGGTTAAAGAGAAACAAACGGACTCTAGCAAAGCATAGCTTACTAAGCTATTAGTCTAATTGCCATATTTTAGACTAACATGTTATTATCTTAAGCAGCTAGGTGAGCCAACCAATAATGCCAAACAATAGAATTAGCCAAATTAAAGTAAGTATGAGAGCTTAATATTACATAAACATACAATAAGTATCTGTCAGGATCAAGCATGTATCAAAACCGTGACACTCGGCGATTCGAATCGATTTCAAACCCTGCAGAGGAAAACCGTTCAACCGTTTGTACCACAGAAGTACATCAGTTTCCCGGCTCCCTATACCGGTATGTGCCCAGTACGTTCAAAGCTTGACCACAGGCAGACCACAGCAACACCTACACTTACCAGGTGGGCAGGACCGGCTCATGCTGACCAAAGCGTCCAACATATTCCTTTAACATCGACCACATGTCCTGCCCAACACTTTCAAAGACTTACTACACAAGTTTTTGCTCTCTAAAGCCAGCACTACCTAATGAGTAGGTGATCAGGATAACACCTGACTTTACTACTGTGAGCAGGTCTAAGCAACTCTACTCTATCTTTTTGAAAAGGTGGCAGCGATGCTCTAAATAAGGAATGATCATGCATTAGACTAGGATTCACTCAACTCCTATTCTAATGCACAAACATAGGCTCAAACATAACCACAGTAGTCAAGTTAGTACTGGGATGGGTATGCTCCGGGGCTTGCCTGGCTCACTGATCTCTGGCTCTGCAGCTACTGGGGCTTCTGGAGCTTGCGGTACAGCTTCGGCCTCCGCCTCGAACACCACCTCGTCTCCCTCCTGGACGTCGTCAGGGACCTCCACCAGCTTCGGCTGTAGCGAGTCTTGGTCTACACGATATGATGCAAAAACAGGGAAACTTGAAATTAGAGACCTTTAACCACCCTAAACCTTTGTACAACACCTACACAGCAAAAAGGAATTAATTAACTTATTCAAGGAATATAAAAAAAGAATACTAATAAAAACTATTTTTCTAATTAAGCAAACCCTTAAACCCATTCTAAAAATCAAGGATAATAATTATAAAAGCATCTAATATACTATACAATAACATAGATGCATTAAGAAAAATGCAACTATTGCAACAAAATTTATTTCATTAATTTTAGAGCTTCCTACAAAAAGATATGCAATTCTAAATATTGATCCTATAGAAATGCATTTCTAAAAACCTAAAAGCCTATTAAAACCTAAAACTTCCCATTTTTTAGAAAACCCCCTGGCCTTTTCCATAATCCAACCCGCGGCCCATCTGACAAATGGGCCCGGCCCAATTCTCCCTCTCCTTTTCCTCTTTCCTGGCCGACACAGGGGGTCCAGCCCATCTCGCCTTCTTTCCCTTCGGGCCGGCTCCAGGCCCAGCCCAGCTCCCCCTCGCTTTCCCTCTCAAGCCGGCCAACCGGCCCAGCCCAGCCACTCCTCCTTCAGGCCGACTCCCGGCCCAGCCCATGACCGCTCTCCCTTCTTTCTTCTTCCTCGCGCAGACGCGCACTTGCGCTCGCGCGGCCGAGCACAGCCACTGGCCGGCGACGAAACTCACAGGCGGCACGGCTCGGAACCCCAACAACCCCCATGGTCCCACGTTCCGGACCACGGCGGATTCACCCTTGGCCAAACACCCAATCGAGGATGACATGAACCCTGGGGAAAGCAATCACGGCGGCGGCAGACCACGGTCATGGCGGTGGCACCCGCATAAACCCCAAGGACTCTCTCCCTAGGCCAACAAATGGCACTCACACCACCCACGTGACCTAGGACATGCGGTGCACCTCATCTCGCGAGCCCCTGAGCCATGGACAACCACGAACCACCATGATGGCGGACTGAGCGGCGCTCTGGATGGCGCGACAGCGTTCTAGCCAAGCAGTGCACGAAACAGCGGCACATCTCCCTCTACGAGCTACGCAAGAACCTCAGGGGCTTAGCTATGCGATTGGACGGTGACGAGAGCGGCCGGAGGATGGAGCTCACTGTGGGCTCGAATGGCGGCGGCAGAGCGAAGAACGACGCGGCAGGCGGGCGACGGGACTGAGCGCGAACGCGCTGGAGTGATAGAGGCTGATCTTGGACACTCACTCGCGAAAGGAATTGGATGGAGAGGCAACGACGGCGGCAGATTGCAGTGGCGACGGCGGTGAGGGCAAGGAATGACGGCGAGAGCGAAACAAGCGAGGAAAAGAACGAGGCCGGCTTCGGTTCGATCTCAACCCTTCCACGGGCGGCGCGATTGCCAGCAGCTGCTTGCCGCTTCCACACTGTCCTCATCCCACGCCAGCGCGCGTCACGTGCGAAGTTTGGCGCAAGACTTGAACAGTGGGGCGGCGGCAACGGTCGACGTTCAGCCGAGTTTGAACGCGTCGGCTGACTGAACCCGCCCCCAAATCCTCTCTCAAACTCTCCCTTCCATTTGCTGGCTCAGCAAGCACCCAATACAAGAATTGTAGAGGATACATCCAGCTACAAATCCCCTTATACAACCTTCATCCAAAACTCAACCAATTCTGAGATCAAGAGCTCTGAAGATCAGCCTGGTAACTGAATTATAACTGAACTCGTCCAGGCCAGCAAATAAACACAGCTTGTTCTTCAAATATTTTATGTAAACTCTTTGAGCTCAAATAACAAAAGTTGTAGGCCAAACATTGAACTCCATTTGCTTTAATATGACCTTGGTCTATAACTCAACAAATTGTGAGATATCAGCCACTGAATATCTAGCCCCAAACTCGACACCTTCTGAATCTCGTGCAAACCAGCAAATTCAGATCGATTTTTCTCCATATTGTAAATGTAAACTCTCCAAACTCCAAATACAAAAGTTGTAGCCTGTGCATAGAGCTACATTTTCTTCAATATGACCTTGAGCTGATTCTGTCTAAATTCTTAGATATGCTGCCCTAAACTTCGACCCCTGCAAACACCTAAACTCTAAAAAACAGATTCAGTTAACCCTTTTTTTTTAAACCTGCCATTTTAGGCCACTTTTTCTCCATATTTCACATGCAAACTGTCAAAACTCCAAATGTAACTTTTGTTGCTGATACTTTAAACTTCAATTTCTTTTATACACTTGTTTGCTGATTTGGCTTAGATTGGAAACTACAAGTCCTTAACTTTGACCAAAATTTCAACTCAAACACTTCTTCCAAAAATCCTTTTTCCTTCTTTGCTTATCATTAGTAATCAATGATTACTCCTTAACGACCATAAAAGGTTTCCAAAACAATATTTTGAAGTTTTATTAACACAGGAGTGTTACAAAAGAATACACTGAATATACAAAAAGAGAATAAAATGAACAAATATATGAAAACCCTAAAACCCTAAACCCTAGACCCAAAAAAATACATTGAATATACAAAAAAAGAATACAATGAATAGATATATGAAAACCCTAAAACCCTAAAACACTAAACCTAAACCCTAAATTGTAAACCCTAAAAAAAACCTCTAAACCCTAAACCCTAAAATCCTAAAACCCTAAACCCAAAACCCTAAATATATATGGAAACCCAAAAACCCTTAAACCGTAAACTATATATACAAAAAAATAATACAATGACCAGATATATGAAAACCCAAAAACCCTAAACCTAAACCCTGCATAGTGTACGATGGAGGCAAATGAGAAGTGTGGGAGGTAGGTTAGTGCTTGGATGAATGTGGTGATTCTTCTTTAATACAACTTGTCATATGTATACCTATTCAGAAATCTGGTGTCATTGCTATGAACCATCCAAACCCCATTATCTAAGATTTTCTTATGTTCTATAATACTTTAGTTTCCTTTTGCAATCATATCCCATTCGTGAAATTGTTTATTTTCCTGTGTTTAAATTTTCATGCGTTGCAATACATCCATAAAGAATATGAGCATGGGTATGTCAGGAACCCCAAAAATAATGCAACTATTAGTCGCAAATGTAAAAGTAGAATCGAATGGCAAAAAACTGATTTCTGAAAACAATAAAATGCTGATACATGAAATAGATGTAGTTGAAAGGTACAGAAGCACGAAGGGGAATAGAATAGTAAACAAGTACATAAACAACTTCATATACTAGAGGCACAGATCCATGATTATAACAGACATCAAGTTTGTGCAAACATTGCACAAATATAGGATACACAGTTCAGATCAGTAGCAGCAGGAAACATCTAACTAGCGTGTATCCACACAATGTGAGCACATTTAACACATTAACACTGCATCACAACATATGACAACATAGTGGTTTATTACGCAGTCGTCAGCACACGTTGATGCCGCCAAAATACGTGGGAAACATGTTGAGGCATGCCTTGAGCAAAGGCCAGGGGTCATTCATGCTGGAAGCCTGTAGAAGCGAACACGAAGAACATTGTTCTGCCTATGAAGCCTAAGCACAAAGTTCTGATTTAGCATGAAAGCGTGGTCACGAGCAAATCTTCCATAAGAACCTCTGATCTTGACAAGGTCCTCATCATGGGCCAGACCACCAGGCTCACACTTGTAAAGACTGGCATAGTAGGGATCGCCCTCCTCACCAAAGAATAGGTAGACCGGAATTGAACCACGCATGAAGTGGCAAGAGTAATCAGTGTTGAAGTACTGGAAACAAAGGACAGAATGATACAAAGAAATAAGATTAAGATATGAAGAGTGGACACATACATATAACATAGCAGTGCAATGCACACTACAAATGAAATCAAATGGAAGGTTTCAAAGGGGGAGGGAAGAACTTGGTACTCACAAAAACTCCACGATATGCCTGGCTTCATTTCAGCTTGACCACATAGAGCGGATAATGACTATTGAAGTTAATCCATATATCACTCATGAACTGCATCAGATTTGCAGAAATCCTGACTCCAGGGCCAAGTACATAGTCCACATCAAGGACATGGTTAGGCAATGCAAAATGGAAACAACATAGCAGTCATAGGAAATAACAATTACAGAAATAGATAAAAATATAGTTCCATGTAACATAAAACGATGTGAATGAGAAAACAGATACATACACAGTAAATGATTTGGGCCAAAAGCCTCAATGACACGATCATCTAGCATAGGATGGGGCTGCTGATTGGGGGTGCAGCAGCCATGGGAGGAACAAATTCAAGAGCAGCAGCAGCAGCATGTTGTGGCACAGGCACAGGAGGCGCCCATTCAGAAGGACGATGGCTCAGCAGCTTCTCACGGCCAACTCCATCGTACAGATGCATGTACAGAGACTCATCAGAACCAAGAACAAAAAAACCAACATCGCCTACCTGAACACGTTCAGTGGCAACAAAGTCACGCCAGCCGGAACCAAACACAATGGTTCCATCTTCCTTTTCAACCAACTTCACAATGAACCTCAAATTGATTAAACTAGACATCAACATTTGGGGCTGTAGGCCAGCCATAAACCGCAGAGCAAGACGACGTGGTATTTCCTATGGCAAATCAAACCATAGTGCATATGAGACACAAGTGAAATAGTGACTTAACTAAGGTACTCCCATCCCCACCATATGTTTAAATAACACAGAACTACACAAGAGACAGTTAATAATGAAAAAAAGTGGAGTAGACACTAATGCTTACTGATTCAGTAAGATATTCCTCAATGAAAGGCATGATGAATGAGTTTTCAGTTCCATAAAACAAGATATTCCTCAATGAAAGGCATGATGAATGAGTTTCTAGTTCCATAAAACTGTTGTAGGCCAGGATGGTGAGGACCAGAAGATCCTGCAACCCCATCCTACAGAGAATCATAGAAATGTTTACTAGCACAAGTGGACAAACATCATGGTGCATACAAAAAACAACAGGCTAACCAAAAGTAGTGAGTAGCACATAACCCAAAAACTACACCTCCATGGCAAGTGAACCAATGTCCCCCGAAGACGCGAACACTTGACCCAAAGATTTGCCAGAACCCACACTGGGCGACGCTCCCACCTTACCGTCCATCTGCGAAGATGACGGCTTTCTACCAGTACCAGGATGGGGAAAATGGAGAGGGGATTTCCACTTAGGTGCCTGACAAACAAAGAGAGGCAAATTGTACATAAGAATACCGAAATTAACGAACTGGCAGAGAGAATCGAAGAGAGACTGAAAGGTAAGCGAGCAGGGAAAAAATTTGGAGTACCCTCAGCTGTGCAGACGCGATTCCAGTAGATCCAGCGGATGCATGCCTCATGGAAGATGCGCTGGGCGGGGTTGCTTCAGAAGGCCGAATAATGCAGGTAGACATGACCAAGGAATCGGAATGGGAGGATTCCATCCGAACCTCCATCCTCGTGGCTTCCTGTAGGCGAGGAGCATCCGACTCCGAGAGCTCAGGAAGAAGAAGCCTTCTAGATCCACTCGCCTCCTTGCTACACGAGCTCGCATGACGAGCAGGATGGCCAAAAGAGGCCATGGTGCGGCGGAGCAAGAAGGCGCGCAACCAACTGCTAGAGTTGCAATGGGGAGGGACTGGAGCTTAGAGATGAAGGAACAAAGCATAAATCTCCCCTGCGGCCTACAGGCCGGCTTTATACGGTGGCCGCTCGCTGTCCCGCTCTTCTCGGTGTGGACGCGGTGAAAATAGGGGAAAGGGAAAATAATCTGGGGCCAAAAATTACATAGTGCAACAGTCTAAGTAGCAGACTTATTAGAAGCATCCAAAAAGGCGTTGGGCATCAGTAACTGTGCCATTACGAAATTAATTACATGTATGCTGTGATCAGTGTTATATGTAATTATTTAGGATAAATAATTCGTAGCTTATATAGGAAACAAACAGTTTCTTAGAGGACTGACATAGAGCAGAGTTAGATTTCGCAGAGTATATCAAAGCACACCTGACACATCAATAGTGAAACCTTTGAGAGTTAGCAGATCCAGTGGTCCCGCCTGTGAGACCAGCTGGGTTTGAATGAAAAAATTCAGAACCGACATCCACTCCCGCAACTAAATAGAGACAGGGTTGCCCAGGCTTACTACACACGGCAAGAAGGTCAGAATGCAGAGAGAACTGACCAGTCCAGAGTCGGTTTGGTGAAGCTCATAAAAGGGAAGATAGGGTGGAACAAATTGGTCAGTCACATTTGCCAAATATAGAGATGAGTGAAGAGAACATGGAGAACCCATGCTCAAAAAAGGAGCTGGCTATCACCCCTTTTGTAGACACCCAGAAAACAACTGATAGAACAGTGGAAGCACATTCATGTGTTAGGACTGCTGCAAATATCCTCACAGTGACAATTAAGCTAATACATGAAGCTGGCCAGAGATCAAGGCACAGAGGCAGACTTGTTATACACCATACTGAGGTGAATAAGGTATGTCGTAATAAGAAAAATAAGAACATGTGAGAAATAAATGAAGATGCATAATATATAGAGTACTAAATAATGCAATCGATGCAGGTAAAAATCTGTGGAATGATTACAAGCATCAAGGACGAAGAAAGATTTACCAACTTCACTATATTCGACGTCACAGGAAACATAGAGTGCAGAATCTGGTAAAGTTGTGTACAATGATCAGTCAATTTGAAGTATATAATCCTCTAAAGTAAATGTGCATTAAAAAGAAATGAATGGACAAAACACAGAAACTAGCAGGTATTATACATTACTGACATGCATCCTTTAATGACAGGCCCAATTCAGAAATAGGAGAGGGACAGATCAAAACAGCCAAGAAAGTAAATTGCAGCTGCTACTAAACACATTAACCTATAGATACAGAAATAGAATCACTGAATATCTTTTTTAACGAAACAATTTGTCGTATGACCATGTAAAGCAGATTGCAGACATACTACATAGTTTATGGGACATTAAGTGAAATCAATGACACAGTTCCAATCGACACCATCATAGCTAGGTAAGCATAAGTAATGGCAATTTTAGGAAATTAAACTTTACCAATTCATACAAAGACATGTAAAGTTCATATTATTATCAGGAAAGTCAAAGACTTCAACAAAATAAATGAAAGCAGTACTTGGATCTCAAAGAACCAGTCCCAAAACCAAATGTTGAAATCAGTGAATCATCTCAAGCTACAATGACAATGGACAAAGATGCGCTCATATGCTTTCTATCAACAGTAACTATTGGTGGATTTTTTTTGAAAGTATGTAACATTATGAAAATTACGCTAACGTATGGCCTTACTCTATATACATTAGAAACTCAGTAGAAGGAGCATCCGTTAAGTACATGATGCACACACTCAAAATGGAGGAGCAAAAGCTAAGGTCACATCTTGTACTCTAGAAACATGATATGACCGTGGTAAAGCATATACATGATCTAACAGAAAGTATTGTTGGAATGCATGCAGCGAGCTATTGAAGGAGCTTATAGACGAAGGAACAATCTACAACACGATTGGAGAAGAACACTTCAAGCTCGCCGACAACTGAAAACTACAAAATTAGGCACTAGACAGCAATGAGTTTGAAAACATGAAATGAAAACCAAAGCACTTGACGTGATGCGACTTGGCAATGATTAGAAGTTTGTAATAATTAATACTGGTTTACTATTTGTAATAATTAGGAAAGAACCAGTATTGTAATATTGTCGTGCGATGATATGTGAACTAGTACTTAAGATTATGGTACTTTGTACTTTATCATATTTGTGAAAAATGCATGGTTATTTGGAAAATAACAAAAATCAACTTAATCAGAAACAACATACACTAACTAAAATATGGTCCGAGTGTTTCACAAATTACATTAGATTTAAATTTCAGCTTAATATGGTAACACAATTTAACTGCATATGTTATTGCTGCAGCACATATGCAACACATAAAGTGGTTACATAGAAAGAAATAAAACAAACAGCACACGTTAAAATACACATCAAGTCATAGTATGTACCTCATACTATGCCTGAATATTACACAAACTTGACATGTTCATGTCATAAATAATACAAGTCTAATAGAACATTATAACAGATGGGCAATGTATGCACAAGTCTTATCATAGCATATGCAACAACTAATATAACAGACAGAAAGCATATATTGCTTAATAACTTCAGTATGAAATGAAACTGAGAATCCCCCAAAAACTCTTCCACAATCAGGTACGTGGTTGATTCCACAAAAACAGTGCAGGCTCAGAGATGCATTATTAATCGCTGTCGCTGCTGAATTGAGAACCCAGATTGAACTCTGGAAAATTAAGCTTCAATCCTTAAAAATGACAGAGTTTGTACCTGAGCTTTACTTATTTTCTAAAAAACAAGAAAACGTGAATACAAACCTTCATATTCATCGTCTGTACTTCCATTTCTGTTGCCCCACTCATAGGTTTTCGTTAGTCCATACATTTTATCTTCCTCTTTTGTGATTGAGTATGCATATTGACAAATTAAAGAGTGAGAATAGGTGAAGCACATGAAAAAAATGTTGTTGTCAAATGAACTACAAACATAGTCTTATTGGCACACGGCTTACCTTCCTGTATAAACCTGTAATGATCATGAAGAACTTCCAAATCCACTCCAAATTGTGCAGCTGGAGTATAAGAATAGGAGAAACATATGTAATTAGAAATTTTACAATATAATGTTCCATTTCTCATATAGCATCAGAATTTCACTAAGAAGTCAGAGTGTCAACCTGTATGCAACATGCCTAGATGTTAGCTATGAACGCTATAATCTTCCACTATCCTCATTATATCCTCTTCAGTAACCCGTGAACGAGCAACGACAGAGATAGTAACTGCAGTTACTTTATTAATTCCTCTATACATACACCTTAAACCAATGATTCCACTCGTTGGGATTGCCATATATGTGCAGGCCAATGCAACCATTATGCAAGTACCTTCATCTGGACTAAAGTCCAATGTCTGAATATCACAATATAGAGATACTATAGGAGCCACATACTCTGATCTGCACAAACTAGTTGGAATACCAGACATCTCAATTTCTACTTCCTTATTTCAAGGATTGCTATGATTTTTATAATACTTGGTCCAGGGGCTTAACACTAGCCCAAACGTATCTCATTCTATTGTATGAAGTCGCTCAACCACATTCATTTGTTCAGCTGAATCAAAGCAAAGTATGTACTGTGGATAATCATTGTAAATCTTTGCTGGTATTGCAGAGATTGAACATTTGTGTGCAATAGCCAGGTAGATATCCTTTACTGGACAAATTTCATTATCTCCTACCATGGGTGTTGCTATAAGTGCATTGGATAAAACAGTGTCACCGTCATTTAAAGAAGTGTCACCGTGCATTGGATAGAACTATGAATCTCAGGATTAACCATAATATATTATAGGACCTGAAATAATATAGCCCAATAAAAAGAATGATATTTTAGAACTTAGAACACAAAGAACAGGTTGGACCCTAATTATGTATGAAACTTTAAATCTAGAAGTAATTGCCCAAACAATAAGACATAGTGGGTCATACACAATTGGCCATGAAATTGTGAAAAAAATCCAAATATCCAACTCATGGACACAAAACAGCTTTCGTACCTGATGATACAGATGTAGGAACACAGTTAGGTGGGACAACAACCCAGATCCAGCAACACAATCGGGCGGGAACAACGAACCAAGTTGGACGAATCGATTCTGTTTCCCTGTTCGAAAACCCCGTAGCCTGAATAGGCACTAGGATCTGATACGAAAACAGAACTAATAGACTTAAATTTGTCAAAAATCGAAAGCTACAAACCAAGAATCCACCGATTCATCGAGGCGCGCCGAACTCACCTAAAGAGAGTTGTAAAAAAAGCGGAGAGGATGGTGACGAGGCGATGCAGATCAGTAGATCCACCACAGCAGCTGCAGACAAACCAACAGCCAAGATTCAACAATCTTCACGACTAAGACCCCTCCATACCTATGCTTCCTCGATTATAATCGAAAGAACTAGCTCAGCAAGAGCGGAGAGAGAGGGGATCCAGATGAGCGGAGACGGCAAGAAGAGCAAGAGGGGATCCAGATGAGCGGAGAATCCAATCGGGTCCTAACTCGATACACAAGAGCTGAAAGAGGACCACCAGACGCTGACGAGAGGATAAACCGACAATGTGTGAACGTGCGATGGATGGACGTTAATGGGCACCAAGAACAAATGGTAAGGAGATGGAGATGGCATTAGTTAGCCCGAAAATGACAGCCCATCTTGCGGTCCGCGAGAGGGTGCGCACGCGCCCGCGTGCGCACCACAACATTTGGGCGCCCATTACAATTCTACATTAGCTCGGGCTCACGGAAGAGGAGCATCTGCTGGCAGTCTGGCTAGAGGAGCTCGCACGCCAAATGCCGGCGACAAGAACAAAAGCATTCGTGAAGCAAGAAACTAGCACCTCACTATTGGGAGCTTAGAGCTCCCAATAGCTATTGGAAGCCTCTCACATATCTATAACTGGGCCTCCACTCCATGTGTCAGCCATCCCACCACCTCTTACATGCATTTGACACGAGCGGGGACCTCGTGCGCGCACTCACAAGCGCTGCATGGGGTCCCCGCGCCTTGACATAAGAACTTTATCATGCAGTATGAAAACATAGTCATCACAGCATAGATATGAGCAAAAACTCGAGTGATACCGCGGCTGTCACAGAATCTTCAGTGCACAGTCGTAAAATGCTACGCGATGAAGAAAAAAACCTCCCATGAAAGAACGAAGAAACCAATCATATCTATCACCTAACACATCAATCACCTAGCGCAGGTACTACCTCCCATGAAAAAACGAAGAAACCAATCGTATCTGCTACCTGACACATAACACCTGGTGCATGTAGTACCTGCCAGCTCACTCATGCATGCATGCAAACTAACCCATCTAATTCGTTCCATTTTTTCGTGATAATTCTTTAATGGAACATCAAACTGAAAAACAGTTTTCACCACTAGATTGCTGATATTTTTGTGCACGATTTGAGATCCGTTGTGAATATTTTTTTGAATTTTTAAAAATTCACAAATTTACACGTTCCAAATGAATTTTCTATTCTTCACTAGAAAGAATCTTCAGGCATAGAAACATAAGAACGCGAGCATATAAATGTTGACAAGCTCTCGAATTTCTCTCTAACTTAAAATTTAAACACAGTTTTGAGTGACCTATGCATAAACACTTATGGATGCTAGCATAGAAGCCGATGCTTGTTCTATTGAAATTCAAATCCAACTATGTGTGATCAAGTTTGGTGGTGTGTGTCAACACAAGTGTTTGAATCGCAATACGCTCATCGAGTACAAAATCCAAAAAGCACAAGTACATATATTACAAAAGATTCTCTTTTCCTTAAGTTTAAATCTCAACAATTTTTGTGAAGTTTCCGTTAGCATAAAAATCAATCTACTCGTGCATATATATGCAAATCTTGGTTTTTCCATGCATAGTAACCATCACAGACAAGCATATAAACTGAAATGCAACTATGCAAGTCAAAGATTTTCCAATATGACAAATATCAACTCAACCAATACTCACATGTCCCCACAGACATGTTCTTTAAGTTACCAAAGAATAACTTATATACATTTACATCCCACCAGTCATAAAAAAATATATCGTTCATAGCATTCTTGTACTCAATTTTCACCGGAAAAAGAAACAACACAAAAGATACACATGTTGCCATTGGGTGCCTATGGCTGCGCGATGACTTTTACATAAGATCAAGACTAAGACATTGCTTGCTATTCACATGACGCAATCACTGGCCTCCCCATCGATCATGGCCACAACGCGTCGCTTGTTGGCCATTGCCACTCCATATGATGCTGCCCACGCCGATCTTCCTTGGCCACCCACCTTGCAAGAGAATGCATAAAAACTATTGAGGGCAATCATAGAAATTGGTGGGCTTGTGCAACACATCCAACAAACAAATATAGCCTATCTAATATCAATAGTCATAGAAAGGAATGGTGGCAATCATAGAGCTTATGCAAAAATCACTACACACAGTACTTTGAATTTCATGCCAAGTAAGTAAAATCTCTATGATCCAAGTAAAATGACCCATGGCTGTTGACTTTCACATTGACATGGCATATATACTGGGTAATACATCCATAGAAACATCTCACAACCATGCAAGTATAGAATCTGGATTTCATTGCATGCATAGAAACTAGGCAATACATCCATAGAAACAACATCTCAACCATGCAAGTGTAAAATAATTAGACAATAGGACTATGCACTGGTAAGTATAAACATCAACCCATAGGATCATAGATTGCATGCATTTCAATAGATGAAAGTAACCCAGATTCATGTTAGTGGAAACACAAGGAAGCACAGAAGCATATATATCAGAGGAGACAATCAAATCAAGCTTCTCTGCTAAAAGATTTGATTTTTTATGCATGTAGAGCAAGCTTCTCTGCAACCGATCAACAATGGGAACACCAGGAAGGGAGCGGGAGGGGGTGGGGGGAGTGATAACAGACCTGATCCCTATGGGCACGATGATGCGTCATGCCATGCGCGGCTGCAAGGGGTGCAGTGGAACAATGAGCGCTGCCACCTCCTTCCTCGCGACCACATCTCATAGCCATACAAGTACAGAATCAACATCTCAGTCAGAATAGAACTTATGGTTGACAATTCTAGAATGCATACTTCCTGCAGATAGTATCTATGCTCCAACACACACAGGTATATATATAACAAGGAAGCGCATCCCGTGCAGGGTAAAATGCAACAAGGTGCATTTTGTATATAAAATGCATAGACCCTCACCAACTTCATTCAAGTGCACACAAAAGCGCATCCCGAGGCCCTGCCCACTTGCTTGCATGTGCAGAACCAAAATTAGACTAGCCTGCATGCATGAAATCTTTTTGTGACTCCAAACTTCAATTCACTTTTTCTCCTAAACCATAAATCAAATCTCTGAACCGTTTGTTGTGTCTTACTCAAAAAATGTGCTGAAAAAACAAGATCCAACATGGATATATTTTATGCATTTTTTGTTAGTTGCAATTGTATATGCTTTCGAGTTGCAACTGTATATGCTTCCGAGTTGCAACTCAATTCTATACGTGTTGAATTTGCAAAAGTTTTTTCTATCCAGATCCAGCTGCAACCAATTTTGATAAATGCAACAAATGTTTAGTTTTGTGACAAAGGACTGAAACATTCAAAAATATAACACAATAAATGTTTAGTTTCATGACAGAGGGACAGAAACATTCAAAAATATAATGAAACAAATGTATAGATAAATACAACAAGCGTTTAGTTTTGTGACAGAGGGACAGAAATATTCAAAAATATAACGCAACAAATATTGATACAAATGCAATAAAATGTTTAGTTTCATGACACAAGGACAAATACATTAAAAAAATACAACGCAAGAAATGTTCAGACAAATGCAACAAATGTTTAGTTTTGTGACAGAGGGACAGAAACATTCAAAACTATAACGCAACAAATGTTTAGACAAATGCAACAAATGTTTCGATAATAGATGGAATAAATGTTTAAATAAAATAAATGTTTGCGAAACAAAATAAAAATAAGTAGATGAAAGTCAAACATTTGCTGCAAATCGAATTGCAACTCTGGACAGAGTTGCAATTGGAAAAGCACGCAGAGTTGCAACTAACCAAAAATTACACAAAATATATCCATGTTGGATCTAGTTTTGTTAAGCACATTTTTTCAAGTAAGATGCAATAAACGGTTCATAGATTGGCCTTACAGTTTAGAAGATATCGCATTTTTTCAATTTAAATCGAGGAAAGATTCTCCACATGCATGTATCTAGTGGGTGTGTGAAGTATATGAGCTGGCATCATGTGTTTGGCCTAGATCATCAGTTTTGCATGCATGCATGTGTGCTCGTTGGGAGGGTGTGTGCATTTGCTATATAAAATGCACCCAGGTGCATTATAGCAAAACACTATATATATATATATATATATATATATATATATATATATATATATATATATATATAGTGTTTTGCTATAATGCACCTGGGTGCATTTCCTATAGAAAATGCACCTAGGTCCGATCGCGCACCTGAGTCAACCCAACCTTCCCAAACAGACCGTCCCAGCACATGCAAAACTAATAGTCCAAACTAAACATGTGATGCTAGCTCATGTGCATGTGGAGAATCTTTCCTTGATTCGAATTGAAAAAATGCGATATCTTCTAAACCGTAAGGCCAATCTATGAACCGTTTGTTGCATCTTACTCAAAAAAATGTGCTTAACAAAACTAGATCCAACATGAATATATTTCGTGTTCTTTTAGCGAGTTGCAACTTTGTGTGCTTTCCATTTGCAACTCTATGTATCTTATATTTGCATGTGGTGTTTATAACCATATACAATTGCAACTCAGTTGCGCCCAGAGTTGCAACTGGATTTGCAGCTGTATGCAATTCGATTGCAATTGCAACAAATGTTTGACTTTCTGTTTAGACAAATGCAACAAATGTTTGACTTCCACTTATTATCTAAACATTTTTTGCATTTGTCTAAATATTTGTTGTGTTATATTTTTGAATGTTTCTGTCCCTTTGTCACAAAAATAAATATTTGTTGCAATTGTCTAAACATTTGTTGCGTTGTATTTTTGAATGTCTTTGTCTTTGTGTCACGAAACTAAACATTTGTTGCATTTGTATAAACATTTGTTGCGTACAGAGTTGCAACTCGAGTTGCAACTCGGAAGCATATATAGTTGCAACATATACAGAGTTAAGCTGCAAGTCTATTTGCAACTAGTAGTTGCAATTGTATATGCTTTCAAGTTGCAATTGTATATGCTTTCGAGTTGCAACTAACAAAAAATGCATAAAATATATCCATGTTCGATCTTGTTTTGTTAAGCACATTTTTGTGAGTAAGACACAACAAACAATTCACAGATCCGACTTACGGTTTAGGAGAAAAAGTGAATTAAAATTTTGAGCCAAAAAAGATTCCATGCATGCATGCATGCAGGCAGGGACAGGGGATAGGGTGGGCGGGAGTGCTAGTTTTTTTCTTTTTTGTAGTCTTGCTAGGGTCTGTGCGTTTCCTATACAAAATGCACCTTGTTGTATTTTAGCCTCGCCCTATATATATATATATATAGAAAATCCATTCTACACGCGCGTGTAGCAGCCCGTGATCGCGTATTATCGGGTAACAGGGAGCGGATCCGATAGCGACATCAGCACCCTCCACGACCGCAGCGCCGTAGTGTATATACGGTGAGGTAAAAAAAATATTTATATACCATTACAATCCCTCCCCGTGATTGTCTCTCGATCCATCTGATCCTAGAGATTTGAATTTAAAACTCATATCTTCGTCTGGATTGTTCCAACCGTGGCCATCTCAGTCGTCCTCGTCCTCGACTCCTTGTCTAGTCTGCAGGCGCCACCGCGCCCGGACGATCTTCTCTCCTCAGGGAGACGAGAATCCCCATGTTGTGATCTTTGGTTTTGTTGTCCGGCAAAGCGAACAGGTATGTATGACCTTATACGTGCATCAGATTTTTTAAACATTCATCCAACTAGATTAGCTAATGCAGATCGTTCTCGTTGAGTCGTTCGTGATGCCTACGTGTGGGACACCTCTGCGACTTGCACATACTGTCTGGGCACCTGTCATTTTTTTGCTTCCTGTCGCCGTGGTATTGGTGAGGACCTGCTTTCATCCTTGTGCAATCTGCTGTGTGTTGGTATTTCTTACGGTCGCAGATAAATCCGCAAGTGCATGGATACCGTTGTAGCTTTCACCCGGAAGTATTCAGGGTATCGAATCCATAAGGAATGTGTGTACTAATCTTCTAACTAGATCGTCCAAGGACAACAAGAGAAATGATGGCGAGGGTAGAGAGGATTTCTATGGCTTAAGGACCTTGATAAAGGATAAGCTCTGCGTCTATAGTTTGCTTACTTTGGGCCCCGGGGTATCCTAGGTCTCTAGAAATTGCCGGCAAACAGCTCTACGCCATACCCGAACGTGGAGGATTACAAAGGATGGACAGGGTTGTCACCACCTACTACCTACCTCTACTAATCCATGGGGCTACGAGGCAAACGAAGGTAACTTCTAGCCCAGACACCACGTCTATGCTATCAATTACTACTTTAGTCTTATTCCTAAACCAAAGTATTCACTAAGCATTCACAAATGATTAATGAATATTAAACCTGCAAGCAACTATAGAAGAGAACTTACTTAATCAAGAGAACTTAATACCATAAGAGATCATGAACACTTACTAGAAGAAGGAAGCATCCGTCGAGGTACAAGATCGGAGAAGAGTGCCGACAGTCCTTGCACTTGCCCCAGACTGCCCCTCACTCTCTCTCTATTCTCTAGATACTACAGTGGAGTAGAGCTTCACCTTGGAGTGGAGCTTGTGGCTTCTCCATCTTGTGTGTATTGAACCGGAGCCAGGTGCACCTATTTCTAGCTTGGTAGGACGGTGGAGATGTCGCTCGAGGCGGTTGAGGTCGTTTGGCCCTGGGACCAGGTTGACCGACCCTCAGATGCACAACCTTGCCTCAAGCATGGTCCAGATGCATCCCTAGAGCCGGTATGGAGTTGGTCATCGAAGGGGGACCGATTCTGTCGCCCGTGGGGGTCAGCCGACGTGCCAGGTCTGCTGACCTGGGGTTGGCTCGCCTCGGGCCCATCTTCCTCTGAGTCCCTTCCCCATGGGTCCTAAGGTCGGTTCTGTGTGGGTCGGCTTGAATTGAGTTTATTTAGTTCTTGTTATGGGCCCCTCAATCCAAGTGATAGACACATGGCTTCATCTTTTCCTTTGATCGAAATCGACACCCAAGCAACGGTCAAGATATTCCATGATTGTGCTTATTTGCTGTGGCCAAAGATGGGCTCCATTGGGCTAGGGCCCAGGTCGGCCGACCTAGGTGGGTGGGGCAACCTAGCCCTGAGCCCAAATGTTCTCCTCTTTTGCTACATAGTCCCTGCATTCACATATTCACCAAAACTTGTGGAATTGATTAGACATAGACCCTATCACTATGTTTAGAGATTATATTTAATATATTCTCTGCAGGGGTTGACAGTCAAAAGTGGTACTTAAGGACTGTCAACAAGCTCCCCCACATTTATCCTTTGCTCGTCCTCGAGTAAAGTTTAAGGACTAAGGTGGAACAACATGATTCCAATTGATATGATCCAAGCATATAAATTATTCCTTGTGTTTGATGTGTCTATCATGTCATCTTGGATGGTTGAAGAATGGAACGGCTTTGATTCAAGTCATCTGCACTCTTCTGTTAAGAAACTTGGGTTTTGATAATTTTTTAAAAACATAACCTTACTTAGCTCCTCAAATCATTCTCTCAGATCACTTAATGTGTATGATTCCTCACCAAGACATTTCTTTGCCTTCTTTCTCCCTACTTCTAAAAGGCTTATGTGTAACTCAAGGTAGGAGTAAAGATAAGGCATACTTGCATCACATATATTGCAAAGTCAAAGAGTGGATCGAAGAAGAAAACTATTCATACAATCTGATCAAGATGTGCATGTGCGTGGAACAAATGGAAGTGTAGCTCCTTTATGTATGATCTCTCTCATCTTGAAAATATTTTGAGAACATGGTTATCTCACTTTTTTTTCTTGGACCTTCATGTGTTCAAAATGTTTTTTTGTAGCCCATGTCTCTTTTGCAAAGGATATTTGGAAAGAGAGATCAATACTTATATGGAGCATTTATTTTGTGGATGATTAAAATGCATGTTGCTAACTTCCGGTGTAGAAGTTTAGCATGTGTATGTGGAGTGTACGTGATCTTGATCATGAAAAGCATCTTACAAGGGTCACAACAATTTGACAAAGCTCAATGCAATAAACAAGCAGCATATGTGTATAGGTTTTGCAACATTAACATCATATGGCTTTGGTAGGAATAAGGCATCACTGAGGAGCATTGTAAGGCTATTGATTTTAAATTTTGCAAGAAAAACAACCCAATCACTTTATACAAAAAGAGCCGGATTTCTTTCATCATACCATATCTCATTCATCAACCACTTAGATAAACATGTTATCCTAGGAAATATGATCACAAGCAGCAGGCATATGTGCAAGGAATAAAGAATATGCGAGCCAATCAAGGATAGACATGTAAACCAAAGGAGCATCCAAGCTCATTTAAGCATGAGCTTAATTTAGAGATCATCGCAAGATAGGATTGAATTAACTCATGAACTAGAGAGGGTGAGGGACAAGATATGCAAACCATCGCTCTGGATGAAAATGTGGACGAGGGATGCCAGACGGCCTTAGGCCGACCAAGGGGATCGATCGACTCCTACTAGGCCTCGGTCGCCTTGATCTTTCTTGAGCTGACCTGTGCGATGTTGTACAGCCTATCTGTCGGTGGTCTTGAATATGTGCACGTTAGAAAACTCGAGAGACTCCCACACTTGATTTTGTACCTGCATTTATTCATACATGGTGGAAACAAAACAATGGCTCTTTGGTTTTAAAGACCAAGAGCCTTTATTGGATTCAAATATTTCTATTTTTTTAGTTATGATGATTTTTTTCTAAGGAAGAAAATACAAGAACTAACATCACCTGCAAACCAAGATAAAATTTTGTACAAATGGAACTTGTTGCGAAATACTTACAATCTCCCCCACACTTGGATTTTTGTGTTGCCAGACACCAAAAATCAAGTGTGTTGGCTTCCTTCGAAATTCATTCCATGAACAAAACTTAGCAAGGTATTACCGTGATGTAGCTCCATGTTCTTAAGCATCACATGTCCATCGTTATTCTTAATCTCCACCTGAAATGGTTAGCGACCAAGAATACCCGAAGGATAGCATATCTTAAAAACATGTTCTTGCTTTTTATTTGAAAGGAAAAATAAATGATAATCCGAGCCATCTCCTGGCAGTACTTTGTTTATGGTCCGAAGCTAGACCATGGGGAACCCTCACATTGCAGTTATCATTAGCGACGTAGATCCCATGGTTATCACCAATTGTTGATGTACCGTTGAAGTTCTAGCTGCAATGTTAGTGCCAACGATGCAACACGAAATCTGCAATATTTATGATAAACAAATGCATCTACAACCAACCTTCTAAACATTTTAGAAGTGAGGACCTTAAGGTGGTTGTAGTCCTCTTGTGTGCTTGTGGCACAAAGCGTGACTAACTCTGGAGATTCATTAAATGAGCATGACTCTTATGGGATTTCGAAAGAGAAGGTTTCATGCTCATTTATAGATGGACTCCAGAGTCACTACTTCAAATCCATGGCCCTTGGGTTCTCCAACTCGAGAGGTTCATCATTGAAAATCGGAGTTGTTTCTCGACCATTATCGAGAATAACTTCCTAAGGGCCTAAGGGACACGGCTTCTGCTTGATTGAAGGTGATGAAAGTCGCTCGAGATGAGAAGTAGGTTCGAATGGTGACACAAACATCACCTTCTCGAGCAAGTTATGCTTGGGAGATGACTTTGCCCTTGGAATTTCTGAGCAAGAGATAGGATTGGCAAAAGCAGCTTTCCCAAGCGTGTCATGAAGGCTCCCATGAGATACTTCTTTTTGCAGAAGCTTTTCTAGTGGGCGGCTTAGGAGGAGATCAAAATCGAGGGTATCGAAGATATGAAAGTCTAATTTTACCTCGATTTTGTCTAGCGTGATCGCCACGGCACTTGCGACCCCCCGACATTGAAGGATGTGTCCAAAAGGACAACTTTTGCGAAGCGTATCGGATAGCCTTAGCGGAACATCTTCCAAGAGAGCGTACGCTAGGTGCCATGGCATGACATTGATCTCCATGATGGGGTTGAAATGGGCTTCAACGACAGCTCCTCTTATATAACATGAAAGGATTATGGAAGGTGAACTATTCCAAATTGCTTCGGAAAAGTGCCTTACTCCGTCCGACCATTCCTCCTTTATGTTTTTCATGATAAACACTGCGTTAGGAGGATCGGGAGGATGAGAAAGAGGGAGTGTCAAAGCCTTCTTGTGCCAAGAGTAGTTCGAGGTGTTTTCATGGTTTTCATATAGATCATCCTCGAGTTTAAAATTGAATCCTGAAGGTTGAATTTCTTCTTCCTTCAAGGATTTTGGTTCGGGACTAGGCTCTAAGGCTAGATCTTGCGAGGTGAATAGGTTTGGCTTAGATACGGCCATTCTAGGATCATCTTGCTCGGATCTTGTCTTAGAACTGTGCTGGGCTTCGTGCAGTGTTTTGGTTGCAGAATCTTTTCTAGAAGAGCTCTCCCTTCATCCAAGGTTACGTGCATGAACGAACCACCGGCGGCACCATCTAGGATGAAAGCAGCTTCCTTTTTTAGGCCCGATCGAAAATGTTGCATGAGCATGAAGTCGAGTATGCCTAAGTCTGGGCCAAACTTGTTTAGTGAAACAAATCTTTCCCAAGCAGCACCTAGAGTTTCCTTCTCACCCTGCCGGAAGCAAACGATCTCCATCCGAAGGGCACATATACGGTGAATGGGACAAAAGTAAAGACAAAACTTGTCTTGTAGTTTTCCCCAATTTCCGTTTACATCCCTAATAGTATGGTAGTACCATTTTCTCACCTTCTCCTCAAGAAAGAACAGAAATAACTTCCATTTGATGGTCTCTTGTGCCACGCCTGAGATCCTTAGACATGAGCACAACAGCTCAAATTCTCGCAGGTGATCATAAGGATTTTCGTTGTTGGCCCCTGAGAAGGATTTATTCCGAACCATGGCTATAAAGCCGGGGCGGAGTTCAAAGCTAGATGTGGTGATTGGTTGATCAGAAGGCGGTAGCTCAAAGAACTCACGCCTTGGAGCAGAAAATTCTAGAATAGAATATTGCTCTATCGTAAAGGGGGGTAATAGGTAAAAGAAAATAAAAGAAAAATAAAAAGATACGAAGACGAACAAGGTTCGAAGATAATACAGCAACCGTTCCCCGGCAACAGTGCCAGAAAGCTTGTTGGTATTTCTTACGGTCACAGATAAATCCGCAAGCGCACGGATACCGTTGTAGCTTTCACCTGGAAGTATTCAGGGTATCGAATCCACAGGGAACGTGTGTACTAATCTTCTAACTAGATCGTTCAAGGACAACAAGAGAAATGATGGCGAGGGTAGAGAGGATTTCTATGGCTTAAGGACCTTGATAAAGGATAAACTCTGTGTCTATAGTTTGCTTACTTTGGACACCAGGGTATCCTAGGCCTCTAGGAAATTGCCGGCAAACAACTTTACACCGTACCCGAACGTGGAGGATTACAAAGGACGGACTGGGCTGTCACCACTTGCCATCTACCTCTACTAATCTGTGAGGCTACGAGGCAAACGAAGGTAACTTCTAGCCCAGACACCACGTCTATGCTATCAATTACTACTTTAGTCTTGTTCCTAAACCAAAGTATTCACTAAGCATTCACAAATGATTAATGAACGATGAACCCGCAGGCAACTATAGAAGAGAACTTACTTAATCAATAGAACTTAATACCATAAGAGATCACGAACACTTACTAGAAGAAGAAAGCATCCGTCGAGGTACAAGATCGAGGAAGAGTACCGACAGTCCCGGCACTTGCCCCGGACTACCCCTCACTCTCTCCCTATTCTCTAGATACTATAGTGGAGTAGAGCTTCGCCTTGGAGTGGAGCTTGTGGCTTCTCCATCTTGTGTGTATTGAACTGGAGCCGAGTGCACCTATTTATAGCTTGGTAGGACGGCGGAGAGGTCGCTCGAGGCGGTTGAGGCCGTTTGGCCCCGGGACCAGGTCGGCCGACCCATGGGGGTTGGCCGACCCTTAGATGCACCGCCTTGCCTCAAGCACGGTGCAGATGCATCCCTGGAGTCGGTATGGAGTTGGTCATCGAGGGGGCCGATTCTATCGCTCGTGGGGGTCGGCCAACATGCCAGGTCGGTCGACCTGGGGTTGGCTCGTCTCGGGCCCATCTTCCTCCGAGTCCCTTCCCCGTGGGTCCTAAGGTCGGTTCTATGTGGGTCAGCTTGAATTGAGTATATTTAGTTCTCGTTGTGGGCCTCTCAATCCAAATGATAGACGCATGGCTTCATCTTGTCCTTTGATCGAAACCGATACCCAAGCAACGGTCAAGATGTTCCATGATTGTGCTTCTTTGATGTGGCCAAAGATGGGCTCTCTTGGTAAAGCTTGCGTACCGAGAAACATTCATAAACAAAAATTGCACTGGAACGATGACTAACATTAGTGCATCGACCATACCTTGTTCCAAAAGGCGACATAACTCTATTGGCCTTTTTAAAACATCGGCCTTAAAATTTCTCTTGTGAACATGACAGCCTGATGCTTCTTGTGCCTAGAGCTTTCTTGAAATTTATGCCCCCCGAGCATCATTATGATTGTAATTGCTCGCTTACAGGGGAATCACCACTTTAGCACAATGATGAAAAACATTCATCAGCTATGTGTTGCTACAGACGATAACAAAGTATCGACTATGTTTAATCCATCCATAAAATATGCATAACCGAAGTAAAGTATAGATAATGATATAGATACATGAGTTAAAACCATCTCTAAGATTAAACACTTTGGCTTTGGAATTGATAGTAATATTAATATACATAATAATTTGGTAACAACCCTCTATGATGAAAAGATCCATGTGGCATCCAAGAATCAGTATATGAATATGAGGGATGACCAAACATACTATAGGATGGATTCCATGACATAGGCATATGTGGAACTTGTAAATTATATGGATAATATGATGACCAACAATTTTGATGATTTGGTGCAAACCTCAGTTTTGAAGATTGTCTCTTATGCCTTTTCTTGTCCTTCAATTATGTTGCACCTTTTGCTTGAATAACATCCTTATCTTGAGTTTGAATGTCTCCTTTAGGAACCCATGTCATGCCCTTCTTTCCCAGCTCTTGAGCACTAAGATCTTATAACTTTTTCTTCTGCCAATTTGATAAACCGAGTGAGAATCTCGGTTGTGTTTTAATTGTGGACAGCAGCACTTCACTCTTGATTTTTGGCTTCTTCAACTCTTTTTGTTCAGATTTAGCACTTGGAGGATCAATAGCTGATTCTTGCTTTTCTTTGCCACCAATAGCCGAAGTTTTCAACACTTCAGTCGGCTTTTCATCAGCTATATTCAGATCTGAACTTTTATCTTTGCGACCATCCTTTTTCACCCGATAAATCTGCTTGACAACCCTTTTCATGTTTTGAACTCTAGACCGATCCTTTTGCTCAAAACGGTCATTCTCAACACACGGTTGTCTTGCACATGATGGTTCTCTTGGAGCTGAATATTCTGCATGATACGGACTAGAATATGAAGGAACACGTGTCCATGAATCATGCCACCCCCATGATGAATAAGAATGCAAACCAGCAAAATATGAACAATATGGGATTGTCATCGGTGACCCAAAAGGAGGATATGACCCTGCTGAATGAAAGTCTTCTCTTGGCCGATTCTAATTTTTGGATTTGTGTTTTAGAGACACTCTAGATGATTTGACATCATTTGACCGATGAGCACGCTTGGCTTTATTTTCTTTCTGATATTTAGCCAGAAGTTCATTGAATGTGAGCTTCGGCTTTCTGCTCTTGTGCTCATTATGGTCTTTTGCTCCACGTCCCTTAGAAAGATTAGGTCTTAGCATTTTGGGACACTTTAGACCAAAACCGGTTTCACCGGTTTCACGAATCGGTTTTACCGCTTTTGGAAAACCGGTTTAACCTCTTTGCCAAACCGGTTTAACCTCTTTTTCCAGCACGGCAGGAGTAACTGGCTCTCGCTTCGATTCGAAAGAATTCGCATGCCCCCCAGTGCCTTCTGGAATTTTCATGGGCTCATCGTTCTTTGGAATATGCAAATCATGAACGATGTCCTCGTTATCACTTGAGGGTATTGAATTTTCCTTTTTATCAATTTCTCTTGGATCTTTGCATGAATAGGCTGATGTTAACTGATCTGATGATCCCTTGCCATCAAAACCAATTGGAGTCAACTGGTCATCCTCTGAAATTTCAGCAAATCTCAATCGTCCTACATTAATGGCCGATTGAATGATTTGGCGAAAAATATTGCAATGGCTAGTGCTATGATCAAATGAATTATGCCACTTACAATATTCTTGCTCTTTTAGTTCCAGAAGTGATGGCATGACTTTGTGATCAAATAACTTAATAAAATTATGCTCAAGCAAGATATCAAATATGTTATCACACAAAGTCAAATCAAAAGTGTACTTTGTCTTCTTTAGTTGATTCTTTTGTGGAGAAGGTTTCAAGGCTAAGCAAACGAACGGTTCAGATTTATTATCGATCTATTCGGCTATACCTTTACTTGTGCTTCCTTTACCCGATATTTTGGAATTGATCACTATATTATCGTCGGGCTTCACAATGTTTATCAACTTTGGTTTCTTGCTTTTAAATCCAGAATGACCACAAGCAAACCATGAAGACAAAAACTTTGGCAATGATGATGTAGAAAATTTAAATGCCAAAACATTACTATTATCAGCCTTTCTAATTTTCACAATGCACTTGCTGACAATATCTGAATTCATTTTATTGCTAACAAATAAATCCTTTCTCAATCGATCTTTTAGGATTATTCATAGAATTATCACCAGTAGATGAATTAATTGAAAACATATGATCTGATTGGGAATTAGGTAAATTACTTGTAAAGCATACCTTATCAAATATATTGGAGAGGCGAGGAACTTTGATATGAATAATGTCGTGCTTCCTCTTTTGACGACAGAATGCAACATTGTTCTGCAGAAACCGGTTATACCGGTTTGGTAAACCGGTAATACCGGTTTTTTCAGGGCTGCTGGAAACCACTGGATTCTGGCACGATGACGCCTTCTCCTTGATCCTAGAGTTGTGTTCTTCATTCCTTCGATGTTCTTTACTGACCGAACCTTGTTCAGTCCTAAATTTTTGCTCAATAACATGATCTCCATACAAATGCACAACTCCATTTGAAAAATCAAGCATAGCTGTTTTCTTGTGATTCACCTGATTTTGTACAGCCAAGCTTGTTTCTTTTGGTTGAACAGATCCGGATCGTTCAGTTGTTGTAATAACCGAACTATTTCTCAAATCTGAATCGTTCTTCTTCTCTTTCATCATTAGAAGCTCCACATTTAAAGCTCTTATTTGTACTGACGCAATCGAAAGAATATAAGAAACATTTATTCTATCTCTAATAGATGACCTTAAACCTTTTAGACATATATCAGCAAGGTTTATATCCGAAATTGACAAATTAACACAACGGTTCTTAGTTTCTTTGAATCGTCTTATATAATCAGAAACCGATTCATCTCTACCTTGTTGAATGTTATAGAGATTGGTAGCACATGATTTTTGAGACAAAATATATGCTGAATTAACATGTGAAGGTGTATGTGTGCTAGCTGAATTTTCATTAATCCGGCTATTGTTATGAGTAACATGTGAAGCCGAATCATGATTATTAGCATTTGCATATGGTGCTGAATTTATCGGTGTAACCTCCACTTTAGTAACATATTGCGGAGCATATGATGGTTGAGAATAACTGGCCGAATAGCTAGAATTAGCATGGCCAATCGTCTCATTCACCGGCATATTTTGTGGTATAACCATATAGTGTGAATTTGCAGCCGATGAATAAAAAGAGGAAACTCCTTGCTGAATATTATTAGAATTAATAGCATGTGGTGTTTCATAAAAATTGGCCGAACTCACCATGTTAGTTTGGCCTTGATAATTGCTTATCGGCTCTTGAACTGGTTGTACAGCCGATGTGTGAGAATAATGTTGTATGTTGCTAGTGGCATTAAAATTCAAAGCATGCATATCATTTAACATTGGCTTTTGCAAATAATTTTCAGAATCATAATTTGCATAATAAAAATTGTCTGAATAATTACTAGCCGATGCAATATGCTTACTAGTATCATATCTAGCAACATCAACATGAGGATTTGTGGTACTTGCAAAATAACTATTAGACATAGGTAATATATTTGCAAATTGTACCTTGGACTCGTTGTAGATGAACTGATTTGAAGTGTATTGATAGCCCGCCATAATAGGTCTTGATGCTTCTGATCTTGTGATAGATAAATCCAAATATTCTTGATACTCCAAGCAACCAATGACCAATAATTTGCTCCTCTATTAATCTTCAATATGCAAGAGTAAGCAAAACACAATGCAACCGGCTTGAGCAGCCTGATGCAAAGTCACAAGTATAGATGCAATCGGTCCAAAAAGACCAGATCCAACTATAGTGGCGAATCAAGATAGTAAATCAATTAGGTATATGGCTAGGTCAGAAAAATTTGGTTGTTTCAATAACCAGAATATTCTTCCCCAGCGGAGTCGCCAAAAATGTGTTGACGCCTTTTACGGTCAACACACCGAGTGCACTAGAGCGTGCGGGTCGCGAACAGACCAAACAGCAACGAGGCAGCACAAACCGGTAATACCGGTTTGTCAAACCGGTAATACCGGATTTCTAGGGTTTCGCCAGAATCAGTCGTTCGAGAAGATAACTATCACGCTTACGTGGTGAAGAACGGCGAGGTTTACGAGCAAACCAGCAAAGGGATAACCAACGCACTTACGTAGCGAAGAACGACTAGTTTACGAGCAAACTAGCAAAGGCCGTCGAAGCTCTCGCCCGGGAGGGACCCCGTCAGGGCGTGAACGTCGCCGGACGTGCCCTAGGTTGACCAGCAAGCCTTAGGACGTCATCTATGATCGTGGAGATCAGTAGACGAGCAGCATGGAGAGGTTGGAAGAGAATTAGGGTTTAGGAGCAAAAAGATAAATGCATAGTGTTTGGGTTCGATTGGATGTGTCTCAATCGGCCTTAACCCTTCATATATGTAGGGTGGGGAGGCCTGTACCCGTGAGGGGTCAAAAACATGTCAAAAACCGACCTAGGATCGAATTACAACTCTAATTCGGACTTATCTGCTAAAAACTGGCCCACCGGTCTCTAAATCCGGTTGAACCGGATTTCCCTCGGTCCTGAGCAGCTAAAACCGGTACCACCGGTTTACAAAACCGGTATCACCGGTTTTCCCAGACAGAAGATCTTGCAACGGCCGCAATTCTCCCGTCCGGACTCCAAATTAGGCAATCCATATGTCCGTTTCGATCGTCTCGGCGAAGGCTTCATCTTGGTGTACTTAAACTCATGATTTGACCTCATCTTGATGCTGTTTTGAAGGCTTCTTGGTGTCTTTGATGAAACCATGTCCAGAATATCCAAAAATGATCACCATGTCCTCCACAACACATACATATACCAATCTTGCAAAATAATAAGAGTTAGCACAGAATTGGCTCTTCTGGCCTTAACCTTGCCTCTTATGAACCGTGCCAATTTTGATCGTCAACAGGCTCCATTGGGCTTGGGCCCAGGTCGGCCGACCTAGGTGGGTCAGGCGACCTGGCCCTGAGCCCAAATGTCTTCCTTTTTTTGCTAGTTAGTCCCTGCATTCACATATTCACCAAAACTTGTGGAATTGATTAGATATAGACCCTATCACTATGTTTGGAGATTATGTTTAACATATTCTCTGCAGAGGTTGACGATCAAAAGTGGTACTTAAGGACCGTCAATGCTGTGTCCGGCAAATCAACGGAGAACAGGTACGTGCGTGTAGTCATTTGCATCTTTCTTGATGAACTGCTCTTAATGCTTGCCCCTGGAATCAAATTGACATCACGCAGGGGCCATATCCAGGTGACCTGATTGCTAAAAAAATGCATGGAGGTGACCTGGTCTCACTAAAAAAAATGGATGGATGACTAGATGAATGCAGAAATCTCATGGCTTGAAAGATAAGTCGTTCTGTTTGCCATAGTTTTCGGTATGGATTTCATAAATATTTCTTTTACGGCACCCGGCAGCCACACATGCATGCTAGTTGCATCCGTCGGTGGTGGTTCCCTGCATTAGATTTTACTAGGCCGCCGCATTCCAGTTCACTGTATTACATACCGTATCTTTAAAATATGAGTATCATACTTTTTCTCCAAATCATGGTATCTTTAGTTTTTTACATACTTTTTTTTGAACCGAATTTACATACTTTTTTAGATCAGAGTATCACTTCATACTTTTTTTAGATCATGGTATCTATGCATACCACATTCAGAATATCTCTTGTTACTTTCTTGGGTTACAGTATAGCTGCATACATTTTCCAAATTACCGTACCTCCTGATACCTTCGATAAATTACACGTACTAGTCTTCCATTGTTAATTAGAACTATTTTTTTTATATTATGCAGGTTTTGGTGGAGTTAGTAGCACAGAGCTTCGTGATTTGAGCAAGACGAACAGACATTATCTGCACATGCCACAAATACTTGTTATATGCAGAAGGCATGATACATAAATCCTCATTTTGACCAATGGACATTTGTGATACTTCATTCCAAAGACCACACGACAATATGTACTAGAATTCTCCTAGATTGCATGCATTTGTTTCATTTGGGATATACCACACTCCAAAATGCATGCCTTTATATACCTCTTGGGTATACATACTTCCCATAATAACATTTCCTCTATGTATTCATACTCATTGAATACATCCAACCATATAAATGTAAGATGTATGCTCTCATACTCCGTACTATATGATCATACTCTCAAAGAAATTAAAAATACTAAAAAACCTCCTAAACTTAAATACTTTGCAAAGATGCATGCTCCTTCGCTGATAGATTAGGTACTCCTAAAGATAAATACTAGCATGCTCGATCCCCGAGGGCCACACAGTCCATACGTACTGCCCCTAAAAAAAAGTATGTACCATCGTGTGTCAACAAGCAATGAACGTTACGAAAGAGGTGATAAAAATGCGCCCTTGTGAAATAAAATATTAATAATGCATGCCGTGCCGCAAATCCCGTCATTAGCGGATCTGGGAAGATAAAGCAAACCGATCAAGGATAATATCCACTACCAGAGAACTCTCTATCCATCCTCCCTAATCGGTCACGGTTGGATTGGACCCGATACCAATGGAAGCATTGGTACCGGGTCCAATCCCCAATAATTCTGCGCGCTCAT
>CM014278.1:16515000-16527377 GCA_004135705.1 Alloteropsis semialata
TGTTGGACAATTTGGGCAATTTGTTGGGCAACATATATCTCCTTCTTCCAGTTCTGCTCGTTAATTGTAAATAACTTTTAAATGCTCTAACTTTTGTATTGGCCGATCTCAAATGTTTATATGTGAATGTTCGAAAAAAAATACAATCAAAGTCGGGTCAAAATCAATTGACAATTGCGACGACTTCAATCTTATTGCGTGAAAGATCGTGTACGACATATGACATATGACGAGCAGACATGTAGACGCGTAGATTTGTATATAACTAACCCAAATATCAAACATTTAAAAAAAAATAACCAAAAGAGCCTTTGGTACCGGTTGGTAACACCAACCGGTACCAAAGGCCCTCCCCCGCTTGCCTACGCGGGGGGTCCTTTGGTACCGGTTGGTGTTACCAACCGGTACCAAAGGCTCCCTTTGGTACCGGGTCTGGACCCGGTACCAAAGGCCGCCCCCCTTTAGTCACGGTGTCGCGGTACCGGTTCCAGAACCGGTACCTATGAGGGTTACGAACCGTGACCGATCAGCATCTCTCCAGTAGTGATCCTCACGCACGTTCTCTCCTTTTTTTTCCGTATTCTTTTTTTGTAAATAAGCACCGAAGGTATTTTCCCTCGCTGAGAATACGTACATGCGCCAGACAGCGGGTCTCAATTGGAATCCGTTAGCGTCGGGGGTGCCGCGCTTCAACGGTAATTCACGCAGGAGTAGCTACACATGCGAGTAGAAAAAACTCGTTATATATATATATATATATATATATATAGGTGTCGGATACCAATATTAGGGGTATCCAATGACAGCGATTAAAAATCGAAACCACGACGTCATCAGGCAAGGCACCTCCGAGTGGTTCGCTGGCCTAAATGCATACCATTTATTTTTGTGAAGGAAAACGGCCAAAATGCAAACAGCATACTACCCAGCATGCAAGCCCGAGTGCTTTTGCATGCAAGCCCGAGTGCTTTTGCATGCAAGCCTGAGTGCTTTTGCATGCATGCAAGCCCGAGTGCTTTTGCATGCAAGCACGTCCGAGTGCTTTTGCATGCACCACTCGACTGGTTTCAGATATTACCCGACTACTTTCTTGCCTCGCCCGACAGGATCCGCGATTCGCCCGATGAGCTGCATGCACGCCCGACAAGCTGCGTCCTCGCCCGACGAGACTCCGATTCGCCCGACAAGCTGCGTCCTCGCCCGACGAGACTCCGATTCGCCCGACAAGATCTCCGTCTCCGACTAGTTCGCTCCTTCGCAACCAAGCAACCACCGGGAAGACCGAAGCACCCGGAGTCAAGCTGCTACACTGTGCCAACCACTCCCTGACGCAACTGACACCAGCAGGACATGGCTACAGCGCTCGGAAGGACGACGGGCCCCACAGCATGGGCAGGCACTCCTCCTTTTTTCCCGTCTTACCCTTTGACTGTACTCTTTCTCTCATTCTTTACTGGCTCCCCTTGAACTATAAAAGGGGAGGCCAGGCCTCCTGCGCGAAAAAGATGGACTCTTTTCCTCCTCTCTCCTGGGCCTCCTACGGGAGGCAGGGAGCCTCTTCTCTTTCCCGAGGAGTACTCTCCCTCGGTCTTCTTCTTCCTCTAGCCGGTCGCCGGACTGAGCTCGTTCACTCACCAGAGACTTGGGAACTCGTCCCTCTCTCGCCCATTTGTACCCCCTACTACAAACCAGTGCAAACAACACGAGCAGCACGAACTGGACGTAGGGTCTTACACCCCATGGGTGGCCCGAACCAGTATAAACCCCCGTGTCCTTTTGCACTACCACCCGAGGCCCGACGCGCGCTCCACGATCTTATTATTTGCCGGCGGTAAAGAACCCCGACAGTTGGCGCCCACCGTGGGGCCTTTGCGCGTCACGTCTTTTTACTTGCAGGTCTCGGGTGGCCAACCACGACGACGGTGGCGTCCCCGATGGACGCAACCGCGGCGACGACGACGGCGGCGGCACCGACGGCCGCGACGACGACCACAACGCCGTCAACCGCGGCGACGACGACGGCGGCGGCACCGACGGCCGCGACGACGACCACAACGCCGTCAACCGCGGCGACGACGACGGCGGCGGCACCGACGGCCGCGACGACGACCACAACGCCGTCAACCGCGGCGACGACGGCGGCGGCGGCACCGACGGCCGCGACGACGACCGTAGCGCCATCAACCACGGCGACGACGGTGGTGGCAACTCCAATGACCACAACAGCACCGATGATGGCAACAATGCTCCTGGCCTTCTGGATGAACCGAACAAGGCTCGGGGGCTCTGCCTACCAGGCACACCCAGTACTGTTCTGTATGCAGATGCATGCATGCGTTTGCATGTGCATGCAAGGATATCCTTTTTAACCAATGCATGCACGCCTTTTCCAAATATGTTGCGTCTTTTTGTTTTCTCTCTCTCAGCACAGCACAACAGAGGAGCAGGCAGTAGCATTTATCCCGAAGGCCTGCATGCATGCCCGACCAGCCAGAGTGGGGCGGAGCAGGCAGCAGCAACTCAGTCACCCCCGAGAAGTTTTCCGACTCGCCCGACAAGGTCTTCGCTCGACGTCCCCAACGGCGACCGCGACCCCGCCAACAACGGCATCAACACCACGCGGCCGTGCACCCGCGCCGCAGCAGCAGTGGGCGACCCCCGTGAGGAACACCGTGGCAGGACGACCGTGCCCAAAGTCCGCAAATGACCTCAACTAACCTGTAACAGCTTTTTGTTTTCATGATCTCGCGCAGGGCCGCCACGGCGAGGCACGCCCCCGAACGAGCGCACGACACAACGACAGAGAGAGCTGCAGCGCCGACTGACGTAATCACGTTGGCTACCAGCGCCGCCCCGACCTCGACTCCGACCGACTCGGCCGCGCCTCCGAAGGACTGCGCCGCCCCGACCTCGACTCCGACCGACTCGGCCGCGCCTCCAAAGGACTGCGCCGCCCCGACCTCGACTCCGACCGACTCGGCCGCGCCTCCAAAGGAGTGCGCCGCCCCGACCTCGACTCCGACCGACTCGGCCGCGCCTCCAAAGGAGTGCGCCGCCCCGACCTCGACTCCGACCGACCCGACCTCGACTCCAAAGGAGTGCGCGCGCCCCGACCTCGACTCCGACCGACCCGACCTCGACTCCGAACAGCTCGGCCGCGCCTCCAAAGGACTGTGCCGCCCCGACCTCGACTCCGAACAGCTCGGCCGCGCCTCCAAAGGAGTGCGCCGCCCCGACCAGCGCCCGCTCCACCGACCGCCGCCCGACCTCGACTCCGAACAGCTCGGCCGCGCCTCCAAAGGAGTGCGCCGCCCCGACCTCGACTCCGAACAGCTCGGCCGCGCCTCCAAAGGAGTGCGCCGCCCCGAACCTCGACTCCGAACGACTCGGCCGCGCCTCCAAAGGAGTGCGCCGCCCAACCTCGACTCCGAACGACTCGGCCGCGCCTCCAAAGGAGTGCGCGCCCCGACCTCGACTCCGACCGACCCGACCTCGACTCCAAAGGAGTGCGCGCGCCCCGACCTCGACTCCGACCGACCCGACCTCGACTCCAAAGGAGTGCGCGCGCCCCGACCTCGACTCCGACCGACCCGACCTCGACTCCAAAGGAGTGTGCTGCCCCGACTCGGACGGCTCGCTCGACTCGGCGCCAACAATGAGACGCTAAAACGGCTAAGTTTTACCACGATCCTTCGTATTTTCATGCATTTCCTTTTACAGTCCCGCATGCCTCTTTTGGGTGTCGCTAAAGTACTCGGGTAGCATAGGCCTCGTCCGTGAAACCTCGTCCTGCGCGCCGCCTACACCTAAGCCTCCCCGCTGAGCAGTGTAGTCCGCGGTAAGCCGTCCTCTCTGCGAGCAGAGGTCAGTGGGACTAGGAGCTTAAACGTGATAAGCCGACTACCCGAGGAAATACGTAGCCTAATAAAGGCAGGGCGTACGCGACTTTTCGTTAATAACGAATAAATCCCGACTCCCCGCTTTACGCAACGTTTTTGCATTACGCTCTTTTTTGCAGCTCGGCATGACAAGTCCCGGTAAGCTTGCTGCAACTCCTACATGCAGGAAACGGCACCTTTTGTCTTGCCCGACCTCGGCATGCAGGGTCAAGCATACGCACGCGATCGATTTCCGAAACGTGCTTTTCGAACTCTCTAAACTAAGCGGCTCCCGCCGGCCCTAACGACCCCTCGCAGCCCTGCGCTCGGGGGCTGGGCATCGGGACGGACGACTCCGACAGTCGACCTGACAGGTGATTCCAACGGGGGTTCGAAGGCTGGCCCGTCGAAGGGTTCGACAGCCGCCCCCGGTCACCTTGTCGAGCGAGGGGCAGTGACGGATGGGTCCCAGCGGCCAGTACCCGGGCGCACGAGCGTCATGGGCATCCTGAACTGCGTTCGAGTCTTGATGGCAAGAATGGTCATGGTTTTTCCCCCGAACGGAAAGGCAAAGAGCCGCCAAGTCCGGTCGAACGGGCTTGGTAACTAGATGATCTCGCCACCAGGAATCTGAAGCTGGCCACCAGCTGGTCCGATCGGAACCCGTCGAGCGGGATGCCGTGGCTTCACTCGAACCTACCCGTTTGTAGCTCAACGAGAGTCGTGCTTCGGCCTGCGTGGCAAAGCGCGATACGTCTCTTACCCTCCTTCCTATCGCACGGGAAGCATGAGGGGAAAAATGTATAAAAACAAAACGAATCCCCATCCGGACCCCGGTCTCGGGACGCACACGGGGTCGAAATCGCTAACAGAGACCAGCAGCGCGGTCGCGTAATTCGCAACGAATCACTACGCAAATGCCATAATCCTGCGAGCGAGTGTACCACTCGCCCCCAGGCTCGGGGGCTACACCCGGCGGGTGCGCTCGCGCGCCCCCACCCGAAACTCCACCGCTTTCTCGACATCACGATAAATTCAGCCCGCGACCGAGTCTGCGACTCGCTCCCAGGCTCGGGGCTACTGTCGGATACCAATATTAGGGGTATCCAATGACAGCGATTAAAAATCGAAACCACGACGTCATCAGGCAAGGCACCTCCGAGTGGTTCGCTGGCCTAAATGCATACCATTTATTTTTGTGAAGGAAAACGGCCAAAATGCAAACAGCATACTACCCAGCATGCAAGCCCGAGTGCTTTTGCATGCAAGCCCGAGTGCTTTTGCATGCATGCAAGCCCGAGTGCTTTTGCATGCATGCAAGCCCGAGTGCTTTTGCATGCAAGCACGTCCGAGTGCTTTTGCATGCACCACTCGACTGGTTTCAGATATTACCCGACTACTTTCTTGCCTCGCCCGACAGGATCCGCGATTCGCCCGATAAGCTGCATGCACGCCCGACAAGCTGCGTCCTCGCCCGACGAGACTCCGATTCGCCCGACAAGCTGCGTCCTCGCCCGACGAGACTCCGATTCGCCCGACAAGATCTCCGTCTCCGACTAGTTCGCTCCTTCGCAACCAAGCAACCACCGGGAAGACCGAAGCACCCGGAGTCAAGCTGCTACACTGTGCCAACCACTCCCTGACGCAACTGACACCAGCAGGACATGGCTACAGCGCTCGGAAGGACGACGGGCCCCACAGCATGGGCAGGCACTCCTCCTTTTTTCCCGTCTTACCCTTTGACTGTACTCTTTCTCTCATTCTTTACTGGCTCCCCTTGAACTATAAAAGGGGAGGCCAGGCCTCCTGCGCGAAAAAGATGGACTCTTTTCCTCCTCTCTCCTGGGCCTCCTACGGGAGGCAGGGAGCCTCTTCTCTTTCCCGAGGAGTACTCTCCCTCGGTCTTCTTCTTCCTCTAGCCGGTCGCCGGACTGAGCTCGTTCACTCACCAGAGACTTGGGAACTCGTCCCTCTCTCGCCCATTTGTACCCCCTACTACAAACCAGTGCAAACAACACGAGCAGCACGAACTGGATGTAGGGTCTTACACCCCATGGGTGGCCCGAACCAGTATAAACCCCCGTGTCCTTTTGCACTACCACCCGAGGCCCGACGCGCGCTCCACGATCTTATTATTTGCCGGCGGTAAAGAACCCCGACAATAGGGCGAGGCTAAAATGCAACAAGGTGCATTTTGTATACAAAATGCACAGACCCTGGGCATACTACCGAAAACTACCGAAAAAGAAGAAAAAAACCGTAGAAGAAAAAAAATCAGCGCTCCCGCGCCCCGCGCTCCCATCCACGGTCCACCCACTGCCTGCATGCATACATGCATGTATAGAATCTTTTTTGACTCAAAATTTCAATTCACTTTTTCTCCTAAACCGTAAGTCGGATCTGTGAACCGTTTGTTGTGTCTTACTCACAAAAATATGCTTAACAAAACAAGATCCAACATGGATATATTTTGTGCATTTTTGTTAGTTGCAACTCGAAAGCATATACAATTGCAACTCGGAAGCATATACAATTGCAACTACTAGTTGCAACTAGACTTGCAGCTCAACTCTGTATGTGTTGCAACTCGAGTTGCAACACGTACAGAGTTGACCTACAAGTCTAGTTGCAACTGTATTGCAACTCGAGTTGCAACTCTGTACGCACATTACTAGATTAGACATTATTGCCGAGAGTTCTGTATGAGTGGCCGAGTGGTATTTGCACTCCTTGCTATTTTCTAGATTAGTGGACGATGGTGTCCAGCTATGGTTGGATGATTTGCCAAGAGTATTGATAAAAATGCCGACAAACATTCACCGACCAGGAAAGCCAGACAACTGTAAAAAATATAGCACTACCGTCGGCCACACGTAGCTTATAACTCTCAGGAATTACTGCAAATCTAGTAGTGGCAACAAATGTTTATACAAATACAACAAATGTTTATACAAATGCAACAAATATTTATACAAATGTAACAAATGTTTAGTTTCGTGACACAAAGACAAAGACATTCAAAAAATACAACGCAACAAATATTTAGAAAAATGCAACAAATATTTATTTTTATGACAAAGGGACAGAAGCATTCAAAAATATAACACAACAGACAAATGCAACAAAATGCTTAGATAATAGGTGAAAGTCAAACATTTGTTGCAATTACAATTGAATTGCATCCAGCTGCAAATCGAGTTGCAACTCTGGGCGCAACTGAAAGTCAAATATTTGTTTTTTTTGAAAAAAGTCAAACATTTGTTTTTTCTTTTTCCAAAAAAAAGTCAAACATTTGTTGCATTTATTAAACAGAAAGACATTTGTTGCAATTGCAATCGAATTGCATACAGCTGCAAATCCAGTTGCAACTCTGTGCGCAACTGAAAGTCAAACATTTGTTTTTTTCTTTTTCCAAAAAAAAGTCAAACATTTGTTTTTTTCTTTTTCTGAAAAAAGTCAAACATTTGTTTTTTCTTTTTCCGAAAAAAGTCAAACATTTGTTGCAATTGCAATCGAATTGCATACAGCTGCAAATCCAGTTGCAACTCTGGGCGCAACTGAAAGTCAAACATTTGTTTTTTTCTTTTTTCGAAAAAAAAGTCAAACATTTGTTGCATTTATTAAACAGAAAGACATTTGTTGCAATTGCAATCAAATTGCATACAGCTGAAAATCCAGTTGCAACTCTGGGCGCAATTGAGTTGCAACTGGATATGGTTATAAACACCACATGCAAATATAACATGTATAGAGTTGCAAATGGAAAGCATATAGAGTTGCAATTCACTAAAAGACGCACGAAATATATTCATGTTGGATCTAGTTTTGTTAAGCACATTTTTTCGAGTAAGATGCAACAAACGGTTCGTAGATTTGACTTACGGTTTAGAAGATATCGCATTTTTTCAATTCGAATTAAGAAAAGATTCTCCACATGCATATGAATCTGGTGGATGCGTAGAGACGTGGAGCACATGAGCTGGCATCACATGTTTGGTCTGGATCGTTACTTTTGCATGAATGTATGTGCACTCGCTGGGGTCTGTGCATTTGCTATATAAAATGCACCCAGGTGCATTATAGCAAAACACTATATATATATATATATATATATATATATATATATATATATATATATATATATATATATATATTTCCTATAGAAAATGCACCTAGGCCCGACTGCGCGCCTGGGCCGATCCAACATTACCGAACCGACCGGCCCGACTCGACCTCCCGCCACCGACCGCGGCCTCCCTCCCCGCGACATTTTCTTTAATTATTTCGGAACCGCCGCGCGTAGGTTCGTGGGCCCACAAAATCGCAGTTTCCTTTCGCGGTTACTCTTCTCCCGTGCTCCTCTCTTTTTCCGCCGTTCTGCGCTCTCCTTTCCCCGAGCGTCCGTTCGTGCGATCGAGTGATTGTTGCCGGTTTCCTTCTTTCATTTCAGCGGATTGTCCCCTGATATTGGAGCATTGGGGTTCCTCTGTTTTGTTCTGCAAGTTCAATTGGTTCGTAAAGTGAACCAGCTCATTGGGGTTTTCTTTAGCGGAGCATTTGGTGATTCAAGCGGCGCCACGCTCTTTCCAAGGTCTCGTTGTGCTTCAAATCCGGTTGTTTATCTTTACCTCGAGGTATGTATCGATTCCCCTCTTCTCTCGCCGTGGCAACCGTACATTATTTTTCCCTCGAATCGAGACCTAGGGTTTCGTATGGTTACTGTTCATGTTTTTCATTGCGGTGTTGTAGTCTTTTTTGGTTAAATTTATTCAATTTAGTAGATCCCAAGGTGATTGTTTAGTTCAATGCTCTGGTAGCCGTTGTTGAACATTTGTTGAATTGATTGGTGGTGGTCCCTGTTTTTTTGAGCCCTGGTAGCTGTTGTGCAACAAATGTTCAATTGGTTGGTGTTATAATTGTGTTTACAAATGTGTTTGCTTTTGGTTGCCATTGTATTTTTTTTTGAGCCCTGGTAGCTGTTGTGCAACAAATGTTTAATTGGTTAGTGTTGCAATTGTGTTTACTGTTAGTTTGCAAATTTGTTTGCTTTTGGTTGCAATTGTATTTTTTTAGCCCTGGTAACTGTTGTGCAACAAATGTTCAATTGGTTTGTGTTGCAATTATGTTTACTGTTAGTTTGCATATGTGTTTGCTTTTGGTTGCAATTGTATTTTTTTAGCCCTGTTTAGCTATTGTGCAACAAATGTTGAATTGGCTGGTGTTGCAATTGTGTTTGCTGTTAGTTTGCAAATGTGTTTGCTTTTGGTTGCAATTGTATTTTTTTAGCCCTGTTTAGCTGTTGTGCAACAAATGTTCAATTGGTTGGTGTTGCAATTATGTTTGCTGGTTGCAATTGTTCATTATAAGGTTAATTTTTGGATAGTGATCAAGCTGAGTGCACTGGTGAAGATGCTTCCTGTAGGAGGAACCCTAGGCGTAATGCTGGTTCGAAAAGGCATGGTACAGATCTTGCTGGACCTAGCAAGAGGGGTCGGTCTAAACGCAGTCCATCTTGCACCCGAGCTGTTGTTCAGGTAAATTTGGTTTTGTTCATTTGTTAGTGCAAACAAATTCTTTAGTTAATATCTGGTTTGTTTCAATTATCGTTATTTGCTATTGTAGACTCCTTCATGTGCTATTGATGTGCCCACTTCTGTTGATGATAAGAAGAGTGGAAATTATTCTATCCATTGCTCCCCTAGTTTATTTAGAAAATTCCTTTCTGCTGTTAATGCTGATATGAGGGCAAGGATTCAGTCCATGGGTTTCGGTGGACTCCTGGATTTGAACGCAGAAAAAATTGACAGGAAGTTGGTTATCTAGCTGATGGATAGATTCAATCCAGATATAATGACTCTTGATATTGAAGGTGGCAAACAGATCCGTGTCACTGAGCATGCTGTTTGGTGCATGTTATGGACAACTTGCACGGCATCAGGTCGCAAATGAAATATTAGGTGATGCTGGTGCTAAGATGTCTGCTACAACCTTGGGTCAAAAGGTTTCATCTAGGACACTTGATCTGAATAATTGCATCTAGGACACTTGGAATTGCATGTTTATTTTACGCAATTTTTTAAAATATGTTAGAACAACTGTTGCACTGCAGTTTCAATTTATACTATCGAAACATTTGTTGGTTTTGCGAATACTTTTGCAAACGACACGGTTCAACATTTGCAAGTGCTTTTTCGAACATTTGTTGGAACTGTTAGTTTACTTACTTACTTATTCTAAATAATGTTAAATGTGTTCGAACATTTGTTGCAACTACAATTGCAAGTGGTCACTCGCTGTATAAGCTGCATGTATCTGAGTATTTGTTTTAGCTTGACTTTTGAATTGAAATATCATATTTTTGATAATATTGCTGAAACATTTGTTTTAATTGTATGTTTATTTTATGCAATTTTTTAAAATCTGTTGGAACAATTGTTGCAGCTGCAGTTTCAATCTATACTATTGAAACATTTGTTGATTTTGCAAATACTTTTGCAACTGACAGCGTCCAACATTTGCAAGTGGTTTTTCGAACATTTTTTGCAACTAATATTGCTGAAACATTTGTTAGAATTGCATGTTTATTTTACATAATTTTTTAAAATATGTTAGAACAATTGTTGCACTGCAGTTTCAATCTATACTATCGAAACATTTGTTGGTTTTGCAAATACTTTTGCAACCGACACGGTTCAACATTTGCAAGTGCTTTTTCGAACATTTGTTTAAATTGAAATATCATATTTTTGATAATATTGTTGAAACATTTGTTCTAATTATATGTTTATTTTACGCAATTATTTAAAATCTGTCAGAACAATTGTTCTATACTATCAAACATTTGCAAGTCATTTTTCGAACATTTGTAATTTTGTTGCAACTAATATTCTTGAAACATTTGTTGGAATTGCATGTTTATTTTAGACAATTTTTTAAAATATGTTAGAACAATTGTTGCAGCTGCAGTTTTAATCTATACTATCGAATCATTGTTTTGCAAGTGATTTTTCGAACATTTGTTGGAACTATTTTTGAACATTTGTTGCAACTACAATTGCAAGTGTCACTCGCAGTATAATAGCTGCATGTATCTGAACATTTGTTTAAATTGAAATATCATATTTTTGATAATATTGCTGAAACATTTGTTCTAATTATATGTTTATTTTACGCAATTTTTTTAAAATCTGTCAGAACAATTGTTGCAGCTGTAGTTTCAATCTATACACATTTGCAAGTCATTTTTTGAACATTTGTAATTTTGTTGCAACTAATATTCTTGAAACATTTGTTGGAATTGCATGTTTATTTTAGGCAATTTTTTAAAATATGTTAGAACAATTGTTGCAGCTGCAGTTTCAATCTATACTATCAAAACAAATGTTCTTCTTTAAATATATATTTCTAAGTTCGAATTGTTGCTTTCTGTACGTTGCTTACTTTAAATAGTTTTGATTCTATTCGAACATTTGTTGCACTTGTATTTGCAAATTTGAACATTTGTTGTATCTTTTTACTGATTTTTAAAAATCTTTTAAAACATTTGTTGTATCTTCATATGCTTGTATGTTCCATTTGCAAACTGTGAAACACGTTGCTCACAAATTACTAATTATTTGAATATTTCAAGTTATTTCAACTTTTTTATCTATATTTCTAGTTATTTGAATATTTGTTGTAATTGCAACTTCAGATACAATTTATATTATTGCAACAAATGTTCTTCTTTAAATATATATTTCGAAGTTCAAATTATTTTAGAATGTTTCAATTGTTTCTTTAAATAGTTTTGATTTTATTCGAATATTTGTTGCACTTGTATTTGCAAATTTGTACATCTGTTGTATTTTTTATGATAATAAAACAGAAACATTTGTTATGCTTGTATTGTGTGCATTTTTTTATTACATTCAATGTTTTGTTGCAATTGCAATTGCAACTGAGGCAGTGTCATTTACAGCTTGTCATAACTGCCTCCCAAACGTGGTCTACCCGAAACGACGCGTCGTTTGGTCTTCTTTTTATATTTTGCATACTGTCGCTCAACAGATTCATTTACTTGTTTTGTCTTTGTCATTTGATCGATCTGTAGACGCAGAAGATGTTTTGAAGAAATATAGATTTGCACTGTTTATAAGCAATTGAAATAAATTTGTACAAATAACAGCATCATTTGAAAAGGTAAACTGTGAAATAGAACGATTTAGCAAATATGTTCAAATGGTGCATGTGAAAGAAACACATAGATGTCTGAATCCGAAAACCTAAATGACTGACATGGTCTAACTAAGATAATGAAACTAACATTACTTTGGGATGGACTCTTACTACTTGGAGTGACTTTCATGTCGATGATGGGGCACGTCTAGTCGAAGTCATCTGTAGTTTCAGCGGCAGTGACGACATGGCTGGCGATGACTTGAGCATCTGCGCGGACCATGTCGCGCCACTCGCCCTCGTCGGTGTTGGCGTCAGCGTGGATCCCCTGGAGGGCGACGG
>CM014278.1:16533700-16648680 GCA_004135705.1 Alloteropsis semialata
AGTCTTGGAATATCATGTCTATCCCATGGCACATCTGACCTAGCATCTCGAGTGTACCTTTTGAGAATGTATTTCTCTGGTATTTTCTGCACATGTAGATGCACGAAAAGCCTTTATGAGGTGCATGTAGAATAGTCCTAAAATAGGTTATAAAATTTTTTATGTTAGTACACATGTTGATTTTTTATTGTTTATAGATGCATTCTTCTTGTATATTGTTGGTGAACAGGATGATTCATATCAGTGTGTTCCCACTGCTTGCACTCGTATTTGTATGTACCAGCTTCTTTGTCTGCGACTACCCTGAAAGCATGACTCGCCCAGCAGAAGCTTCCTGCCCCAGTCTCATGCCTTACAAGGAAACCATGCTTCACAGATGGATCAGTGTCTGCTTCAATGATAAATGATGTGCTGTTTTCATATTGCCTTTTGTACTCATTGCATACAGGCCTTGTGTACACTCTGCTCAACTGTGCATCAAATTTTGCTTTGCTGGCCCTCACAACTTCAGCTTGCGAGTAATGTGTTTCTGCTGCGTCCATATGATCTGAATGTACAATTGAATCAAGCATTCTCTTTGCAAACATATGCAAACATGTTGTTTCTGCTATGTAACCATCCTTCAGCACTCTGTTCTGGCTTTCTAAACGCTGTGTTGATGTCATTCTTCCACAATATAACCCCTTGAAGTAAGCTGCAATAAACATCTCTCTCTTGCTCCACAATGCTTCAATAGCTGGGTGTCCCCTGATTTCAAATTCATCTACGAGCTTGTTCCACTCGTTTTCAAACGAAGTAGGTCCAAGAGGATAATTTATCAGAGATTCTAGTTTCTCCTTTAGGTTCCTTTGTTTGTTTTGCTCATATAGTTGATCTAGTTCATATTCCCAAGGTCTGGTGATGTGTCATCTGCAGTTGCGGTGCTAAGATCTGTCAAACACCTCTGCAATAGCTATTTTCATTGTTGGATCCTCATATGTCACAATTTTGTTGAAACAAAAAATAGTTATTGCACATGGTCTAGAATGAACATTGCATTCAACAATATGATGCCCATGATGTTTAGCATTCCTGACCTGTTAATATCACGAATGGTTGATGTCCATTCATACATTTCTTGAATGTGGTGAATAGCCATTTGAATGATGATGTGGTTTCATCACGTAGGAGTGTTTGAGCAAAAGTCACATTCTTCAACATGTGACTTGAGCCAATAACTAGTGCTAGAGGCATATTCTTCCTATTGGTTTTATGAGTTGTATCGAATGTAATAACATCTCCAAAGTCCTTGCACTCAGCTCTTTGACTTGCATGGCTCCAAAAGATGCTTCGCAGTATATTAGTTTCTGGTTCCACATCGACATCCCAATAGAAAGCTTCATTCTGAGCCTTGCATTCTCTAAAGAAGGAAAGCAACTTTCCAATGTCATCCTCCCTCTCTTCATGCATCATGTTTGTTTTCCTGCATATTTTTTAGCCATATATCACATAATTGAACAAGAATTGGAATATTGTTTGCAGAAAATAAATGACAGATGAGAAATGACATACAAATTCTTGACGTCTTTTTTCGTAAATGGCCAATTCTGTCTCCCGCCATACATCTCTGACATATGTTCATTGCTGCTTGATGAGGAACATTATTTCGTGTCATTAATCCAAATAGGTCCTTCAGGCATGCATCCCTGTTCTTATGTGCGTGCATGAATCTTATCATTCTTGCTGACGGACAGAGCTGATGATTGTGAACCACAGATACGTGGTCATAGTACCATATTTTTCTCTTTGTATGTAGCTTCACCCTCACAAATGCAGGGCACCGAACTCTCATTGAAGTTTTCTGTGTTTGTTTTGTAGAAGCAGTTTCTTCATTCTCTTTCAAATTCCCTTCCTTGTTGCACACCCAGTGCCTTGTCTGCATTGATGTTCTTGCTGTTCTTAAACTAAACCCAGCCATTCTTGTGTAATCTAAATAGAATTCATGTGCATCTTCTATAGTTTCAAACTCTTGACGTATCCTTGGCACAAATACATCAAGTATGTCTGCTGCCTGTTCACAATATTTACTCTAAATAAACGACAAATTGATGATGATAACAAGAGTGCAAATAATTCTATCCATTGCACTCGTAGTTCATTTATAATGTTCAACGGCTAATAGTTTTGCAAATAATTCTAAAGTAAACAAGTTTGCAAACTAACAGTAAACACAATTGCAACAGGAAAAAACCAGGGAACTACTTCCAATTGAAGAACAAATGTTTCACAACAGCTACCACACAATTCAAGGAAACAATTGCATCGAAACATCAAATTATAATGAAAATATATACTACCATTGGCATCTCATCAGATTAATTAACTAGTTTTTAGGGCATGGTGCTTAATGAATCAAATCAATGTGTCATTGTTTCATACTGGGTAAACAACCAGACGAGCCACGGGCGTGACCAATGCTCCTGGAGGCAGCGTAGCTGGAGGTGTCAGACTAGATGTGTGATGGAGTGGATCCGCTTCATAAGCATTCGCGTTCCCCGCAGCAACTGGAGTGTTGATGCTTGTTGGTGTTCTCGCATTTGCCGATAAAGCTCTATCTGACGATCCTGACGACGCTGATGGAGAATCCGTCGTGGATGTCATGAAGCTAATCGCCAATTGATCTCCACGTTGCTCAGATTGTGATGATGTTTGCGTCATTAAAGATGACGCATCCATAGATCCTTACTACTTCGTTCCCAATTTCTCGAATCCGATCCCAATTCAAACGGTGCCGTCGGCGGCGCAGGGGAAGACGGAGGCGGAATAGTTCTCACTGTGTACTGTTTTGTCTATATTTTCAAAATCGTATCTTAACAGAACTCTGGATATTCTATATTTGCTTTTGTATAAATTGTTGCTCTTTGTCGCTTCATGCATCTGTTAAACTGGTTGCAACTTGCAGCATTTCACTTTTGCAATTCCAATTGCAATTGCAATCGTAGTTGGAAATGCAACTGGAATTGCACAAAACTTTATTGGTAATGTAAAATATTTATGGCTCCAATAGTGCTTTGAGATTTGTGTCCATCTTTTGAGCGCATCATCCTTACTTTCAGCTCTGTTCCTATCCACTGCGCCGCCTTCTTCTCTCATATCCTTCCTGGGCTCTCTTCCTGTCGGGGGTAGACCCCCAGGGGTACCCAAAAGGCAGATTGGCCCAACCAGCAAGGGGCGGCCCAATCCGAGTGCTATCGGCCGGCTTGTTAGACTGGGTGGCCCACCAGCCGGGAGGCCCACCAGTCGGACGAACCGGATGGGCGTGACGGCGACGAAGCAAGGAACAAGACGGCGTATCCCGCAAGAAGCTCGGAGATCAAGATAAACTAGCCGGAATTATAGGAAAGGATATCTGTAATCGTTATAGGATCGCATCCTTGTATTTCGGGTAGGTTATGATCTCTAGCCGACTTGTAACTCCAGGCAGCCGGACTATATAAGGTGCCTTGAGACCCTCCTCCAGAACAAGAACTTTAACCTAGGACAGAACCCAACTACGGAGATCCTTCAGGAACTTCATACACAGCAATCCATACACCCAACACAGGACGTAGGGTATTACGTCATCTTGACGGCCCGAACCTGTTCAATCCTTGCGTCTTGTGTTACCATCGTCTTGTGATCCTCGATCTGTCCCTCAACAAATCAACCACGTAGGCTACCCTGTGTGGACTGCCGGGTCCATAAATCCGACAGTTGGCGTGCCAGGTAGGGGCTGATCGACGAGATCAATCTACAAGCTCGATGACAGACTCATCTTCGCCGACGTCGACCAGAGCTACGCAGCGGCGACAGCTTCTCACGGAAGTCGATCGGCTCCGTGCCGATTCGCATCTGATGGAAGAGATCGGGGTTATCCCGTACAGGCCAAGGAATACCTGCGCCACGTAAACAGGGAAGATCTTTTTTTTTCCAGTGTCCGATCTAATCTGTGCCTGTTTCCTTTTTAAACAGAGCTTATAATATGCAGTTCCTTTTTAATCATGCAAGTGAAATCTAAGTGCAGATTATTCTAATACACAATTCCATTTTAATCATGCATGTGAGATTTAATTGCGTACATACGCACGCATGGATGACCCGTTCGTGTCGGCTTCTCCTTCTGATCAGCGTCCTTCTGATTGGCCGCCAACACATATGTTGAAGTCTGAAGCTGCTGCTGACCCGATATACTGGTCAGACACGAGACCCAACCGCCGAAGCCTCGGACGACAAATCTCGTCTATTCGGCCACGACGGCAATGACGCCTGAGGCGTTGTACCAACATTCGAGGGCGACACGCTGATTCTCCGACTCGATTACAAATCAAGCTAAGTATTATTCTCAATTAAATATTTTACGGCTTTCACATACTTTCGTATGCCTCGGCTCTCCTATATTTCCATTACTTTCGCCGAGCACCTGCGTCGCTCTCCGACTGCTTTTACAACCTGGTCTTTCCAGACTGTAACTCCGTAGGCTTTTATACAAGTTGCTAAAGTACTCAGGGAGCATGCGCCTTAATCCGTGAAGCCTCGACTCTTCCGTACGCCTACGCTCCTACGCGTGCATGCGGCCCAGCTCCCTGCGCTACGGACTATGGCTATCGGGGATCAGGTGCATAAACGTAACAGGCTAACTTCCCGGAGAAATTAATAGACTTAAAAAGCTGGAAGCAGGAATCGTTTTCATGCATTGCCGAATACTTTTCTTCTTGGATTTGCATTTTATTGCATCATATACTGCCGTCGCACTGTGTTTTCGCTGCAGCGTATGGACGAGTACTCGGCGCGCCTCGGCCCTCACGCTCGGGGGCTGGCGCCGGGACGACTACTCGAGGGCTGCCGATCAAAAACTACACGGCAAGCTTACAAGCTACAGGGAAGATTCCTTCGTATTTTATTTTTAGATTATTCTAATCTTATTCATCTCTCCCTGTTTCGTGTACAGGCATGTATGGAACGTCTGGTTATTACTTTCTAATAATCTCGATCTGTTATTTACATGTACGTGAGCATGAGACGATGGCCGAGTTCTGGCTACAACCCTGGCCATCGGTGGAGCCGTCCGTCCGCGCGCCGTCGGCGTCGACAACTCCGCCACACCGCTCGCCGACTCGTCACCCACAGCTCCGATGGCAGAAATCATCAACATCAGCACAGCTTCGTCGGGCGCCGTCACGGTGTCCAGGAAGACCAATCTTCGACTCGGCGAGTTTCTCCAACCTGTTGCCGAGTTCGCCGCTCAAGTGTTCCTTCGCCCCGATTGGATCTATAATCGTAAAAAGCGAGCACACGCGCACACCATCGGCGCCGGTGACAGCTACGGAGGCGAAGTAGTGTCACGGGTTCAGATCGCAGCCGGCCCAGCCGCAGCCGCGACTCCGACGGCAACTTGGCGGCGATTTTCGCATCCTGCACGCAGACCAAGTCACAGCGTACGGACGGTTCAACTTTCGAATCGGACACTACTCGGCAATCGGCAATGTGAAACGAATTACATCAACTGCCCAAGCATGCAAGGAAGTTTCTTTCCTGTCTTTCTCCCATATCAGATCCGATGGATATGCCATGTGCCTTGTTTATTCTTTGCCTAATCATTATTTTTTATCTCTTTCGAATATGCATGCATGGTGGACACGACCTAAGCTGCCATGGGCGTACACACGCATGCATGCAGGGGAAGGGCTCGAAATCTTTAATGATTATTCACTAATCTACGTATGCCTTCGTTTACGTGTAAGCATGGATGGATCGCCGAGGCAGCCTGCCGCCGGTCATCGGCAAAATCTGCCAGACGCAACGACTTACAACGACTCGGTGACAGGCGACGGACCGGTGTCACGCGCATGTGCACCCGGGCTGCTACACCGCCGATCCGCATATGCCGCTGCAGCGTTACGCCGATCTGCCGGCGACGACTTCGGCTACTCGGCCGCGACTACAAGCAAGGACAACATGCCGATTCTCTGCCTCGGACACGAATCAAGCTAAGTCATACTCTAATACTTTCACAATATTTTTCGGTCACCGCGTATCTCCATATACAAGTCTCCATGATCATCGCCGACTACCCTTGGTTTGTTCCGACTGCTTATACAGCTCGAGCGCTACACGAGCAGTTGGGCTACACCCAACGGACGCATATTGCATTTTTCTCCATTGTTTATTTCTTTTTCCACTCTTGTACAAGTCGCTAAAGTACTTGGGAAGCACATGCCTTAATCCGTGAAGCCTCGACTCTTCCGCACGCCTACGCTCCTACGCGTGCATGCGGCCCAGCTCCCTACGCTATGGACTACCGCTATCGAAGATCAGGTGCATAAACGTAACAGGATAACTACCCGAGGAAATTAATAGACTTAAAGAGTTGGAAGTAGAAATTCTATTACATACAACGCCGAATGTTTTCTCCAGAATTAGTATTTGCTACACCATATACTACCTATCCTTCATATCTTCATTGCAGGGCACAGGTTTGGATCCCGAGCTTGCCTGTTACGCTCGGGGGCTGGACCACTCCGGCATTGTCGCCAGCTGAGTACTCGAGTCAGTCAGAACTCGGGCTGGTACTACACTCCACGACGGTCGCTAGCCGAGTGCTTTGCAGCACTCGGGCTGGCGCTACACTCCACAAGGATCGCTAGCTGAGTGCTTTTGAGTACTGGGCTGGCGCTACCGCATGATGAGGAAGACGAAGACTTGATGGACCCTCGACTCGGCCCTCGCGCTCGGGGGCTGGGCGCCGGGGGGACTACTCGGCGTGCCTTGGACGGCTCGACTCGGCCCTCACGCTCGGGGGCTAGGCGCCGGAACGACTACTCGGCGCGCTCCGGCCCTCATGCTCGGGGCTGGTGCCGGGACAACTACTCGGCGTGCTTCGGCCCTCACGCTCGGGGGCTGGCGCCGGGAGGACTACTCGGTGTGCTTCGGTCCATACGCTCCGGGGCTGGCGCCGGGACGACTACTCGGCGTGCCTCCGCCCTCACGCTCGGGGGCTGGCGCCGGGACGACCACTCGGCGTGCTCAGCCCTCACGCTCGGGGGCTGGCGCCGGGACGACCACTCGGCGTGCTCCGGCCCTCACGCTCGGTGGCTGGGCGCCGGGACGACCACTCGGCGTGCCTCGGCCCTCACGCTCGGGGGCTGGACGCCGGGACGACTACTCGGCGTGTCTCGTGCGACTCCGCTGGACCTCACGCTCGCCGGATGATTCAGCCAGAGGCTCCTCGATAAAGCCTTGAGCCGATTCCTACGGAATCGCCTTAAGGCTCGGGGGCTACGGCCAACGGACGCACCTCGCGGCGCATCCGTTGATTGTCTGGCAACCAAAGAGCAAGGCTATTAACCCTTGGACCGATTCCTATGGAATCGCTTCAAGGCTCGGGGGCTACGGCCAACGGACCCACCTCGCGGCGCATCCGTTGTAGACGGCTCTCTTTTCTCTCCAGTATCACGCGGTTTCGCTTCCAACTGCAGCAAGCTCGAAGCTCATCAGATGGCACGACCTCGCCGACTTGTCGCTCAACCACGTACTACTCGGGGCTTGTCGGGGGTAGACCCCCAGGGTACCCAGAAGGCGGATTGGCCCAACCAGCAAGGGGCGGCCCAATCCGAGTGCTATCGGCCGGCTTGTTAGACTGGGTGGCCCACCAGCTGGGAGGCCCACTAGTCGGACGAACCGGATTGGCGTGACGGCGCACGAAGCAAGGAACAAGACGGCGTATCCCGCAAGAAGCTCGGAGATCAAGATAAACTAGCCGGAATCATAGGGAAGGATATCTGTAATTGTTATAGGATCGCATCCTTGTATTTCGGGTAGGTTATGATCTCTAGCCGACTTGTAACTCAAGGCAGCCGGACTATATAAGGTGCCTTGAGAGCCCCCTCCAGAACACGAACTTCAACCTAGGATAGAACCCAACTACGGAGATCCTTCAGGAACTTCATACACAGCAATCCATACACCCGACACAGGACGTAGGGTATTACGTCATCTTGACGGCCCGAACCTGTTCAATCCTTACGTCTTGTGTTACCATCGTCTTGTGATCCTCGATCTGTCTCTCAACAAATCAACCACGTAGGCTACCCTGTGTGGACTGCCGGGTCCATAAATCTGACACTTCCCCCTTTTGCTTTTTTTCCTCTGCAAAATCACAGGTAATTTTTGGTGGATATGAATAAACAAATCCATGTCCCTTAAGTTTCCGTTTCACTTGGATCTAATGCTTTCATTTTGTATCAATTTATTTTTGTTTCTCATATGCTTGGAATTGCAAATCATTAATCTTCATATTTTTCATACATTGCAGCATCAATTTCGGATCTATGTTTAGACTACACTTGTATCCATGATTTCGCTAGTTACTTGCAGCGCGTAAAGTTTATGCTATATTTACTGTTCCTATTGAACCTCAGCTACTGAATGACTCAATAGGTTGGCTATATCGTTATGATTGATGGACAAGACTTCACAATGTATTACTCTGTGCTATATATATTTTCTGATTATCTATAGATGGTTGATTTTATTTTAATTTTATGTAGCTCAGTTCAGTATGCCTGCTCTTCTCAAAACACGTTTCTCATCTCGTCGCTTGAGACACGTGGTTGATTCATTAGATGATGTTCAGAAGCGTTTCATCATTCAGAATGGTTTTGGTGCTTTTCTCAAGTTATCTATTTTCAACGTTCCTATGCCTTTGCTGGAATGGATCGTGAGCAATGTTGATACTTCTAATTGTAAGTTCAAGTACAAGGACCGGTCATTCAACCTGTCTAGTTCAATGATACAACATATTATTGGCATCCCTTCTGGATGTATTCCTATTGATCTCAAGAATATAACAGAAGATGTTAAATCGAAGGCCCGGCAAGTTGCTTCTTCTTACAAAGTTGGTGGTCATAACGTGTCTACCATCGAGAAAGCTGCTTCTCTTTGCTGCACTGATGACAATGAAGATTCTTTTATGCGCTCATTCATGCTCGTAGCGATTTCATCAATCCTCTGTCGTTCTAAGCAAAATTCTCTATCTTTTGAATATCTACCCTTTGTAATGGAGGCTTCCAAGATCAAGGAGTTCGACTGGGCTGGTCATATACTGAAAGAAATTATGAACCCTGTGAAGACATATCAAGATTACGCAGCCTCTGTTGAAAATGTTGATAAAGCTTCCGCTCATTATTTTGGTTCTTGCCTCCCATTTCTGGTAGTAAGTTTTTGTCTTGTCATTTTATTGTGTACTGTTTGAACGCAACAATTTTTTTCGTAATATCTTGAACCACTTTATGTTTTTTACAGATTGCTTACATGGATTTCTTAGATTTCAGTAGTGATGCTTCTATTGGATATCAAATTTGTTATTCAACTCCATCTTTCGGTAACCTATTTGTAAGTATCATTCTTTTATTTATGCATATATTTTTATTCTTCACATGTTTCTTATCATTTGTTTGTATTTTTTCTATTACAGTTCAGAGACATAGCAACCACTCCTTACTGTAATAAATTTTGTGCTACTGATATTGCTCATCTGTTACAAATTGATGATGGATGTTCTGGTGACCATTCTGAAAAATTTTCAGTGCATGATGTTGTTGATGTGAATGCAAAACCAGGTTCATCTAGTCCTGGTATCTTTCAACTATGCTATACAGAGTCAGTTCAAAAAAATGAGAATGTGAATTTACAAGGTAGTGAAGATTTTAATGCACAAGACTCATTGTTATCTGAAAATAACGTTGCTTCAAAGCCTGTTCAACATTTGTTCAGCTCTCCAGATATGCTTTTATAATCTATTGATCATTCAGTTCCAATATTACCCAACTTTGCAGATGTAAGTTTTTTTTGCTTGTCAAACACAGTTCAACCTTTTTCCAGTATATTACTCTATCCATGAATATAATTAAAATTGCTTTTTTAAAAAAATTTTAGCTTAATGTGAATATTCAGCCTATTGTGAAGAAGCATTTTGAGCTACTAAGTGAGGAACTTGGTCAGACATCAAATTTGCCACTTTCTAACTCAGCGAATGCATCGGTTGCGAACAGACTATCTTTGTTTTCTTCTGAAATTTATTCTATTGCACTGTCTGGATTGAACTGTTTATTACAAACGCCTCGTAATTCCAATGATGTGCAAGTTGATGTGGATAGTGCAGTAGGCAACGATATTGAAATGCAAACAGATATGTCCAATGCTAAAACCACTGCTATCCTTGACATTGATCAATCAGCTTCAAAATCTACAGGTACTTCAATATATTACGCTTCATTAAAATTTGTTTGTAATTTTTCTCCACTGTTTTACATTATCATTCATGATTTTCATTTAAATATGTCCAGGTATTGTAAATCAGCGAACACGCTCAAGTACTTTGGAGAAGAGGAAGAGGAAAAAAAAGGGCCTTTATCTCTGACGATGAAGATGATAATCTGCAACTGAAAGTTTCTAATGATGTTGATGTATCTTATACCAAATACGTGCGCGGTCAATACATTAGAACTAAGAAGTCGTAAGTCTGTTTTCTTCTATGTTTTTTAATGTATTTTGTAAATTTTCTGTGCTATATCTTATTAATGAAATATTTTACAGATAGGAGAGTCCTAACTTTGTTGTCATTTCTGATTTCAAGTGTTCATATTTGCACTTTCGTGATTCACTCGAACCTAGAGGTCACATCGTTGATGATATCATGAGTCTCTATGCACAATTGTTGAACTTTGAAAACAAAGAGAAGGTTGATACTAGAGCTTCGAGAATCAAAGTTGCCTTCTCTTCTTTTCTTAACGTAAGTGCTAACATTTGTTTGTAAATATTTTGTTCTAACATACTATATTCAATTAAGTTTTTTTAATTTCTGATATATTTTGTAGTCAAAGCTTGTTGCCAGTAAAGCATCATATTCATCAAGTTCCACTTTATCTGAAATCAAGAGGATGAATGCTGAGTTTGATATAGTGAAAGCAGATATTGTACGTACCTATTACACACATCTTACTTATGAATTTTGAACCTTACTATATTTTGAATACGTTTTGAATCATTAAATATCATATATATTTTTCAGCTTATGTTCCCACTTTGTATTGACAAACATTGGATTTTGATCTGTATCAACCAATTAGACAAGCAGCTTCAATGCTTGAGTTCAACTAATTCTCCTACTCAGAGGAAACGGTTTTCTCTATTGGATAATTTGGTAAATTTTGTTCTTTTTATGTCTTATATAACTGTTATTTGATTACTGTCCTTTATCGGTGTGGTTACTTCTTATATCTTGCTTATTTTCATAATGCAGGCTTGTAATTTCCAAAACACATGCAAACTTGCTGGAATATTTGACAGAGACTTCTCAAAATATGAAAAAGTTTCTCCAGAATGCCCTGTCCAATCAAACAAGTAAATCTTTATTTTCTTTATGGAAATTATTCAACTCTATTTTCTTGTAAACTTTGTCATATCATATTTTTTCAAAAAAGCTTATTTGTGTTCCTTTATTTCACAGTTTTGACTGTGGTATTTACGTTATGTTATTTATGGAAAACTTCAATGGAAAATCTGTGAAACATTTCACTGAAGTAATTTTGATTTAAATGTATTGATTATGTTATTTTATTCCTGTCAACAAAGTAAGTATATAATATGCTCATAATTCATTAATAGCTGTATAATTATTTCTGGCAACTGCAAGTAAGTTTCGAAAGCTCGTTGCACACAAGCTGATGACTTCTTTGAAGAATGAAGTTGATATGTCGTCACTTCAAGCGAATAAGTAGTGGTGCTGTAATAGTTTGGACGTTTGTTAGTGTACATACTTAAATTTTTATTATAACAGTACTAGAGTTGTAAATGATTTGTTGGAACCAGTTTGCAAATACAGTTGTAAGGTTGCAAATGAGACGCACCATAGATTGCAGTAGTAAGGTGTTGAATATTTCCAACTGTTGTTCTCGGGTTAATTGAAAGATGAATTGTAAGCGTGGAGTTTTGTAGTTGCTATTGCTCACGTTTTGATAGTCCAGCATATTTGACGTGCTTTTTCAATGATGTTTTCCGCTGCAAATACAGATTGCAAGCCGTATTTGCAACTGCCCCGTGTGTAACCGATTGAGGATTTTCTTTCACTGAAAATTTTGTGTGGGTTACTATCTGGAAACTGCTAACATAGGGCATGGGTGCTGTGCTTGGACGGTACGACACCCACAAGCGTAGTTTCCATGATTCAAAGCTGGAGACGAAGATGGGGCATGCCATGCCATGCCATTACATTTGCAAGCTGCAGTGTATGATATTTGCAATTGCAAGTCTAGTTTTATATCCCTCCAGCTGTTGCAAGTTCAACAAATGTTGTTTTCTTTTTTTTCCTTCTAGTATAGTCCTCTCTTCCTCTTTTTCTTTATGGATCTATCGCGCGCATCTCTTCTCTTGTGGTGGCGTCGTGTATGATATTTGCAATTGCAAGCTGTAGTGCATGACATTTGCAATTGCAAGTCTAGTTTTATATCCCTCCAGTTGTTGCAAGTTTAACAATTGTTGTTTCCTTTTTTTTCTTCTAGTATAGTCCTCTCTTGCTCTTCTTCTTTTTCGATCTATCGCGCGAATCTCTTATCTTCTGGCGGCGTCATTCTACGGATCTCTCGCTGGATTGCTGCCCTCCGCAAATTTTACCCTATGGAAAATTATCTACCAGATTCGTGTATTCGTGTTCCTTCCGTACTTTCACTTCTTAGAAATCCGCAAGTAATTTAGCTTAATAATCTTGGTCTCTACTTTTGCGCCGAATTGTAGACATGTGTGTTGAATCGCGTTGAGGAAAATTTGTTATGTGGGCTATTTACTAGGATAGTTCATACAGATTAGCTATAATTCATTTTTCCTGCTACTTTTTTTTCTCTAGATTCGTTTCCTAAACTTTTTTCCGAGTAGTACAAACATCTGTTACTTTACCGCAACAAATTTTAATGTGTTGTTTCGAAATTGTTCTGAATGACATCACTTCAAAATATTACTTTAGCACAGCAAATTTTAATGTGTTGTTACTTTAGCACAGCAAATTTATTTTATTCTAGGTGTTGAGAATGAAATGTATCATTGTTCTGTCATATTATTTAGCTTTTATGTCGACACTTGGGTTATTCAATATATTATAAGTAATTTTAACTTCATCAACCAGTGACTTACTTCCTGCCTGTTAAAATGAATGTTGTTTTATAGCTGTTTCTGTAAAAAGGAAGACTGAAACGCATTTGAAAAGAGAAGAAAAGAAGAAGAACAATGTTGTGAGCAGTGATTCTGTTGAATTGTTCATTACATATGAGATGGAAATTGCATATCATCAATATGTTCGTGTGAATTATTTTGAGGCTTATCCGCATCATCTATCGTAAGTATTTATAAATTGCTCTTTCAGTTTTTTTTCCCAAATTTTAGTGTTTCTAACTTGGAAAAGGTTGTAGCACTGATGATTATTTACTTTCATGTAGCAGACGCTGTTTTGTTTCAATTCTTGGATACAAGTGCTCTTATGAATGTTTTTGTGCATGTTTACAACCTGACGGTGAAATTTATGATGAGTTGATGAATGTTTTTCTGCAGTTCTTTAACTATGATCATCGGGACATATATGACACTCACCCTATTAAGAAATTTGCTTTCACTACGGATATTACGGTACCAACTTAATATCTTTTTTCAATACTCTAGTGCGAATCATATTTTATTCTCATTACAAATAACTTTTCCTCTAATCATTTGTTGTAGGAATTTCTTCTCTCATTTAATGCATGGAAAGTTAATCCAGAAACATTAGTACCTAAGTTGAAAAAATTGCATAAAGTTATGGATATCTAACATTCTAAATTGGTATGATATCTTGTGCCAGTTTTTCTCTATAATTTACATTTCTTCTTTCTTTAAAATAACATTATGTTTTCGTTCTGTGTTATTTGTCTTTGTAGTTGTTTTTCCCAATTTGTTGGAATTGTCGTTGGCTCCTTATCTGTGTGAATCATGAAGTAAAACAAGTGCAAGTTCTTGATCCAGCTGTAAGGACATCAGAATATCACTTGGCAGGTTTTGAGAATTATCTCAAGAAGAATTTCGTAAGTCTCTTAATCTAATTGTAAGAGTTTGTTTGATGCAAATTCGTTATTGTAGAATATGTAATTAATATTTTCATCTTTTTTTTGTAGCTCAACAACTTGCAGAAATTATGCCAGTTAGCAGATATCTTTATGAAAGAATTGAAAAACTATTCTTTTGAGTTCAAGCAGTGCTCAAAGCATTCGAATGATATGCTGCGGAAGTATTATTCCATGCTTGATTTTATATATTGTTGTTTGTATTATTAAATTTTTTTCCTACCTGAATTTTTATTTTCTGGTAAACAAATTCAGGAGCAATGGTGGTATTTATATGATAATTTTTATGTATAATTGGAATGGTCAGTTTGTTAAGAATGTTTGTCATGTAAGTTTTCGTATGACATATTCATTAAACAATTCTAGTCAAATTTCATATCAATTTCAGTGACTATATGTTTCCCCTTTTTTAATATATTTTCATGTCCATATTTTTCAGGCAACTGCCTTTCAATTCAGAAAGTTAATAGCATATAACATGATCCACTCACACTGAATAAAGGTGCAGGGATCAATGTTGATAATGCGGAGCACTTATTTTTTGTAGTTTAGTCAACATCATCACAAGTTTTGTACATCCACTTGATCACAAATTATTGAATTTTTCAAGTCTAGAATTCTTATGAAAGGACATTCTGTAAATGTTATGCCTTCAGCAAAATGTGTCAGAAGTGTCTCTTTTCTTAGCGTGTTGCAAATGTGATAGAAAGGACAGTGCAATTGAATGTTCCTTCAGTTGCAAATGTAATCTACAATTCCTACCAGAGAAGAAGATATTCTTAGCAAACGATTATGTGTACGCAATTGTAATGCATCCTGAGTTCGAATTTGGATGTTATCTCTTCCAGCAAATGTGTCTCAAGTGTTGCAAATGTGATAGAATGCACCCAGCAATTGAATGTTACTTCACTTGCAATTGAATGTTACTCTGCAACTGAACAGAATTATCTCTGTGTGGGTAGCTGTTTTTTAAAAAAACAGTGGGGTCCACCTTCTTTCCCTTCCTGCACGCAACTACTTTTCCCCTTTTCTCTTTCACTTGTTCCATATTATTTTCCCGTGTCCAAGCGGATCAGACTGCTGCGGATTTTGCCTTCCATCCTGTCAGAATCTTCAATTGCATCGTCGGAATTGGTAATATATCTCGATTCGTCGTTCCTTCATTCGCCGATTTTATGATTCCCGTGCTAATTTTGTCACAGAAATGATATTCAACACATAGGACAAAGTTCGATTCCCTTGAATAGTATCGTTTTAGTTCCGCACGAATCAATCATATACTCATCCATTAAGGTGAAGTCGTTTTTGTGTGTTGCTTTTGCAATTTCACTTGAAGTAGACTTGATTTGGTATTCTCGTCTTAGTAGCACACGGCGCAAGCATACTGTCTCATGTCGTTTGGTCCACTTCTTCTTCAGTTGTTTGCGATTATGGTTCTCGACAGAGATGATTCTGACAACAATCATAACTATAAATGTGATGATAACAATTTGCAGGATGAACACCTTGTAAGTTCATTGTACATACAAACCCAGTTATTTGAAATGCTAATATTACTTCAAGAAATGATTAATGAAATCTTTTATAGGTGCCAAACAATTGGAAGGACAACAGTATTGATGAGTTGCTTTTCGAACCATACAAGAAAGAGGTCTGTGTGTGTTATAGAATGCTGTATATTATCTTGTAGTTTCATGTTTTTTTATAGTTTATATTTTCATCATACTTATGCAATTCATTTACTTGTTTAGGCTATTTACCAGTTGAAGTCAAATTTGAGCGAACTCATGTTCTCTGCTAACAACATTGATAAGGTGCTTTTTAATTTTTTTATTTTTTTTGAAATGCTCTAAGGACTCAACTTTTGTTTAGTTTTGAACGATACTAATTATTTTCAATATTTCAAGAAGGATTCTAATCATTCTACTGATACTGCTCAAGTTGATGAGTTTTTGTTCAAGCTACACAAGGAAGAGGTTGATTTTTCTATGTTATGTTTCACTTGTCTCGGTACTATCTTTTAATAGCAGCATTGTTTCATGTAATGTTTTTTCTTGAAGAAAATTAAATAATTGAAGGCAAGACTTAGTGCCTGCATTTCTAATCAGATTAAGGAATCTAAGGTATGCTCTATCTAACTCTACTCCCTATATTATTCCTTCTTTTGTGGTATTTGTAAAGTTGTGTCATTTGTTTTTTCTATTTGTTATATTTTGTTCTATTTGTAATGTTGTTAGTTTTTTTGTTTGCATGTATTTTTTCTCTACTCTGTTCATATTTATGATTATTACTATGTTGTTGGTTATGTTTTATAATGTTGTTTGTGTTTGTTAATGTTGTTTGTTTTTATTTTGTGATTTAGTTATCTTCTTATCTATCTCATTTTTTGTGTTTTTTCTAGCATCCACCTGCTGCTGTTGCTCAAAATTTGTTTCATGACACTGTTGGCAATCATAGTGAAATTGAATTCAGAACAAAGCTAGAGATTTTGTTTGGGCACATGATGAATAATGAGGTTATGTGTTAATTCCAGTTTTCTGTTTTGGTTGTTGTCTATACTTCACGATTTTTAATATTTTAAATTTGTTTCAGCTTGTAAATGGCATTTCTGAAATTTTCAACTCCCACTGTACAAAGATGCCCAAAGAACAGCAGCCCATTTCTGAAGATTTGGTGTTTTCAATTCTAAAACTGTTTGATTGTGTGACATGCCATTCAAAGGCTGAGTGCAATGACAAAGCTTCAAAAGATGCACATGTTATGAACTCTGCTGGTAATGATGCATATCTTAATGTCCTAGTTATTTTATTTTATCCTCAGATATTGTTTTTGTTTGTTCATTTTGTATTTAAATATTTTGAAGTTCTGAACTTATTTCTTCAATTGAAGGTCTGGATGTTACCAAGAATCTGTTGTCTGATGGAAAGCAAGTTGCCAAGCGATCTGTAGGAGATCAAAAATCACCTAACCTTATTTCAGATGACAATCCTGTTTTGAATGATTGTGGTAATACTTCCATGAAAAGAGGTTTGTAAGTTTTAATCTTTTTTTGTTTCACAAAGACTCATCATTATATTATTTATTCTATGACAGTGTTTTTTTATAATTAGTTTTATTTTTTTAGTTATGAATAATTCCTTAGCAGCTGTTGTAAACAAGAAGAGAGCTTTGAATATCAACACTTGCTCGGCTGGTAATCTTTGTGTTATCATTTTGGTTTTTAGTTATGATTTTTTAACCTTGTTTTTTGTGATGACAATGACTTGATATATTTCATTAGCTTCAGAGCCTAAGATTACAAACTGCACAAATCCTTCTTTGAAATTGCCACCTGAGCATATGATGCAAACTACTTCAAATATTCTTGATAAGGTTACTATTTTGTGAAATTAATTTTTTTGTTCATTTATTGTATTATTATTTTAGGTGCGCAACTCATTTCTTTGTTGCTTACACAAGAAACATTGAGTTTCATAAGTTTGGATGAAATACCAGTTGTTGATTCTGTGCTACCTGATTATTGTCAATCGAGTCCACGCATATCTGCTGCATTCAATGTGAGACCATTGATCTCTCCAGTAAGTCTTGGCATACATTTAAATTTAGCTTTGCTTTTCGTTTGTACTCCATATTTTCTTTTTTTCTTTCTTTTAGTGTTAAGCAGAATTCTGATGGTCAGTTTGTCAGACAGCCTACATTTATTGACAAGCTTAAACTCATATGCAATCGAAGGGATAAAGTTTACAGTAAAACAGATGCTTCTCTCAAACAAACTCATTCATCTTCAGCTCATGTTAACGTAGAGAGACCTTCTTGTTCATCTTTGTCTTTTGTCAATGATGGAAAATCATGAAAGAAAGCTCCAGCTACTGATGAAAATAATTTTACTGCCAGCAATAATATGTTTGCTGTTACTGAAAAAGAAAGAAGAAACTATCTTGCTGTTTGCAGGCTTGCTTCTAGTTATAGACATTCCAAGTAAGTAGGAAGTACATATTAGTGATTTTCTTAAACCTTTATGTCTTGTAATCTCTTATAATCTTTTCTGTCTGTTGTAGGCTCGAAATTGTTGATATTGGTGGTTGCAAAATCAGGCTATTTTCTCTTGGTGACTCTTTGACATTTGGCAAAAAAGTGTCTACATATGTAATCAACTGTTTGTGTCGCAAGTATTTTTTAGATGAGAGACCGACGGTATCAAAAAAGCATTATTTCTTTTCTTCAGTGGCGGTAAGGTCTCAAGTTTTACTGATCAAATGTTCTACAGTTTTGTATACCGCTGCTAAGGAAGTTGCTTAGTTTTATATATCTGTGTAATATGTTTTTGATTACTTATCAGGCTTTTCTATTGAATTACCGTGAAGATTATTCTTATGTTGAGATGTGTTTTACTGGGGCAGGTTCAGTTCTACCACTGCATTTATCTGAATATGTGAGTTAATGGTTCTATTGCTTTCAAAATTTATTTGACATATGATTTTGTGGATATATGGTAGAAACTAATTCATATATATTTTCCTTTTATTTTGTTGTAGCTGTTTTTTCCTACTTTTCAAGGGATGCATTGGTTTGTTTTTGTTGTTGATTTATGCAATAAGCTCTTTGTGTTCTTGGATTCTATTTTTACCAAACATGATAACTTTGCAGTCTTTGCAGGAAACCTATGGTAAATATATTCTAAGTTAAGCTTCTGTTACTCTTTGCAGATTTCATTTTCCTTTTGTTTCTTATTTTTATGTCTTGCTTACGTTGTTCCAGATACGAAATTTCTGCCGTGCTTGGGGATTATTTGTAGGTACTGAAGTTGATTTTGATAGCTTCCAGATATGTTACCCTCACGTTCCACAACATATTGAGGTGTAAGTTAACTTTTACCTTTCCAAACCACAATACTTGCAAAATTGCTGCCGAACTTGCCTTTGCATCAGCTGGATAAAGTTCGAGTTGCAGATTTCCTAGTTATGTGTTCAATGAGATGTTTTTACTTGCAAACAAGTATTTATCCTTATTAGAACTGAGTTGCTATTAGTTTTGCAAATGCCTTTTTTATCATCTACAATGCAGACGTGTTCCTATCTTTTTTTCTACTTGCAGACATCTATTTGGCTTGATTGCAATTGAGCTGTTTTAGTATTGCAAATATGTGGTTGTCCTGTTTGGAAATGAGTCTTTTCTTCAAAAAACTTATGTGCTTTTCTGCTTGCCTACATCTATTTGCTTTGATTAATACTATATGATTCATATTCTTAGTTTATTATTTCTTTTTTTTGCAGCGTTGATTCTGGTATTTATGCTATCAAATTTATGGAGCTTTGGAAGTATGGTAGAATACTTCTTGATGCTTTCTCAGCAAAAGATATCCCCAATATTCGTATTCAAATTTTGAATAGTCTACTATTTAGTCAGCACAACAAATCCAAAATTGATGTTGTCAAAGAGTATTCTGGACCTGTATGTTTTTCTAATTTCATTTATTTTTATTTATTGTTTTTATTTGCTATTGTGGCATAACAAAGCTTATGTTAATATTTCTGTTGATTTTTTATTGATTTGTAGGGCAATTTTCCACGCATTTCGAAAATAGTAAAGTAGTTTGGATAAGTACATCACGTTTGTAGTAGGAATACTTGAATGTAGCTCCTTACATTACTACTTGAAATAAATATTTATCATTGATGTATAAAGTTTGTATCATTTTGGTAATATATTAAGATTTTAAGTTCTACATATTCAGCCGGAGACTCAAAACTTTTTTTGTAAATTTTTAAACCAATTTTTGAATTTGTGCAACTTTTGTTGCGGTAGCAACTTGCAAGTACGTTTGAAACTTCTTTTTGGAAGTACGTTTCAAAATTTATTAGATAAATTTAAAATAATCCACACACACTTAATCTTGGAATACTTTGAATAATATTTACGAAATTCTTATAAGATGTTCTGCACCATGTGTAGATTTCGCTTCACAAAATATGTAGCTAGTATCTGTCTCATAAACTTGTTGCAAATGTGATACAAAGCGTGTTGCAATTGAATGTTTGTTCTGTTGAAAATGTATTTTTAAATATAAATTTGTACAAAATATTCACTTTCAAATGTTTGAACTGACAAATGGTGTTACTCTTTGTTTGATTTGCGATTTTCAATTATATTTGCTGCACTGGTATTTTTTTAAAAAAAATGTGTAGTGAGTGTCTCTCTCCTAACCGTGTTGCAAGTGTGATACAAACCATGTTGCAATTCAATGTTTCTTCAATTGCAAATATATTTTTTAAAAAAATAAAATTGTACACTATGTTCACTTGCAAATATAAAACAGTGGAGTCCACGTTCTTGCCCTTTCTCCATGCAAACTGCTTTCTCCTGTCTCTTTCCTAACCATGTTGCAGTGTGATACAAACCATGTTGCAATTGAATGTTTCGTCAGTTGCAAATGTATTTTTTTAAAAAAAATAAAATTGTACACTATCTTCACTTGAAAATATAAAGCAGTGGTTGTTGTATCTGTTTGGGTCGTGGTCGTGCGCAGCGGAGCGAAGCGCAGCGCAGCAATTGAATGAAGATTTGCCTTCTTCTCTCTTTGAATCTTCAATTCGACCATCGCAATTGGTAAGATATGTCGATCCGTTACTACTTCATTCACTGCTTACTTGATTCCTGCGTGCTTGCATCCGTATTTTGTTTTCTGTTCCCCTCGTGCGAGTGTTTTAATAGAAATGCGATTATTCTTTCATTAGCACGAAGACTTTAGTTGCGCACGGATCAATCATATGTTCATCCATTAGGACGAAGACTGTTTCGTGCAATAGAGTCTCAATTTGTGTTAAAGTCTTTTGAACTGAGCTATATTTCTGGTCTCTTGTTAAACCATTACTTAGTGTTTGTTTGATTAGTTGAACCATTTGGCTCATGTTCGTAATATGTAAAATGTTACTTAAACTGATGGATCTTGTTGTTGAACAAATTTCAGTTGTTCCATGTAATTAAACACAATTTGTTTTGTCCTATAGCAAGTATGTCCGCTGGTAAGAAAAGATCTAATGATGGCAGTCTTAATGCTGGCCCATCCTTTAGAAAAGATCAGACAAAGACGCAGGTATGTGTTTAGCTATTGTAATACCAGAGTTCAGTGTATTCCATTTTCTAGCTGCTTTGCTCTATTTGTTGATGTTGAATGATCATTATTTCCATCGATTGCTGCTTGTGTTGGTAACAACTTATTTGCAGTTACTACTGCAACTACATGTTATAGGTCATTTCCTTGAGCTTCATCATGCACTTGCAAGCTGCAACTGCTATTGCAATTTCATTTGCAACATCTATCAAAATTTATTGAAATTTTAACATTTTGTGCGTCTATAATTCTGCAAAATCAACGTCTATTGTCATGCTCAATTTTGATTTACAGTTTGCTCTATCTAACTCTACTCCCTATATTATTCCTTCTTTTGTGGTATTTGTAAAGTTGTGTCATTTGTTTTTTGTTATATTTTGTTATATTTGTAATGTTGTTAGCTTTTTTGTTTGCATGTATTTATATTTTCTTTGTTGTCTTCATATTTATGTTTATTACTATGTTGTTGTTTATGTTTTATAATGTTGTTTCTGTTTGTTAATGTTGGTTTTTTTTATTTTGTGATTTAGTTATCTTCATATCTAACTTCTCTTTTCATTTTTTTGTGTTAGTGGTTGCAATCAAAATTTACAAACTATCTTTTTTCTGGTGCAGTCTTATAGTTCTCGTCAGTCGAACAAGGTGTTGATTGATGTGATAAGAGGCTTAGTGATGTTCAGAAGAAGGACATATCAGATGTTGGCTTTGGTCCACTTCTTGATCTTAATTGCTCTTACACACCTAGAATATTTGCATGCTGGCTTGTCAGTAGATTTGACACTGCAACAAGATCGCTTAGGCTTCCAGATGGTTCCTCATGTGAGCTGAATGCATTAACCATTAATGAAATCCTGGGTATTTCTTTAGTCCCAAATTCTATTCCTCTGAGATTTAGTCAAGTTGCGTCTGCTTCTACCAAGCAAGAGTTTTCTTGCAATGGAAATTCCCCTTCTATTGAAGAGCTAAATCAATTCATTACTGCTGATCTGACTGGTCCTCCTTTGATCCGTGCTTTTCTATTACTGGCATTATGTATCTTCCTCTGCCCTACCACACATCGGTTTGCAAGTCCATGTTTCTTCCCTGCATTACTTGATGTTGAGAAAATAATCTCATTTGATTGGTGTACATTAGTTTTAAATTGGCTTCTTGGCTACATTGCTCGATATCAACAAAAAGTTTCTGAAGGAAAGTCCCCAGCGTTGGATGGATGTGTTTTTGCGCTTGTGGTATGTCTTCTTAATCTTCCTTTCTCTTCTTAATCACCATCAAATCCTGTTTAGTTTGTTTAGTTCATATGAATTATGAATTGTGTCGTATGAATGTTTTCCTTTTCACAGGTTTTCTATCTTGAGTTCCTCAGTGTTTCTCCTGTCCAAATTTCTAATCCTACTCCAGTGCTCCGATTCTGGTCAACACAAAATATGTCTACACTTATACGCCTTGACACAGTGGATGGTTGTACAAATAAGTTTGGCAGATTACCAGTAAGTTCAAATATGCCTTGTATGAATTTTTTCTCTGTAATACACTTCTTCTTGAAAACAATTTTATTTTTTTGTTCCCATTATGTAATTTGATAGGTGAAGCACATAAATGCTATACCTTTCACTAGTGTGAAGCAATCAGTTTCTAGGAAGAATGTTCTTCCTGCAGATGTAGAAGCATTTATTGATTCTGGTATTCCATCAGATTATCTATGTGAAACAGCTGAACTATTCCTTGTATCTCCTTCTTCTATAGCTTGTTCTTAATATAGTTTGTTGTTTGTCCTTTTTTTATTTATGTTGCAGACAAGAAGAAATCTTGTGGATGTGTCAAATGTGCTGAAATCAAATATACAGGAAATAATTGTTTCATCAATGAGCCCTGCTATATCATCATACACATCTGACGTGTTATGTCTGATTCTGCATGATAAGTTTCCATCCTTTAACCATTCCAGTGCATCAAAAGCTGAATCCAGTGGCTGCGGAATGTATTCTTTGCAATCTAATGAAAATGAAGTTGAGTGTGCTAACTTTTTCGAATCAGATGATGATTACCTCGTACCATTTATTCCTCCTATTCAGCCATCGGATAGAACTCAATTTAAATGCAAACGAAACATTGCTGACCAGCTGATTTCCAACCCAAAGAGGTACATGTCTTCTTGTTTCGACAGTGCTCCTCCATCTGATGCTGTCAAGAACAAAGTTACACTAGAAGAACAAAGGAGTGCTCCTCCATCTGATGTTGTTATGAACAAAGTTACAACAGAAGTAGAAAGGAGTCCTCCATCTGATGCTGTCAAGAACAAATTTACACCAGAAGAACAAAGTAGTGCTCCACCATCTGATGCTGTGATGAACGAAGTTACAACAGAAGTAGAAAGGAGTCCTGCATATGATGCTGTGAAGAACAAAGTTACACCAGAAGAAGAAAGCAATGCTATCCATGAGTTGTTTCAGAATTTCATGCTACTGCCTGATGATATGATTGACCATGATGCTGTTGTCACTCCAAGTTTTCGTGATATCATAAATGAACTGGAGACCTTTCCTGAGGAATTTCCTGGTTACGATATTTCAATGCCGTATTCTGATTTCTTTGGGTATGCAATATCACTAGTAGATGGTCCAGTTTACCCATCTTCAACAGAAGATTCTGGTAAAGTCTATTTCTCACTTACTTTCATGTTATAATGCATCTGCTCTTCATTTCCCTGTTTCTGGCAACAATCTTACACTTTGTTCAAATTACTTGCAATTGTAGATTCTTGATCATTGAATATAGATTTGCAAGATCTTTGTGCACAAGGTGATACGTTTTTTGCTGGCAATTACAATAGTTGTGTTAATGACCGCATTGATCCATCATGGGTTGATCTCGTTGATGCACTGCTAAGTGAAAAGCTTGATTGATGTGATCTGATTGGCAACGAATCCTGTGGTCGTGGAGATGCATCAGTTGTTGAACAAGCAAAACCCAGTGCCTCACGTGGTCTTAATCCTATGTCTCTTAATGAACGGTTGATGCAGTCCATGGGCAAGCATGGCCTTGCTACACCACCACAATCGTCCGACAAGAATAGTATTGATCCCTCAGATTCTTTTGACTTGATTTCTAGTGCTTGTGAATCTCCTGAAACAGCTGCTGCATTGAATCTTTCTACTAAATCTTCAGTTCCTGCAAGTCGCAGTACAAAGGATCAGTCTTCGAGCTCAGTTTGTCATGTTGATGATAGCAATGAAACATATGAAGAAGCTATGTTAAAATTTGCTTACAAATCAGAGTTGGAATATCAGAAAAGATGTGTAGATGGTATTTCTACCGATTTCCGCAAATGTTCAGATATGATAGATGAGGAAGGAAAGCTGATGGATGCACATAAATCATCTGAGCAATGTATAAATCATTCTGCATTTTCTGATGTTCCACCTGTTCCAGTTGTCTTTGCAAATGAGTTGGAAATAAATTTGTATGACAAGATAACTTCTGTGATCAACAGTAATGAACTGAAGTACTTTTTTTATTTTTATGCTGTAAATTTCATAAAGTTTTAGAACAAATGTTACGGTTAATTTTTTTAAAAAAATTAACTGCTTATCTTTCCTAGCAGACCCAGAATTTTTCAAATTGGCAATAATTGGGTTGACAAGAGGACCTTAGCTCTTTCCATGAGAGCTGGCTGCTTATTGAATGTTCATGTTATGGATGCTTTTTATGCAATGTTCAACCATGCTCAACGTGAGCTGGTTGAAAATAATGAATTTGGAGGTAAGGCACTGATGAAGTTGCATCTGACAAGCACTACAATTGTATGTTTGTACTGCCGTTTCTTTTCAATTTTGATGTAGTTCTTTATTTGTGTTTGTCCTTATATAATTTGTTCTTACAGGATGTTCTAATGGATGACCATTTGATACACAGTGATGTAAGAGACACGCTTTCTAAGTTTAAACTTGGTATTCAGATTGATAAAGTGGATCATGTAAAATCTGTAATCCTTTTCTATTTTCTTATATATGCTATGGATATTTTCTTCTTCTCAGCTGATTTTTACTTGTTCTATCATAACTTGATTACTTCGAAATTCAGGTCTATATGCCATGCCAAATTGATAAGCTGTGGATCTTACTAGTTGCAAATTTGAAGGAAAGAAGATTTGACATTCTGAATCCTGAGCTTGGTGTTGCCAAGTCTTGCAGCACAATACACACTGTCATACACAATTTCAAATGTTTGTTTCTTCTGTCGTGCGAACGTTGGGTTTCATACAACATAAGAGATTTCAAAGTTAACTATATCCATGTACCGAAGCAAACATTCAGGTTTTTTCAGTTAACAATATCTTTTGCTTTGTTGAAATTATGTATTATTTTTTGAGGCGAACAGCAGGGGAGGCCCCTACTGAAATTTTCTATTAATGGTTAAAGAATATTTACATACATGGACCTTAAGTCCAAAGAAAGAAAGCAAAAATGTTCATGTTAAATTACATAACCACTGATCAAGCTCCAACTTCAAGGATGGCTTGGCCCTGAGGGCCACTAGCTTCAGTTGCTCCTTGAAGATAAATTTCCAGCGTCGAGGGGAAGGATTGACATTATCAAAAACCACTTCATTTCTATGCATCCAAACAGCCCAGCAAGCCACTATCAAGATTTCTCGAAAAATTCTAGCTCCAAAGTTTCTTCTGCCATCTATAACTCTATCCCATATAGGTAACGTCGGGTTCCAAGTAATATTCAGGATTCTCCAACACCAGCTGCTGAAGGAGCAGAAGAAGAAAAGGTGGTCAGCAGATTCTTCCATTCCAAGTGCACACATGGGACATGAATAATCATCCAGTATCCGACGCTTCCTTCTTAGAATGTTTCTTGTGTTTAATCGATCCCTGAGAAGCAGCCAAAAGGTAAATTTATGTCTTCCACGGGAGCAGGATTTCCATAACCAAGGGAAAACCGGTGACGCATCTGAAGAACCTCTCAAATGTGTGTATACTTTCTTGGATGTGAAATCCGTCGATCCCCAAATATAGGACCAAGAGTCAAACATATCTTGGTCAAAATGCAGGGTGTCCAGCAGAGCATTCAGGTCAACCAGTTGATCGGAGGCTATAGGTGACAACGGAATGAAAAAATTTGTGTCTACTTGCTGCCTCAGAAAGTTCTCAACTGAAATATTTCTATTCTTGACAAAAGAGAAAAGTTGTGGAAATTGCCACCTCAACACGCCAAGATCCCATTGATCTAGCCAGAAGCAAACTGTGTTACCCTGATTGACATGACAAGAAGCCACCTTGAGAAAATCATCCGAAAGTGACAGAACATCTCTCCACCAAAAGGATCCAACATTTCTCTTTAAGTGAGGAACTCTCGGCCTTGAGTAGTAGAAATTCCAGGTGAGTGTAACCCAAGGGATATCAGCTGAAATTATGTATTATAATATGTAGCTTGCATTACAAACTTTGTATATGTGTTGTTCTTTACAGATATGACTCAGGCATATTTGTGCTCACATTCTCTCAGTATTTTGATGGATCTTCGGTTGCAGCTTTCTCGAATGTAAGAAGTTTATATTTCTTCTTGTTTTAATTTCTTTCATTTGCTTGTATCATTCTATGCAAGTTGATCTATTATTCCTCTTCCTTTTCTCTTAGGTTGATCTATTATCGCTTTATCAAAAGCTGTTGTTTCAGCTTCTGAACTATGAACACAATATCCATCATAAAACAGCCAAGAGAATTTTTTTTTGCTTGTAGACAAGTTGCTGCCAAGCTTGCCTTTAATTTGCATCCAGTGGATAAAGTTCGAGCTGCAGTTTTGCTAGTCATGAGATCAATGAGATGTTTCTACTTGCAAACTGAAAGTTACCATGTGTGTAATTTCATTTTGCAGCATTTGTGACATTTTGTTAAACCTGCAATCAACTATTTACCCTTGTTGCAACTGACTTGCTATTAGTCTTGCAAATGCCTTTGTATCAGCTACAATGCAAACGTGTTGCCATCTTCTTTTCTGCTTGCAAACATATATTCAGCTTGATTGCAATTGAGCTATTATTAATATTGCAAACATGCTGTTGTTCTGTTTGCAAATGATTCTGTATTTCCAAAAACTTATCAGCTTGTCTGCTTCCAGAAATCTATTCACGTTGATTGCAATTGAGCTGTTATTACTATTGTAAACATGTAGTAGTTCTGTTTGCAAATGAGTCTTTTGTTCCAAAAACTTTTAATGGTCGTTGTGTTAGTTTATTTTTGTGAGCTGTAAGTCTGTACCCGTTGTTTTAGTCATTGTGTCACTTTAGTTTTGTGAGTTGTAGGTCCCCGCCCGTGTTAACCCCCTTATCACCCATAGCCCGGCAAAAAATAATAAAAATTCCAAGAAAAAAGTCTCGAAAAAAATCCTATTTTTACTTAGAAAAGTCTCAAAAAAAATCCAGTACGAAAAAAGCCCACGAAGAAAAAGTCTAGAAAAAAATTCCAACACGAAAAAAGCCCACAAAGAAAAAGTCTGGAAACAAAAAGTCTAGTAGTGGGAGCGGGCGCGCGCGGGAGAGCTACGGTTTTTTCTTCTTCTTCGGTAGTTTTCGGTAGTATTGATAGGGTCTGTGCATTTTGTATACAAAATGCACCTTGTTGCATTTTAGCCTCGCCCTATATATATATATAAAAGTATACTCACCCTATATATATATATATATAGTGTTTTGCTATAATGTACCTAGGTGCATTTCCTATAGAAAATGCACCCAGGTCTGTCGGGGGTAGACCCCCAGGGGTACTCAGCAGGCGGATTGGCCCAATCCGAGTGCAACTGGATCGGTTTGACAGACTGGGTGGCCTACCAGTCGGGAGGCCCACCAGTCGGGCGAACCGGATGGGCGCGACGGCGCGCGCGGCAAGGAAGAAGACGGCGTATCCCGCAAGAAGCTCGGAGATCAAGATAAGCTAGCCGGAATTATAGGGAAAGATATCTGTAATCGTTATAGGATCGAATCCTTGTATTTCGGGTAGGTTACGATCTCTAGCCGACTTGTAACTCAAGGCAGCCGGACTATATAAGGCGCCTTGAGACCCCCCTCCGGAACACAACATCTACGAAACCTAGGACAGAACCCAACTACGGAGATCCTTCAGGAACTTCATACACAGCAATACAATCACCCCAACACAGGACGTAGGGTATTACGTCATCTCGATGGCCCGAACCTGTTCAATCCTTGCGTCTTGTGTTACCATCGACTTCTGATCCTCGATTTGTCCCTCAACAAATCAACCACGTAGGCTACCCTGTGTGGACTGCCGGGTCCAAACATCCGACAGTTGGCGCGCCAGGTAGGGGTTGATCGACGAGATCAATCTGCAAGCTCGATGGCATCCACTTCCGCCGTCATCACGCCGGCATCCGTGAAGATTTCCATCGCTGAGGGGGCTATGTTCTTCTTCGGATCCATGGTCTTCACCGCCGGACCCGAGGGAGAGCTCTCCTTCACCCGTGACGCCACCCCGGAGGAGACAGCGCCGCGACTTGACGCTACGCCAGACGGGATCGTCACCATCACCGCTCCGTCGCCAGCCATCGCCAACAACTCGGCGACCGCGACGGCCAGCGTCGTTCTCCCGCCATCCGGGGGGAACACGTTTTCTCTTGCACCGCCGACTGCTTCGTCCACTCCGCCTCCGCCACGCAGGGTGCAGGAGACGCCCGAGGAGCGAAGGCGCCGATGGGCTGCACGCCAACGCCAGTTTGAGGCGGACATGGACCACGCCATTGCTTCCATCGGTGAATACATCGAACTCACCGAGTCCGCTCGTCAGAGCATCGCCTCGCCGACACGATTCCCGCTGGGACTCGGGAACAGCGGGGCCGTCTACCAGCAAGCACTCGGCGAACGCATAAACGCCGACTACTCCCCAGATGCGATCAGGGCGGTCGATCCCATCGCGGCCACCCAGATCGGATCTACTCCGGACGTTGCGGCAACACAACACCTTCATCCTCACGATGCGCCGACTCCGCCTGAACCAGAACCAACTCCGACTTTCCCGCAGGTGACACGTGTCCTCCCTCCGAATAAGAGGATCACGCCTGCCAAGTGGGAGATGTTCGTCTCCGACATATCCGCCGACGAGCCAACGGTCCAAGGCGAGGATCAAGCACACCGCGACGCCAGGATCGGGCGCAACGGTGAGAAGCAACGACGCCGCGACGCGCGGTGAGAACGCCGGAACCCCAGGGTCACGCGTAACCTCCAAGACGACTTCGTCCAAGAAATTGGCGGCGTGGGTGTTTACGCCACCCCGTCAGCCAACCTTGCCGCCGCGCACCAAGAGCTAGAAGGAATTCCGAAAACCCCGGAGCTCAACCGGATCAAGGTTAGGCTGACTGCAGCCGCAGGCATGATCAATGCCCACAGGGCTCCTGCTTCCTCGTCTCGCCACTCCAAGTCGGCCAGCCGCCGAGAAGCCGATCGCGACGTGGTCGAGCAGCCAGATCTCCGCGAACAACTCCGCAACCGCGATCTCCGAAGGAACCTTGACGACCGTCATCGGCGAAGGGACGAGGAAGAGCTCCGACGGCGCGCCGAGTACAATCGTGAACACGGCCCCCCAGGGCTGGATCGCGACGCGCGCCAACGCCGAGAGCTTGAGGCCGCTGAGGCCGCACGCCGCCGAGAGTTCGACCGCAAGTACGGGCCTCCACTCGGACAAGACAGGCCGCCCCGGGCTAACACCCCGGAAGACTACTCCGCCGACTCAGGACACGCGGACGCCGGAAACCTCAACGACTGCGACGGCTTCCCGGCATTCACTGCCCGAGTAAGATCCATTAGAATGCCTGCTAACTTCAAACCTACAGGCATAGAGAAATATGACGGGAAGGCGGACCCGACGATGTGGCTCCGGACGTACAGCATCGCCATCCGCACGGTAAACGGCGACCACGACTCCATGTGCGCCTACTTCCCCGTCGCCATGACCAAGGTGGGGCTGACCTGGCTTCACAGCCTTGAGCCCGGCTCCATCGACAGCTGGGGCACTCTCTGCGACAAGTTCAAAAGCTACTTCCAGGGGAGCTCCATCCGACCAGGCACCGCCTGGGACCTGGGCAAGGTGAAGCAGAACCGCGGGGAGAGCCTCCGCGACTACACCGACCGGTATATGGAGAACCGGAACTTAGTTCCCGGCTGCTCCGAGTCCGAGATCATCAGCTACTTCCTCGATGGCCTCGCCGACTCCGCCGTCTTCGAGCGCCTCTGCGAGGACATGCCAAAGACCTCCGGTGAGTTCTTTGGCCGGGTAAACAAGATGGCGAACGCCAAGGAGGCCGTCCGCCTCCACTACGGCAAGAAAAGCACTCAGGACGATGATCGTCCCCCTCGCCGAGAAGACCGCCCGAAGAAGGAGGACACACGCCGCTCCCGACCTGAACCAAGCAGGAGGGATGACCGAAAGTGCTCAAGAGACTTCACCGTCGCCGCCATGGACCGTAGCGGCCCTCGCCCGCGGTCCAACTTCAGCGCTGACTTCGAGAAGATGCTCCAAGGACCCTGCCCCATCCACAAGCAGTCCAAACATCGCATGATCGACTGCATGGGGCTCGCCGACGCCTACAAGAAAAAGGAGGGGAAGCTGCCGCCACGAGATGACGACAAAGGCGACAAGGGAAAAGGGGCTCCCGCGAACCCTGCTTTCCCGAATGTCGACAGGCAGGTGAACTTCATCCTCGGAGGACCGCCGCCCGTAGACGACAAGCGCCAAAAGCTCCGACGCTTCGCGCAGGACCGCAAGGAGGCCATTAGGGCAGAAATTACAAGGCTGTTAGCCGCCGGGTTCATTAGAGAAGTCTTTTACCCTGACTGGCTCGCTAACCCAGTCCTTGTAAGAAAAAAGAATAATGAATGGAGAATGTGTGTTGACTACACGAATCTCAACAGGCACTGCCCTAAGGACCCCTTTGTCCTACCCCGTATCGACCAAGTCGTTGACTCCACCGCCGGATGCGTACTCCTATGCTTCCTTGATTGCTACTCTGGCTACCACCAGATCGCCCTGAAAGAAGAGGACCAGGAGAAGACGTCCTTCATAACTCCGATCGGCGCTTACTGCTACACCAAGATGACGCTTGGCCTCCGCAACGTCGGAGCCACCTACCAGAGGGCCATTAACTTGACCCTGGGCACTCAGATCGGCCGCAACGCCGAGGCCTACGTCGACGACATAGTCATCAAGACGAAGATCGAAGCCGAGTTCATCGCCAACCTCTCCGAAATGTTTAACAATCTCCGCAGGCTCAACTGGAGGCTGAACCCGACTAAGTGCGTCTTCGGCGTACCCAAAGGGAAACTACTCGGTTTCATCGTCAGCAACAGAGGCATTCAAGCCAACCCAGAGAAGATAGACACCATCCGGAGGATGAAACCGCCGACTGGGAAGAAAGAGATCCAAAAGCTGACTAGTTGCATGGCGGCCTTGAGCAGATTCATCTCCCGGCTGGGGGATAAGGGCTTGCCGTTCTTCAAGATCCTCAAGAAAACCGACAGGTTCGAGTGGAACCAAGAGGCACAGCAAGCTTTCACCGACCTCAAGAACTACCTCTCCAATCCACCAGTACTCGCCGCCCGCATAACGACGAAACGCTACTCCTGTACATCGCTGCCACGACCAACGTGGTGAGCACCGTCATCGTCGTGGAAAGGGAGGAAGAAGGAAAGGTGCAACGAGTGCAGCGACCAGTCTACTACGTGAGCGAAGTACTCAGCGAATCCAAGTCTCGCTATCCCCAGGTGCAAAGCTACTCTACGCACTGCTGATCACATCAAGAAAACTCCGGCATTACTTCCAAGCGCATCGCATCAAGGTGGTCACGCAATTTCCACTCGGGGAAATCCTCCACAACAGAGACGTCACGGGGTGAATCATCAAGTGGTCCGTCGAGCTCGCCTCCTTCTTCATAGACTTCGTCCCGCACACCGCCATCAGGTCACAGATCCTCACCGACTTCGTCGCCGAATGGACCGAGAGCCAGGACGCGAAAGAAGACACCAGCGGCGAACACTGGAAGATGTACTTTGACGGCTCCCTCATGATCGACGGAGGAGGGGCCGGGGTACTCTTCATCTCGCCGATAGGGGAACAGCTCCGATACGTCCTCCAAATTCGTTTCCCTGTCACCAACAATGCCGCCGAGTATGAAGCAATTCTCCACGGGCTCCGCATCGCCACCTCACTAGGCATAAAGAGGCTCCTGGTCTATGGCGACTCTGCTGTTGTTATAAACCAGGTGAACAAAGAGTGGGATCGCCACAGCGAGCGGATGAACGCCTATTGCGAGGCAGTGCATAAGCAGGAGGGGAAATTCTACGGAGTTGAGTACCACCACGTCCCACGGGAAAACAACCTCGCCGCTGATGCACTCGCCAAGTTGGGATCCACCCGCGCAGAAGTTCCAGGGGGAGTGTTCGTGCAAGGCCTCCTCAAACCCTCGGTTAAAGAATTGAGCGACGAGCCAGAGACTGCCCCGGAACTCTGCGAGGTGCTGGCTATTAACGCCGAAGAAGAAGACTGGATGGCCGAGTTCATAGATTTCCTCGCCTACAACAAAGTGCCAAAGGACCCCACGGAGCGAAAGATCCTGGAACGCCGAAGCAAAAACTACGTGGTGGTCGGTGGCGCCTTGTACAGACGAGCCGCCACGAATCAAGTATTCATCAAATGCGTCACGAAAGAAGTCGGCCTCCAGATCCTTAATGACATCCACTCGGGAGTTTGTGGAAGCCACGCCGCCGCAGGGACACAAGTCGGGAAAGCATATCGAGCAGGGTTCTTTTGGCCCACCGCCGTCTCCGACGCCAAAGCACTCGTCCGCCGATGCCAGGGGCGCCAATTCTTCGCCAAGCAGAAACACCTCCCGGCCCAAGCTCTACGCACCATCCCGCCTTCGTGGCCATTCGCCTGTTTGGGGTTGGACATGGTGGGACCATTCAGAGCTGTCCCGGGAGGTTACACACACATCCTCGTGGCCATCGATAAATTCTCCAAATGGATAGAGTACAAGGCCATCGTCGGAACTCCAACATCAAAGCAAGCCGCCGCCTTCGTCAAAGAAATCACACACCGGTTCGGAGTCCCTAACAAGATCATCACCGACTTGGGGACACAGTTCACCGGATCCGCCTTCTGGGACTTCTGCGAGGACAGCTGTATCGATGTATACTACGCCTCCGTCGCCCATCCCAGATGCAACGGACAGGTGGAACGAGCCAACGCCATGATACTCCAAGGACTAAAAGCAAGAGTCTTCGACCCATTGAAGAAATTCGCCGGACGGTGGCACCAAGAGCTACCACAAGTCATTTGGGGACTCAGGACTCAGCCGAGTCGTGCAACAGGTCATACTCCATTCTTCCTCGTCTACGGCTCCGAGGCGATCCTCCCCACCGACATTGCTTTTGGATCTCCGCGCATCGATAACTACGACGAAGGTGAAGCAGAGGCAGCTCGCGAGGTGGACCTAGACTCCATCGAAGAACACCGAGTTAACGCGCTCATACAACACGCGCGCTATCAGCACCAACTCCGACGCTACCACGACAAGAACGTCCAGGAACGGGACTTCAACATTGTGACCTCGTCTTACACCGAGTGCAATCCACTGCAGGGGTTCACAAACTCTCCGCCCCATGGGAAGGCCCGTTCATCGTGACTCAGGTCATATGTCCGGGTGCTTTTCGTCTCCAATACGAGGATGGCACCGAGGTCCCACACCCATGGAACATAGAGCATTTACGCCGATTCTACCCATGAAAAGCTATGTATCACAAAGTTCAATAATAGTATATGCCTTTTTCCTTCGTATATTTGTTCTCCTTGCAAAACCTCTCGGAATCACTCCGTTCCCGAGTAGTTCTTAACTAAATGCTGTGTAACCGGGCCTGGAACAACGCCTAAGCCTTCTACACGTGCACGGGATCTGCTCTCGACGTTATGAACTTAGGATAAGTGAAGCAAAGGGAAAAGCACATTTCAGCTTAAAGCTACTCGGGCAACGTTAAAACATAAAACAAAGTATCCAACACTCTTGTTTTACTTGTTTCTGACCACTTGTATATACAAAAGTTTACACTACTCTGCTACAGAATATAGGACTCTACTCAAACTTGAGAGCCTCGCCAACTTTCTCGGCGATCAGGCGAGTTTCAGCCATCGCCGCATCGACCTGCTCCGCCGTGGCGTTCGCCGCCACCCCATCTCCGACCGGCGCAAGGCCAATCTGCGGGTATAGTGTCCGAACACGCGCCAAGGCGTCGTTCGCACACACAACGGCCGATTCCTTGATCAACTCGGCGATGCGGATTGGCGCGGCTTGAAGACGCGGGACTAAGGCAGTCGGCTCACCCTCCTCCGGAGCCACGGAGTCCAGCAGCTCCCTCGCCGCCTCGTTGACCTCCGTCAGGGCCAGATGCGCCGATGACAGATCTTGCTCCAAGCCTGTTATGATTTGAGAGTTATTCTGAATTGTATACATGGCTTGGAGCATCGTCATGTCCGCACCTTTCCGGAAGTCCTGCTCCTGCTTCAGTTTGCCCGCCATCACCTCCTCCGACTGCTGCAGAGTTGCGTTCGCAAATCGCAGCTCCTTCAGCTCGGTGACGTGACGCTCCCTCTCCATCTCCTTCTCTGGAAAGGCAAAGAAGCACTCGGTCAGGACGAAAACAATACGGTAAAGTCCTACAGTTCAGCAACTGCTCGGGAATTACAAGGACAGGGCCTTACGATGAAGAATATGCCGATGCTCCACGATAGCGTCGTTCAAGCTCTTCTTGGCAGCGTCGCGTTGACGCTTGACCCGTTTGAGCTCCGCTTCCGCCTTCGTCGCACGACGGAGCGCCGACTCCGCGTCCTGAGCCTGCGCAAGGCGCAACTGCCGGAGCGTAGCCAATTTCTACAACCGTCCGAAAAGGCGAAGAACTCAGAAAACCAATAAAGAAAAAGAAAAGATCATCAAGACAGGGGAGGAATCTGACCGCTGCAAGGCGCTGGGTGTGGTCGACAGCAATCTGAAGCTCGGCGATCACCGAGCCCTCCTTCTCCGCCATGGCGTCGAACCCGGGGACAGTGATGGTCCCCGAGGTGTCCAACTGCTTCGGCAGATCCTCCTCCTGGGCTTCTCCCCGACTAATGTCGCCCGCGCCTACGGGCGAAGACTGGATCACCGTGTCCACGACAGGATCCCCAGTGACTCTTGTAGTAATCGCCGTATCGTCGGCCGCCGGCACCTCCACTACCACCTCCGGGTCATGCCCGACTGGGACCTCCGCCGTCTGCGTCGCTCCTGGCCCATCGGCCGAGTTCGTCACCTCGGGCGTAGCACCCGAGGATGACTGGCCCGCGGGTGCGGCCAAGGGAGCACTCGGGCCTCGCGGGACATCAATTGAAGGAGCCCTCCCGCTGGCTGCCTCACCGTCCAGATCGGAGGCATTGCTGAAAAAAGCACTCGGAAGTTAAAACAAGAACTCGAAGATAAATGATAACAAGAAGAAATGTGAAGACCGACAACTCACCGAGTACTCTTCACCACCGCGACTCGGGGCCGGAAGACAGGGAGCTTAGGACGCCGCTGCGACGAAGCCGCCATGAGGATTGGCCTGGTCCCCAAATCGGAGACTGGCCTTGCATCCGCCGTGGCCTGCACAAGCGTCTCCGCCACCCTGCGCTGCCTCTCCTCCACCGAGACGCCCATGGCCCGGGCGTGCTCCTGCTCCTGGAACACGTCGTCGGGCACCGCCTCGTCCTTCTCCTCTTCCTCTATGACGGCCGGGGAACGACGTCCCGGCTCGTCAACATCGGCGTCCGAACCCGCAGTCGGCCGCTGAGCCGGCTGCGCGTCCGATTTCTTCGCCGCCACCTTCTTCGTGCGCCTCCGCTTGGGAGGCGGCGGCACCGTACCCGCCACTGCATCCCGGATGGAGGGCGCTTCATCCGACAACGTGGCCAAGTCGTCGGCCGCCCCGTCGTCAGCAACTGCCGCCAGCTTGGAAATGCCGCCCCCGCGGTTATTCCTTTTCGCCACAGCCGCCCGGCGCTTCCGCGGACGGTCCTCCACCACCTCCTCATCCGAAGGACTCAGAGAGCCCTCCGTGTCACTCGGCGCCCATATACGGGGAGCAGGCGGTTCAACCGCCCCCTCTGCCTGAGTGCCGCCCTGAGCAGCCGGAGGCGCGTCCTCGAGAATCACTTTCCTCGGGAAGTCCTCCGGAAGTGGGGCAGCAGAGAAGTATTCGAAGACCCGATCCTGCGCAAAATCAGACGTAGGATCAGACGGCCAACAGACGAAACAAGAAATTACGACAAGAAAGAACATTCAAAAGAACTCGGAAAGGCAACTTACCGGTGGTGGAGGCCTCTTCAGCGAAAAAGGGCGCGGCTGGTCCTTCTCTGACACGTGGCCGAGGAAGAACCCGCCGACACGCGCCTTCATTTCCTCCTTGCCCACGGTGCGGTTAGCAACCCGAGTGGGATCATCTCGGCCCGAGTACTCGTAGCTCGGGTGCTTCCGCTCCTGGATCGGCTGGATCAGCCGCCTGCTGAAGTTGCAGGCGATACCAATCGCCGTCAAGCCTTGATCCTTCAGCTCCTTGATCAGCACAAGGAGCTCGTCAACCTCATCCATCTCGGAGGCGTCAGGAAGCTCATTCCAGCAATCCTTAACCTTCGGCCGCTCTCCGGTATGGCAGGGGATCGCCGGCTCGTGGTTCCCGACATAGAACCACTCGGCTTTCCATCCTTTGTTGGAGGTGTTGAGGGCGATGTCGAAGTACTCGTCCTTCCGCCCTTGACGCAGCATAAACCCAGCGCCTCCAACCACCACCATCTTCTCCTCGCTCGGCTGAGGCTTCAGCCAGTACAGGTACCTCCACAAATTGAAATGGGGAGAGATCCCCAGATACGCCTCGCAGAGGTGGATGAAGACCGAGATCGCCATAATGGAGTTGGGGTTGAGGTTGATGGCCTCGATCCCGTAGTAGTGCAGCAGCCCTCGGAAGAACGCCCCCGTGGGCAAGCCGAGTCCCGCCTCGAAGAAAGGCTTGAAAAGGACCAGCTCGCCGGAGTTCTCCGACGGGAACACCTCTCCTGCGCTCGGCCGCCACTCCGCCACGGACTGAGATGGCAGGATGCTTCGCTCCACCATCTCCTCCAGCATTTCTGTGGTTACCTTCCCCCGCACCCACGCGAGGACAGGGGAGGGGATCTTGTCAGACTTGGGGACGCCAGTGAGCTTCTTCCTCCCCGCCATGGATCTAACGACAGGGGTCTTTGATCGCATCAGCGAGGCTGCGCTCCCCGTGGTGGCTGAGATTGCACAATGGACTGGCAAGCAATGGGAGCTTTGGTGGCGGCGGGATGAAAAGCGAAGAACAGGGAGGACGGATCTGGGAATGGGAGGATTTCCCTCCGGGTCTAACCCTCACCTTTTATAGCGCGCCTTGACACCCGAAATTACCGCGAGATAACGCGATTAGCGGGGCGGGCGAAACGGTAAAAAGAGCCGTTGGGCGCTTCGCCTTCCGTTACACGCCGGGCGCCAACGGTAAAAAACGACTCCAAAGCACTCGAGCAAAACAAAGAAGTCGGCGTGCCGCTAAGGCTCGAACAGCTCCCACGCTCGGGGGCTGGCGCCGTAACAAAGCCAGTGTGCCCTTCGGGCTCGATTGACCCCGAACCACTCGGGAGCCAACACTGCAAACCCAGTGGTTTGCCGCTAAGGCTCGAACAGCTCCCACGCTTGGAGGCTGGCGCCGCGATTAAGTCAGTGTGCCTCTCGGGCTCGATTGGCCCCGAACCACTCGGGAGCCAACACTGCAAACCCAGTGGTGTGCCGCTAAGGCTCGAACAGCTCTCATGCTCAGGGGCTGGCGCCGCGATTAAGTCAGTGTGCCTCTCGGGCTCGATTGGCCCCGAACCACTCGGGAGCCAACACTGCAAACCCAACAGCTCTCATGCTCGGGGGCTGGCGCCACGATTAAGTCAGTGTGCCTTTCGGGCTCGATTGGCTCCGAACCACTCGGAGGCCAACACTGCAGAATTGAAGGCGTACCGCTAAGGTTCGACCAGCACTCGGACTCGGGGGCTGGCGCCATATCAAAAGCAGCGCGCCATGCGGGCTCGATCAGCCCCGAAACGCTCGGGAACTGACGCTGCGAACAAATTGCGACAGACAATGCAATCCTTTTGCTGGAAATACAGTTACAACAGAGCCGGACTTGTCCCGTAAACATCAAACACATCAACCGCCAAGATGACGGCCTGGGGCACTCGTCCCTGCGCCTAGTGCTACATCCGGAGCAAGCTCGGTTCACCTGAGCTCCTCGCAAGCTCTCTTGTAGCACCACTGCAGCCGTTTACGGGACAGCACCGGTGGAGGGTTGGTAGCGAATGCCTTCGGCTATCCCCTGCTCTACAAAGCATTTCACCCCACATGGCCCTCATCACATGGGAATGCGGGGGTGAATGGGACAGCACTCAGACGCTGATCAACGCCTCAGGTTCTTCGCAAGCACTCTTCTAGCACCATATCTTGCTGGCTCCCTGAACTCTCCCCGGTGGATGAACCCAACAATGAGCCTCCGGCATGTCGACAGCGAGGATCCTATATCCATTCGCTCTTGGGTAGCAGCTCAGGCTCCCCGACGGGTATTTATAGCCCCTGGTCACCCGAGGACGAGAAATTTCCTCCACAACGACGAGCGCGGACTCCGCGCCACGCGTCTCCCCTTCGGACCGAAGATGCACAGGTCACCCTTATCGCCTTCGGCTCCACTCGACCACGGGAGCGTCCTGTGCGATCATGGAAACACTATTCCTGATGCCGCGTCTCGGGTACGACACCGCTTTGCCTGCCTCGCCTTTGGCATACCCGACTGAGAAGGAATCCTCCGGGACTCGAACCCTTCGCCAAGATAAGTATCAATTGAATAACTTCGTCAATTCCGCGAGCTTTAAAACAAGTCGCTAAAGTACTCGGGAGCACACGCCTTAATCCGTGAAACCTCGACTCTTCCGTACGCCTACGCTCCTACGCGTGCACGCGGCCCAGCTCCCTGCGCTATGGACTACGGCTATCGGGGATCAGGTGCATAAACGTAACAGGCTAACTCCCCGGGAAATTAAAAGACTTAAAAGCAGGAAGCGGAGTTCATTAATATTTATATCGCCGAATGCCTTCTCCTCTCGAATTTCTACTTTGTTGCAGGGTATGGGAGACTACTCGGCGCGCCTCGGCCCTCACGCTCGGGGGCTGGCGCCGGGACGACCACTCGGCGTGCTCGGCCCTCACGCTCGGGGGCTGGCGCCGGGACGACCACTCGGCGTGCTCGGCCCTCACGCTCGGGGGCTGGGCGCCGGGACGACCACTCGGCGTGCTCGGCCCTCACGCTCGGGGGCTGGCGCCGGGACGACCACTCGGCGTGCTCGGCCCTCACGCTCGGGGGCTGGCGCTGGGCGACTATTCGGCGTGCCTCGGACAGCTCGACCCGGCCCTCACGCTCGGGGGCTGGGCGCCGAAATTAACGTCGGATGATCTAGCCAGATGCTCCTTGACTAACCCTTGGACCGATTCCTACGGAATCGCTTCAAGGCTCAGGGGCTACGGCCAACGGACGCACCTCGCGGCGCATCCGTTGATTGTCTGACGACCTCAGAAGAAGGCTACTAACCCTTGGACCGATTCCTTCGGAATCGCTTCAAGGCTCGGGGGCTACGGCCAACGGACGCACCTCGCGGCGCATCCATTGGGAAACGCCTCTTTTCTCTCCAGTATCACGCGGTTTCGCTTCCAACTGCAGCAGGCTCGACGCTCATCAGACAGCACGACCTCGCCGACTTGTCTCTCAACCACGTACTACTCGGGGGCTTGTCGGGGGTAGACCCCCAGGGGTACTCAGCAGGCGGATTGGCCCAATCCGAGTGCAACTGGATCGGTTTGACAGACTGGGTGGCCTACCAGTCGGGAGGCCCACCAGTCGGGCGAACCGGATGGGCGCGACGGCGCGCGCGGCAAGGAAGAAGACGGCGTATCCCGCAAGAAGCTCGGAGATCAAGATAAGCTAGCCAGAATTATAGGGAAAGATATCTGTAATCGTTATAGGATCGCATCCTTGTATTTCGGGTAGGTTACGATCTCTAGCCGACTTGTAACTCAAGGCAGCCGGACTATATAAGGCGCCTTGAGACCCCCCTCCGGAACACAACATCTACGAAACCTAGGACAGAACCCAACTATGGAGATCCTTCAGGAACTTCATACACAGCAATACAATCACCCCCAACACAGGACGTAGGGTATTACGTCATCTCGACGGCCCGAACCTGTTCAATCCTTGCGTCTTGTGTTACCATCGACTTCTGATCCTCGATATGTCCCTCAACAAATCAACCACGTAGGCTACCCTGTGTGGACTGCCGGGTCCAAACATCCGACAAGGTCCGACTGTGTGCCTGGGCCGAGCCAACTTCCAGAACCGACCGGCCTGACCCGACCTCCCACAACTGACCCCGGCCTCCCTCCCCGTGACATTTTTTTAATTATTTCGGAACCGCCGCGCGCTGGTTCATGGGCCCTGTTGATGGTCATTAATGCACATCTCAGACCGTCAACTTTGATATACAAATATACATTCACCATAGTTATAGGGGTTATATCTAACAAGTTCAACTAGTTTTGGTGACTTTGTGTATGCAGGAGGCAAGAGGTGAAATTTGACGCGAAACGGGCTCGGTGGGCCGATGCCCAACCGAGGCCAAATGAGCCTATCTTTGGATATATGCTAGGAGAGCCACTCTAGACCAACCCTTGCCTGTGTACCAAGGTTGGATCAACCCCATAAGTGAGATGGACCTCAAGAGAAGCACGTAGATCAAAGGGGCCACATCCACAAGTACACATACTCAAATGGAGTGGTATCACCTTGGGTAGGACTCCAGGGCCTACAAGATAGTGGCTGGTAAAAGATGAGGCCAATCGGACATAAAAGATACGTCGGCCGACCTGGCCCGGTCGGCCGAGCCTGGCCCAGAGCCCAATTGGGCCCACTTTCCTCCAGGGCAAAGAAGCACATTTGGGGATCATCCTAGCCACTGATTCCAGGTCGGTTGGATCCAAGAGATGGGAATGGTCCAAGGAGAGGTCACATGGACAAACTAAACGTACTCAAATGCACCTATACCACCTGGAACCGCCATGAGGACCCACCGTATAGTCACTCAGCCGAAGACAGGCCCGATCGGTGCCGGTGGATGGTCGCCCGACCGAGCCCGGTCGCCCGACCTGGTCCGCAGGCCAAACCGCCTCATCCTTCTGGTGCGCATTCCCACCGCCTCCAGGAGTCCATCTACGCCGTGCATCACTCAAGGCGGTGGATCCAACGTCGGCCAACCTTCCCACGTCGCCCGACCTGTGACTGAGTCTGTTCGTCCTCATCTTCCATGTGTCCACTCCCAACCGCCTCTACAAGCTATAAATAGCTGCATACCGATCATTGAAGATCATCATCAAGCTAGAGCGTCAAGTCAAGGCGAAGCCCTCCTCAAATGAGAGTAGAAATAGGGAGAGAGTGAGGTAGAGTCTGGAGGAGTCCCGGCATGTCGGCAACCCTCCACCTGTACCTCGGCGGATGCGAGCTCCTTAGTAAGTATCCGGGATTCAACTAGTATTTAAGTCTAAGTTATTGAAAGCTGAGTTCTTTATTTTGCTTGTGGGTTCATCGCTTTTATTTAAAAGGTGCTCTAGTCTCAAGCTAAGATTAGAGTAGTAGTATATATCTTAAGCGTGGTGCTTAGGTTATCGACTACCTTCGTTTGCCTCGTAGCCTCATGGATTAGAAGAGGTAGGCGGCAGGTGGTGACAGCCCTGTCCGTCCTTTGTAATCCTCCACGTACGGGTACAGTGTAGAGTTGTTGGCCGGCAATTTCCTAGAGGTCTAGGATACCCCGGTGCCCAAAGCAAGCATAGGAGAACTCCATTCGCTATATTCACAGTCTTAGTGCTAAGTTATCCTCTCTACCCAGCCTTCATATAACCTCGATCGTTCCGGTCAACTTTAGTGATTAGACAGCGCCCTTTCATTCCCTGTGGATTCGATACCCTGAATACTTCCGGGTGAAAGCTACAACGGTATCCGTGCGCTTGCGGATTTATCTGTGATTGTAAGAAATACCAACAAGCTTTCTGGCGTCATTGCCTGGGAACGGTAGCTGTGTTGTCTAAGAACTATGGTTGCCCGATTATCTTTTATTTTTATTTTCTTTTATTATTTTACCCATGGACTTCAACCCAAATCCATGAGTTCTCTGCTCCAAAGGGTGATTTATTGGAGCCGCACCCCTCGTCAAATCCTATACAAACAAATAGCTATGAGCTTCGCCCTGCTTTCATAGCTATGGTCCAGGAGACATCCTTCTCAGGACGTGATGAAAATCCATACCATCACCTGCACAAATTTGAGTTGCTATGCTCGTGTCTGATCATATCAGACATGACAATAGCAACGAATAGATGGAAGCTCTTCCTATTTTCTCATAAAGAGAAGACAAGGAAGTGGTAAGACCATACCGTTGGGCTAACGAATGGTGAATGGGAAAAGTTACGAGACAAAGTTTTGTTTGGAGTACTTCCCCGTTCATCGGATTTGTGCCCTTCGGAAGGAAATTATTAACTTCCAACAAAAAGAGAAGGAGATGATCGTGGTAGCATAAGAACGTTTCTAGGATTTCAAGGCTGCCCGATTCGTTGATATAGCCGCCGGGGGATCATTCTTACATGTAACGCCGGCTAGAGTGAGAGATGTCTTGGAGAAGATTCGAGAGCACTCTTCCACTGCTATGGATGGAACTGAGCAAGAAGATCTTCAACTGGATTCTGTCTTACCCGTAGACTTGCCCAGCTACATCCAACTCCTGAGACACCATCCATTAAGGCAGAGGGAACTCAGCCTTTCGGATTACCTTTTGACTTCGAGGATGATCTCTTTGAAAATCATGGAAACACCTCGGATTACTCAAGGCACAAGAAGGCTACGACACCCCTTCTTTCTCATCCTCCTGATCCTCCCCACGAAGCATTTCTCGCGAAACACATAAAGGAGGAATGGTCGAATGGAATGTGGCACTTTTCCAAAGCAATTTGGAATAGTTGACCTTCCACAATCCTTCCATGGTATATAAGGGGAACTGTCGTAGAAGCCCATTTCAACCCCAGTATGGAGGTCAACATCATGTCATGGCACATTGCACAAAATCTCTTAGGAAATGTTCCACTAAGGCCATCCGACAAGCTCCTCAAAAGTTATCCCTTTGGATATCACGTTAGACAAAATCGAGGTAAACTTAGACTTCCATATCTTTGATACCCTTGATTTTGATCTACTCCTAGGCTATCCGCTAGAAAGGCTTCTCCATGGAGAATTGCCTCATGGGAGCCTTTATGACACGCTTGGGAAAGCTGCTTTTGCCAATCCTATCTCCTGCCCAGAAATTTCAAAGGCAAAGCCTCCTCCCAAGCATAGCTCGCTCGAGAAAGTGATGTTTGTGTCACCATTCGCACTGACATCTCACCTCTACGAACACGAACAATTTTTATCACCCTCGATCGAGCGCAAGCTTTGGCCCCATGGCCCTCGAGACTCTGTTCTCGACAACTGTCAAGAATCAACCCTAATAATGCACAATGAATCTCTTGAGTTGGAGAAATCAAGGGCCATGGACAGGCTTGAAGCGTTGGCTCTGGAGTCCAAGCAAAAGGATCCTATAAATGAGCATGAAACCTTTTCATTCGAAATCCCACAAGGATGCTCATTTAATAAATCTCTAGAGTCTTCCACGCTTTGTGCCACAATCACATTTGAGGACTACAACCACCTTGAGGTCCTCAATTCTAAAATGTTTAGAAGGTTGGTTGTAGATGCATTTGTTTATCATAAATTTTGTGGTTGCATTTGTGGCACTAACCTTGCAGCTAAAGCTTCAATGACACGTCAACAACTGGCGATGAGCTTGGAAACTACATCACCAAGAATAGCTACAAAGTGAAGATTCATCATGGTCTAGCTTCAGACCATAAACAAAGCACTGCCGGGAGATAGCCCGGATTATCATTTATTTTTGTTGACACCGGATTTTCGCACCTGATGTACTGAGTCAGATGATGACGTGGTTGAGACTGCGCAGTGGACCTATTGACTGGTCAAAGACGGAGGCGATAGAGAAGGGAGCCGATGCTGAGGAGGAGTCTGATGTGAAGCAGGAGTCCGATATGACAACAAGTGCAAGAGGAGGAACGCGTCGGCTAAGGAAGGGAAGCGTATCGGATGCGGGGATTATTTCCTTTTCAGAAGGCGTATGAGAGTCCCGGTGTATCTTATGTTTAGTTTACCTTATTTAGTTAGTCTGGTCCGATCAGGACTCTTCATGACCAGGGTATAAATATGAGCCCTCGTCCATTGTAAATATTATTCACACAATCAATACAACCCGGCTTCACGCCAAAACCCTTAGTAGTAGTTACCGACGAAGCTCATTGGTGGACGGGCTGCATCAGTTCTGATCTCCGGCTTACCAGTAAGTTAGTCAATTTATCGAACTAATATAGGCTTTGAATTGAGGCGCATCGCCCTTTCTCGTTTATATTGTTCAACCGATTTATCTCTGGATAATCAAGATTGATATAGATTCCCTACGTCGGAGCTAGATCAATATTGATTATTCAACAGATTATCGTTATCGGACTATACTTTAAGCCTAGATTCCCTACGTCGGAGCTAGGTATCAAGATTAGTCTAGATTCCCTACGTCGGAGCTAGAGTAATCTTGGTTACTAAAGGTAGTCTTTGCGGTTTGTGGAGTTGCTAGATTGGTTTAGATCTACGCCATGTGAATCAATTCTACTTCTTCAACGGCTTTGAGCATTGGTCTTGGTCCGATTTAAGCAATATTTATCTTACAGCATCGTTCTATGTTCGATCTTGCTATGTGGTTTAATCTGGTTGTTCTTTGAGTATTGTACTGGTGTAGATTCCCTACGTCGGAGCTGGATCTTTACAATACGATTAGATTAATCTTTGATTGTCATGTTTGGTCTAGATTCCCTACGTCGGAGCTAGATTCATCTTGATTAATTAAAGGAAGCTTTGATTAAGCCTTATTGCTATTTGAATGTTAAGTGTGGTGTAGATTCCCTACGTCGGAGCTGGATCTCGCTTAATTATTTGATAGCATATCTTAGAATCAGAACGAATCTGTTAATGTTTCATCTGTATATTTGCTTAATCTGATCAACACCTGTGCGAGCATCTTGTTTAATTGACAGGTTGATGAGTCGAGTCCGATTATCTAGCTATCCGATCTGATCATAGTTGGAGAAATCTAGATTCCCTACGTCGGAGCTAGATTTCTCTGCAAAGGCTATAGTCCGATCGGTGGTTAGATCGTCCGATAAGACGAGTCAAACTGGCAATTAGGCAAGGTGGACAATGTATCGGCTTACACTTTGCTTATTTAATATCTTGTTTAAAGATATAGCTGATCCATTACTTTACATATTGGCCTTGTTTTATGCTTTATTTTATTATTCAAAGGCTAGTCTATAATAATAATCAAGGTCCGATCCTGATTGGTCCGATTCTGAGGTCCGATCTGTTGTCTGATTGAGGTCCGATTACTCGGTCCGATTGACGTCATCAGTGAAGTCCGATTTTGACGTCCGATCGGTATCGGCCGACACGTGTCTGATTGGGTCTTGGCTAAAATTCGACGTTACTCCATCGTCTGAAATAGAGCCGGCACAATCAAAGAGCAATTTAACTGTTTTATCCCCTTGTCAATTTCAGGTCAAATTGACTGGCACGCTGCGAACCTGAACTGGAGTGTAGACTGGCACTGGAGCGAAGCAGACTCTCCCCGGTCATCGTGTGCTGCACGCGGGAGATACGACCACCGATTTTCCGCGTCAACACATTTTTGGCACGCCCAGTGGGACACGAAAAACAAAATCCAAGATGTCATCGTCTGAAGCTGAACAAGAAGCTGCAGCAAGACTTGCTGCTGAGAAAGAAGCTGCTGAGAAGGCTAAGAATGACAAGAACAAGGCATCTGAAGCGGCTATGCCTATTACAAAGGCCGATCTGTCCAAAGCTCAGTTGGATGCAGTTCAGGCCCAGATTGATGCGTTTGAAAAGTATGCCTTGGACAATTTGGGCGTAACCGTTCAGGCCCTATACTCAAAGGTCCTCTCCCAGATCCAGAGTTGATCAAGAAGACAACTGATGCTCGGGAGTACCAGATTAATATGACAGAACAGATTCACCAGGCTGTTCATCATGCAATGATCAACCAATCAGGCACATTGGTGAATTCTTTGGACAACCTCATCAGGAAGGCGGTGGACGATGCTGTTTGCTTAAAAGGTCCAGTGTATATAGCAGATTCTCCAGGAGCATCAGGGTCAGGAAGAGGCAAAGAAACTGCAGATAATGCGGTGACCGTTGCTCCACAGCCGATTGTTCCGCCACCTCCTGTTGAACTGGCTAACGGTTTCCTGTTGATGGCCGATGGAACTATTCTCGGCCCGCATGGTGAAAAATATGCCAGGACTTTGAGTGAAGGAGAGAAACAACCTGCAGTCGCAAGACCACGCACAGAAGTCCCTGCACATCAGCGTATGGTCGGAGATTACACTAATTATATGATGGACATAGCTGATGGAATACCACATGGGAATCAACAGTCCGATTGGTCACAGAAGATAGCCGAGGTGATTCAAAACCAGTTCGGCTTGAAGCCTAAAGATGAAGCAAGGTTGTATCGACACCCGTACCCATCTTACTTTGATGTAGTGCCGCTTCCTCCACGTTATAGAGTGCCGGATTTCTCTAAGTTTTCTGGGCAAGATGATATAACCACCATTGAACATGTGAGCCGATTCTTGGCTCAGTGTGGTGAGGCTGCTTCTGAAGAGGGATTAAGGCTCAGATTCTTCCCTCTGTCACTGTCAGGGCCGGCGTTTACATGGTTTACGTCGTTGCCAGCAGGATCAGTGACAGGATGGTCCGACATGGAGAAGCAGTTCCACAAATACTTCTTTTCTGGTCTCAATGAGATGAAGATCTCTGATCTAATAGCTATCAGGCAGAGGAATGATGAGACCGTTAAGGAGTACATTCAACGATTCCGTGACACTAGGAATCGATGTTATAGTTTGAAGCTGTCTGACATGCAGTTGGCCGAGCTTGCATTCCAGGGTTTGCTCGCGCCGATTAAAGAAAAATTTTCTGCTCAGGAGTTTGAAACATTGGGGCAGTTGGTTCAGAAGGTGTCAGCTCATGAGGTCCGATATCAGGAGATGAAGCGCATGAAATTTTCAAAGCAAGTATCTTATCTCTCTGAGTCTGAAGAAGAAGCTGACGTTAACATAGCTGAATGGACCAAATCCAAGAAGCCAGTGTCACTCCCATGGATCAAGCAGAATCCTGAAAAGTTTGGTTTCGATATAACAAAGGCCGACAAGATCTTTGATTTGCTGCTTAGTGAGAAGCTTATCCAGCTTTCTCCAAATCATTCTATTCCGTCGGCCGATGAGTTGAAAAAGCGTAAATATTGCAAGTGGCACAATTCAACTTCTCATGAGACCAATGAATGCAAAGTGTTCAGAAGGGAGATTCAATTGGCCATTGAGTCTGGCAAGATTAAATTTGAAGACAATAAGAAGGCCATAAAGATCGACGGTCACCCTTTTCCAAACAACTTTGCTGATTTCTCCTTTTCTGTTAACATGGTTGATGCTAGTGAAAAGGGGAAGTTCAAGGTGCTCACATCGGACCATGCTAAAGACTCTGGTGCCGTTGATCCTGCAGTTCAAGTCACTGTTGAAGAATTGCGCAGGAATCATCAGGCATTTGGGCGCGAATCTAATGCTCCTGGAGGATATCGGCCGCGTGTGACTTCCCAGATGCTGATCAACAAGTACAAGAGACAGCAAGCAGCAGCTCGAGCGTGGGAAGAGCGTGAAGAACGGCGACGTCGGAGGCGTGAGTATCAAGAGAGACAATTCGATGAAGAGTATGATCAGCGCCGACGTGATGACAGGTCCGATGGCCGACGCCAATTTGATGACAGGTCCGATGGCCGACGCTGGTATGATGATAGGTCCGATGGCAGGCGTTGGACTGATGATAGAGTTGGCGATCGCCATTATTATGGATATAGGTCCGACTGGTATGCAGATAGACATCAAGGTTATGACCAATATCAGCAGGATGATGATCACTGGGGATGCCCTTTCTTTGTATATTGCTGGAATGAAAAGCTCAGATTGCCATCAAGGGCAGATTGTCCTGAATGCAGCTTCCAATATGAAGAGTACAGAGCTTCCAAGAGAGGTCGGCGATCGGTTCATGAACGGATTGGCGTCAGAATAGATGATCATCATCAAAGATATGAAGGCCGGGTTAATACTCATGGCCACAAAAATAATGAAGGCCGGGCTGATGCTCATGGCCCTGAAAAAGTGGAAGAGAAGACTCCAGTTCATAATCGGACCGAGGAACCTCCAATGAGGCCTGGACAGTGGTGCCCGTCAGGAATCTCTAAATCCAAAAAGAGACGTGTTTAGAGGTTGCGCTATAATGAGCAGATTCGGGAACAAGAATTGGCAAAAGAGAAGAAATGGCGCGTTAAGATGGCCAATGACGATGAAGCAAGCACATCGGCCGCAATAAATATGGTTTTGATGCTGCCTTCTGATTTTGCTGCTCCTGATGAACAGGACGACCATGAGGTCGATTATGAGTTGGAAGAAGCCGCTGCATGCTTGGTCCTTGATTCAGAAAAGGCGGTCTTTGAGAAACCTAATGCAAATGGATATCGGCACTTGAAGCCTCTATACATCAAGGGATACGTTGATGGGAAGCCGATGACCAAGATGCTCGTTGATGGAGGAGCTGCTGTCAATCTCATGCCCTATTCCACATTCCGCAAGCTAGGGAAAGGGATTGATGATTTGATCAAGACAAACATGACACTTAAGGACTTTGGCGGCAATGTTTCAGAGCCTCGGGGGGCAATCCATGTGGAGTTGACCATCGGCAGCAAGACATTGCCGACTACCTTCTTTGTGATTGATGGCCAAGGTTCTTACAGCATGCTCCTCGGACGTGATTGGATCCATGCCAATTGCTGCATCCCATCCACAATGCATCAATGTTTGATCCAGTGGCAAGGCGATAAGGTGGAGATTGTCCCAGCTGATGATTCGGTTAGTATTGCTACGGCCGAGTCAACGATTTGGGAGTTTGAAGGTGTTGAATGCCTGTCAAGAAAAGCATGGGATGGTGACTTCCTCAAGGTGTCCGATCAAGGACTAAAGCCGATCCAAGCAGTCGGCTCTGAGACATTGTTTTAAATGGATGATTACATAGAAGATCTTGAAGACCGAAGTGAATTCGGTAAATTAGGATTTGGATTTACGTCGGCCGATGAATTAGAAGAAATAGATATAGGATCTGGTGATAGACCAAGGCCGACGTATATCAGTGCTAAGTTGGATCCCGAGTATAAACAAGAGTTAATAAAGCTTTTAAAAGAATATTCTGATTGTTTTGCTTGGGAATATTATGAAATGCCAGGATTAAGCCGTGATATTGTTGAACATCGGCTACCTATCAAGCCAGGGTATCGACCACACAAGCAGCATCCAAGAAGGTTCAAGACTGAGATGCATGAACCAATTAAGGCCGAAATAACAAAGCTATTTGAAGCTAAGTTCATCAGGCCGTGTCGATATGCTGAGTGGGTATCAAATATAGTTCCTGTTTATAAGAAGAATGGAAAGCTACGTGTTTGCATTGATTACAGGAACTTGAACAAAGCAACCCGAAGGATGAGTATCCAATGCCGGTGGCCGATATGCTTGTTGATGCAGCATCAGGCCATAAAGTGATGAGTTTCCTGGATGGTAATGCTGGTTATAATCAGATTTTTATGGCAGAAGAAGATATTCCCAAAACCGCATTTCAATGTCCAGGTGCTATTGGTTTATATGAGTGGGTTGTTATGACTTTTGGTTTGAAAAATGCCGGTGCTACTTATCAACGTGCCATGAATTATATTTTTCATAGGTTGATCGGCAGAATAGTTGAGATTTACATTGATGACGTGGTAGTCAAATCAAAAGGTTATCAAGAGCATTTGGCCGATCTGAAGGAAACGCTAGAATGTACAAGGCAACATGGATTGAAGATGAATCCGCTCAAGTGTGCTTTTGGCGTATCGGCCGGCCAATTTCTCGGTTTCTTGGTGCATGAGAGAGGAATTGAGGTGAATGATCGGAACCGCAAGGCGATTGATGATATTGAACCTCCAGTAAATAAGAAGGAGTTGCAGAGTTTGGTTGGAAAGATTAATTTTCTGAGGAGGTTTATATCAAATCTGTCGGTCCGATTGGAGGCGTTTACTCCTCTTTTGAAGCTGAAAAATGAAGAAGAATTGGTTTGGGAGCCTAAACATCAAAAGGCCTTGGATGAAATCAAGCAATATTTGGCATATCCGCCAGTTCTTATTCCACCACAGAAGGGTAAGCCGTACAAACTTTATTTATCGGCTTTTGATCATGCAATCGGCTCTGTTTTAATTCAAGAGGTTGATGGGAAAGAGCGAGTTATATTCTATTTGAGCCGAAGATTGCTAGATCCTGAGACTCGGTACTCATATGTGGAGAAGCTTTGCCTTTGTTTGTATTTCTCCTGTACAAAATTAAGGCATTATCTATTATCGGCCGAGTGCACTGTGATCTGTAAAGAGGATGTGATTAAGTATATGCTATCAATGCCAATCATGAAAGGAAGAATTGGAAAATGGGTTTTTGCTCTGACAGAGTTTGATATCAGATACGAATCGGCCAAAGCAGTAAAAGGACAAATAATGGCTGATTTGGTTGCTGATCATTGTGGACCTAACAGTGATGCTGTTGAGCAAGGCACTATGGAGCTTGATATATCTGGTCCGATGAAAAGGATCAATGTGGTTGATGCGGTTCCATGGACTATATTCTTTGATGGCTCTTCTTGCAATGATGGTTGTGGAATCGGCCTGGTTATTATTTCGCCTCGGGGGGCAAGGTTTGAATTTGCTTTTCCAATTGGGAAATGTACAAATAATCAGGCGGAATATGAAGCATTGATGAAGGGTCTCCAAACTCTTAAAGAAATCGGTGCTCAGTTTGTTGAAGTATTTGGAGATTCTTTGTTGATTATTAATCAGTTACTCGGCAAATATGATTGCAAGATGGATGCTCTGTTATCTTATTTCGAGAAATGCCGAGATTTGATTAGTCAATTCGCCTTGGTAACTCTTAAGCATATTCCGAGGCATCATAACGAAGAAGCAAATCGGCTGGCGCAAAAAGCGTCTGGCTATCGGCCTACGTCTGACGTGATGGTGCAAGAAATACCAGAAGGGGATTGGAGAAGAGAAATCATTGAATATCTGAAAGATCCTTCTATCAAGACTTCTAGAAAGATACGTTATAAATCGGTCAGGCATGTCTTGGTTGAAGGAGTGCTTTATTTTCGCTCGATTGATGGAGTCCTGTTAAGATGTATCGGACCTGAAGAAGCCAAAGTTTTAATGGGAGAAATTCATGAAGGTGTTTGCGGGGCTCATCAATCGGCGTTTAAGATGAAATGGATGATAAGAAAAAATGGGTATTATTGGCCGACGATTTTGGAAGACTGCTTTGAATATTATAAAGGATGCCAAGAGTGTCAAAGATATGGAAATATTCAGAGGGCTCCAGCATCGGCCATGAATCCTGTTATCAAACCATGGCCGTTTAGAGGATGGGGAATTGATTTGATCGGCCAAATTTTTCCACATTCAAGTAAGGGACACAAATTTATATTAGCAGCAACAGATTATTTCACCAAATGGGTTGAAGCTATTCCTTTAAGGGAGGTGAAGACGCAGAATGTTATTGAATTCGTTAGAGAACACATCATTTACCGATTTGGAATTCCGCAGACAATTACAACAGATCAGGGTACGATGTTTACATCGGACGAGTTCAGAAGTTTTGCTGCTGATATGGGTATTAAGCTTCTTAATTCATCACCGTATTATGCGCAAGCCAATGGTCAAGCTGAAGCTTCCAATAAAAGTTTGATCAAGTTGATTGATAGAAAGATTGAAGAATATCCAAGAAAATGGCATATTGTGCTTCCTGAAGCTCTATGGGCATATCGGATGGCTTGTCATGGATCGATCAAGGTTTCTCCGTATGAATTAGTTTATGGACATGAGGCCGTTCTTCCATGGGAGATTCGTACTGGATCAAGGCGAATTGAGCATCAGGATAAACTGAAAGCCGGCGAATACATGGATCTCATGAATAGTGAGTCCGATGACCTGGCTGTCCGTCGGCTACGCGCTCTTGAAAATATTGAGGCTAACAAACTCAGAGTTGCGAGGCATTATGATAAGAAAGTTAAAGGGAAAGAATTCAAAGAGGGCGATCTTGTCTGGAAAGTTATTCTGCCAATTGGTTCTAAGGATCCCAAGTATGGCAAATGGTCACCAAATTGGGAAGGGCCTTATCGAGTCGTCCGATGTGTTCCTGGGAATGCTTATATTCTACAGACACTTGAAGGAGAAATGTTTCCTAAAGCATTAAATGGGAAATATTTGAAGAAGTATTACCCTAGTATTTGGGTAAACTCATAAAGCCGATGCTATGCGTCAGGCTTAAAAGCCGATGAAAAATCGCCTCAAGAACAAAAATAAAAGCCGATGCGATATGCATCATCTTGAGGTTATACATGAACAAAGAAAATGTATTACATCATCAAGCCACTCGATGGTGGAACAGAATGTTAAAAAGGGTTGCATATATATTCATGTATTTCTCATACAGAGGGGTTTCAGAAGATAAAAGGATCTAATAGGCGCTGATGCACTTTGTTCATCATGGCCAGAACAGGGCTAGAAAAAGTGGGGCAAAAGGAAGCGCAAGTTTGAGGAGATATCTTCTTCTTTAAGCCGAAGAAATCCGCTCTGGATGCAGTCCCTTGAAGAGCGCGCCGGCGGACCGGTGGCTTTGCCCCAGCTTGTAAAGGTCACTCTATTAACCCCTTCTGAAGAACCTTCCCTACGATGAACCATGGAGGAACCTCACGAGAATTCTTCTAGCAGAAGTTCCACCTGGATTCACTGTAGGATCAGAAAAGGGGGGGAGTGACCTATACTTCTTCACGAGAATTCTTCTAGCAGAAGAGGAGAGAGGAGTCGGATCCTATATCAAACAGAAGAAGTTTATGCTCTATCATGGGTGTTAGCTGCGCCATGGCTAAGGGATGGTGGAAGAAGAAGGCCTGAGGCAGGTATTTATAGCCGGTGGTCGATGAGAACAATAAAAGAAAATGGAATCCAAGGGATGCTCGTGGAAACCGTCCAGATGAGGAGCAGTATTCTCGTGAAGATATGGCATTGATTCAGAGCTGCTGTAATTAAAGGAGAAGCGTCTTTTGAGGAGCTACGTTGAAGAGTCGTTTCGTCTGGATCGGTAGACGCGTGGATACCCGTGAGGTAAATGCAGGGTTCCATGTGTTATTCATTGTCAGAGATGTTATCACTCAGGAGAGAAGGAGGAGAAGATAAGCTTTGCAGGGATAGAAAATTTCGGCACGAAAATCGGTGAAGGAGTTATGATGACAAATACGAATTTTGGAACAAAATGATATTTTATTCCAAAATTGGGGGGCATGTGTTGACACCGGATTTTCGCACCTGATGTACTGAGTCAGATGATGACGTGGTTGAGACTGCGCAGTGGACCTATTGACTGGTCAAAGACGGAGGCGATAGAGAAGGGAGCCGATGCTGAGGAGGAGTCTGATGTGAAGCAGGAGTCCGATATGACAACAAGTGCAAGAGGAGGAACGCGTCGGCTAAGGAAGGGAAGCGTATCGGATGCGGGGATTATTTCCTTTTCAGAAGGCGTATGAGAGTCCCGGTGTATCTTATGTTTAGTTTACCTTATTTAGTTAGTCTGGTCCGATCAGGACTCTTCATGACCAGGGTATAAATATGAGCCCTCGTCCATTGTAAATATTATTCACACAATCAATACAACCCGGCTTCACGCCAAAACCCTTAGTAGTAGTTACCGACGAAGCTCATTGGTGGACGGGCTGCCTCAGTTCTGATCTCCGGCTTACCAGTAAGTTAGTCAATTTATCGAACTAATATAGGCTTTGAATTGAGGCGCATCGCCCTTTCTCGTTTATATTGTTCAATCGATTTATCTCTGGATAATCAAGATTGATATAGATTCCCTACGTCGGAGCTAGATCAATATTGATTATTCAACAGATTATCGTTTATCGGACTATACTTTAAGCCTAGATTCCCTACGTCGGAGCTAGGTATCAAGATTAGTCTAGATTCCCTACGTCGGAGCTAGAATAATCTTGGTTACTAAAGATAGTCTTTGCGGTTTGTTGGAGTTGCTAGATTGGTTTAGATCTACGCCATGTGAATCAATTCTACTTCTTCAACGGCTTTGAGCATTGGTCTTGGTCCGATTTAAGCAATATTTATCTTACAGCATCGTTCTATGTCCGATCTTGCTATGTGGTTTAATCTAGTTGTTCTTTGAGTATTGTACTGGTGTAGATTCCCTACGTCGGAGCTGGATCTTTACAATACGATTAGATTAATCTTTGATTGTCATGTTTGGTCTAGATTCCCTACGTCGGAGCTAGATTCATCTTGATTAATTAAAGGAAGCTTTGATTAAGCCTTATTGCTATTTGAATGTTAAGTGTGGTGTAGATTCCCTACGTCGGAGCTGGATCTCGCTTAATTATTTGATAGCATATCTTAGAATCAGAACGAATCTGTTAATGTTTCATCTGTATATTTGCTTAATCTGATCAACACCTGTGCGAGCATCTTGTTTAATTGACAGGTTGATGAGTCGAGTCCGATTATCTAGCTATCCGATCTGATCATAGTTGGAGAAATCTAGATTCCCTACGTCGGAGCTAGATTTCTCTGCAAAGGCTATAGTCCGATCGGTGGTTAGATCGTCCGATAAGACGAGTCAAACTGGCAATTAGGCAAGGTGGACAATGTATCGGCTTACACTTTGCTTATTTAATATCTTGTTTAAAGATATAGCTGATCCATTACTTTACATATTGGCCTTGTTTTATGCTTTATTTTATTATTCAAAGGCTAGTCTGTAATAATAATCAAGGTCCGATCCTGATTGGTCCGATTCTGAGGTCCGATCTGTTGTCTGATTGAGGTCCGATTACTCGGTCCGATTGACGTCATCAGTGAAGTCCGATTTTGACGTCCGATCGGTATCGGCCGACAAGTGTCTGATTGGGTCTTGGCTAAAATTCGACGTTACTCCATCGTCTGAAATAGAGCCGGCACAATCAAAGAGTAATTTAACTGTTTTATCCCCTTGTCAATTTCAGGTCAAATTGACTGGCACGCTGCGAACCTGAACTGGAGTGTAGACTGGCACTGGAGCGAAGCAGACTCTCCCCGGTCATCGTGTGCTGCACGCGGGAGATACGACCGCCGATTTTCCGCGTCAACAATTTTCCTTTCGAATAAAAAGCAAGAACATGTTTTTAGGATAAGCCTCCTTTCGGGTATTTTTGGTCACTAACCATTTCAGGTGGAGATTAAGAAGAACGATGGACAGGTGATGCCTAAGAACATGGAGCTACATCAGCCACAAAAATCTCGGTAAGTCTTGGTTTGGAAAAGATTACAAGAGAAGCTTGAACTCCACACACTTGAGTTATGATGCGTTGCACTACAAACTCAAAGTGTGGGGGAGGTATGTGAGTATCCTGAGTAAGTTCCTTTTGAGCCAAATCTTATTTTGGTTTAGAGTTGGTGTTAGTTCTTGCACATTGATAAAAAAAAATTGAGTTTCAATAAAGGCTTTTGGTCTTTAGAACCAAAGGGCCATTGTTTTGTTTCCACCATATATAAATAAATGCAGGTACAAGGTCAAGTGTGGGGGTCTCTCGAGTTTTCTGATGCACACATGTTCGAGACCACCCACAGATAGGCTGCACAACATCGCACAAGACTACACAAAAAAGATCAACGAGCAAAAGGTCCAGAAGGGGTCGGCCGACCCCACCAGATCGGCCGATGGCCCTCTGGTGCCTTTAGTCTCCAGTTTCGTCCAGAGCGATGGTTTGCGCACTCTATACCTCATCCTCTCTGATTCATGAGTTAATTTGTTCCTATATTTATACGATCATTAAAATAGAACTCATCATAAAATAAGCTTTTATGCTCCTTTGGTTTACATGTCTATCCTTGATTGGATTGCATATTCTTTATTCCTTACACATATGCTTGCTGCTTGTGAACATATATATCTTTAGAAAAACATGTTTATCTAAGTGGTTGATTAATGAGATATGGTATGATGAATGAAATCTTGCTCTTTCTGTATAAAGTGCTTGGGATGTTTTTTTGTAAAACTTTAAATTAACAGTCGTACAAAGCTCCTCAGTGATGCCTTATTCCTACCAAAGCCATATGATGTTAACATTGCAAAAACCCATACACATATGCTGCTTGCTGTCACTTTGAGCTTTGTCAAATTGTTGTGACCCTTGTAAGATGCTCTCCATGCTTTCATGATCAAGATCACGTACACTCCACATACACATGCTAAATTTCCACATTGGAAGTTAGCAACATACATTTCATCCATCCACAAAATAAATACTCCATTTAAGTGTTGATCTCCTCTCCAAGTATTATTGCAAAAAGAGACATGGGCTGTAGAAAAAAAATATGGACACATGAAGGTCCAAGCAAAAAAAAGAGAAAAAAATATATGGGCACATGAAGGCCCAAGTATCATGAAAATATATATATATACTATAGCCATGTTCTCAAAGCAAATTAAGGAAGAGAGAGATCATACAAGAAGGAGTTATCATTCCATTGTTCCACACACATGCACATCTCGATCAGATTGTATGGATGGTTTTCTTCTTGGATCCGCTCTTTGACTTTGCAATATATGTGATGCAAGTATGCCTTATCTTTACTCCTACCTTGAGCTCCACATAAGCCTTTTAGATGTAGGGTGAAAGAAGGCAAGGAAATGCCTCGGTGAGGAATCATACACAATGAGCGATCTAAGAGAATCATTTGAGGAGCTAGGTAAGGTTGTGTTTTTGAAAATTTATCGAAAACCCAAGCTACTTACCAGAAAAGTTGACATGACTTGAATCAAGGCCGTTCTATTCCTCAACCACCCAAGATGGCATGGTAGACACTTCCAAATTCACAAGTGTAGGTATGTCTTGGAATAACTTATATGCTATCTTCATATCAGAAGGAGTCATGGTTTCCACCTTAGTCTTTAAAGCTTTACTCGAGGACGAGTAAAGGCTAAGTGTGGGGGAGCATGTTGACGGTTGTTGGTATTTTTAACAATCACAGATAAATCCGCAAGCGTACGGATACCAATGCAGCTTTCACCCGAGAGTATTTCAGGGTATCGAATCCACAGGGAACGTGTGTGTACTAGTGACTATTTAAGATCGACCAAGGACAAAAGAAGTGATAATTGTGTAGAAGGTAGAGAGGGTTATTTCTATGTATTCTGGATAATTAAGGATTAGCTCAAGGTGTTTACGATATTACTTGCTTCGGGACGCTCAACCATCAAAATCCGGAAAGGGATGCGAAGGGGACTAAGCAAGCCAAGCAATGGTCCTACTGACTCTAGTACTTCTCACATGGTGGACTACGTAGGCCGTCAGGGCTGTCACCACCTGGGGCTACCACTACAAATCCGTGGCACTAGGCGCACTCCAAGGTATTCAAAAGACTATACACCATGTATACTCAATTAAATACTATCTTAGCATTGCAAGTAGTAAGACACTTATCACAGCAAGGAGCCCACAAGTATAAAATAAAGCTTGAACTATAATAAATATTAATCCAGAAATACAAGAGAAAATACCCAGATGTTACTCAAACTTGAGCCGCATCCGCCGAGGTACAAGAAGAGGAGAGGAGCCGACATCCCGGCTTCTCCCGGACTCTGGCCTCACCTCTCACCTATTCTAACACTACATTGGATTTGGATCTTGAGCTTTGCTTCACTTCCTTGTGTTGTCTTGAGTGAGGGAGGTCCTCTATTTATAGTAGAGAAGGTGCCTTGGAGATGTGAAGATTCTCTCTAGGTCCTAAGGAATATTCCCCTTCTCTTTCTCCTGTAGCGACATCTGTCTCGGGAAACCGACTTCCTCAGGTCGGTTCGGTGCCACGCGCAAGCGCCTGTGCTTTTCCGGTTAAATCCCACACATTCCTGTCCTCCTTGATCCGCGTGAGGGAGTCTTGGCCGAATAGGATGGCGCCACGTCACCTGCTTCTATGCTTCCTGCGCGAGCGTGGGCGAGTCGGGCGCAAGGCCGCTCGGCCAACGGCCTGCCGCCGCACGTCCGTGCTGACTGCGTCGCCCGCCGCATGCGTGACCGCCTCGGGGCGCTGGGCCCTGGCCGTGAGGCAGCGGTGGCCCACGTGCTACCCTTTAGGCCCCGCTAGGCCCTTGCATGGCCGCTGGGCCAATGGCCTTGCGCCACCTGCCCCTGGGACATTTCCAGAACACACAAGGGCGCTTCTAGATGGCCTCCAGGTGAGTGTGCTACGTGGCCTGCAGGCCTGGTCAACCTGCCCTTGTGCGTGATGGCCACCAGGCCTGGTTTGGCCTCCTGTGCGGAGGGCATGGTCGCCCCAGGTGTGGGCCCCAGCTGGGCCACTGGCCGCCCGTGGTACTTGACTAGGGGAACTGACGTCACGCTGACGTCAGCTTCCCTAATATTACTTCGTAATATTAATATCTTTTATATCTGAGCTCCAATATATATAAATGATATATCCAATTCGATCATCTCGACGAGCCCTACGCGATGGTGCAATCCAAATCGATATTTGAGATACTTTGTGATAATGATATATTCAGATCTTTCTCAATCCTGCAGTATCATTTTGGGCATTTCCTGCAAAACAAGATAAAACACCAACACTCGTGGAAAACATTAGTAATAAACCCTACCACTATGTTTGGTGCTCATATTTTAATTATTTTCTGCAAGATTTGATGGTTAAAAGTGGTACTTAAGGACCGTTAACAACGGTCATTAATGCACATCTCAGACCGTCAACTTTGACATACAAATATACATTCACCATAGCTATAGGGATTATATCTAACAAATTCAACTAGTTTTGGTGACTATGTGTATGCAGGAGGCAAGAGGTGAAATTTGACGCGAAATGGGCTTGGTGGGCCGACGTCCAACCGAGGCCAAATGAGCCTATCTTTGGATATATGCTAGGAGAGCCACTCTAGACCAACCCTTGCCTGTGCACCAAGGTTGGATCAACCCCATAAGTGAAATGGACCTCAAGAGAAGCACATAGATCAAAGGGGCCACATCCACAAGTACACATACTCAAATGGAGTGGTGTCACCTTGGGTAGGACTCCAGGGCCTACAAGATAGTGGCTGGTAAAAGATGAGGCCAATCGGGCACAAAAGATACGTCGGTCGACCTGGCCCGGTCGGCCGAGCCTGGCCCAGAGCCCAATGGGGCCCACTTTCCTCCAAGGCAAAGAAGCACATTTGGGGATCATCCTAGCCAGTGATTCCAGGTCGTTGGATCCAAGAGATGGGAATGGTCCAAGGAGAGGTCACATGGATTGAAGGGCCCACCTCGCAAACTAAACATACTCAAATGCACCTATACCACCTGGAACCGCCATGAGGACCCACCGTACAGTCACTCAGCCGAAGATGGGCCCGATCGGTGCCGGTGGACGGTCGCCCGACCGAGCCCGGTCGCCTGACCTGGTCTGGAGGCCAAACCGCCTCATCCTTCTGGTGTGCGTTCCCACCACCTCCAGGAGTCCATCTACGCCATGCATCACTGAAGGCGGTGGATCCAACGTCGGCCTACCTCCTCGCGTCGCCCGACCTGTGACTGAGTCCGTTCGTCCTCATCTTCCACGTGTCCATTCCCAACCGCCTCTACAAGCTATAAATAGCTGCATACCAGTCATTGAAGATCATCATTGAGCTAGAGCCTCAAGTCAAGGCGAAGTCCTCCTCAAATGAGAGTAGAAATAGGGAGAGAGTGAGGGAGAGTCTGGAGGAGTCCGGCGTGTCGGCGACCCTCCACTTGTACCTTGGCGGATGCGAGCTCTTTAGTAAGTATCCGGGATATTCAACTTGTATTTAAGTCTGAGTTATAGAAAACTGAGTTCTTTATTTTGCTTGTGGGTTCATCGCTTTATTGATAAGGTGCTCTAGTCTCAAGCTAAGATTAGAGTAGTAGTATATATCTTAAGCTTGATGCTTAGGTTATGGAGTACCTTCGTTTGCCTCGTAGCCCCACAGACTAGAAGAGGTAGGCGGCAGGTGGTGACAGCCCTGTCCGTCCTTTGTAATCCTCCACGTCCGGGTACAGCGTAGAGCTGTTGGCCGGCAATTTTCTAGAGGTCTAGGATACCCCGGTGCCCAAAGCAAGCATAGGAGAACTCCCTTCGCTACATTCACAGTCTTAGTGCTAAGTTATCCTCTCTACCCAGCCTTCATATAACCTCGATCGATCCGGTCAACTTTAATGATTAGACAGTGCCCTTTCGTTCCCTGTGGATTCGATACCCTGAATACTTCCGGGTGAAAGCTACAACGGTATCCGTGCGCATGTGGATTTATCTGTGATCGTAAGAAATACCAACAGGCCCACAAAATCGCACATTCCTTTTGCGGTTACTCTTCTCCCATGCTCCTCTCTTTTTCCGTCGTTTTGCTTTCTCCTTCCCCCGAGCGTCCGTTCGTGCGATCGAGTGATTGTCGCCGGTCTCCTTCTTCCATTTCAGCGGATTGTCCCCTTATATTGGAGCATTGGGGTTCCCCTGTTTTGTTCTGCAAGTTCAATTGGTTCGTAAAGTGAACTAGCGCATTGGGGTTTTCTTTGGTGGAACATTTGGTGATTCAAGCGGCACCGCGCTTTTTTCAAGGTCTCATTGTGCTTCAAATCCGGTTGTTTATCTTTACCTCGAGGTATGTATCGATTCCCCTCTTTTCGCGCCGTGGCAACCGTACATTATTTTTCCCCCAAATCAAGACCTAGGATTTCGTATGGTTGCTGTTCTTATTTTTCATTACGGTGTTGTAGTCTTTTCTGGTTAAATTTATTTGATTTAGTAGATCCCAATGTGATTGTTTAGTTCAATGCTCTGGTAGCCGTTGTTCATGTTGGGTTACTGCCAAAGCTAATAAGCCCAAACAATAGCCGAGACAGAGAACAGAGACAAGCAACTATAAATTACTTATCAACAGTGTTCTCGGGAATCAGCTCTTTACACGTTCGTGGGAGGTCCCTTTTTCTAGGGAGGTCAAGAGGCACATTTTACATTCCACTTATGTCCCTGGAAATCAGGCATCATCCTCTAGACTATACAACTTAGGCTTTCTAGGGGCATAAGGGTACATTCGTATGTCTCAATGTGAATGCGTAGACCAGCAACTCCGTCTTTGACTCGGTTTAGACCCGGTCCACGCAGGCTTTCACCGTGCCTCCAATGACCTTTATCGCCATCTCCACCCGGAACACCTTCGTTTGCGCAATGCCTTCTCATGCTCGGAGAGGAGAAGACCGCTGTGCCATCACCCGGGCCTGCCTTTGAGCCTGTATAACAAGATGAACCGCATGTATACAGGTAATATCTAGGAATTGCCTTCACCTGCACAAAATGGACCAGGAGAGCGAAGGCAACAGGTCACCTCATAATGCCTTCGCATCCATTTCAGGCGACCTTTAGCACTGGAAGCAGCGGATCGCCTCTTGGTGTTTAATAGCCTAGCGAAGGCAACGGCCTTTCAATCAGCTGTTACGAAAGCAAATGCCTGGAGTTCAAAAGCAAAGTAATGGGTGAACGTGTTTCTTTGACAGGCCAATCCCCCAACAGTAGCCCCTCGCGGACGAGGGCTTTCTCCAAGTGACGGTTCAGGATCCATGGGAGTCCTCATGGGACACAGTCTCGTTAGGAAATTGGGCCGGCAACCCTGACTGATACAAGGAAGGACTGTACAGCTTAAGGAAACTAGTCGCGTACTGGGAAACAACCCGGCCTACTCATGTTAGGACTCCGTGTATTGTATCCGACTAGGAGTTTGTATTTCTTGCCTTGTAGACCCTGTCTCCGAGTATATAAGGTGAGGCAGGGACCCCTTGTAAAAACATACACATCAATACGAGAAGATCCACCATACAGGACGTAAGGTATTACGCTCTCTACTTGAGTATATAAGTGTCACTCCAGAAGTCGGACGGGAAATCCTTGAAGAAATCCATGGTGGAATCTGCGGGAACCATGCTGCTCACCGCACGATCGTAGGCAAGGCTTTCCGGTCCGGGTACTATTGGCCATCCGCTGTGGCCGATGCCGAAGAAATCGTGAAGACCTGTCAGGGCTGCCAATACTTTGCCCGGCAAGCTCATGTCCCTGCAACAGTCCTCAACACCATACCGCCCTCCTGGCCCTTCGCATGCTGGGGGCTCGATATGGTTGGACCACTCAAGACTGCGCCAGGAGGTTTCAAGTATCTCTACGTGGCGATTGACAAGTTTACCAAGTGGATTGAAGTCAAGCCGCTAGTCAATGCTACAGCAGCGAAGGCGGCCGAGTTCATCCAAGACATTGCTCATCGTTTCGGCGTCCCAAATCTCATTATCACCGACCTTGGCTCAGAATTCACAGGGAGCGAGTTCTTTGATTTTTGCGATAACCTGGGAATTGAAGTCCGCTACGCATCAGTGGCGCACCCACGAACCAATGGACAAGTTGAGAGAGCTAACGGCCTCATACTTCAAGGTCTCAAGCCAAGGCTCTATGAACCACTCAAAAAGTACGGCGGCAAGTGGGTGCAAGAATTGCCAGCCGTGGTATGGGGGCTCAGAACCCAGCCCAGCCGCGCGACGGGGCAATCACCCTTCTTTCTGGTCTACGGCTCAGAAGCAGTACTCCCGGTGGACATCGAGTACAATGCTCCAAGAATCCAAAACTACTCGGAGGAAGCAGCAGAGCAGAGTAGGGCAGAAGATGTGGACATGCTAGAAGAGGCGAGGCTAGCTGCGTTGATCAGGACAACCACGTACCAGCAAGGACTCAGGAGATATCATAACCGAAACATCCAAATGAGATCGTTTAACATTGGTGATTTGGTCCTTCGAAGAATTCAGAGTACAAAAGATCAGCACAAGCTATCTTCTCCTTGGGAAGGTCCGTTTATAGTATCGAGGGTCATCGGTCCGGGTACTTATCAGCTACAACGGGAAGACGGAACAGAGGTGCCCAATGCATGGAACATTGAGCACTTGCGACGTTTTTACCCCTGAAGAAGTTATTAGAGTTTTTTAAGAGTCAATAAAAAGTCAGCCTTCTTTATGTACTGATATCGGCTTCTTAGCCTAATAACAATAAAGTATCAATATTCCATTATCTTCAAGCTACAGTCTTACAAATTTGAATCATCCTGGGTTGTTTAAAAACAATATAGAAAGGGTTGTTTCAAATGCCATCTACTTTCTGTTTCATACAGAAGGATCGGGCGCATCTTTTTTGACTCATCCCGGGTTGTTTAAAAACAATCCAGAAAGGGTTGTTTCAAAAGCCATCTACTCTCTGTTTAAACACAGAAAGATCGGGCGCACTTATTTATTTGAATCTAGTCGGGTTGTTTAAAAACAATCCAGAAAGACTACATTCAATTGCCATCTACTTTTTGTTCAAAGCAAAGAGATCGGGCACAATTAATCAGATACAAAGATACTTTTTGAACGAAAAACATTAAGTATTTACATCTGAACCAAGTTCTTTACAAAGGGTTTTCTTACAGAAAGAGACTCTAGAACTTAAGACGAGAAACAATCTTCTCTACAGTGTCCTTCTCCTCCTCCATGTAAGTATCAAACATGGCCCAGGTACAAGCCGGGTTGATTCTCCCTTCAGTAACACCTAATGGCTGTAAAGGAAACCATGAACGGACTACCCCGAGTACTTGTTTAGTACACGAACGGGCAACCCGTTTGCAATATAGCTTCACTTGCCTAGGAGTTGCTCGAAGACGATCAAGGGGAGGAGGAGCAACACTTCCGGCGGGTACTTTAGCATATGCTTCAACCAAGGGCAGGGAGGCTTCCTTCCAAGACTCAATCTCCGCACCACGGCGATTGACCTCCACGCGAAGCGCCTGGATTTCAGCCTCCTGATTGCGGATCTTGGTCAGGTCTTCAATGAGTTGGGCATCGGCATGCTGGCGCATTTTTTGCTCTTCTGCGAGATCTGCCATGCATTCCGTCTCCCTCCGCTCTGCTTGGTTGGCGCGCTCCTGCTCCCGATAAAAGCGGTTCTTCATATCGATGAACTTGCCTTTTAGAGCCTCAACGCGCTTCTCATTCTCTGCAGACAGCATATCAGATCTTATTCATTATATGATCATTGCAAGCAGAGACAAAGTACTTGGCATACACACCTGAGAGTTTTTGTCGCAAAGACTTATTCTTCTCAACCATGTCATCGCGCTGGTCCTGGTACAAGTTGATCTTCTTGTACGCCTCATCCAGCTCTCGGCGCAATTGGGCGCGTTCTTGGTCCCACGCTGCTTGTCCCTTGGCCAGATCGGCTGTGGCTTTTTCAGCGCGAGCAATGGACGTGCTTGCTCTCTGAAGCATCTCAGATTTCTGCTGAGATCGTGCAAGTATACTCTACATCCAGATTAAAGGAAGCAGGGTTGATTACAGTACGAAGGAGATAAGTATTTACAATACTACACTATTTCTACTAACCTCTGTGAGCTTGGAGAGTTGTTTGTACAGTTCGGCGGCCTTCTCCAGATCTTCGTGGTCAACTTCAGAGTTGAATAAGAAGGCGTCTTCATCTTCATTAGGGTTGACGCCGGGTGTGCCCGTGAAGATCTGGAATGGCTCTGGTGAAGGCTCGCGGGGTTTCTTTTGCTCCCGGATGATTTCTTCAACAATGGCTTCCTTCATCAGGCCAGTGGTGGCGTTCACTCCTTCAGAGCGGAGGCCAGCCATCCGGATACTTTCTGTTGCTTTGGGCCAAGACCCAGGAGCAGAAGAACCCGGAGCGGTTTGTTCTCTTATAGGAGGTGGTGGCGCGACGTTGCTGCTAGCTGCTTGAGGATGAGGCGGTGAAGATACTTGGGGGCTCGGCCCTTCTCCTCCTCCTGTCTCCATGATTAGAGTCTTGGGTACATCAGCAGGAGCAGGAGTAGGCGGACGGCTGCATAAACAATTGAAGATTAGCAATATTCGCGTTTCAAGAATTTTGCTTCATAAAGTTGGATCATTTACCTGGCAAATTCCATGTTGAATTCCGGTTCTTCAACAACAAAGTCAAAGCCGCCAGCCAGGTTGTTTTGAGGTCCTTGAGGCTCTTCCGACTGAGTGGGTTCTTCTTGTTGAGGGTTCTGCAATTATGCAATCAATTCAGAAAATAATTCGGCAAGAGGATAAAACCAAAATTTTTTGGCATAAAAGATAATAGAGATACCTTGGGCAGAGGAGACTGTAGTGGGACTCCAACTGGGATCTCTACATTGGATTTAGGCTCTGCTTCAAGTGCTTCTGCTTCATCAAGAATGGTATCTGCTGATTTCTGCATAGAAGGAGACACTCTCTTCCGCATAGCCCATTTTTTCTTGGGGATGGTTGGGCTTGGGGCATCGTCATCACAAGGCCTTTTCAAGCCTGATCCTCCTTGCCCGAGTATCTTCCCGAGAGGAGGTTGGGGTGTGTCATCATCAGAATCGACTACTTCTTCCAGAATCACCTGGTCCATATCTGGCGGCGCCTTCTTCTTCCCTTTCCCCGAGCTATCAGCAGTTTGTTGGGGCGGGGGAGATCCGGGCAACCCGGATTGGTTCTCTGCAATGTCTGGGGGATTGTTTTCAAGTTTACCAATGATGACGGACGACTTGCCGAGTACTCGAGTACCCGGCGTGGTAGATCCTGGGCATCCATGAAGAGTGCGTGGACGCGGACGGCGACTTCATCTGAAGACAAATTGCTGGTGGAGATCCTAGTTGGGTCTTCGGGGCCGGTATAATCATAGCCGGCGTGCACCCGCTTCTGGCAGGGTTGTACGCGGCGGCGCAAGAACGAGCTGGCAATCCCGATGGCGGTTAAGCCTTGATCTTTCAGAGCAGCAATCATCTTGATGAGCCTGGAGATCCCATCGACCTTATCCCTATCGAGGGATTCATCCCATGATTCTTGCGGCCGAGGGAGATGACCAGAGTGCTTGGACAGCCTTGGGGGCTGATTTTCCACATAGAACCACTTGTCATTCCAGTCTTTGATGGAGTCATTCATCTTGAAATCAAAGTAAACATTCTTCATCCCCTGGCGCGACTGGAATCCGGCCTCGCCGACTACTTTGTCTGGGGTGGCCTTCACGCGGAAGAGGCAGCGGAACAGATTGAAGTGGGGATCGATCCCCAAGAAGGTTTCGTAGAGATGAATGAAGAGGGAAATTTGAAGAATAGAATTGGGATTGAGATGGACCAATTCTAATTTGTAGTAAGAAAGAAGCCCTCGGAGAAAATCATGAGCGGGGAGGGCGAATCCGCGTTCATAAAAGGCTACAAACACCATGATCTCGTGGATTTCTTCGAAAGGCCAGGGCTTACCTGCATCAGTGCACCAACAGGAGATTGACTTGTCCAGCAGGTAGCCTTGGTCTACAAGACCTTGCACCATCTCGTCTGTAGCCTTGGATGGCTTCCAGGTTAGAGCCGGCGCAGGAGAGTTTTTGAACACTGGCATATCGCCGATTGGGATCTTGGATTTCTTTTTGCTTGTGGCGGATTTGCTCTCAGTAGGCTTGCTGGAAGCAGGTTTGCGACCCATCTTGCCAGACGAGATTCTTGATTTAACTCTCGAACGGGGCTTGAGTGGATTGCGGATTGCGCGCGGAGGCGAAAAGAGTTTGAGGATTTCAGTGGTGAAAGCGACGGCGGCGGGGATGAGAATATGAACGGTTCACCCTCTGTCTTATAAGATTGAAGCGGTAACCCTAAGCGTATTCTCCGTAACCCGTTTTCCAAAATACGCCAATACTTATGTATTCGCGGTTACAAACCAGATGCATATTTGTGCGGCCATTTCCTAACGAGCTAGGTCATTTTCCGATGAATTTTCATTCTCGGGGGCTGATGCTTAATAGGATTTATTTCCATATCAAAGAATATACATATTTCAACAGAAGTCTTTAAGCTTATTGTCATCTGCTTTAAGCTTGGGGGCTGGGGGGAAATAGTATATTTCTTTTGGAAAAGTTTTTTCAATAAAGACCCTGGAATTGTTTTTAATCCTTGAAAACATTTCTAGGCTCGGGGGCTAGACCCATAATGGGTCCATCTTTTTTCAAAAGCTGGACACCATTATAGTAAATGGGGAAGTTTTTGCATCAATCTTGGTTTATAAACCAAGGCCCGGGAGCTGGCTGCAAAAGAAGTCGGCAAAGGAGCACATCATGTTCACTTCTGAAGATTTTCAACATGCAAGACGACGAGGAAACAACTCGGCTGATGCTGAAATCGTTGAGAAACAACCCGGCAGGTGTGAAGACATGAAGACGCTCGGGGGCTTGACGGTTCAGGATCCATGGGAGTCCTCATGGGACACAGTCTCGTTAGGAAATTGGGCCGGCAACCCTGACTGATACAAGGAAGGACTGTACAGCTTAAGGAAACTAGTCGGGTACTGGGAAACAACCCGGCCTACTCATGTTAGGATTCTGTGTATTGTAACCGACTAGGAGTTTGTATTTCTTGGCTTGTAGACCCTGTCTCCCGAGTATCTAAGGTGAGGCAGGGACCCCTTGTAAAAACATACACATCAATACGAGAAGATCCACCATACAGGACGTAAGGTATTACGCTCTCTACTTGAGGCGGCCTGAACCTGTCTAAATCGTCTCGTGTTCACCATCGTGCTTCTGGTTCCGGTGAGGCCCCCATGAACGACTCGACTACTTAGGGACCCCCCATAGTAGGCTAGCCGGTATAAAAAACCGACACCAAGAGGCCGATGTCCTCGAAAATTTAGGATTGCCTTCGCCTGTTCCAGAGAAACGCCTCCTCCCATTGGAGTAAAACCCGAGTTGTTGATTTCGCTTCGAGTTTGGCTTCACGTTTTGTAACATTGTTCTCATTTTATATTTATTTTTATTTTTATTTGTAATATTTATTGAATCACCGGTGCCATTTTGTTTTTCGAGATGCGGTAGCGGTCGGATTTTTTACTACCCTATAAATAGGACCGAAAGGGGTCCCCCTTTTTACCTTTTCTTTCTTTCGCTGTCAATCGCTTTCTGTTTGCGAAAACTCCTTTTGTGTTGTGAGGCATTTGGTTTGCACACTTCGTCTATCAAGCTTTGAGGTATTTCTTACCTTCGCATGAAAGTTGTTTTTTATTCAAAATTTGTCTTTGCTTTGTGCTGTATTTGATTATTTTCATTTTGTCTGAATTCCTTCACTGATGTAATGACAATTGTTGTCATTTTTGCAGTGGCACGCACCAGACAGACTGCTTTGCTAACTGGCATGGCCGGCGAAGGCAGTCCCAAGGCGCAAAGGGCAAGTCGGTCTCTTCGTCGGGAGGAGATGAGTGACACTGAGGCTGAGCACTTTGCTCAGAAGTTGGAAGATGAAACTGCAGCCACTGAAGATGTTTCTGGCGACGACCGCGTCGAAGAAGAAGAGGTGGGTGAAGAGGAGAACTTGGACGACGTGGAAGCCAATGTGGAGGATCTGGTGGATCCCACTAAGAGGCCGAAGACACTTATATTTGGCAAATCTAAAGTTGGCAAGAACGACATCAAGTTCTATGAAGAGAAGGGATATTTTCCTGAGGGTTGGGGCCGTGCTCCTGGTGCTGATACTACCCCTAACCCTCATGAAGACGAAGCTGTGGTCTTCATGGATTTTTTCATTGCGGGCCTGAAGATGCCCATTGACAACATCATCGCGAAGATGATTGCGCCCTATGGCTTACAGCTGCCTCATCTGACGCTGAATGCCATCAGCCATCTCCTTTGGTTTTTCTAGGCTGTAATGACGCATGAGTCACCGGTTACTGTTGATGGGTTCCATTGATTGTATGAGGGTCACAATCAGAGCAAGTCAGCTAAGTCGAAGGTGAGCTATTTACTCCTGATTTTGGTTGTGTGACCTTCGCTGGGTGCCGCCGTGGTTCCAATTTTGCGAAGGTGGAAACTTCCTTCGCTCAGAGAAATAAATGGACCAAGGATTGGCAGAAGTACTGGTTTTATGTGAGGGTACCTTCGAAAGAAATTATTTTGGCAGATGGGACTAAATATATGTCTTTCCCTCTGCGCAATCAGATTAACTGGCCTAAGTTTGTTTCTTATCCGGTGTTTGACGCAGAAAGTGCTAGATTCACTGAGTGCTGGAAGGCCTTTCGAACTGCTTCGCGAAGGATTTGCAGCCGTGATCTTATTGAGGAAGGTATCGCTGCTGATCTTGCTACTAGAATTTAGTTTTTATCTGCAGACCGGGAGCCTTTTAAGGTTGAGTGGAAACCTCTTGGTGATCATACCAGTGTTGCTTTCCCTCCGTTTGGGGCGAAGATCCCCGAAGGCATGTCCGCAACAGAATTTGTTGCTTTGGTAGAACAGCGGCCCGTTGATATTCTTGGTCCTTACACCTCAAAAGAGCATCGCAGTAGCGAAGACAACTATGTTGCTGTCAGACTGAATAGGGTTTTTGAGGAATTGAAGATTCCCTATGGTGCTCGTGATGTTCCCGTCCCTACTGATAAGAAGGGAAAGTGCAATAGATGGAAGGCGAAGGCGAAGGAGCAAAACGATGATGTCTCCGCCACATCTTCGCACGCTCCTCACGGGGGTGGTCGAACTGGAAGAGGTGGAGGCCATGGCCAAGGTTGAGGTAAGAAAACTGTTGCGAAAGCAACCTCTTCCTCTACCCCGGTGAAGCGGAGCAGCAGCAGTTCTTATGAAACTGCAAAGAAACGCCGCCAAGAGCCGCTGATTGCTGCTATTCCATTGTCAGTTGTGGCTCCAGCTGCTGAGGCCGCTTCTTCGGCTTCACGCGGTGGTCGTCCGCCAGCTGGAGCTGTTTCTTCGACTTCGCGCGGTGGTCGTCCGCCTCTTCCTCCTCGGGCGCCACCAGCGGCTCCAGCTTCAGCGCAGTTGACGGCTTCGCCCGTCACTAGTTTTATGAGCTCGGCTCCTCGGAATGGGGACAATATTTTCTTAGGTGGGATTGCTCTCTTTGGGAATTACTTTCAGGGCACCAGTCTTCCTTTGCTAGGAAGGTACTTAGCGCAGAATCCAGTTGTTGATATCAATATTGCTTGTGAAGGTGTCCCTGAAACACCTGGAGATATCCGTGTTCTGGATCCTTTTGGTGATGGCATTGACATTAGCCAATTTGAGGACACCCCATTCGTGGTGCTCCTATGACTGAGTCTGTTTTTGAGGAGGTTCATGTTGAAGATGATGTTGAGGAGCCTGTTTCCGAAGCCCCTATGGATTCTATGCTAGTTGACGTTCCTTCATCAACTTTGGCTTCTTTTTGCTGAGCCATAGATTCATTGGAAGTTTTGGCCCATGTTGCTGGGACTGTTGATATAGACACTCAGGCTAATGGGAAGTAGGCTGCCGAAGCCGAGACTTCCGAAGCCGCTAAGAAGGCTACTGCTTCTCGAGCTGATATGGAAGTTGATGAAAGGACCGATGTCCTCCCTACTTCCAAAGGTAGTCATGCTGTTGTGTTTCCTTGTGTTATTAGCAACGAAAGTTATTGTGCTATTTGTAGCTGATGCTAAGGGTGTTTCTTGATTAGGTGGCGAATACACGACGGAACAAGTGCGTGAAAGTGGGCCTCTCGAAGACTTTGTATGGGAAAGTGTTTTGTTTGTTCAGGGTTATAGATCATTTTCGGTTTTTGCTGTTTTTTGTGAAGGTAATGCTATTAACTTTGTTTTTGTACTAACAGCATACCAGCAACTTGTGCAAAATTTGGATCCTGATAGTATCAGTTCTAACATTTTGGCTTCGGGAATGAAGGTATGAGTTTCACGCCTTCGCCTCCTGATTTTATGTTGACCCTGGATTCGTGTTGCTAATTTCATGAAACTGAATGAGGAGAATGATTTCTTTCAGGTTGTTGTTGCTATCAATGAGTTGCATGCTCGCGTCCCCAACCTCAACTCGATTGCCGCTGAGCGTGAGGAGTTGGTGAGGTTGCGAAGGGAAAAGGCTGAGCTTCTCTAGATCCAGATGAATATTGACAGAGTCAAGTAGGATCTTGAGAATGACAAAGCTCTTCTTTGTCAGGACCGTGAGTCCATTGCGAAGGAAAACCAATCTTTGAAAGATAAAGTTGCTGCTCTTGAGGCTCAAGCTGGCAAAGCCGATGCACTTAAAAATAAAGTTGTTGCTCTGGAAGCTCAGATTGTGGACAAGGATGATGTCCTTGAAAATCTTCGCAAGAAAATTGTCCTTGAAAATCTTCGCAAGAAAATTGTTGAAGATTCTGACTTGATTTCTGTCTTGAAAGGCGAGGTTGACACTCTCACAGGTGTTAAGGAGAAGCTGTCTTGCGATGCCGAGTCATATCGGTCTTGCAGTGAGAACTTTGAGCGTGAGGTCGTGTCGCTGCGCTCTTCTGCCATCACCCTTCACAAGGAGAATGAAAATGTAATCAATGTTGCTCGGGAGCGTGGCTTGAAGCTTTATCACTTGTATAAGGATGCCTTGCGACAGTTTGGAGCGGAGCCCGCTGCCTTACCCAACAAGGAGTACAGCTTAGACAAATTATTCAGTTGGATCGATAATGAGTTTGCTTCGCTTCCAAATGTCATTCAATCTGTCAGTGACTTCACTGTCATCCTCTGCTCGTGCAATCTGTTGAAGATTCTTGATGGCCATGGTTGTGAGCATTATAAGGCTTTGGTTCGAAAAGGTTATCCTTATGCTGAGCCGAAGGATCCTGCCAATGAAAGTGTTTTTTTGAAAGACTTGTTGATTGCGAAGGCACTTTTCTTGGAGCATTTTTGGGTTGCCAGTGGACGCCAAGCGGCTCAAAACATAATCCGCGATCGACTGGCTAAGGTACTTTGTTGGTTGCGGTTGTGGTCATGCTTTATTCATTTTGTTCTTTATTGTATATTGTTTTGTTTGATAGCTTATGTATTCTCAGTCGAAGGAACTTAAGGAAAAGCTGAAAGCTGATGCCGAAGCCGCCGCGAGAGAGGCTGCTGTGAAGGAAGCTGCCGAAGTGAGTGCTGCTGCAACTAGTGCTGCTGCCTCCAGAGTGGGTGCTTCTTCCTCTTCGCATGGACATAGTGACCAAGGGGCCTCCAGAATCGATCCTCAGGTCTAAGGACCTTTTAGATTGTAAATAGATTTAGGACTTATTGGGTGGGCAGTCCTTTTGAAATTGTACATTTATGTATATTCAGGGTGATGAGATGCTTGAACTTACTCCACTAGCTATACGTGATGGTCCGCTTTGTATTTCTGGCTTTGCTTGGAAGGGGTTTCGACGACTTTATCCAAACTCTAGTCATGGTGACTTTTTGGAGTATTGTCATGAGTTTTATCGTCATACCAAGTTCGGCGTTTTTGATTTTTTTCACTGCGTTTATTGCTCACAGCCCAGATCGAGTTGAGCTCACTGCAAAGAGGAATGCCAAAACTATTTCCCTGGGCATTCCAAAGATGGAGCCGTTGGAAATTAGTCCTGATGACAAGGACTTTGCGTGCGTTTACAATGCTGCTCGCTTTAGGAGGTCTGGCGAGCAGTTTTATGGATATGTGTTTGAAATGTTCTGAGAATGTTTGATGTGTCTATAAGATGTGATGTAATTATGACTTTGGCTGAATGAATATGAACTCATTTTGCCTTTGCTTTTGAGAGAAATGCCTCCTTCCCCCAAAGCGAGTTTGTGTTTATTCATGCGAAGACGAATATCTTCATGACTTGTGCGAAGCCATTCGTGTGTAAATGTTTTTTCTGTTTGAACGAAAAATGTTTAAGCTCGATTTGCCTTTGCTTTTGAGAGAAACGCCTCCTCCCCCCAAAGCGAGTTTGTGTTTTTCGTTCAAACTCAGGTGCCGAGCATTTTGACGATGAGTTTGATGAGGAATTTTCTTCGCACTTACTCTTTGGAGTTCAGGCTTTAGTTTTTGACGAATAATTTGAGCCGAAGCCCCGTTTACCCTTTTAGAGTAAGCATTTTGGATATATGAAAAACAAATTGAGCCGAAGCCCCTTTTACTCCTCAGAGTAAGCATTTTGTAGATCTGAATTGGCCTTACCTTTGGTAGGGTCAATTTAGTTCTATTTGGTTTATCGAATACCAGCAATATGGTCGAAACAAATTGCTTTCGATGCAACTTTTTTGGGGAATAGCTCGTTCATATATTTCACATGAGTTACAGTTAGCACCGCCTCGTTAAAAACCTCACCCCTTGGTAAGGGTTCCCCTGTGAGGAAAAGAGTACGGGACTTTTTGAAGGAAAAATAAAAATCTACTCTATCAATTGACTTCGTTTATAGATTACGAAGCCAATTGTTACATGTTGTTCACAGGTAGTAGCTTCACAGGCTGTCCGTATTCCATGAATGCGGCAGCTCATTACCTTCGCCGTCTCCTAGGTGAAATGTTCCTGGTCTGTTGCTCTTGATGACTAGGAATGGGCCTTCCCATTTGTTTTGCAATTTCCCCGAAGGCATACTTGGGTTCTTCCTTAGTACCCAGTCACCTATCTTTATGTCTTTCCTTACCATTTTCTTATCACGCCATTTTCTTTTCTTCTTGGTACTTGGAGATGTTTTTGGCTGCTTGCAGCCTGTAAATTTCTGTGAGATCTTTGTCTATAGCTTCGCTGTCTTTGGGTGCTTCTTGCTGAGTGCGAAGCCCTTTGTGAAGAATTTTCTCGAGACACACTGCTTCTTCGCCATATAGTAGTTTGAAGGGTGTGAACTGAGTTGCTCTTGAAGTGGATGTGTTGTGAGCCCAGATTACCTTCGGCATTTCCTCCACCAATTTGCCTTTTTTCTTACAATTTGCGAGGCATTTTCTGATGGCAGTGAATATGATGCCATTTGCTCTTTCAACTGCACCATTGGACTGCGGGTGGTACACTGATGCGAATCTTGCCTTCGTCCCGATGGACATGCAGTACTGCCTGAATTCATCGCAATCAAATTGCTTGCCATTATCTACTGTGACTTCCCTTGGGACTCCGAATCTGCAAACGATTTGCCGCCAGAAGAATTTGATGACTGTCTTCGCTGTGATGTTTGCCAATGGCCTTGCCTCAATCCACTTGGTGAAATATTCCACTGCAACTATTGCATATTTCAGATTTCCTTGTGCTGTGGGAAGAGGACCCACCGGATCTATGCCCCATCTCTGCAGTGGCCAGGTTGGAGTTATCAGCTGTGATAGCTCTGAAGGCGATTTTCTGGTTGCTGCACATTTTTGACATTCGTCACAGGTTTTGACTGTGTTTGTTGCATCATTGATGATTGAAGGCCAATAGAATCCTTGCCTCATTGCCTTCCCCACAATTACTTTTGCTCCAAAATGAGCTCCGCATAGGCTACTGTGTATCTCTTGTATTATTTCTTTGCCTTCGTCTATTGACATGCAGCGAAGCCAAGGTGCCACCACTCCTTTCTTGTATAGGATGTTGTCGATGATTTGATATGATCTTGCTCTCTGCTGCATAGTTTTGAGGTCGTCTTTGTCGATTGGTTCATAATATCCCCTGAGATACGCCATTATGGATGACCGCCAATCTTCTAAGTTTATTGCATTAATCAAGTGCGGCTGCTCATCAAGCTCTTTGATCGAAGGCACTATCAGTGTCTGAAAAAACGTCGAGTGGCAACTTGTCCACCTTTGCTACTGCCTTGGCTAGTGCATCAGCTTCTTCATTTTTTGCCCTCGGGATATATTCGACTGTGAAACCCTTGAATTTTTTCTCCATTGCTCTGACTGTGTTCAGATATTTAATCAGCTCAGGCTGCTTTGCAACACTTTCTTTTTCAATACGATCTGCTACCATCTTCGAGTCAGTTTTCACAATAAAGCGCTGAGCACCCAGCGCCTTCGCTTTCCTGAGCCCCAATATCACAACTTCGTATTCAGCAACATTGTTTGTGCTTCTGTCGCTATTTCTGCAGAACTCTAGGTTCGCTGCATATCTCATTTTTACGCCCCGAACGTGATTGTACTATGGCTGCGATGCTAGTTCCTTTGTACCCCCAAGCGTTGTCACAATGTATTAGCCAGCTTTCTTCTCTGGTTAGATCTTCTGCCGAAGGCGATGTCCACTCTACTATAAAATCAGCCAAGACTTGTGATTTGATTGCTGTTCTTCGCTCGAAATTGACTACATATTCTGACAACTCTGCAGCCCATTTGTGTATTCTTACCGAAGCTTCTTTGTTACTCAGTAACTCTTTGAGTGGTTGATCTGTGAGCACTTTGATGTTGTGCCCCTTGAAATAATGTCTTAGCTTTCTGGATGCCATCACCATGGCATAGATCACATTCTCAATCTCAGTGTAGAATAGCTTCGATCCGGCAAGTGCCTCAGAGACATAATACACTGGCTACTGTGTGCTTCTGCCCTCTATCAGTTTCTCCGCAATAAGCGCAGCACTGATGGCTGATTGCGAAGCTATGATGTACAACAGTAAGGGTGCCTTCGGATTAGCTTCGTGAGTTGCATCAGATATTGCCTTAGCTCTTGAAATGCCTTCGACTGCTCTTCTCCCCATTCAAATTTTGTTGCATTTCTGAGAGTTGCGAAGAATGGTAAACTGCGTTCAGCTACCTTTGCAATAAACCTGTTAAGTTTCCATGTTGAGGATTGCATTGATCTTATCTAGATTGGCTTCGATCTCATTTGCTGATACCAGGCAGCCAAGTATCTTTCCCTTTGTTACCCCAAAGACACATTTCTCGGGGTTGAGCTTTAGGCCAGCTTCTCTCATCCTTGCGAAGGCAACTGCTAAATCTGATATATGATCTTATCTTTTGACGCTCTTGACCAAGATGTCATCAACATATGCAAGTATAGTTTTGAAGAGCTCTTCTTTGAACACAGTGCTTGACATGCGACAGAAAATAGTACCGGCGTTGCGAAGCCCCTCGGGCATTCTGATGAAGCAAAATGTGCCAACAGGAGTGATAAAGCTAGTTTTTCTTCATCTTGTTTCTTCATCCAAATCTGATGATAACCAGAGAAGCAATCTAGAAGGGACATCATCTCAGTTGCTGCAGCTTGATCGATGATTTTGTCAGTTCTTGAAAGTGGGAAGTCATCTTTTGGACATGCCTTATTGAGATCGGTGAAGTCAATGCACATTCTCCACTTGCCATTTTTCTTTTTCACTGACACAGTATTTTGCTAACCACTGGGGGTATTTTACTTCGTGTATAACATTTGCATCTAGCAACCTCTGCACCTCAACTTTGACTGCACTCACTTTTTCTTCGAACATTTTCCTCAATTTCTGCTTCTTCGGCCTCATCTCAGGGCTGATTGCAAGTTTGTGCTCAACTATGCTCCTGTCGACACCTGGCAAATCTTTGCTTGACCAAGAGAAGACATCTTTGTTGTTTCGCAAGAATTCAATGAGTCTTTCTTCTTTGTCTGGTTCGAGATCTGAAGCGATGATGACTTTCCTATCGAAGACATCAGGCTGCAACTGCACTTGCCTTGTTTCTGTTGCACCTTGCATGCTCTTGCTGTCTTTCTCAGCAGCTGGCTTCTCCTCTGGGTAGATAGGTTCTCTTTCTTTGAGCACATGCACCTTTTGTTGGCCTGATGTGTTGGCATATTTGATTCTTCTTGCCTCTGTTTGATCACCGTAGATGGTGGTGACCCCTTTGAGAGCTGGCATTTTCATGCATAAGAAAGCTTGCCTTATGACGATATCGAAGGTATTTATGACTTCTCTGCCGAAGATAACATTGTAGTCGAAGAACATGTCAATGACGTCAAAGGTGATGAACTCAGTTCTTGAATTTGATGTGTCGCCAAAGGATACTGGCAATGTGATTTTCCCCTATGTTGCCGTGCGCTTTCCCCCGAAGCCAACTAATGGTGTATCTGATGGCTCTAGGTTATCTGGGTTGACGTTAGTCATCGATCTGAGAGTCTTTGCCAAGATAATATCTACAGAGCTGCCTGTGTCCACTAGCACTTTACCAATTGTCCAGCCAGCAATGTTAGCCTCGATCGACATTGCGTCATTGTGTGGAAAATTATGGAGCTTGAGATCTTCTTCTATGAAAGTGATTGGCATGTGAGACTATTCCGATTTCTTGTAAGGACCGTCAACTGAGATGTTGTTGACTTGGCGAAAGTAGCTCTTTCTCTGCTTCTTTGTCTCGAAGGCAAGTGAGGATCCTCCAGTTATTGGCATAATGAGGCCATAGCTGGGCAAAGGTGTTGGTGTAACTTGGTCTTTTGGCTTTTGTGGTGGTGGTGGAGGTAATTCCACCACTTTGTTGTCTTTGTTTGGGATAGGCTGGGTGTTTTGGGGATATAGGTGTGGGTACAATGTTTGTGGGTAGTAGTGTTGGAATGCTTGTGGCGAAGGCGAGAATTGGGTTGCCATCGTGGTTGCGGGATGAATGAAGTTTGAGTTTAGTGAGGGGTAGACTGGGCAATATGGCTGGATAGCTTGGGTTTGAGTCTGGATTTGTGCGGTTTGGGTATTGGGGTGCGAAGCCGAAGGTGGCTTCGTTTGATTAGCTTGGATTTTTTCTGCCTTCATCTTGTCGATGGTTTTCTTGATGTCTCGGCACTGCTCTGTGCCATGGGTATGATTTTTGCCATGATATTGGCAAAACAGCTCTGGTCCCGAAGGCGGACCCCTTCCTCTTCCTCGGCCTCCGCCGGTTCTTCCACCTTTTTGGGTAGGCTCATTTCTTTGGTTCTGGAATTGGCTTTTTGGGTGAGAGTGTTTGTTCTCTTGGAACGAAGGCGGACTCTCCACGCTCATGATAGTTTGGGATGGGTAGTTTTGATAATGGTTTTAGTTGTAGTGGTGGTGCTTGTTTTGGGAATCATACTGGCCTTTCATGACGGCTTCTCTGGCAATTCGCATTCGGTTGTCATTGTCGGATCGACAGTATTTTTTGAACTCCTCATTCAAATCTCCAAGGGTTGCTGGTGTTTCCCTTGCAATGTGCTGCGCGAATGGACTAGGCCGAAGCCCCTGTATAGCTGCAAATTTGGCGGCTTCATCAGGAATATGAGGAGCCTGAGATCGCAGTCCCACAAATCTGCGAAAATAATCTTCCAAAGATTCCTTCATCTGTTAGTGTAGAGTTAGCTCCGCATATGAGAGTGCTTGATCTCCCATAATGCTGAAATTCTTGATTAGCTCTCTTTTCAGGTCATACCAGCTGCTGATAGATAACCCAGGAAGCTTGGTGTACCAGTTCATTGCAGTGCCATCGCAAATGATGATGAAAGACTTTGCTAGCACTACATCATCTCCCCCTGCCGAAGCTGTTGCAGCCTCATAGCTCATGAGAAATTGCTTGGGGTCAATGAGGCCATTGTACCTTGGTAGAGAGATGGGCCTGTACGAAGGTGGCCATCTTGCCAATTGCAGACTTTCTGAGAGAGGGCAAGTGTGATCAATGGGATGAGTGTGCAGCACTTGGAAGCCAGTTTTCGATGTGGAAATGCGATTTGTTCCAGCACTGGCCAAGGCAATTGGATCATTGAGTTCTGCTTGGAGCTCAGCAACTTGTTTCTTGGCTCTCTTGAGTTCTTCTCGGAGCTTCGCAGCTCTAGGGTTTGTGGAGTTCAATGTTCTTTGCTTCGTTTGTCTCAGCTCTTCCAACTCCTTCCTGACCTGCAGCAGCTGGTGTTGTTGCTCTTCTTCCTCCTCTTGCATTTGCTGTTGTAGCTCAAGCTAGGCAGCTTCGAGCTCTCTCTGCTGCTCCAGACGGCGAAGGCGGAGCCATTCCTCCACCCTGCGCAGCTTTTCTTCGGTGGTGAGAGCGTCTTCATCGACTTCCGTTTTGTCAATGATGGCTTCGGTTATGGGTGGTAAGGTGCTTGGTGGAATTATGGCTTGAGCATCGGCTTCGCCGGTTGAGGGTGTGTCTTCGGTGGTATTGGTGGGTGGTCTTGTTACTACTCTTCTTGGTGGCATAGTGGTGTTCGTGGGTTTTCTTCGTCCACAGCACAGACGGTGGGCACCAATTGTTGGGTTACTGCCGAAGCTAATAGCTCAAACAATAGCCAAGATAGAGAACAGAGACAAGCAACAATAAATTACTTATCAACAGTATTCTCGGGAATCAACCCTTTACACGTTGGTGGGAGGTCCCTTTTTATAGGGAGGTCAAGAGGCATATTTTACATTCCACTTATGTCCCTAGAAATAATGCATCATCCTCTAGACTATACAACTTAGGCAGACCAGCAACTCCGTCTTTGACTCGGTTTAGACCCGGTCCACGCCGCCCTCACCGTGCCTCCAATGACCTTTATCGCCTTCTCCACCCGGAACACCTTCATTTGCGCAATGCCTTCTCATGCTCGGAGAGGAGAAGACCGCTGCCCCGTCACCCGGTCCTGCCTTTGAGCCTATATAACAAGATGAACTGCATATATACAGGTAATATCTTGGAATTGCCTTCACCTGCACAAAATGGACCAGGAGAGCGAAGGCAACAGGTCACCTCATAACGCCTTCGCATCCATTTCAGGCGACCTTTAGCACCGGAAGCAGCGGATTGCCTCTTGGTGTTTAATAGCCTAGCGAAGGCAATGGCCTTTCAATCAGTTGTTACGAAGGCAAATGCCTGGAGCTCAAAAGCAAAGTAACGGGTGAAGGTGTTTCTTTGACAGGCCAATCCCCCAACAGTTCAACATTTTGTTCAATTGGTTGGGGGTGGTCCCTGCTTTTTTGGGCACTGGTAGCTGTTATGCAACAATTGTTCAATTGGTTTGTGTTGCTATTGTGTTTACTGTTAGTTTGCAAATGTGTTTACTTTTGGTTGCAATTGTATCTTTTTTAGCCCTGATAGCTGTTGTGCAACAAATGTTCAATTGATTGGGGTGCGATTGTGTTTACTGTTAGTTTGCAAATGTGTTTGCTTTTGGTTGCAATTGTATTTTTTTAGCCCTGTTAGCTGTTGTGCAACAAATGTTGAATTGGTTGGTGTTGCAATTGTGTTTGCTGTTAGTGTGCAAATGTGTTTGCCTTTGGTTGCAATTGTATTCTTTTTTAGCCCTCGTAGCTGTTGTGCAACAAATGTTCAATTGGTTGGTGTTGCAATTGTGTTTGCTGGTTGCAATTGTTCATTATAAGGTTAATTTTTTATTTTATTTCCAGTTATGTAATGGATAGCGATCAAGCTGAGCGCACTGGTGAAGATGCTTCCTGTAGGAGGAACCCTAGGCGTAATGCTAGTTCGAAAAGGCATGGTACAGATCAAGCAAGTGGACCTAACAAGAGGGGTCGGTCTAAACGCAGTCCATCTACCAGCCGAGCTGTTGTTGAGGTAAATTTGGTTTTGTTCATTTGTTAGTGCAAACAAATTCTTTAGTTAATATCTAGTTTGATTTAATTATCGTTATTTGCTATTATAGACTCCTTCACATGCTGTTGTTGTGTCCACTTCTGCTGATGATAAGAAGAGTGGAAATTATTCTATCCGTTGCTCCCCTAGTTTATTTAGAAGATTCCTTCCTACTGTTAATGCTGATATGAGGGCAAGGATTCAGGGCATGGGTTTTGGTGGACTCTTGGATCTGAAGGCAGAAAAAATTGACAGAGAGTTAGTTATGTGGCTGATGGATAGGTTCAATGCAGAGACAATGACTCTTGAAATTGGAGGTGGAAAACAGACCAGTGTCACTGAGCATGCTGTTTGGTGCATGTTCCGTCTTCCGAATCGTGGCGTTAACCCCCCATTTTTCAATGACAGAGATGGACAACTTGCACGGCAACTGGCCGCACAAGAAATATTAGGTGATTCTAGTGCTAAGATGTCATCTAAAACCTTGGGTGCAAAGATTTTATCTGGGACACTTGATCTGCATAATTGTATCGGGTGTTTCTTCATGGTTGCCTTTTGCAACATTCTATTCTTCAACTCAGATTCCTACATCAGAAATCTTGATGCGGTGTACACACAGTCACTTGCTGATATTCCTAGCATTAATTGGTGCAAGGCTGTTGTTGATTCACTTTGTTTAGCTGCAAGGTGTTATCATTCAGCTAAGAGGAGCAAGGAGAAGCCTCCTATATCTGGCTGTACTATTTTTTTTAGTGTGAGTTTTTGCTGAAGTTTTGTAAATTTATTTGTTTTTTGAGTTATTTGCACTGTGTCTAATTTTTTTCTTGCATCAAAATATTGTAGTTGTTGTACGTTGACTTCCTGCAGCATGGCTATGAGACTTCTTCGATGCTGCCTCGATGTGCCTACCTTGAGCAGAAGATCGTTGATATGATCATTGCAGCTGATCGCAGACGAGATGTACCTGGAAGCTTTGGTCATTTGACGGTATTTGATTCTAGACCTTTTCTTTTCTTTAATTTTCTTTATATAATAGTTTTCCAATTTTGAAATGTGACATGCATGTTTAGTAGTTTGCTTATAATTTTATTATTTTGTTTTTTTAGTTGAAGCCTATCGAGACAACTTGCTGTGTTGAGGTTGAGGTGCCGCTGCAAGCCTGTGCCTCTAATGTGCAGTTTCATACGGATGTGCCTAGAATTTCAGAGGCTTCATCAAATTATTCTAATCCTGGTATGGATTCATCCATTGCACAGCTACTACTTGATGTTGCCAATAAGGGGAAATGCTTAGAAGCTCAGATGGTAGTGAATAAGTTTGGTGAAGATACTGCGCGGGCGTAGGAGTTTCTTACAATGGGTCAAAATTTAATGGCCAGCGCTCAGCAGGACTGCATTACCAGTTTGAGGAACATGTTAACACAGGCTTATGAAGAGATGCAGAAGTCCAGTAACAACCAAGTTCCTGCAGAGGACGCTCCTGCGGGCTTTGTTCCTGCAGAGGATGCAGTGCATGTTGAGAGAGAGCAGCCTCTTCATGGAGAGGAAAATGCAGAGGATGCAGTGCATGTTGGCACTGGTGATGTTGATAGAGAGCAGGCTCTTTATGGAGAGGAAAATGTAGAGGATGCAGTGCATGTTGGCATTGGTGATGCTGATAGAGAGCAGGCTCTTCATGCAGAGGAAACTGCTGAGGATTCAGTGCATGTTGGCATTGGTTATGTTGAGAGAGAGCAGCATCTTGATGAAGAGGAAACTCCAGAGGATTCAGTGCATGATGGCACTCGTGTTGTTGAGAGAGAGCAGCCTGTTCAAGAAGAGGAATTATCAATAGTTGAGAAAGACCAGTCTGCTCATGAAGAGGAGACTGAACAAGCTGAAAAAGATGAGTCTGTTCGTAATGATGAAGCTGCAAAAGTTTTGAAAGAGCAGTCTGATGAAGAGGAGAGGGAACAAGGTGAAAAAGAGGTGTTTGTTCATGGTGAGAAAATTGCTTATATTCAGTATCCGAGGTGTGATAAACAAAATTTTGTTGCGCCTAGTCCTTTGGATGTGATAACGCCTGGTCAGGATGATGCTGATGATACTTTTTTAAAGGACATGGCTTCTGGTGGAATGGGTTCTGGTGGAGTTAGTAGCAATGCTCTAACAGATGATCAAGATGAGTTCATTAAATCAATGTTTGTATGTTCTAGTCCTTCTCAGTCACGTTCTTCACATGAAGATGATTTTCCTGCTGTGTCAGGAATGAAAGATGATTCTCCTGCTGTGTCAGGAATAAAAGATAGTGATGATGAAGATTAGAAGGCAGATATTTCAAGTAAGTGTTGCAATGTAATTTTTTTATTTGTCTTTATCTGTCTTTATTTTATATCTGTTGCTGATATTTTATATCTTTTTCAGCACCTCCCCATTTGAGGTCTTCTTCAGGAAATTTAGAATCTGTATATGACATGATTTTCCAGAGCAGTGTAACTGTTGGTGTGCAACATGGCTATGATGCTTTTTCAATGCCTTGTGGTCCTTTGAAAAAGGAGGTACTTGATCCTATTGAGTCAGTTTCAGCTTTAGCTTTGGCTTCAGCTTCTGCTTCAGGTTCAGCTTATGGTTCAGCTACAGATTCAGCCATCAGTGATGATGAAAATGATCGGTTGAAGGCTCAAGCTGTAATGCAAAGAGCTGAGAGCTACAGGCACAGGCTAGAAGGTAAAAGGGCTGTTGCTGAACCTGCTGGAGGAAAGAAGGGAGCAAAGAAAGTTACACAGGCTCAAGCAATAAAGATAAAGGATAGGCACATAAAAGATCTGAAGCCAGTTGAAAAGGTGGCTGATAGCACTATTGCCTATCTGAAAGCTCAGATCCCACAGGACGGCATCTTGTTTGAAGCTGAATCCGAAATAGTTTTGAACAGCTTGACTCCTCCAGTTCGCTTATCTCAAGAGGAATTTTCTAAAAATTGTGGAGAGTTTTCTAATTTTACAGATAGTATATTCAGAAAGCTGATGAGCTCATTGGTTAGCACGCCCAGTCAATACATATCGCCTTTTGATATAAAGAACAATCGTCCGAATGTTCCACTTGTCAAAGCGTTAGCTCTGAGAGATAGAATTGCAAATGACAGCAGCCTCCATGAGTAAGCTTAGTCATTTTATTCTTGCTTTTTTTTCATTCAGAATTCTGTTTATGTTGTATATCTAATTATTTTTGTTTATTCAAGAGGAAGATACTTCTGGAGTTTAGTGTATTCCATTCTCTAAGTGGCTTTGAGTTGTTAGATTCATTTGCTGATGGAAAAGAAGCAGAGAGAGTAGTTCTAGAGCTTGGTATTCTTTGCCTGCGCCATGATGATATTGTTTATAAGTCGGAATCTCTTGGCTATAGGATATTTATTTCACCCGGTTTTTGGGTTAGTTACTTCATTACTAATCATGTATTGTCTACATTATTTTCAATTTTAGTAATTTTTCCCCTGTTCTTTAGTGGGAGCTTGTCAAAATTAAGGACCCTTACACAGAAGATAATGCCGAGACTGAGGAGTTCGCTGTTGCAGTTTCGTTTTTGAAGCGTGATGTTGCGCTTTATGGCGACATAAGCAAGTTGAAACTGGTTAGTAAATTGCATCTTGCAGAATTTGTTCTATGATCTGGATACATCACTTACTCCATCTGTATATATATGACAACGCTATTATTCTACACCTAGGGTGTAGAACGGATTCTACACCCAACCAACCCAATACCCAAGCAAGGTTCCCACCCAACCATATGTTCCCAGCTAGCGAACCCATTTTCCCTTCGGCAACCCATTAACACGTACCAAGTCCTCCTTCCCTTCCTCCAAGCCTCCAACTGTGGTGGAACCGTCCAGTTTAAACCGGCTCAAGTGCGTTGGATCGACATTTTACTGACAATCACAGCTTACGCACTTCGGACGGCATAAACCCGGTAGTCCGTCAGATGTCCACAGGACATCTGAAACATCCACTTAACTCCAGCACAAATCACATACACAGAATTGCACCACATGGGAGCACAATAGATGAATTCACAACACAAATAATTATACAAGGAGTAGAGTTATTACAACTATAAGAAACAAACCTAAGTGCATGTCAAGAACTACAGAGTTCCATAAGAAACAAGGATAGGTCATAACAAGGACAGTTCTGTGATGTCATCACTTATTCTAAACAAAGACAAGACAAAGTCAAGAGAACATGTTGGGCTCACCAACATTACTCTTCTTCTTCTGGAGTCCTTCCCTGCCTTACTGAAAGTCTTCTAGCGGCTCTGCAATTGTTATAATATCTTGAGTACAAAGGTACTCAGCAAGACTGACCTGTCTACATACACATATAAATACAGACACACAAGGGCATGCAAGGCTTTGAGGCTATGTATAGGTAAAACTTTTGCTTAAAAGCTTATTAACATACATCCTAACTTTCAGAGTTTTAGCCATTATAGTGATTACCTGAAAGACTAGACTAGCAACAGAAGTAAATCACACATGTGGTATTTAAGCAAGCCTCGGGTTTCATAAGCATCATCAACATTATCTTGTTACTATGATGTTTATCAGCGATCAAACGGTATTCATACCGAGAAGTGCGGCGATCCGGACCAATTTTCATCCTGCAGGGCAAAACCTAGCCACACGTGACGTATGGACCCCGGGTGGTCCATACATAACAACCATTCACAATGGCCATCCAAGCCCTGAATTGCCCTCACTCAAACCCAGGGATGCACCCCCATAGCGGCCCCACGTCTGGCGATCCGACGTGTGAGTTTGCAGCTACGTCCCCGCCACCAACCTCGACTAGCGGAGCGAACCACAATTCAAGACATGGAATAACCAGAGTTACATAGGCTTACCGGTTTCGATTATTCGACATATGGCTAGTACGTTCAAAGCTTGATCACAAGTAAACAACAACAGCTCCTAAAACGATCGAGGCGATGTGTCGGCTTGAGACTCCTTTCTCAACCTTCACCCTCGCGCCCGGTCTCCAATTCATATTTATAACAACAAGTAAAGGTGATAGGGCAAAAGCCTGAGTTAACTAGTGCTATGAAGGAACTGTGAGGAAACTAAGCATAACTAAGCTTCGCTAAACAAGGGTGAACATCTAAAGTTGTCCTAATCAAGAAAGGGTCATGCAATCAACATTTCACACAACTCCTAAATGTAATGCATGCAATACAATAGTAATACGTGATGTAATACTTAAAATAGGGTTTGGATGCTCCGGTGCTTGCCTTGGTCAACTGTAGGGTTAGTGTCAGCAGCAGCAACAGCAGGCTCGGACTCTAGCTCCAACTCCACCTCTTCTGGCTCCTGGGGTCCTTCAGGTGGAAGCTTGACGAAATCGACTCCTGAAGCTTCTCCTTTTAAACGATATGATGCATAAGTTAGCAACATGCAAGACCTAAGAACAAAGCTAGACTGCAAGCCTACACTGAAAAACCCTAAACATATTATTTCCTAATTATTTCTATTTTCTATAATTTTAATATTTTTAAAAGCATTAATAAATTATTCTAAACAATAAAAAGAATTATCCTATTTATTATTATTAATTTCTTATTATGAATCATTATTCAAAATTTTATTTATTACATAACCTATTTATTTATTTAAATACCCAAAAAGAAAGGTATTTAAACAAATAATCTAATTATTATTGTGAATTAAACTAATTAAAACCTATTAAACTAAAAAACTAAACAAGTTTGCACAAAGCCCCCTGGAAAACCCACTTATCTAACCCGCACTCCTCTCTTCTCTCTGCCAATGGCCTGCGGCCCCCTCTCTTCCTCGCTCTTCCTCACGCACGCATGCGCGGCCTCGGCCTTGACCGAGCGTCAGCGGTGCTGACCCGGCGGCCATCTCGCCGGCGGCGAGGTCCCCGGCGTCGAGCACACACCAGCAGCATCGCCCCTACCCCCCTCCACTCTTAAACGAGCTCAGCCCCTAACCCTAGCGCGTCCTTGCACGGCTCGTTTTCTTCGAGCCCTGCTTCTCCCTTCCCCCTCTCCCCACTGACTTTCCCCCTCCCTTTTTCGTAACAACAAAAAGAAGAAAGAAGACCAAACCGAGAGTGAGCAGCATAGACAAGGACGGAGGCCCTCCCGGGCACCGCCGGGTGGACAACCAGACCAAGCAACGGCGGCGACAGCGAGCAACAGCGACGGCGGCAACTGGAAACGGTGGCAGCGCTTGGGCTTGGCCCAGCTGTGGCTGCCCACGCCGACGAGTGGCACGAACTGCATCAGGGCGACAAGGCGACCCCGCTGTGCACTTAAACCTAGGCCCTAAGCGGCCGGAGCAAGGACCTCCACGGTGGCGGCCATGGCAAGGCGGAGCTCTAGAGCGGCGCACGTGTTTCGACCAACAGGGTCATGAGCCCGGGCCAGAAACACCACGACGAGCTGCACACAGACGAGGGACACATGACCAAGCTATCTAACAACGATGAGGGCGACGCGAAGGTGGTCCTCACCGTGCGGCACAGAAAGATGACCGGCGCTGGTGAGAGGTTGAAGACGACCTCGATTCTATGGCTATGGTGGATGGATTTGAGCAAGAACAGGTGGATTGGAGAGCTCACAAGCTAGGGAAGTTCTGGGCAGAGGAAATCAGATGGAGTTGGATCAACGGTGACGAATTCCGGTGGCGGTGATGGTGGTGGTCGGCGGTGAGCTGAAGAGCAGAAAAGAAAGGAAAGATGAGGACGACCGGCTTGAGCTTTATCGCTCGGTTTCACCGCTTAACCTCGCCACCTCCTGCTAGCCTGCTTGCGCTGGACACCAGCCACGACAGCGCGTGGCTCGGCTGGCCATCGACGGCAAGCAGCTGCATGGCTGCTGCTCGAGCTGCTCTGCTCGGCTCTGAATGTTCCTTCCCCCGTTTCTCTGAATTCCATTCAAACCAGCAAGTTCCGGTCCCTTTTTCTCCGAATTTCGAATGTAAACTTCTCAAACTCCAAATACAAAAGTTGTAGCTGAATCATTGAGCTACAATTCCCTTATAAACATCCTGACCTGAGTCTCAAAGAATCAAAAGTTACAAAGTCAGGAACTTGGACATAATTTCTGAATTTCTAAATCCTTTCAAAGCTGTCATCTTTAACTCCAAATTACTCCCAATTTCACATGTAAACTTCATGAGCTCCAAGTACCAAACTTGTAGAGGAATTATAAAGCTACACTTTTCCTTATATGTGCTGGAGCAAAAACTTCCTAGAACACAAGTTGTGTTGCATTGAACTTCGGCTAAAACAATGAGCACTTCTCGAATTCAGTTAACACTTTCAAACCTGCCACCTTTAAGCCAGATCTTCTTGAGAAACCAAATGTAAACTTTTGAATCTTCAATAACCAAAGTTATAGTCCTAACATAGAGCTACATTTCTCTCAATATAACCTTGGGCTAAATCCTTTTAGTTTGAAAGTTATATGCCCTCGAATCATGACCAAAATATCACCACATGTGAGTTAAACTTAACCAAATATGATTCTTTAAGTTTGAATTCTTCTCAAACTTGATTATTCCAAGTATTTTTTATTATTTTCTAACTTTTTGAAGTTGTCAACTTAAATTTGACTTGGTCAACCCTTTCAGAGTGAAAAATTACCAAATTTCCCCTAGGCAAACTTATGCTCATTTAATAGCTCTTAATCTTTATATTTCTCCTCCTTAATGCCCTAATGATCCTCTTAGTGTTTCATTAACACCTATGGTGTTACAGCCCTCCCCCCTTAAGAAAATCTCGTCTCAAGATTTGGTTAAGGCGGGCAAACATCTGGCTTAAGCAGCGGCAAGAAAAATGTGTCAGAAGTTTAAGAACAGAACCTCTTCATTAACAACACGGGGTTGCTGCATGGTCAAGTATAAACACGATTCTACCCAACACTTTCAAAGACTGATTTATTACAAACTTACTACTACTACTTAAACAACTCTGGATACCTAGCTACAAGGTAATCCTCTTGCTCCCAAGTAGCCTCGTCTACAGAGTGATTACTCCATTGAACCTTGTAAAACTTGATGCTCTTCCTATGAGTACTCCGCTCCTTCTGATCCAGAATCCTAATAGGTTTCTCCTCATAGGTCAAATCTGACTCTAGTTCTATCTCTGGATCTTCAATCACCTCTTCGGGGACTCATAGGCATTTCTTAAGTTGGGATACATGGAATACATCATGTAGAGTAGATAACCGATTAGGTAAGGCTAATCTGTTAGCAACAGGACCTCTTTGCTCTAATATCTGATAAGGACCAATATACCTTGGAGCTAACTTGCCCTTAACTCCAAAGGGATGGATCCCTTTCGTTGGTGACACTTTCAGATGCACAAAGCTTCCTACTTCAAAAGCTAAAGGTTGTCTTCTCTTGTCTGCATAGTTCTTTTGCCTGGACTGAGCTGTCTTGAGATGAGCTTGAATCATTCTTACTTTCTCTTCAGCTTCATTCACAAGATCTGGCCCAAAAGAAGTTTTTTCTCCAGATCCTGACCAATTGAGTGGAGTTCTGCATCTTCTGCCATATAGTGCTTCAAACGGAGCCATACCAATACTGGCTTGGTAGCTGTTGTTATAAGAGAATTCTGCTAAGGGTAGGCATTCATCCCATTTCTTAGAAAAGGTTAGAACACATGCCCTTAGTATATCCTCAAGTATCTGATTCACTCTCTCAGTTTGTCCACTAGTCTGCGGGTGGTAGGCAGAACTTCTAATCAAAGTAGTACCCATCAAATCATGCATATACTCCCAAAATCTAGAAGTGAACTGAGAGCCTCTATCAGACACTATGGTCTTGGGTACTCCATGCAAAGTCACAATCTGAGATATAAACAATTCAACATATGTTCACACAGGATAAGCAATCTTAACTAGAATAAAATGTGCAGACTTTGTCAATCGGTCCACTATTACCCAGATTGAGTTATACCCCTTGGATGTTGTGGGTAAGCCCACAATGAAATCCATGGATATATCTTCCCACTTCTAGCTAGGAATAGGCAAAGGCTGCAGTAATCCTGGCGACTTCTGATGGAATGCCTTGACCCTCTGGCATGTATCACACTCTGCCACATACTTAACGATCTCTCACTTCATCCGAGTCCACCAAAACCTCTGCTTCAAGTCATGATACATTTTAGTACTACCCGGATGAATAGAGAATCAAGACAGATGTGCCTGATCCAATATTTTCTTTCTTAACTCGAAGTTTTTAGGCACAACTATCTGGTCCTTGAAGAACAAAACACCTTGATCATCTTGAGTAAAACACAACTTTTCACCTTTGGCCATTCTTCTTCTACGGTGTTTCATGCCCAAATCTTTCTTCTAAGCTTCAACAATCTGTTGTTGAAGAGTTGAGTCAACCATTAGATTTGCAACTTCACCATGCATTACCATCTGGATATTCAGCTTCTCCATCTCTTCACATAGGGTCTGATCATACAGATGGGCTGAAATGCAAGCACACTGTGATTTTCGACTCAAAGCATCGACAACCACATTGGCTTTTCTAGGATGATAGTGCACTTCTAAGTTATAATCCTTGATGAGCTCTAGCCATCTCCTCTGCCTCATATTTAGGTTGGACTGAGTGAATATATACTTAAGGCTCTTATGATTAGTATATATGTGACACAGACTTCCCAGTAAGTAATGTCTCCATATTTTGAGGGCATGCACTATGGCAGTAGTTCCAAATCATGGGTAGGGTAATGCTCTTCATGTCGCTTGAGCTGTCTAGAGGTATAAGCAATTACCTTTCTCTCCTGCATTAGTACACACCCCAATCTAATTCCTGATGCGTCACAACACACATCAAAGGGCTTCTCAACATCAGGCTGAGCTAAAACTAGAGCAGTGGTTAACAATAACTTCAACTTCAGAAAAGCCTCATTACACTCAGGAGTCCATCTGAACTTGGCGTCTTTCTTCAATAACTCTGTAATTGGTTTAGCTAGTTTGGAGAAATTTGGGATAAACCGGCGATAATATCCAGCTAATCCCATTCAAAACATCTTGCACTTTACTTGGATCAACTACCACTCCTTCAGCTGATAAGATATGTCCAAGAAAAGACCTTATTCAACCAGAAATCACATTTACTCAACTTAACATACAACTGATGCTCCCTAAGTCTTTCTAGAACTATACACAGGTGTTGAGAATGTTCTTCCTCATTCTTGGAGTAAATCAAAATATCATCAATGAATACCACCACAAACTTATCAAGTTCAGGCATGAATACTGAGTTCATGAGATACATGAAATGTGCTGGAGCATTTGTCAACCCAAATGACATGACCAGATATTCATATAGTCCATATCGGGTTGAGAATATTGTCTTAGGTATATCTTCAGGCTTAATCTTGATTTGATGATATCCAGACCTCAAATCTATCTTGGAAAACACCTTAGCTCCTGCTTGCTGATCAAACAACAAGTCAATCCAAGGAAGTGGATACTTGTTCTTTATGGTCACAGCATTGAGAGGTCTGTAATCTACACAGAGCCTCAAACTCTTGTCTTTCTTCTTCACAAATAGAGCAGGACATCCCCAAGGAGATGAACTGGGCCTGATAAAACCTTTATCTAGCATCTCTTGCAACTGCTTCTTCAATTCTTCTAATTCCTTGGGTGACATTCTGTAGGGTCTTCTGGAGATTGGTGCTGTGCCAGGTTCTAACTCAATGGTGAATTCAACAGCTCTATCCGGAGGCATTCCCGGTAGATCGTCAGGAAACACGTCTGGATAGTCACACACCACTGGTATAGATTTGAGATCAATTGCCCCCACTTTGTTTACTGTCGCCTTAAGATCAAGTTGAGAGTTCAACTGCCATAGCATCGCCTTCACTATCAGATAAATGCAAGGTTCTAGTTTCCACATCAATAGAAGCCTTATGTTGCTTCAACCAATTCATTCCAATAATCAGATCAATACCTTGACTTTCCAGCACTACGGGATTGGCAAAGACTCTATGGTCTCCTACATTTATGGTAACACCCCAGGCTATGTCACTAGTGGATTGGGTGTGACAGAACAACCCTACTTAAACTGACTCAGGTGTGATCTGTAGTGTGAAACACTAACACATCACACACCTGTGTCAGCATAAGTCTAGGGTTCCATCAAGAGTTCGCTGTCAGCTGTCTCATCACAAATACTCAGGATCCCAACACCAGAGGAAGCATCACAGATATTGCACAGGTGAAATATACAGCACAGACAGGTAAGAGTTATACAAAGCAGAGTAGCTCAAATTTAAATATTACACATAGGTTCTAAGTTCAGCAACAGTTTAACAAGGTAAAAAACAAACTAACATCAGATCATGTCGTGCCCTGACATGTCTGAAACCTCGGACCACCTCGGCGCCAGCAACAGCCTACTCCTCGGGCTCAACTGCAACAAGGGGTCAAAGAACCTTGAGTACAAAGGTACTCAGCGAGACTTACCCGACAAACTAATCTAAGGGATAACAAGGACATGCAAGGCTCTGAAGTTAAACGGAAATAAACAGTCTGAAGTTAAACAGAAATAAACAGACTCTAGCAAGGCACAGCTTATCTAGTTACTATTCTAATTGCCCCATTTTAAATTGACAAGATAAAACCCTATTTAGCTAGGTGAGCCAAACTGTACTGCCAAACAATAGGAATAGTAAGGCCTAGCAAATATGAGAGCTGAACATTACATAAACATGCAATAAACTATCTGTCAGGATCAAGCATGTATCAAAACTGTGACACTCGGCGATTCGAATCGATTTCAAACCCTGCAGGGGAAAACCTAGAACACACGCTACGTGCGCGCCCCCGGAATGCCACACGAAGCTACCTTTCCCGCTGCGGCCACCATTGCCTGAACTGTACCCACATAGCCCGGGGTCGCATCCCCATTCCCTACACAGTGCCCCGTCAAAGGCATGTGGGTTACTGACTACGACGCCGCCCACATTCCTCGCCAGACATGGTGAGTCACAGTTCAACCGTTAGTACCACAGAAGTACATCAGTTTCCCGGCTCCCTATACCGGTATGTGCCCAGTACGTTCAAAGCTTGACCACAGGCAGACCACATCAACTCCTACACTTATCCAGTGGGCAGGACCAACTCAATTTATCAAAACATCCAACATATTCCTTAATCATCAAGCATATGCCCTGCCCAACACTTTCAAAGACTTACTAAAGAAACTTAGCTCTCTAAGCCAACATTACCTAATGGCAGGTGATTGGGATAACACCTGACTTTACTACTGTGAGCAGGTCTAAGCAACTCTACTCTGTCTTTTTGAAAAGGTGGCAGAGATGCTCTAAACAAAGATGGATTATGCATTGACATAGGATTCACTCTATCCTAATCTAATGCACAAACATGGGCTCAATCATAACAACAACAGTTAAGTTAGTACTAGGACGGGTATGCTCCGGAGCTTGCCTGGCCCACAGATCTCTAGCTCTGCAGCAACAGGGGCTTCTGGGGCTTGCAGAACAGCTTCGGTCTCTGCCTCGAACACCACCTCGTCCCCCTCCTAGACGTCGTCAGGGACCTCCACCAACTCCGGCTGCAACGGATGCTGGTCTACACGATATGTTGCAAACATGGAAGAATTAAATTAGAGACCCTTAACTACCCTAAACTTGATAAAACACCTAATTAGCATGAAAGAATTAATTAATATATTCAAGGATTATAAACAAGAGAATAACTATTTAAAAACCTATTTTCTAATTAAACAAACCCTTAAACCCATCCTAAAATCAAGGGTAATATTTATAAAAGCATCTAATATACTAAACAATAATCTAGATGCATAAAGAAAAATGCAACTACTGCAATAAAATTTATTTCATTAATTTTAGAGCTTCCTACAAAAAGATATGTATTTCTAAATATTAATCCTATTGAAATGCATTTCTAAAAACACTAAAAACTTATTAAAACCTAAAACTCCCTGATTTTGCAGAAAAACCCCTGGCTTTTCCTTTTATTCAAACCCGCAGTCCATCTTTCTCCTCTGATGGGCCGACTCCTGGGCCCGGCCCACTTCTCTTTTCCCTTTTCTTTTCCTTCTTTTCTTCCAGCCGGCCCGAACTGGCCCGGCCCACCTCTTCTCCTCCTTTCCTTCTTCAGCTGGTCGGCAAACGGCCTGGCCCAGCTGCTCCTCCTCCTTTCGGCCGACACACGGCCCAGCCCGTCACCACTTCCCCCTTCTTCCTCTGTGCGCCAGCGCCCGCACGCGCTCGAGCGTGAGCAACACCGGCGGCCCTGGCCGGCGACGGCGAACGGCGACGGCGCTGCCAGATCCCCAACAAACCCCCCGGCCCCATGTTCTGGACCACGGTGAACTCAACCACGGCCAAACCCCCAACTGAGTACGACCAGAAAACCATGGAATGCACCCATGGCGCTGGCAGACCACAACCACGGCGGCGGCGCTCCCCAAACAACCCTAGCACACGATCCCCAGGCCAACAAATGGCACCACGAGGTCCTACTCCACCTAAGACACCCGACTCTCCCCTCCCTAAGGACTCTAGGCACCCGCGTATGCAGAACTGTGACGGCGGCCGACTAAACGGCGCTCACGGCGGCGACACCGCGCTCCGGCCAAACCGGCCATCGAACAGGGCAACACGTCCCCTGGACAGCCACATAGGGACCACAAGCACACCTGCTGCTTGCTGCCTGCGTGCTGGGCTCAGCTCCCGCTGGCGCGTGGCATGCGCGAAGATTGGCGTGCGGCCGAGAGCGGTGGGGCGGCAGCGACGGCGAAGCCCGGCCAAATTCAAACTGAAACCGACCCAAACCGTGCCCAAAACACAGTCCCGATCTCCCATTCCATTTGCCATCCAACACATCGCCCAAAATGAAACTTGTAGAGGACACATCCGTCTCCAAATCTCCTTATATGATCTTGCTCCAACATTCAACCAATTTGAAGATCCATCGCTCTGAATATCAGCCTGGTAATCAGGTTATAACTAAACCCGTGTCAGACTCCTGAATCCCATTCAAACCAGCAACTTTACTGAACTTTTTCTTCACAATTCATATGTAAACTCTTGGAGCTCAAAGCATGAAAGTTGTAGCCCAAACATTGAACTTCATTTTCCTTAATATGACTTTGGTCTATATCTCAACGGATTTTGAGATATGGACAACTGAATATCAGCCTCAAAACCGGCACTTGCTGAATCTCGCAAAAACCAGCGGATTCAAACCGATTTTTCTCCACATTGTGAATGTAAACTTTCAAAACTTCAAATACAAAAGTTGTAGCCTGTACATAGACCTTCATTTTCTCCAATATGGCCTAGTGCTGATTCTACCTAGATCAGTAGTTAAACTGCCCTGAATCTGACCCTTTTCAATCACCCATTTTCAGAAAAAGTGTAGTTTATATTTTTTTGAAATAGCCACATTCAAGCCACTTTTCCTCCATATTTAACATGTAAACTTTTAAAACTCCAAATATGACTCTTGTTGCTAGTACATTAAACTCCAATTTCTCTTATACACTTGTTTGCTGATTTAGCTTAAATTGGAAGTTACAAGACCGTGAATTTGATCCAAGAATTTGATCCAAAAATTCCAAATGTAACACTCCTTCCAGTAACCCATTTCTCCTTTTTGATTTAACCTCACTGATCACTGATTAAGCCTTAATGACCTTGCAAGATTATCCAAAATAGTGTTTAGACTGTTTTGTTAACACAGGAGTGTTGCAGCCTTCCCCCCTTAAAGAAATCTCGTCCCGAGATTTAGCAGGATTACAAGCCACTACCGAAACAGCGGCAAGGAAAATGTGTCACAAACTTAACTTTTCTTATATTTCACAAGAAAACGGGGTGACTATATTACAACTCAATTTACAAACAACTCTGGATACTTGGACACTAAATACTCTTCCTGCTCCCCGGTAGCTTCGTCCTCGGTGTGGTTGCTCCACTGAACTTTATAGAATTTGATGCTCTTTCTTCGAGTTTCTCTCTCTTTCTAGTCCAATATCTTGATCGGGCACTCTTCATACGTCAAATCAGACTCAAGTTGCACTTCTGCTTCATTGATAGCTTCTTCAGGCACTCTGAGACACTTCTTGAGTTGGGATACATGAAACACATCATGTACATGTAACACCTCTGGTGTTTGGCCCTGCATTTATCAACTAACTAACTTAATGCATTGCATCTTTTAGCATGTGCTCTGATGTTAGCATGACCACTAGCATTCAAGGGATCACTAGTGCAAACATGCAAGCATGGTCATTAGTGCTTTATCATCGCATGCATAACACTTGTGCTATCATTTTATGTGTTTCTTGTGCATATTTCATGCTAAAATACTTATGATGCTTCATTCATACTCTCATTAACATGCCTAGTAAGTTTCATGAGCATCTCATATGCATAGCTAGTGTTCTAGATGTGTTTTAGCTCAGTTAAGTTGCAAGTCAAGTTTCTTGATATCTTGAGTGCTTAATTAAAATTTGTTAAGCTAGTCATCTTGCAGTGGAGCTTTAATCAATCTTGTAGAGCTTCCAATGATCTTTCCAGCAGTACCAAACTCACCCCATGAAGTTTCTCCAAACTCCCACAATCCTAATTCTAAAACAGCCAGAGCCCAGTTTCGAAATCCCAAAATTTGCTAAGTGTTGGCAGATTTCGTGATTTTTTGGCTGTTTTCGATCCAGTTTGTCTCCCAATCTGTTGAGTTTTGGAACAAACTCTCTCACTCAATGTTGTAGCCCTATCATCCATCTGTAACTTTGGTATTCTGGGTTGGGGCTGGTTATGCAGTACTTTTTGGAGTTTTAACCGCGCGAAGTTGAGCTACTCGGTGAACGCCATCGTGACGGGTTCGCGGTCGTCGTCCGTCGCGTATGGGCGTCGCGTCGCCTTTACTCCTCTGGCCGCCGCAGCATGTGTTCCCACCCTCCATGCCGCATCCTATGCGCTCGTCATCACCACAGCCCCGCCATGCTCTGCTCTGATCGCTCCCGTCGTCGGCGACCAGCGTGACCGAAGTGGGAATGGGTCGCGTCGTCCTTGTCCGAGCTCGCCATGCCTTGACCACGGTCGGCAGCCGTTGGGCACCTGTTCCACCTGCTCTCGGCCTTGTCTATCCGCAGCATGACCCCTTCCGCACGCCTACACCCAAACGAGCTTGCCATTCAAAGAAACGCCGCAGGCGCCACGGTCACCGACGGGCATTCGTCACCGCGCGCGTCTCGCTCATCCACCCCTCGATTCCTTGCACCCAGAGAGCCTCCACACCCTCCTCCACACAACCAAGCCACCCCGAACTCTTTCCATCCACTTCCATGGCTGGAATTTGAGATCACGGTTCGTTCCCTCCGTCGTGAGTTCATCCTCGTCGTAAGCCTCCCACGGTTCATCCCCATCCAATCAAGCTAGCAAGACGAGTTCGCGTGGTCCGGGAACACGCGAGGCTCTCCTTGGGGTGGTGTTCCTTCGCCGAGAGCAGAGGGGTAGGGGGGCGGCGGTGCTGGCCGTGAGTCGCGCCCGCCCCTCCTCTGTCCGTGACTTTTGTCGCGAGGAGGAAGGCGACGGCGCGCCTGGAGCGCCGGTCCTGCTAGGCCTGGACGTACTGGCCATGAGGGAAAGAAAGAAGAAGGAAAAAGAGAGGGAGGCGAGTTGGGCCTGGCCCGAGATGGGCCTGGTTCAGCTGGGATGAGAGGGAGAAGAGTTTGGGGAGGAAAGATGAACTTAGCGAAGTTGTTTCGGGCCCAAATTAGTTGAATCCCGAGTTGCTGATTTCCTTGACGTAGCTGCTCCTTGCAAAATTCATAGAAAATCGTAGAAAAGTCCAAAAATCATAAAATAAATTTTGTTGGTTTGCTTATGAAGTTATCTATGCAGGAAAAATACTAGATTAAGTAGATTATATGTTTTACGCCTCTGGTTATTTCTGTTAGTAATTACTAGCATATAGGGCTTAATTAGTTGCATAGATATGTTTAGTAGCTAATCTTTTTGCAAGTTTTGTTGGAAAGGTTAGTAGAAGTGTGTTATTTGCTGTAGAGACCAGTTGCTTCATGTGCTATTTATTTATATGTGTTTTTGCTATCTTTTTGCTAATAGTGGTGCATTTTTCCATCGCATGTTAAGACTAGATAGTGCTTTTGCATAAAAAACTTGATATTAGTGCATCACCATATTAATTATGTGCTGTTATAAAAATTTGACAACCAGAAAAGAGAGTGGTAAATGTTATATATGTATTTTATAGTAAAACTAGTGCTAGTATTTGAATAATCATATGTGCATAAGTGGGTGTATCTATATATGTTCGTAAACTATGTTCATTGCATGGTAAAATGACTAGTAGTAATCATCCTTATATCTTGATGCACTGCATAATGAAGTTGTTTGCTTATCACTAGTGCTCATGAAGTAAATAGACAAATTAGTTCATGGTTGTTTGCCGCAAGCATGAGCATCATATTTATTTTTGTCTTTGCATTCATCGCACTCATGCATGATGCATTTCATGTAGATACCGCAGTCGCTGACGGCTTGTACGAGTTGGTGGCTGAACCTGTTGCTGACCCGGATGAGACCGCAGTTGCTACTGAGCCCATTGCTGAAGACCCGAACCAAAGTTCGTAGAGCCCAAGGCAGTTGAGCAGGAAGGCAAGCACCGTAAACATAACCCTATTTCCAAAACTATGCAACGTAATTACTTAAGTATTGTGCATTTAAGTTTTGGATATGGTTGAAACCCTAGATGCATAATCCCTAGGATTCCTATGTCAAGATACTAGTATGTGTAGGTTGTTAGCCTGCCATGCTAAATAGGACCGGTAGAAGTCGAGTGATTTCCAGTCACTTGCGAGACATAGGCTCTCTACTTTATGTTGAAATCATGAGGCTCGTGGATGGGGCGTGGTTCCATGCTCCTGTGGTGTGGAGTTTTGCCCCGTCTACGTATCAAATGGAATTAAGGTCATGGCTGTACTGTTGGGCAAGTATTGAACGTATTGTGCATATACTGGCGTCTGGGTCCCAGGAAACTGATGTACCTGAATCGAACGGTATTCGGGCTTCCTCCCACTACTCTGGGAGGGGACGGATGGCGGGTGTAGTTGTGGCTATATGGTCCGGGACCAGTAGGGCTTTGCACCCGGGACTAGTGGGTTTAGACTGAATACTCGGGAGATGACGGGAAAGGTAGTCGCGTAAGGCTCTGGGAGCGCTTACATGCCGTGTGTCCAGGTTTCCCTTGCAAGGTGTAAATTCGATCATGATCGCGGCACTTCTCCGTTATGAATACCGCTTGTCCGCTGTACAGCATAAGTAGCAGGAGAGAATGATAAATAATGATGGTTCTATGATTATTGTTGTTCCACATGTTTGCTATAGAAAAGGTGCTCACATGGATACTTGATAATGATTATGAACTTGATCGCTAAAATTTGAAAGTTAGGATCAACTATTAGTTGCTTTTCGGCAAAACAAACCCCACAGCCAAAAGCCTTGCATTTTAGGAGTCGGTGTTATAAACCATATTCGGATAAGTCTTGCTGAGTATTAGTTACTCAGCCTTGCTTGTGGCTTTGTTTTTCAGAGTGTGATTTCAATGTGTCCGATGGCTCCGAGCAGTGGATCATCGATGGTTAGACCGTTCCGGCGGGTTGGACAGTTGAGTGGATCGAGGACTAACTGGCTTGTTGTGTGCTTTTGATGACATATTCTTCGAGCTTATGAACATGTTATTGTATCTCGTCGTTTAGCTTCCGCGCTTTTATTCAGAACTCTGGTTTGTACTCTAAGTGTTTTAAACTCTGGCTTGTAAAACTTAATTATGGAACTATTGTAAATGATGGTAATGTTGGTAACATCTGTGCTCTCCTTCGAGTGAGCCTTGTGCACATTGGTTCGATCAGAAATACGGTGGTTTCATCGGGCTTGACCCGACAGGTCGTCTAATTGAACTGTTTGAATTACGAGTAACCAGATCAAGTGATTGAGATGACGATTAACGTACTTGAGCCAGTTTAATTAGGGCGGTTCTGCCACAGTACACCCATTAAGGTTTCTGGTAAAGCTATGCGATAAGCAACTGGCCCTCGGAGCTCCACAATTTGAAAAGGTCCAATATACCTAAGTGCTAACTTTCCTTTTACTCCAAAACGATGCACTCCTTTCATCGAAGAGACCTTGAGGTACACAAAATCTCCCTTCTGAAAATAAAGCGGTCATCTTCTTTTATCTGAGTAGCTTTTCTGCCTTGACTGGGCTGTTTTCAAATTGTTTTGAACCTGATGGACTATCTCTTTAGCTTCTTTTACTAAGTCAGGCCCAAAGATGGTCCTTTCTCCAGATTCAGACCAATTCAACGGTGTTCTGCACCTTCTTCCATACAAAGCTTCAAATGGTGCCATCCGGATGCTCGCCTGGTAACTGTTATTATATGCAAACTCTGCCAAAGGCAAGCATTCATCCCACTTCTTTGAATTGGTGAGAACATAAGCTCGAAGCATATCTTCTAGGATCTGACTAACTCTTTCTGTCTGCCCTCCGGTCTGGGGATGATAGGCTGAACTACTGATCAAGGTAGTACCCAGTAACTTATGCAATTGCTCCCAAAATCTTGAAACAAACTGAGAGCCTCTGTCAGACACAATAGTCTTGGGTACCCCATGCAAGGAGACTATCTGGGAAAAATACAACTCTGCATACTTCTTGACTGCATACGCTACTTTCACGGGAATGAAGTGAGCTGTCTTGGTAAGCCGATCAACAATCACCCAAATGGAATTATAACCTTTGGAAGTAGAAGGCAATCCTCCGATGAAATCCATGGATATGTCCTCCCATTTCCATCCTGGTATTGCTAATGGCTGCAATGATCCTGCAGACTTCAAATGATCAGCCTTTACCTTGCGGCAAACATCACATTCCAAAACGTACTTGGCGATTTCTCTTTTCATTCTGGTCCACCAGAATCTCTACTTTAAATCTTGATACATCTTATTGCTTCCAGGATGTAGTGTCAAACATGAAGTATGAGCTTCATCTAGAATCTGCTTCTTCAACTGTGGCACTTTAGGTTCCACTAATCTTCCGTTAAACCACAAGATTCCCTCTGAGCCTTGAGTAAAACACTGGGCTTGACCCAGTTGCAGCTTCTTCCTGATGTGTTCCATACCTTTGTTTCCCTTTTGAGCTTAGTTGATTTGGTCTATCAGAGTGGACGTAACACTGAGGTTATGCACAAACCCTTCCGGCACTATACTAAGATTTAACTTTTCCATCTCCAGACATAGGGTAGTATCTAGCTGTTTAGCAGTCATACATGTACACTAGGCCTTTCTACTCAGAGCATCAGCCACCACATTGGCTTTACCTGGATGATAACGGATTTCCAAATCATAATCCTTTATCAATTCTAACCATCTTCTCTACCTCATATTCAGATCTGCTTGAGTGAAAATGTACTTCAAGCTCTTATGATCAGTGTAAATATGACAAACACTACCAAGGAGATAGTGGCGCCATATTTTCAGAGCATGGACCACAGCTGCTAACTCTAAGTCATGAGTTGGATAATTCTCTTTGTGCTTCTTAAGTAGCCTTGAGGCATATGCAATGACCCTTCCTTCTTGCATCAACACACATCCTAACCCAGTTCTGGAGGCATCACAATATACATCAAAGGGTTCTTCCAGATTTGGTTGAGCTAGGATAGGAGCTGTGGTGAGTAATTTCCTCAGAGTGGTGAAAGCTTCAGTACATTCTGGGGTCCACTTGAACTTGTTCTGCTTCTTCAAAAGTTCTGTCATTGGCTTGGCTATCTTGGAGAAATTAGGAATAAATCTCCGATAATAACCAGCCAATCCTAGAAAGCTTCAGACTTGAAAGACAGATTTTGAAATCTTTCAATCCAAGACTTCCTTAACCTTACCAGGGTCTACTGCAACACCTTCTGCTGATAGAACGTGACCCAGAAATGGAACTTCCTTCAGCCAAAAAGCACATTTGCTAAGTTTGGCGTACAACTGATGTTCCCTTAATCTACTAAGAACAATCCGAAGATGTTCTGCATGCTCGTCTTCATTCTTAGAATAAATTAGGATGTCATCAATGAACACCACTACAAATCTATCCAACTCCGGCATAAACACTGAGTTCATGAGATACATGAAGTATGCCGGGGCATTGGTTAAACCAAAGGACATTACCAGATATTCATACAACCCATATCTGGTCGAAAATGCTGTCTTTGGTATATCTTCAGCCTTGATCTTGATTTGATGATACCCCGACCTCAAATCGATCTTGGAGAACACCTTGGCACCGGCTAACTGATCAAACAACAAGTCAATCCTTGGGAGAGGATACTTATTCTTGATTGTAACTGCATTCAAAGGCCGATAATCTATACAAAGCCTCAAGCTCTTGTCCTTCTTCTTGACAAACAAAGCTGGACAACCCCAAGGTGAAGAACTAGGTCGGATATAACCCTTATCTAACAACTCCTTCAACTGCACCTTCAACTCAGCTAACTCCTTAGGAGTCATCCTATAAGGGCATCTAGAGATAGGGGCTGTACCTGGTTCAAGCTCTATAACAAACTCTACATCCCTGTCAGGTGGCATTCCCGGAAGGTCATCAGGAAACACATCCGGAAACTCACATACCACCGGGATATTCTTCAAGTCAACTGCTTCAGTCTTATGGACTGACCCAACTGCAGTTTCCATTCTGGGCAGACTAAGTGTGAAAAATTCCCCCTCAGGGGTCTTCAATTGAACACACCGATGAGTTACATCCAGAACTGCCTGGTAATGCATCATCCAATTCATCCCCAGTATAACATCTAACCCCTGATTTTCCAACACAATTAGGTTGGTAGGGAAAACCACCCCATTAAGCTCTAATTGAGCCTAATCAACCACCTGATTAGTTACTTGTTTGGCTCTAGGAGCATTAATAACATAACGAGTTCCTTGAACCTTAACATCTAACTGATGTTTCAATGCAAAATTCCGACTGATGAAAGTATGAGATGCTCCAGAATCAAATAACACAAAAGTTGAATGATGGTTGATAGTGAACATACCAGCAAGCACTGGCTCCTCATCAGGAATCTCCTCCACATTTAGATAGTTCACCCGTCCAGTGCGGGTATTCAGGAATTTCTTCTTCAAAAACCTGGGACTTGCACCCTGAGCTGGTGCAGAAGTAGCCGCTGGAGGCGCTGGAAGAGCTGGCACTGACTGATTGGCCTTAGGAAGGCGGCAGTCTCGGGCAAAGTAGCAGGGCCGCTGACCAGTGGGTGCACGGTAGTTGTTGTTATTAGACCCAGCCAAGCGAGGCACACTGGTTGGAGCACGAACAACCCACTGTCGGTTCCTGAACTGCTGCTGCTGCTGCTATTGCTGAGGAGCTCGATACCCAGATCGAGCTGGGATGCGAAACACTGTCCGCACCCTCTGTGGCGGTGGTGGTGCACTGGAAGATCCACCAGGAGTAAATTTTCTCTTTTTTTCACTGTGGTATGCCTTCATCCTATGCTCTGCCTGGATAGCCTGGCTGACCAGACTATTGAAATCTGGAATGTTGCAGGTGGATAATTTGTGTTGCATTTTCAAACTCAGCCCTCGATAATAGCAATCTTTCTTCTTTTCATCCGTGTCCACAAACGGATGGGCATACTGAGCTAAAAAGTTGAAGTCATTAGTATACTCCATTGTTGACTTACTGCCCTGCTGAAGCTTCAGGAATTCTTCCATCTTCATTTTGAGCAACCCGCTGGGAATATAGTATGCGTGGAAGGCAGTGCGAAACTTCTCCCATGACAGTACCTTCCCAACCGGCTGAGTGGCCAAGAAGTTGGCCCACCAGGTCCCAGTATTTTGAGCAACCCGCTGGGAATATAGTATGCGTGGAAGGCAGTGCGAAACTTCTCCCATGACAGTACCTTCCCAACCGGCTGAGTGGCCAAGAAGTTGGCCCACCAGGTCCCAGTAGGACCTTGAAGCTGTTGGGACCCATACTCCACCTTCTGTGCTTCAGTTATATGAGGAATCAGGCGGAACTTTTGTTCCATGGTTCGAATCCACTCATCAGCTTCCAGTGGATGCTCGGGCTTCATGAACACCAGGGGATGAACGTCCATGAACCTCTGATAGTCCACCCCCTCAATAGGCTCATGCTGCCTCCGAGAAGAAGATCCCACCATGTCGTTAGCTATCATACCCATCATCCTTGTAAGTTCATCATTGTTATTCACCAGATGTGCTATCACATCAGTCGGCAACTAGGGTCCAGACCCGACTGGTGGGGTCGCCCCATTTCCTCCCGAACCATTTTCGGCTGGAGTTGAGGAAGACATTCTACAAAAGTATGAATGCTTGATTAAATGCTGATCTCAATTTGCTGATACTTACAATAGTAAGAGTACAACAATTGGAAAATCAAAGTACAACAAGCATTAGCATCCATTTCATACATCTTGGCTAAACTTGCATTCAAGGAAGAAACTGAGTACATCAAAGCTTAAGTAACAAAGTTCACCTCACACCCATAATTATACAAACTCCATTACAAAATTTCAAAAGAAAGTTACAACCCTCGAGCTCTCTCTCAGCTTGATTATTCTTAGTACTATTACACAGATTAATTACATAAACACACTCACTCCCTCCAAGCCTTCCTACTGGTCTCCACCGTCCTCATGACCCAACTGGTGAAGCATCTCACAAATCTCGTCCTGGTTATCCTTCACCAGCCCAAATAGATTATCGTAGTTTATGTGGAAACAACCTGAAGTACCATAATCACGCCTGTATTCCCCAAAATAGGTGATCGAATCCTCCAGGTAGGGCATGGAGGAATGGTTATCTAAGCTAATAGACCAAGATGGTTCTTCAGGGTCCTCCTCTTCCTCCTCCCCCTTCTCATCTGAATCATCAACCTCAAACCAACCACCCTCTCAAGGCATCTCAGGGTCCTCCTCAAACTCTTCAAAATTGTCTCCCGCCTGCTCAATAGCCTACCCCTGCACTGGTGGCTGGGGCTGGGCTGCTGCTTGTGCTTCTTCTAAAGCAACTCTTAACGCAACAATCTCATCAACGTGTTGCAGCCTTTCCTGCTGCAAGTTGTTGACATTGGTATTGAGCGCCTGGATCTGCTGATCATACTCTAAGGTTTGAGTATGAAAATAGTGCTGGGCAGGCTGCATATTATCCTCTAAAATGTGGATTCGCTTTTTATACGAATCCTCCAACATCCCCACAGTGTCATTCCTAACCTCCGCCATCTCCTCTGGTGCTTTAGCTGTGTTTCTAACTCCACCTCACGCTTCAGGGATTGCTCATATCCCTGCTCTCTCTCATGGTTCATATTACACAAGGCTTGCATGTAGTTGGTGTTGGCGTTCATATATTCATGATATAAAGCCTTGGGAGTCTGGTGGATTTTCCTAATCCTAGAACCCCACAAATCATAGGGTCTCACCTCAGAGGGGTAGAATCTAGAACTGGTTTGCCAACCTCGGTGGCGTGTTCATCACAGAGCTCAGTGAGAGCCTTGTGTGCTACCAGGTTGATAGTGTCAGACCTCTCTATCCCCTGGGCATGAACTGTTTTAGGTGGCCATTCTGGGTGTTGCGGGTTTGAGGGTAGGCGTAGGTACATGTCACAAAAACTGCGTCCCCCAGTGAAAATCTCCTTAGACACATACTCTGGGTATTCCTCAAAACCCAACTGCTTCATGGTTCCCCAAAGCACCTGAGGGAAACCAGGTTCATCCTCACAAAAACCATGGGTCCAACCTTCCTCGTCTACCCACTGGGCTGCCATCTGTACAACAGATAGACAAAACTTTATTCCAGGGTAAAACAAAAGGGTTTTTTAGAGAAAACAGAAACTACCCAAAAACCCATGCAGAGATATGAAATGCACATGCTCGAATCCTACGATCTGAAAGGAAACACACAACCTCTCGCATAAACACATTGGCTTTTTCGTACATCTCTCAACTTATAATAATCTACTGATTCTAAGTGTAGCGAACGAAGTTAGGGTACCTGCAGAAGACCATACATTACCATTCACTATAGAAATGGCACCCATGCGTTCAACACTACATGGACAGTGCTTCAAACGTTTACACGTATTCACTTGTCCCATACTCACCACCGTATGGTCGACGTTTGCGTGCCCCATATCATTGCCATATGGGGTGCCCCTGAGTAGGCCACTCCTTAGGGTTAAGCGACTGTGATTAGTAAGATCACACGGCAGGAACTCCGCAATCCACATCATGCGGCAGATGTCGACAAGCCTCAAAGACAAGCCCAACGGGCTAGCCAATGGACAGGTCGCCCCCCGAACAATCAGTGAACGGGGCCCCTCACACAAGCAATCTTGTGCAAGTCAGAGTCATAATATCATATCTTGCTGAATTTAACTTACCATCATACCTGATCGGAGGTGCGTCGTTACAGAATCGCAAGTTTAGCAGAAAGTAAATACACAACTCTAGAAGTTAGTTTACTAGGGCCACCTCATAACTACCCACTAGGGCACTCTAACTGGGTTCAACTAAACACCTGTGATGTCCTGAGAATATAAGCTCTGATACCAGCTGTGACGGAACAACCCTACTTAAACTGACTCAGGTGTGATCTGTAGTGTGAAACACTAACACATCACACACCTGGGTCAGCATAAGTCCAGGGTTCCATCAAGAGTTCGCTGTCAGCTGTCTCATCACAAATACTCAGGATCCCAACACCAGAGGAAGCATCACAGATATTGCACAGGTGAAATATACAGCACAGACAGGTAAGAGTTATACAAACCAGAGTAGCTCAAATTTAAATATTACACACAGGTTCTAGGTTCAGCAACAGTTTAACAAGGTAAAAAAACAAACTAACATCAGATCATGTCATGCCCTGACATGTCTGAAACCTCGGACCACCTCGGCGCCAGCAATAGCCTACTCCTCGGGCTCAACTGCAACAAGGGGTCAAAGAACGCTGAGTACAAAGGTACTCAGCGAGACTTTCCCGACAAACTAATCTAAGGGATAACAAGGACATGCAAGGATCTAAAGTTAAACGGAAATAAACAGACTCTAGCAAGGCACAGCTTATCTAGTTACTATTCTAATTGCCCCATTTTAAATTGACAAGATAAAACCCTATTTAGCTAGGTGAGCCAAACAGTACTGCCAAACAATAGGAATAGTAAGGCCTAGCAAATATGAGAGCTGAACATTACATAAATAGGCAATAAACTATCTGTCAGGATCAAGCATGTATCAAAACCGTGACACTCGGTGATTCGAATCGATTTCAAACCCTGCAGGGGAAAACCTAGAACACACACTGCGTGCGCGCCCCCGGAAGGCCACACGAAGCTACCTTTCCCGCTGCGGCCACCATTGCCTGAATTGTGCCCACATAGCCTGGGGTTGCATCCCCATTCCCTACACAGTGCCTGGGCAAAGGCATGTGGGTTACTGACTACGACCCCGCCCATATTCCTCGCCAGATATGGTGAGTCACAGTTCAACCGTTAGTGCCACAGAAGTACATCTGTTTCCCGGCTCCCTACACCGGTATGTGCCCAGTACGTTCAAAGCTTGACCACAGGCAGACCACATCAACTCCTACACTTATCCAATGGGCAGGACCAACTCAATTTATCAAAACGTCCAACATATTCCTTAATCATCAACCATATGCCCTGCCCAACACTTTCAAAGACTTACTAAACAAACTTAGCTCTCTAAGCCAACATTACCTAATGGCAGGTGATTGGCATAACATCTGACTTTACTGCTGTGAGCAGGTCTAAGCAAATCTACTCTATCTTTTTGAAAAGGTGGCAGAGATGCTCTAAACAAGGATGGATTATGCATTGAAATAGGATTCACTCTATTCTAATCTAATGCACAAACATGGGCTCAATCATAACAACAACAGTTAAGTTAGTACTGGGACAGGTATGCTCCGGGGCTTGCCTGGCCCACAGATCTCAGGCTCTGCAGCAACAGGGGCTTCTGGGGCGTGCGGAACAGCTTCGGTCTCCGCCTCGAACACCACCTCGTCCCCCTCCTGGATGCTGGTCTACACGGACTACCCTAAACTTGATAAAACACCTAATTAGCATGAAAGAATTAATTAATATATTCAAGGATTATAAACAAGAGAATAACTATTTAAAAACCTATTTTCTAATTAAACAAACCCTTAAACCCATCCTAAAATCAAGGGTAATAATTATAAAAGCATCTGATATACTAAACAATAATCTAAATGCATAAAGAAAAATGTAACTATTGCAATGAAATTTATTTCATTAATTCTAGAGTTCCCTACAAAAAGGTATGCATTTCTAAATATTAATCCTATTGAAATGCATTTCTAAAAACACTAAAAACTTATTAAAACCTAAAACTCCCCGATTTTGCAGAAAACCCCCTGGCTTTTCCTTTATTCAAACCCGCAGTCCATCTTTCTCCTCTGATGGGCCGACTCCTGGGCCCGGCCCACTTCTCTTTTCCCTTTTCTTTTAGTTCTTTTCTTCCAGCCGGCCCGAACTGGCTCGGCCCACCTCTTCTCCTTCTTTCCTTCTTTAGCTGGTCGGCAAACGGCCCGGCCCAGCTGCTCCTCCTTCTTTTGGCCGACACACGGCCCAGCCCATTACCGCTCCCCCCTTCTTCCTCCGCGCGCCAGCGCCCGCACGCGCCCGAGCGCGAGCGACACCGGCGGCCCTGGCCGGCGACGGCGAACGGCGACGGCGCTGCCAGATCCCCAACAAACCCCCCGGCCCCATGTTCTGGACCACGGTGAACTCAACCACGGCCAAACCCCCAACTGAGTACGACCGGAAAACCATGGAACGCACCGGCAGCGGTGGCAGACCACAACCACGGCGGCGGCGCTCCCCAAACAACCCTAGCACACGATCCCCAGGCCAACAAATAGCACCACGAGGTCCTACTCCACCTAAGACACTAGACGCTCCCCTCCCTAAGGACTCTAGGCACCCGCGTATGCAGAACCGCGACGGCGGCCGACTAAACGGCGCTCACGGCGGCGACACCGCGCTCCGGCCAAACCGGCCATCGAACAGGGCAACACGTCCCCTGGACAGCCACATGGGGACCACAAGCACACCTCTATGGAAAGGTTGGTGAACAAAGACGACCGGAAGAGGTAGCTCACCGCGGGCTTGGTGAACGGCGGCGATCACAGAGCAACGAACGGTGGCGGCGTGGCGGTTATGGTGAGGAAGTTGAATGCGAATGAGCTGGCAAGCTAGATGCCAACCTAGAGCACTCCCTCGCAAAAGGGATTGGACGGAAAGGCTTCAACGGCGGCAGATTGCAGCAGCGACAGCGGTAAGGGCGAGGAACGGCGGCGAAAACGAACACAGCGAGAACGGATGAGGTTGGCTCGGCTTCAACCCATCCACAGGCGGCGTAAGTGACAGCAGCTGCTTGCTTCCTGCGTGTTGGGCTCAGCACCCGCCGGCGCGTGGCGTGCGCGAAGATTGGCGCGCGGCCGAGAGCGGTGGGGCGGCGGCGACAGCGAAGCCCGGCCAAATTCAAACTGAAACCGGCCCAAACCGCGCCCAAAACACAATCTCGATCTCCCATTCCATTTGCCATCTAACACATCGCCCAAAATGAAACTTGTAGAGGACACATCCCTCTCCAAATCTCCTTATACAATCTTGCTCCAACATTCAACCAATTTGAAGATCCATCACTCTGAATATCAGCCTGGTAATCGGGTTATAACTGAACCCGTGTCAGACTCCTGAATCCCATTCAAACCATCAAATTTACTCAACTTTTTCTTCAAAATTTGTATGTAAACTCTTGGAGCTCAAAGCATGAAAGTTGTATCCCAAACATCGAACTTCATTTTCCTTAATATGACTTTGGTCTATATCTCAACGGATTTTGAGATATGGACCACTGAATATCAGCCTCAAAACCGGCACTTGCTGAATCTCGCGAAAACCAGCGGATTCAAACCAATTTTTCTCCACATTGCGAATGTAAACTTTCAAAACTTCAAATACAAAAGTTGTAGCCTGTATATAGACCTTCATTTTCTCCAATATGGCCTAGAGCTAATTCTGCCTAGATCAGTAGTTAAACTGCCCTGAATCTGACCCTTTTCAATCACCCATTTTCAGAAAAAGTGCAGTTTACATTTTTTTGAAACAGCCACCTTCAAGCCACTTTTCCTCCATATTTCACATGTAAACTTTTAAAACTCCAAATATGACTCTTGTTGCTGGTACATTAAACTCCAATTTCTCTTATACATTGTTTGCTGATTTTGCTTAAATTGGAAGTTACAAGGCCGTGAATTTGATCCAAAAATTCCAAATGTAACACTCCTTCCAATAACCCATTTCTCCTTTTTGATTTAACCTCACTGATCACTGATTAAGCCTTAATGACCTTGCAAGATTATCCAAAACAGTGTTTAGACTGCTTTGTTGACACAGGAGTGTTACATTGGGTAGCACCCAGTGCATGAATTAAAAACTGTGTAGGTGAAGAGCTTACTTCTAACTGATGTTTTGTCACAAAAGCTCTGCTGATAAAGGTATGCGATGCACCAGAATCAAAAAGTATAACTGTGGGGTGTTGGTTGACAGAGAACATATCAGCCATCACAGGTTCTCCCTCTGGAATCTCCTCCACATTCATGAAATGAATGCGTCCAGTACTGGTGTTCAGAAACCCCCTCTTCATGAACCTTGGCTTCGCATAATGGCCTTGAGCTGGGGCGGATGGTGCGGCTCCTGCCTCGGGAAGACGACAATCCCTGGCAAAATGTCCTGGCCTGCCACAATTGTAGCATGGCTGATTGCTGGCTGAGGCATTACCAGTACAGGCACTAGGGCCTTGAGTAGAGTTGGAGTGCTGGACATTGGTGGGGTTTTTAACCACCCACCGCTGAGACTGTTGCCTCTGTGGCGCCTGATAATTAGGCCTTGCAGGCCCACAAAACACCACCCTCATACGCTGCGGGGGTGGAGCACTGCTAGAGCCTCCAGTAGGTGGGAACTCTAGAGCTGGAGCTTCTTCTTGAGCTTCAACTCCCATGGGAATTACCATGTTTTGATATTCTTCCACTTGTTGCTGAAGAGCCATAATCATATGCAACTGCTCTAACCTCTCAGCTTCAAGTGTAGTAATTGTTGCACCTAACTCCCTTCTGGTTTCCATGGCAGTTTGCTCACTTTGGTTCACTCTATCATATGCCTCTCTCAGCTGCTCCCCAAGATGCTCAATAGCATTCGTCTTGGCGGTGACATCTCTTGCATAAGCATTTTCTAGGGATGCTCGAGAATCTTGACTCACTTTCAGATCCGTTGCTAAGATCTGCTCTCTGGCTTGGGCACTTGCAAGTTCTTGTAGCTTCCTCCAGTACTCGGCTTCATAATCTTGGTGTAGATTATACATGGAACTCATATATTGCGAAGATGCTGCAAGAACAGGATTGTATTCTTCACGGCCTTCAGTGAACAAAGCCTTCTGGTGACGCCTCCAAACTCCATCATCTTGATGTGCAACGGGAAAGTACTTTGCCCTAGTATTACTAACATCAGACTTATGTTTCTCACAAATGGCTGTTAAAGCTTTGTGAGCAGTAGTTTCCACTGATTTAAAATATTGAGTTCCTTTAACAAATAAGGAAAAAGCTCCCACTCAGGATGAGTGGTGCAAGCAGGGATATTGACTGTCATGGAACACTCATAGCTATACTCTGCAATAACTCCTTTCCAGCATACTCTGGATATTCTGTATAGCCTAATTCCTGAAGCGTCTCCCACAATAGCTTTGGAAAACCTTGCCTGTCCATCCTTCTTCATCTACCCAGCTATTGGCACTATCCATCTGTTCAAAAGAATGGTAAGACTCTAACGTCAATCCCCAAAAGAAACCCAAAAGCAGCTAAACATGCATTGCAACTAGGATGCAGATGTTTGCCTACGTTCCTTGCACAACGAAGACAAACGTAGAGTTTTAAAACTGGTGGCATCGTACATCACTCATCCCAATATAGGGCTAATCGTATCTATTCGATTCATGGTTATGTTAGTGTTCCTACAGAAAACCATTCATTACCATTCACTATAGAAATGGCACCCATGCGTTCAACACTGCATGGACAGCGCTTCATACATTGACACGTATTCACTTTTCCCATACTCACCACCATATGGTCGGCGTTTGCATGTCCCAAATCATTGCCATATGGGATGCCCCTGAGTAGGCCGCTCCTCAGGGTAAAGCGACCGTGATTAATAAGATCACATGGTGGGAACTCCGCACTCCACATCAGGCGGCAGATGTTGACAAGCCAAAGCACAAGCCTGAGGACAGGTCGCCCCCGAACAATCATTGAACGAGGCCCCCTCACGCAAGCGAGCTTGCGCAAGTCGGAGTCATAATATTATAAAAATAGCTTACCTACTCACCTGAGCGAATGTGCGTCATTACTGAATCGTAAGTTTAGCAGTACGAAATACCATAGTAACAGTTAATCTTATTGGCTTATTGCCACCTTACTAAACAAGACTAAGTTTTTATCAAACTAGAGACAAGGAAGGGTCTCCTAGACAATTCCTCTGTTGTTATCCCATGTATGTGCTCTGATACCACCTGTGGCAGAATCGTCCAGTTTAAGCTGGCTCAAGTGCGTTGGATCGTCATTTTACTGACAATCACAGCTTATGCACTTCGGACGGCATAAACCCTATAGTCCGTCAGATATCCACAGGACATCTAAAACATCCACTTAACTCCGGCACAAATCACATACACAGAATTGCACCACATAGGAGCACAACAAACGAATTCACAACACAAATAATTATACAAGGAGTAGAGTTATTACAACTATAAGAAACAAACCTAAGTGCATGTCAAGAATTATAGAGTTCCGTAAGAAACAAGTGTAGGACATAACAAGGACAGTTCTATGATGTCATCACTTATTCTAAACAAAGACAAGACAAAGTCAAGAGAACATGTTGGTCTCATCAACATGCCTCTTCTTCTGGATCCTTCTCTGCCTTACTGAAAGTCTTCTAGCGGCTCTGCAACAGTTATAGTATCTTGAGTACAAAGGTACTCAACAAGACTGACCTGTCTACATACACATATAAATACAGACACACAAGGGCATGCAAGGCTTTGAGGCTGTGTATAGGTAAAACTTTTGCACGAAAGCTTACTAACATACATCCTAACTTTCAGAGTTTTAGCCGTTATAGTGATTACCTGAAAGACTAGATTAGCAACATAAGTAAATCACACATGGGGTATTTAAGCAAGCCTCAAGTTTCATAAGCATCATCATCATTATCTTGTTACTATGATGTCTATCAGCGATCAACCGGTATTCATACCGAGAAGTGCGCGATCCGGACCAATTTTCATCCTGCAGGGCAAAACCTAGCCACATGCGACGTATGAACCCCGGGTGGTCCACACATAACAACCGTTCACAATGACCACCCAAGCCCTGAATTGCCCTCGCTCAAACCCAGGGACGCACCCCCACAGCGGCCCCACGGCTGGCGACCCGATGTGTGAGTTTGCGGCTACGTCCCCGCCACCAACCTCGACTAGCGGTGCGAAACACAATTCAAGACATGGAATAACCAGAGTTACATAGGCTTACCGGTTTCGATTATCCGGCATATGGCTAGTACGATCAAAGCTTGATCACAGGTAAACAACAACAGCTCCTAAAACGATCGAGGCGATGTGTTGGCTTGAGACTCTTTTCTCAACCTTCACCCTCGCGCCTGGTCTTGTTGTCCAAAAAGTCAGGCGTTGACTCTCGAAAATTAACACTGTGGCCTAGAAGATTTGCTTCACTTCAGTGCAGGTCCAAAATCTTGAGGTTCAGGGCGTGCCAGTCAATTTGACCTAAAATTGACAAGGTAGAGTTCAATCAATAAGCAACAAGGAACTCATCGGTCAAAGCCCCATTCGTTCCGGAAATCGGATTAGCATAAAAGGAAGTCCGATTTTGATAACATGAACCATCGGCTTTGAGTCCGATTCGTGAAAATGTAACATATATTGAAATAAACCATCGGCTATGGAAATCGAATCGGAGATAGATCTAATCTAAACACGTTCTTTAATATGCATCATTCTAGAGGCGATAAACAAACTAAATTTCATGTCATTAACAATCGGATCAATTTCGAGACAGCGTTGCTAGCAGGGTACCGATTAGCTTGCTTACTCCGATAGATCAATATACATCAAAGAACTTATTTAAAACAGATCTATTTGTAACTTGCTTATTAAATCTAAATCAGCTATATAAACAATATAAACAGATCTATTATGAAACTTGAATAACAACAAAACAGAATAGATCTTCTCTGATAGATGTAAGCCGATAAGATAAAATCAACAAGATACGGTAAAGAATGAGCGGTCTAAACGAAGAAGGGAACAACTCGATAAATTGGTAAATTAACTAAACGAAGAAGGGCGATGCGCCTCAATCTAAAGCCTAGATTAATTCGATTGGGTGTCAGAATTTCAGACAAACCAGAGGTTAAGATGATGCAGCCCTGCTTGCTGAAGAACTCGACGACAAGGCGTTGTTGGCACGTCAGGCTGAAAATTGTGTTTGATTGATTGGTTGTGTGAACATTTTTTACAATGGCACATGGTTTATATTTATACCCTGGAAATCTTGCTAAAACTTGCCGGCTACGACAATATCTCTAATTTATTTAAAGCAAAGTAATCTTAATCTACCAAAACTACTACAATTGCCGCATAACAAGGTCCTGAAGAAGCTTCCAGACACATCTTCCCGTGATAGTCGTACTTGCTCCGGCCTCCCTTGTCTCAGGTCCGATCGGGACTCCTATCAGACGAACTCC
>CM014278.1:16649680-16671730 GCA_004135705.1 Alloteropsis semialata
TCCTACACGAGTAAACCTGGTTTAGCCAGATTGAGTGGATTTCCAAGATAGTGAAGCTGACGTGATATAGCTTAGTTAAATCTTGTCTGAGTCGGTTAGTTGGAAATTCAAGACAGTGAAGCTGGCCTGGCCCAATATGGCTGAGCCGAGTTGAGTAGAATTTCATGACAGTATAATGTTTTCTTTGTTCTTTCTTTTTTGGAACAAAATGATCAATTTCTTGAACATTTGTTTTATGTCAATAGTTCCTGGAACAATTCTTCCCAAACATGAAACTAATGTTCAATGTTGTCTCTTAGCTTCTTGCCTCCGGATCAAAGGGAGCTCAAACCAAGCCGGCACGCTTCTCCCTGGTGAGCAAGTGATCATTGCCGCCTTTGGCTTCTCCAGGGCAAATGCATAACGAACCGCGCCACGCGATGCGCCAGCCCTATACGCGGCAGCGGTGGATGATCTCGTTGCCTTCCCCATATCTATCTGCCGGTGGTGTATCCAAACTTGCGCTGGATATATACATCCATCGTGAGGCTGAAAGGAATCGATACTCGTGATAGCCTAAGAGAGGGAGAGGGTGAATTAGACTTTCTAAAAACTTAACCTACCACATGCCTCTAATTGCATAAAACAAAACTAAGACATACTATTTAGATGTGCAACTAAGATTCTTTCTAGTGTTTGCACCCACCCAATAGAGTTTTGTAACCTAGAGCCAATCCTATCAAGATACTACTCTAGGAAAGGTAAAGGCACACAAGTTGCAAGTATGAAATGCAGAAGCTTAAATAATGGTTAGAGGGATGCAAACTTGACACGAAGATTTATCCCGTGGTTCGGCTAACATCAACTGCACGTTGGGGCTTCAAAAAGGATGTGCCCCCGGTCGCCAAGTCTTGCTTCCTGGTCAAGGCCTTGAGCTCGCCACAAAGGCTACTCAAGGAGGATGATGAGCAAGTCACTAAGACGTTGCTCTCATCAACCTACTCTTCCGGAGATCTTGACACGCCTCCACTACAGAGCTTCTCCACCAAGAAAGGGGTCTCTTTATCCCCCACACAACGCCGTTGTCAGCACTCCACACCAAGCCGGAGGATCGAAGACTTGCCGGTGAGTCATCAAGACTTCAAGAGGCCGGCACACCAAGATTATAAGGGCTGGTTCACTCTAGAACCAAGCACAAGGCACAACACCTTGCACACTGTTGACGCTCGTTATACGTACATTTTTAGTGCCATTTAAGTGGTGGTTTTGGACTAATTCATATACTAACCCGCCACTTGGCACGTGAAATAACCCCATTTTTGTATGTGTGTTGTATTTTGGAGCATATCGTGTTTTTGCAAGAAAATGACACAATTTGGGGCATTTATATTCAAGTCCAAAAGCAACACCAAACCTGACAGAATCATGCCAAGCAAAGGAGGCCCAAACCAACATTTTCGGAGCAACTTCCATATAGGACATCATGCATACATGGACAAGGATCGTCGAGAGAAGCTTGCACGCGAAAGATGGGACCGAGCCGGGCCAAAAAAGGCCTAGGCCGGCCGGCCCAAGGGCCCTAGGCCTGCCGGCCTAGGGTGTTTTTACGTCGGTTCGACCTCCTCTTTGAACCACGGACTCCTCAGACTATTTATAGTCCTTGTACACGAAGGGAGGCGCATCTATCCACCAGAACTCGGCGAAACCTAGGGCATACTCCAAAAGGAGACGACGGCCGCCGCAAGTCCTCGAAGTTGTCTAGGGGATGGCTTAGGCCAACCCTAGCCATGGCCTCCCTGCGTGGTTGTGCCCATACCGAGAAGTGCGCGATCCGGACCAATTTTCATCCTGCAGGGCAAAACCTAGCCACATGCGACGTATGAACCCCGGGTGGTCCACACATAACAACCGTTCACAATGACCACCCAAGCCCTGAATTGCCCTCGCTCAAACCCAGGGACGCACCCCCACAGCGGCCCCACGGCTGGCGACCCGATGTGTGAGTTTGCGGCTACGTCCCCGCCACCAACCTCGACTAGCGGTGCGAAACACAATTCAAGACATGGAATAACCAGAGTTACATAGGCTTACCGGTTTCGATTATCCGGCATATGGCTAGTACGATCAAAGCTTGATCACAGGTAAACAACAACAGCTCCTAAAACGATCGAGGCGATGTGTTGGCTTGAGACTCTTTTCTCAACCTTCACCCTCGCGCCTGGTCTTGTTGTCCAAAAAGTCAGGCGTTGACTCTCGAAAATTAACACTGTGGCCTAGAAGATTTGCTTCACTTCAGTGCAGGTCCAAAATCTTGAGGTTCAGGGCGTGCCAGTCAATTTGACCTAAAATTGACAAGGTAGAGTTCAATCAATAAGCAACAAGGAACTCATCGGTCAAAGCCCCATTCGTTCCGGAAATCGGATTAGCATAAAAGGAAGTCCGATTTTGATAACATGAACCATCGGCTTTGAGTCCGATTCGTGAAAATGTAACATATATTGAAATAAACCATCGGCTATGGAAATCGAATCGGAGATAGATCTAATCTAAACACGTTCTTTAATATGCATCATTCTAGAGGCGATAAACAAACTAAATTTCATGTCATTAACAATCGGATCAATTTCGAGACAGCGTTGCTAGCAGGGTACCGATTAGCTTGCTTACTCCGATAGATCAATATACATCAAAGAACTTATTTAAAACAGATCTATTTGTAACTTGCTTATTAAATCTAAATCAGCTATATAAACAATATAAACAGATCTATTATGAAACTTGAATACACAATAAAGCAAATAGATCTCTTAGACAGATGTAAGCCGATAAGATAAAATCAACAAGATACGATAAAGGGGTGAGTGATCTAAACGAAGAAGGGAACAACTCGATAAATTGGTAAATTAACTAAACGAAGAAGGGCGATGCGCCTCAATCTAAAGCCTAGATTAATTCGATTGGGTGTCAGAATTTCAGACAAACCAGAGGTTAAGATGATGCAGCCCTGCTTGCTGAAGAACTCGACGACAAGGCGTTGTTGGCACGTCAGGCTGAAAATTGTGTTTGATTGATTGGTTGTGTGAACATTTTTTACAATGGCACATGGTTTATATTTATACCCTGGAAATCTAGCTAAAACTTGCCGGCTACGACAATATCTCTAATTTATTTAAAGCAAACTAATCTTAATCTACCAAAACTACTACAATTGCCGCATAACGAGGCCCTGAAGAAGCTTCCAGACACATCTTCCCTTGATAGTCGTACGCGCTCCGGCCTCCCTTGTCTCGTATCCGATCGGGACTCCTATCGGACGAACTCCGATCGGAATCGGAAACCACCCAGAATCGGACTCGGCCTCTGCCTTGACTCTGTTACACATGATTTTAGCCGAGTCAAAATCTGGTGTCAACACATGCCCCCCAATTTTGGGATAAAATATTATTTTGTTCCAAAATTCTCCAAGCAATGATGACCCTGGCAGTGAACAGCATATGGAAACTCGCACCCTTCCGTTGCAATCCCGTGCGAATTCGGCGCCTTGGCCTTCGGGCGGTTTCTTCTCCCATAAGCCCTATAAATGCAGACTCGAACCGTCGTCTCCTTCAACTCGCATCTGCTACCGCGCTCGCACGCCCGCCATTGTCACCCTTGCAAAGCTTCGCCTGGCCAAACGTTTGGCCTTCAAGGTTCGATCCACCAGCGCGAATTAGGTAAAGAACTTCCCCGCATATGATCCATATCATGCATCTGGGTTTTATCGCATTTCCCATGGTGATTTTCTCAATCTGTTCATCCGCACCACTGTTCATTGTAGATCTATTCCATCAATGGCGGCTCCTGCTGATAAAGCGGACCAAAGTCTCCTTTATTCTTGCATTCTCCTTCTTGGACTACTTATGAGCCTCCATCTCTTCATTCATTATTTTATTTCTCCCGAATGTAGCATCTTAAGAACAATATGGTCATCCCCGTCTCTCATGTCGAAGCCGGGTACTATCTTGGCCCAATGGTTGATCCCGATCCGACGGACTTGATAAACATGGAATCGGAAAGAATCCCATTCAAAGGATCAGACCTGCAAGTCTCCGATTGCGCCGGCTCCTTCCGATCGTGGCCCGGCAGCGTACCTAGATGGAGGAACTGGTTCCTCAGACTGCAAGCCGCCAAATCCGCTTTCTGGGATGAGAAAGACATAGGCCAATTCTCACTCTGTCTCTTGCTGACATGGTCAAGGATGAGAACCTACTGGCCGCCAGCTCCCTCTTCTGGTCCGATGCGCTCAACGCCTACCTGTTTGGCCATGGTCGGATGACACCAACGCTAATGGACGTGCACATGTTGACTGGCCACAACACCACCAATGACATGAACCCGAGAAAACTCCTTGGCGATTTGAATTATAGACTAGTAGGCACAGGTTCCAAAAATAGGAAGAAATACATTGCCGATCATTGCAAAACCGACACTATCGGAGACAGGGAACATGCAGCTTTTCTTAACATGTTGTTAGAAAGACTCGTATTCTGCGGACCAACCCTTGGTGCTACCTCCAACATGCAATCGATCGTAGAAGCACTATCTCGCGGCGAATCGGTCCCCCTTGGTCGTCTCCTCCTTGGAGCAGTTTATCACCTTCTACACGAGATATCAGCCAAGCTTTCAGATGGCCAAGCAGTTGGTCATATCGGAGGCCCCTGGTGGTTCATCCAGCTTTGGTTGCATACTCAATTCCGATCCGCCTTCCAATTCAACTTCAAAGATTGTCAATTCCCAAACTATTATGCTGAAGAAGAAGATGCAACCACTCGCCGATGCATGTCGTTTGGAGAAGCAGCATCGGCCTGCCCTGGATCAAGGCTTGACTCGAGAAACATGTCCACCCACTTTGAAAGCTTCTACCACGGGATTGCATCGGAGCGTCACAACTATTTTGCTTACGCCGATCCCAATCGTGATTATGAGTAGCCTCTGTTCAATATCCAGAACGATCTCGCAGCCATCCTACTGATTCTCAAATCCTTCATCACACCTACTATCCTTGGCAGCAACATTGTATATAGCTACAAGAACACATCTTATGAGTTTTACAATCCATCGATGGCAGCTCGCCAGTTGGGCTTTGGTCAACTCCCAATCGGCCTATATTTTTCTGATAAAATTAAGCATAGAGAATCGGTCTCATCAGACCTAGAAATGGACAGAGTCTTATCACTCGCCCTCCAAGCCGGTTTTGAAATACCAGAATGGTTATGTACCAGCTTCACATCCAGACTCTTCAAGACTTGGTGGAAAGAGCTGCGCCTTCATATATTCAGACTTCCGGCCATCACTTATTGCACTCTCATAGACTCCGATTTCGAGGCCATGGAAAATCCTTTAAGTCCTTTGAAATCTCTTTTATTCAGCATTTACTCAAATTAAATTTCCATAATTTAAATTCCAACTTCTAACAGCCAATTGAAGAGAACGCGCCATCAGTAAGCAATAGTGGGAAACCGATTCGGTATGCCGTTAGGACTCAATATCCAAGAATCAGCTCCTCTGCACAATCTCTCAAGGACATCATGGATGGCAAAGGCAAAAGAAAAATTGCCCCAACTAAAGCGATTGCGCTGAAAAATTGAAGAAAAGCCATGTGGTATGATTTTCTCATACTTCCGATTCTTCTCTCCGATTTACTGCCTAGGCAAATAACTTCTTTGTATTCAGCCTCCCGGAAAGATTCTCAGCCAATCGACCTCCAAAGCTGCCGAAGAAACAGCACAGGAAGCTGCTGAGGGTGCAAAGATGCTTCTGGACGCAGTATCGGTAACAATCCGATTTCACTCATACATAATCTTCTGAAACAAATTGTTAAATAACAATCTCTTTTCCAGCAAACAAATATTATACTGCCCGATCTTCAATCGGCTCTATCCCAAGACACCCAAGCTGAATCGGCCCAACAGGTAAACTTAATCCAATTTATATTTCCTTCAAACATATACGCCTGAACTGACCGATTCAATCTATAGACTGCCACTTTGCAACCCATCATTGAGGAACCAAGTACAAACGTTCAATCAGAAGAGACCCCTGAACAACAAATCGGAGAATCAGCTGCAAATGTTCAATCAGAGGCCATCCCTAAGCAGCAGATCAAAGAACCAGCTGTAACTGTTCAATCGGAAGCTATCCCTGAGCAACCAACAACATCGGTGCCTCCTCCGATTGAACCAGCCCATACGCTTCAAATAGAAGCCAGTACAAACATTGCTCTGCCTCAAGTAATCCCTAATTAGGTCTGGGAGGGTCAATTTAAACTGGTACCGATTCATTCTCTAGCGTCAATACTTGTTATTTTAATAACACTTGTTCATCGATGTTTTGTTTCAGGCGCACGGTTCTCCGGCAATGAGTTTCGCATCATTCGATCTGGATGCCGCCATCGGAGAAGAAGAAATTAGCTCTGCGCAATCGTCTTCTACTATCTCTGATGAAGTCAAGGCAAAGCTCCAAGAAATGCTGAACCATCTGAATAAGAGCATTGCCATCCTTGTAGAAGATGCAGAACCGATTCGCCAAATCTTCAAGGAATTGAAAGGTCGGCTACCATCGGAGCTGGAAAATGCAATCATCCCCGCCGCCTTTATCGAGGGTCATCAACCCCAAGTCTTTGCTGCTCGTCATAGGATAACGGAGCGACTGGCCCAGCAAGACTTAACCAAGCAACGCGACGACAGCCGAGATGAATTGAAAACGATGCAGGCTCAAATCAAGACCCTAGAAACCAAACCAAAGCAACTAGAAAATCAGATGAAGGATCTCCAAGGCATTGAAGCTGAACTGCTTAAACGGCTTGATAAAGTCCGCAAAGAGATGTCGGAGACCCAAGACTAGATCAATCAGATTCCAGCTTCTATCACATCGGCACAAGAAAATTTGAACAAACATCTAGAGGAAGTCCGCCAAATTCATAGAAGCATCAAGGATATTCCCGGCTCCGATGTGGAAGATCTGGAAGAAATCTAGAAAATTGACAACATCGGATTGGGCGCGATTGAAATGATCCGCAAATTCTTGTAATAATTAAACCCTTTAGCTGTGCTGCTCTGATGACATCGATCATCGATGAACTTAGTTGGATCTGACGATGTTGATCGTCGATGAACACTTAATTTGTAAATATTTTTGCTCTAAAGGCGATACGTATCGTATCGGCTATCTTTAGACGACATCATTTAGAATATCGGCTTTATGAATCTACCCAAATACTTGGATAATATTTCTTCAAATATTTTCCATTAAGTGCTTTTGAAAATTCTTCTCCTTCTAATGTTTCCAAAATATACGCATTTCCAGGAACGCACCGATTCACACGGTAGGGACCCTCCCAATTAGGCGACCATTTTTCAAACTTAGAACTTTTAGTCCCTATCGGCAAAATCAGCTTCCAAACCAATTCTCCTTCGATGAACTCTTTTGGCTTAACCTTTTTATCATAATACTTAGCAACACGCGCTTTATTATTTTCAATGTTCTCCAAAGCTCTCAAGCGGGTTTCGGCCAAATCGTCCAACTCAAAATTCATCAAACTTTTATATTCATCGGTAGTCAAGTTTCCTTGTTTCGATATCCGTCTCAATCCGATTTTGATCTCTCAAGGCAAAACAGCTTCATGTCCATAAACCAAATGATATGGGAACAATTTAGTAGAATCATGACACGCCATCCGATATGCCCATAATGATTCAGTTAACGTTAGATGCCACCGTCTTGGTTGTTCATCAATCTTCCGTTTGATGATTTTGATAATGCTTTTATTTGATGCTTCTGCTTGACCATTGGCTTGCGCATAATAAGGAGAAGAATTTAATAATTTAATACCCATACTGGCAGCAAAATCTTGAAATTCGTTAGACATAAACATAGTTCCCTGATCGGTCGTGATAGTTTGAGGAACACCAAACCGATATATAATATGTTCTTTAACAAATTCCGCCATATTTTTGGAATCAGCAACCTTCAAAGGAATCGCTTCAACCCACTTAGTGAAATAATCTGTTGCCACCAATATAAATTTATGACCTTTGCTTGACGATGGATAAATTTGTCCGATCAAATCAATTCCCCATCCTCGAAAAGGCCATGGTTTAATGATCGGATTCATGGCTGATGCAGGTGCTTTTTGCACATTTCCAAAGTTCTGGCACTCTTGGCAACCTTTGTAATACTCAAAACAATCTTCCAAAATTGTTGGCCAAAAACAACCCATCTTTCTAATAATCCACTTCATCTTATAAGCTGATTGATGTGCACCACAAACTCCCTCATGCACTTCGTCCATCATATCTTTGGATTCCGATTTACTTAAACAACGGAGCAATACACCATCAATCGTCTTATAATATAATTGATCATCAAGCAATACATATTTAACAGCCATGAATCTTAATTTCCTGGAAACCTTTTGTGACGGATCCTTAAGATAATTTATAATTTCATACCTCCAATCTCCAATTTCTGGCTCTATCGTCATAATCTCATGAAAACGCCGATAGCCAGAAGCAGCTTGCGCCAAATTATTAGCTTCCTGATTTTGAGCCTTGGGGATATGTTCAATATTAACCATCACAAATTCCTTTAACAATAATCGGCATTCTTCAAAATAATGAATTAGAATATCATCCTTGCATTCATATTTACCGATTAATTGATAAATCACCAACTGGGAGTCTCCAAAAATCTCAACAGCTTCAGCTCCGATTTCCAACAACAGTTTTAATCCTTTAAGCAACGCTTCATACTCAACCCGATTATTGGTGAAACTTGGATCCATCGGATAACTGAACTCAAAATTTGCCCCCCGAGGTGAAACAATAACAATTCCGATACCATATCCTAGGCCACACGAAGATCCATCAAAGAATAACGTCCAAGGCATCGGCTCAACCATTTTAACCTGATCTCCGATGTGTTGAGTTACAAAATCAGCCATCACTTGTCCTTTTACTACTTTAGCCGATTCGTACTTCAAGTCTAACTCCGATAATGCCAACACCCACTTTCCGATCCTGCCTTTCAACATCGGCATAGACAACATATATTTGACCACATCAGTTTTGCAAACGATTGTGCACTCAAAAGATAATAAATAATGTCTCAACTTAATGCATGAAAAATATAAGCATAAACATAATTTTTCAACCGGCAAATATCTTGTTTCTGCATCAATCAACTTCCGACTCAAATAATAAACTACTCTTTCTTTTCCTTCAAACTCTTGTATAAGAACAGATCCGATTGATAACTCATCGGTCGACAAATACAATCGGAATGGTTTATCTCTCTGAGGTGGAATCAAAACTGGCAATGTCATCATATATCGTTTTATTTCATCAAACGCCTTTTGTTGATCTTCTCTCCACACGAATTCTTCATCGGCCTTCAATTTTAGCAACGGGGAAAAGGGACAAATTCTCCCAAATAAATTTGAAATAAATCTTCTGACGAAATTAATCTTACCGATTAACGACTGGAGACTCGTTTTATCGGTGGGTGGCTTAGCATCTCTTATAGCCTTCATGCTCTTCTGTCCGACTTCAATCCCTTTTTCATGAACCATGAAACCCAAAAACTGTCCGATACTCCAAACGCACATTTATTAGGAATCATCTTTAAACCATGTTTTCTTGTACATTCCAGAGTTTCTCGCAAATTGGCTAGATGCTGCTTGTATCCATCGGACTTCACCACTACATCATCAATATAAATTTCAACAATCCTGCCGATCAACTTGTGAAATATATAATTCATTGCCCTTTGATATGTGGTGCCAGCATTTTTCAAACCAAAAGTCATTACAACCCACTCGTATAATCCAAGTGCACCAGGACATCAGAATGCAGTTTTAGGAATATCTTCTTCTGCCACAAAAATTTGATTATATCCTGCATTACCATCCATAAAACTAATCACCTTATGTCCCGAGGCTGCATCGACCAACATATCGGCAATCGGAATCGGATACCCATCCAACGGAGTCGCCTTGTTAAGATTCCTGAAATCGACACAAACTTGCAACTTCTCATTTTTCTTGAAAACAGGAATGATATTAGATATCCATTCAGCATATCGGCAAGGTTGAATAAATTTAGCTTCATATAACTGAGTTATTTTAGCTTTTGTTTCTTTATCTAACTCATGTCTAAATCATCTCGGCGCTTGTTTAAAAGGCCGATACCCTGGTTTGATCGGGAGCCGATGTTCAAAAATAGATCGGCTTAAACCTGGCATTTCATAGTATTCCCAAGCAAAACAATCATGATAATCTTTTAATAACTTTATTAATTCTTGTTTAAACTCAGGATCTAACTTTGCACTTACATATGTCGGCCGAGGTCTATCTCCTAAACCTATATCTATTTCCTCTAACTCATCGGCCGACATAAACCCTTGACCAAGTTTTCCTTCATCTTCAATGAAATCATCCATTAATACAAACTCTCAGAGCCGACTGCCTGGATTGGCTTCAATCCGTCATCGGACACTTGAATAAAGTCACCTTCCCAGACTTTGCCCGATAAGCACTCGATTCCTTCAAACTCCCAAACTGTTAAATCGGCGGTAGCAACGCTGACCGATTCATTAGCTTGAACAGTCTCAATGTGATCTCCATGCCATTGGATGAGACATTGATGCATGGTAGATGGTACACAACAATTAGCATGAATCCAATCACGCCCCAGGAGCAAATTGTAAGACCCTTTACTGTCAATGACGAAGAACATAGTAGGTAAAGTCTTGTTCCCGATCGTCAATTCAACATTCAATGCCCCCCGAGCCGGCGAAGGATTTCCGCCAAAGTCCTTAAGCATCATATCGGTCTTGATCAAATCATCAGGGCCTTTGCCAAGTTTCCAATATGTGGTATAAGGCATCAAATTCACAGCAGCTCCCTCATCAACAAGCATCTTGGTCATCGGCTTGCCATCAACATACCCTTTAACATATAAAGACCTCAAATGCCGATACTTTTCATCAACTGGCTTTTCAAACACAGCTTGTTTAGGTTGCAGAATCAACTGTGCCATAGCTTCTTCAACTTCATCGACCTCTGTTGGCGCTTGTTAAGTCATGAATATCTTGTAACGCCAACATGATAAAATAGAATGAATTAGCAATAATCAGTAGGATTTGATTTCAAATATTGTAGTTCCACTTGTACATGGAGATTATTTGGTTGCAGGAAATGAGGGCCAAAAGCTGAAGGAAAACAGGGCTAAGCACAAGTCGCCCGACCTCTTCTGGTCGGCCGACTTGGCCTTGTGCCCAACAGAGCCCAAGTTTGGCCATGCAGAATAAGCACAAATGAACATCATCTGGGACATTGGATCAATGACGGTTACATCCAATGGTGAAGGTGAATTTACATGGATTGATGGGTCCACATGAGTACCAAAATTTACTCCAAGGATCCATACCCATCGTCCACAAGAACCAGGGCCCACATTCCAGCCACTCAGAAGAAGCACAAGACGAACCGCGCCTGGACCAGGTCGGCCGACCTGTCCAGGTCGGCCGACCCAGTCTCAAGGCCGTTGGGCCTCCGCCTTCTATCACGAGTCAACACAGCCTCCAGGAGATCATCCACACCGTACACACCTTCAGTCGGTGCATCGGAGGGTCGGGCGACGTCAAGAGGTTGGCCAACTCGGGGGTGGGCCCACTCATCCTCAACCGCTTTGTACCGGCCCTGAACCGCCTCCTGGTGCTATAAATAGATGGCCATTGCCTCCTGTACAATACACACCAGAAGGAAGGGCTCCATTAGCTACAAGTTATAGTCTTAGTTAGTAGTGAAGTAGTTCTAGGAGTTGAGCTTCTACGGGTTTCCGAAGGAGTCTTGGTAAGCCTAGAGCTCAGTTATCTTTTATTCTTTGCTTATTTGTAAGACTTAAGCTTTAATGGAAATGCAATCTTGCTTATGTTACTTGACTTATAGTCTTGTGTGTTCATCATATGAATGTATGTCTTGCACCTTAGTCTAGCTGATTCATGTCATGGCAATGGCCCAGTGTACCGCAAGGTTGCTCTGTTTAGGTGGACAATAGATAGAGTTGTATTCATATAGTAAACGTGGTGTTTGGTATATGGAATAACATTGGGGATACCCTTCCCCACATATTAAGAGGTAGGCGGCAGGTGGTGACAGCCCTGTCCGCCCCTTGTAATCCTCGCCGTTCGGGTTCGGGCGTTTGCAGGCCTTTGTGATAAACATCATGACGGTACCCTTGGATGAGGGGATCCCACGACTCCTCGATTTGCCCTCTAACATGAGTCCCATACTAAGCTTGTATAGGATACACTTGTAATGAATGTAACCCTTATGTAGGAAGTACATAGAATCCCTAGTTCTCTCTTCGGACCTTCATATTGACTAGACTTACATAATGAGCAATGAAATCTTCTGTGTGTCACCATCCCAAATTCTTCCTATTATGTTATCTCCTGTTCTAGTCTTGGTATGTTGATTGTGATATAGTTGATGCATTGGAAGACATAGTACTTTACCATACGCTTTCCCTGAGGAAATAAATACGATACTCTAGAATACTCCCGGGTGAAATGCTACAATGTGCTTCTGTGCGCTTGCAGAACTTATGTAACGCTAAGATTTATATTAAGGCATCTCTAGTGCCATCACTCATGTAGTGGTGACGCTAAGAAATGCCAACAAGCATTTCTGGCACCGTTGCCGGGGAAAGCAATGGCAAAAGAATGAGTTAACATCTGTATTAATTTTATGTCATAATTAAATGCTAGCGTCTAGACAGGTTTACCCTTGTTCTGTTTCTCTTCGTGTGAAACAGAATAGTACATCATCCATTCGCCAAAGCACCAACATGGCAACTGAATCCTTGATGATCGACTCAACGTACATTACCATGGTGCAAGCTAAGCCATTCAACGGAAAGGCTACAGCAGACGCAGCAGAACATCTCCAACATTTCTCAGCAATATGCAGTCGACTAGCAGGAGAGGCAATGCAATGGTTATTCCTGTTCTCACTAGCAGGTAGGGCTTTGCAATGGTATTACAACCATCAGGCAAAGATGGATTCCTGGCAGAAGTGCAGAGAATTATTCCTAGCGCACGACTGGAACCCGTCCCAGCAAGGAGTAAATTCATACACAATACCTGCCAAGAGAAAGGTAAATGATCTAAGTGCTAGATTCCATGCTCTGTCAGTCACTGTGAAAAACCAGCAGCACTTAAGCAAAGTTCTTGAGGCCCAGTCAGCCCATCTGGTTGCTTTGGTACAAGAAACCAGTCGGGAGATTTTGGCTAATCATGCAGAAAACAAGAAAGAATCAAACCAAAAGCATGACGGGCCCGAAATCAAGGTCATTTATGGATGGAAGTCACAAAGACCACCCGTCACTAACAGTGAGCCACTCCTGCCCTTGCCCAAAGAGTTTGTACAAGGTGTCAAGGCTCTAAACACGACAACACCAACAACACCTTGCGTCAAGAAAACCAAACAGGACTGGCGTCGCAAAGCTTCCGCATCATCTTTAGATACGGAAGAAAGCTCATCAAGCTAAATCATATCCCGGAGACGTCCGCACTCGACGGACGAAAAATAACGAGTCCTCGCCGACAGGTAAATCGGTATGTATCTCATATTTATTTCACAATGCATATTTATTTTTCAAGCATATTTGACTTTTTACAAATTATTGCATTTGAATTCTTGAATTTTGGAGCCATCTACTTAATTTTCCTTGGATAACTGGCCACACTCACTCATTCCAACTAGCATTTATCTCATTTTTGAACCGTGTGCCACCCTACAAAAGCATAACCCGAACCTAGCTATGGATCGGTCGGCCGACCATGGCACGTCGGCCGACTCCAAAGTTTGGCCTTTGCAGAGCATTCAAGCGTCATCATATCCTACCGTAGGCATAGATCACATCTTTTCAGAGATTCAAGCGTCATCATATCCTACCGTAGGCATAGATCACATCTTTCAAAGGAGGCATTGAATGGTGTCCATGATCACTCGGCCGACCAGCCCATGTCGCCCGACTTGGCGCTTCTTCTTTTGTAAAGTTTTCAACCACTTTACATGAGCCAGGGTATCCATTGCACCAGTGATCAAAGCCTGGCCGATTTGAATCCAACAGGGGGTCGGCCGACCCCACCTGGTCGGCCGATCAAGGGTGAGCTCCGGCTATAAAAGCCCTTGGCCAGGTGCTTGCTCTCTTCGCCCCAACCCGAGCTGCGTTTCGCCCTCAGAGTTTCTCATCTCTCTCTGATAAATTCTCAAGTATTTAGCTCCTTAGTTTGGATTCAATAAAAAAACCAAGTAGAAAATGGATTTCATTTCTGCATAACGGTGCTATTCTTCTTATGCTTGAGATCTTGAACGTGTTGTGGAGGTTCCTAAACCCCGCAAGAACGCTTGTTTGTGTAGTGTTATAACCCACAAGAACGATTTTGTGGAGGCAACCACGCCCCACAAGAATGACTAACTCTTGGATGACCAACCCACTAATGCTAATCCTTTTGTCTTCCAAGTGTCGTTGTCGGGGTTCTCTACCGCCGGCAAGTAAATTTCTACGATCGCGCGTCGGGGCCCGGATGGTGACTCAAGAGACAGGGGGTTTAGACTGGTTCGGGCCTCCGGAGAGTAATACCCTACGTCCAGTGTGTGCTGATGTTCTTAAGTCCAAGTCTGTAGTAGGGGGTACAAACTGGTCGGGAGAGGGAGAGGGCCCCAAGTCCCTGTGCTGTGCGAGTGGGCGTGCTGTTCGTGCTGTGCCCGAATGTTCGACTGATGTCCGTCTGTCCCCCCACTGGTGTCCCCTTGTCCCCTTTTATAGCCTTAAGGAGAGAAGGGAGCGGGGGGTAAGAAAGAAGAAAATTACATGGGGAGTTACTGCCCCCGAGGCCTTTAGCTGGCGTCGTGCGCCGAGCCGTACAGGGAGCAGGTGTTGACGGAGTGGGCGTCCCGCCGGACCCGGGATCGTACATCCCGGGTGGTTGGTGTAGATGTCTTCTCGGGTAAGCTCCCGGGTAGTTCCCGGGTCGTGGTTGACTCGCTCGTGGCCTTCGGGTACTCCAGGTGTCCTCTTCGGGTTCCAGGTGTCGTCCATGGGCGCCTGGGGTCGTCCTTGGGCGCCCGGTGTTGCGCATGCGTTCCTCTCAGGACTGTAGCGTTCCTGTTCGGACGAGACGGGTGCCACTGTGGCTGCCGTGGCGAAGAACGGACGCCCATCATGCTCTGACGCGGCGGGTACCAAGTGGGTACGGCGCCGGATGGGCCGGGACGTGGCCGGGTAGTTTTACCCGGAGAGCCTGAGACTCCTCGGAGGCAGAGAACTCCCCGGGCGAATCGGAGAGCTCTTCGGGAGCGGAGAACTCCTCGGGCGAGCCGCGAAGCCACTCGGAGGCGGAGAACTCCTCGGGCGAATCGGAGAACCACTCGGAGGCAGAGATCTCCTCGGGCGAATCAGAGACCCGTCGGACGGCCTCCGAGTCGTCGGGGTATGGGGAGTTCGCTTTGCATTGGATCTTCGGCTTTTGCTTTTGAGGGGTGGATTATTGTGAGGACCCGGATTAAGGACTTGATTGGGTACCCCTAATTCAGACCCTCGTCAGTAGCCCCCGAGCCTGGGGGGAGATGGAGGCTCGCGCCCAGGCTGAGTGGCAGCGTAGATATGGTAAGTCACGATTCTTCCGGTGGGGGCGCGCGAGCGCACCCGCCGGGTGTAGCCCCCGAGCCTTGAGAAGAGCTGGTGCTCTTGTCAAGGTTTTGTGCCCGGGTGGTTTGCCTTGGATGTTGTCGGGATCGAAAAACTTGTCGGGAACGGGAAGCTTGTCGGGGACGCTTCTTTGGTGGGCCGGGCAGCTGCCCAACCGTTGACGGGCCGGGCACAGAAGCGTCGGCCCGTTCCTCCGCCGCGTGGGAGGTGGATGCGCCTTTTGAGGAGGTCAGGCGAAGCGACGTGCGCACGTCGCCGCTGCTCCAGTGGTGGGCCCGTGCAATTAATGTCGCGGCCGTTCCGTCCCGCCCCTATTTATAGCCGTGTGCTGCAGCGGCCTAGGGTTTTACCCTAGCCCGAGCCTTCCAACTTCCATCGCGCGTTTCGTCTCCTCTGCGCTCGTTCCCTTGCGTCCTCCGCCGCCGTCGCTTCGCCGTTCCGGAGAGCGAGTGACCGAGCCCCCCGTCCCGCCAGCGCTTCCTTCTTCTCACAGCTTCACGATGTCGACCTGGGAGCGCTCGCGCGTCTCGCTCCGGCAGCTGGAGGGCCTCGTGGTGGAAGGGCTGCTTCCGCCATTGACGGAGGCCGAGGAGTGGAAGGTCCCGGGCGTGGAGGACTACCCCCAACTGCCGCAGGGGTACATCGTCTCGTTTGTTGCCTTCCACGAGCGCGGGTTCTCCGTCCCCGCTGGAAGGTTCATCCGCGCCGTGCTCAATGAGTACGGGCTGGAGCTTCACCACATCAACCCCAACGGGGTACAACAGATGGCGGTGTTCGTGGCGCTCTGCGAGGGGTACCTGGGGATGGAGGCCCACTGGGACCTCTTCAGGTACTTCTTCAAGTTCTCGCTGCACTCCGCAGAGGGTGGAGCCCCCGCGATGATCGGTTGCGCCGTGCTGAAGGCGAAGCAGGGGCGGTCGAAGGGCTACATCTCGGGGACCCTGATCAGCTCGAACAAGGGCTGGCACCCGATGTGGTTCTACCTGAAGAACGACAGCAAGAACCCCTTTCCGGAGTACACCGGAAAGACCTTCGAGAAGGCGCCCGACGAGTGGGCGTACGGGCCCGAGAAGAAGCTGCAGGAGAAGCTCCTCGGGAACATCTGGGAGGCCCTCACGCGACTCCGCGACGCGAGGGTGTCCACGGCGGAAGTCCTCGGCGGGTACCTCTCGAGAGGTATCATGCCGCTGAGGCGACGCGCCCTCCCCATTTGGCAGATGACTCCGGAGAAGGCCCCCTTCGTGGGGACCGTGACGATGAACCCCTTGCCTTTGGAGGCCGAGGTGGAGCGCCGGGTCACGGCGGCGATGGGGAAGGGCCACGATGCATATCCTCCCCCGGGCCTTCTCCCCATGTTCCCGAACACCCGCACCCGGGCTCTGGTAAGGTTTCCTTCATCCACCTTGAATCCCCGAGTGGTTTTTAGTTGGCTGATCCCGAGTTCTTTCAGATGAAGGGCCTTAACTGCTCCTACTCCCGGCCGCCGCTTCCCGAGGACAAGGCGAAGAACCGGGCCGAGGCCGAACGGGCCAAGGCGAGGAAAGACCGCCGGGAGGTGTGGAAGAAGAAAGAGATCGCCAAGCGTGAGAGAAACGCTGAGCGGTCGAGGAGGAGGAGGAGGGGAGAAGAGGAGGTCTCCGAGGACGAGGACCCCGAGTCAGAGCCCGCGGAGGACGACTCGGGTGTGGTAGTGATGAGGAGAGCGACGGCGACGCGCCTCCTAGGAAGCTCAAGGCGGTCGCGGCGATGACCGCCTCATCCTCGGCGCAGCGTCCGGGGTCGAGCGGGAGAGGAGGGCCGCCACCGCCGGACGCAGGGAGGAGCGAAAGCTCCCGGTCGGACCGTCATCGGTGGTCTTCCGAGGAAAGCCGGCGCGAGAGGCGCAGCCGCACGCCTCCGTCCTCCCGTCGCATGCCCGAGGAGGGGAGGAGTTCCCGATGGGAGCCGGTCTCCCCTCGTCGGGAGAGGAGCCGGAGCCGGGACCTGTCGGAGCGCGCCCATAAGGGGGTTCGTCCTCGGGGGCGTCGCGCTCCCCCAAAAGGCCCGCGCCGCGGGACGATAGGCGGCCGCCGCCGGCCCCTCAAACGGCGCGGGCGCAAAGCGAAGGGCGGGACGCGCCCCGGACGCCCGTGGTGGAGGCGCAGGCCCCTCCCGCCCCGGTGAGGGTCACGACGAGGCGGCCGGACCCGTTACCGGTCGAGGGAGGAGGCTCGTCTGGTCGGGCGGCGCCCCACTCGGGCAGGGACGCCGCAACCGCGCCCGTGGCCCCCGCCCCGACGACGCTCGCGGGATCCAAGAGGCCCGCATCCCCGAAGGCCCCAGCGCCGACGGGATTTCAAGCGGACACGGACCATCTCGTCGAGGTGAGTGATGATCTGTGTTTCTCGAGTGGTTTCGGTTTTTTCTGTAGTTACCATTTTTCTCAGCCGGATTCCCCGACTTGTGATGAACCAGTCGGGCCGACACTCCGCTCGAGGTGGCGCCGAAGAAGACGCTGCGCTTGGTGGCGCAGACGCCGAGGCCTGCGACGGAGCAGGCCGAAAAGGTGACGCCGGAGCCCGCGGCGGAGCCGGCCGATAAGGAGATGCCGGTGCCCTCGGCGGAGCAGGCCGAGGAGGAGATGCCGGTGCCCTCTGTGGAGGAAAAGGTGCCGGAGGGGGACGGCGACAGCCCGGGAGACGCACTCCCAACGGGCCTAGCCTTTGCACAGACCGTCCCCACAGAGGCGGCCGTGGCGGCGCTCCAAGCCGAGCTGGCCAAGGAGCTGGTGGAGGCGGCTCTGCCTACTCCTCTGGAGGAGGTGGCTCGCCTCGGAGCGGGGGAGGTCGCCGTGTCCGGTGACACGGCCGGGGAAGATGGCCGCGGGGTCGCTGCCTCTCCGGGGGCTGCGGCTGGCCCCAAGGAAGCAGAGGCGGGGACCTCCGGCGCCCGTCAAGACGCTGTCATCCCGGCAGCCGCTGCAGCCCCCGAGCCCTCCGGGGTGATTCCCCCGGAGGTCGTCGTGCTCGAGGACTCGCCGGAGGGTAGCTCGCGGAGGGTCGCCGGCGAGTGCAGCAGGGGGCCGGCCGTGGAGTCCCCGAGACATTTGAGCCCTTCGAGCGAGGGCCTGGGCTTCCTCCGGGAGACGCCGGGGATGATGACGATGGATCGTCGTTTCGACACCATCGTACCCATCGAAAACAACCCGAACCTTCCGTGCGAGGGTCGGTTGTTGTGGTACGACCGTCAGAACCCGGCGGATCCCATCTTCGAGCTGAACGACACGGCGGAGAGGGAGCAGCGCCAGCTTCTCGCCGAAGGCCTCAATAGTATGAAGGAGGTCTTCAACAAGATGATCATCGGGCCTTCCCGGGTGAGTTTTTGGACTTCGTTCTTCTAGTCTTGGCGCCGTTTTGGGGTGCGTCTTACCGTTCTTCTTTTTGTTTTCGTTCAGAAAATTATGGAGCGCAGTGCCGAGAAGTCGGCGTTCCTCCGCCGGGAGTCCGGGCTTTGGCACGCCGTGCAACAGCTGAAGGCCGAGAAGGAGCAGCTCGAGGCCCAGCTGGCCGAGGCCCGGGAGGCCAGGGAGGAGGCGATCGAGGACGCCGCAGAGGAAAGGGCCACCCTCGAGGCAAAGGTGGATGAGGCCGAGAGGACCGTGATGGAGGCGCTGACGGCCGCCGACGCCTCCAATCGGGAAAAGGCTGCCGCCATGCAGGAGGTCGAGGGTCTGAAGGCGAAAGTGGTGGACCTTCAGATAGACGTCCAGCACCGCGACCTTGACCTCAAGACGGCCAACAATCAGTTGGTCGAGCTGGCCGGGAAGCTGACGGCCGCCGAGGAAGAGGGGGCCCGCCTCAAGGAGATCGCCCGGAAGCGGGAAGAGGAGATCCTTGCTAAGTTATCCCTCCCGATTTCTTGTCGGGCGGTTTCTTTCCGTTCTTGGCGAGTGTGCTTAGGCTTGTCTGCCAATGCAGCCCTGCGGAAGGGAAAGGCTGACCTGGAGGCCAAGCTTGAGGCCGAGAAGCGCGAGGTGGCCAAGGCCTTTGCTGCCAACCAAGAGCTGGTGCAGCTTGGTCACGAGCTGAAGGCGGAGCTGGCCAGTAAGTATCGTGTTTCCGCTCGCCCTTCTTCTTGTTTTCCTCCCTGCAGAATGACACTGACGAAGAGTTGCCTGGAGGGGTTGTCGAGGACCTTCGGAGGTCCAGGGAGGCAGGCGAGCAGAGCCAGAGGGCTCTCGAGAAGAAGTCCGAGGTCCATCAGGCTTTGGTCCAGGCGGTCGAGCACCTGTTCGAGGAGCTCAACGTCAGCGGCGGCCCGTCCTTGGTGGATCGCCTCGCCCTTGTCACAGGGAGGACTCGGGCGCAGGCCTCGGATCTTGCTCGGAGCGTGGCGCGAAAGATCATCGCTATGTTCTTGTCGCACTACCCGACCATGGATCGGGAGGCTCTACAAGGCGGGTGGGCCCCCGGCTACGAGGACGCTGAATATGATGAGATTGAAGCCGAGTCCTCCTCGTTTGCCGACAAGGTGCTGTCCGCCTCCCTGAGGGATCTTGGGCTGGAGTAGGATAGACATAAAGGACTTAGTCATTTTGTTGTGTAATGAACAAAGCTCCCTTTTAAAGGATAATCGTTGTTGCTCAGAAAACTCGTGTTTTATCTATTGTTTGCCATTTTCATTTTCTTCCGAATGCCTTTGGAGATCGTGGGTCGAGATGGAAAGGCGCGAGGTCCTGCCCGTGGGACTCTGTTCCGTAGCCACCGGGGCGTAGGAACTCGGGAGATTGGGCACTCGGACTCGCAGCCCCCGAGTAGTTTCGGAAGATTCGAACAATGACAAGCAGCAGATCAATGTGCTGAAAGCAACAACTAGTCGAGGCGGTTCCTTTATTACTTCTCGGGAAAAAGACGTCGGTCCGAGGGCTTGGACTTTGCCCGCAAGTTAGCGCCGTGGCCTCAGGGGCGTGGGCACTCGAAACTTGGACAAGCGTGGTCACGAAGCTCCTCGAGCTGACGTTCTTTTCTCGCAAGCGCAAAAGTATACCGCTTGATCGCGCGCGAGAGCGATCAATTGTCGAGTTTTTGTGAAAAAACGGGGGGGCACCGGGCCCCGGGTGGAGCCCCCGAGCGGTGGGCGATCCTGCACAGGGGAGGGGTCGCCCGTCGCTTAGCTTTGGGTACTCGCAAGGTACATTTCGGAAAACGACCGTGCGTGAATGAAGTACTCGGAACAGCGCAGTACTTTGATTATTCTTGCGAATTGAAAAGTACAGGTACTTTTAAGGGTAAAGCGATGTAGCTGTGCGAGCCCGCAGGGGAGTGTGAGGTTCTTCGGGAGAGGCGGGGACTCGTCGGGCGAGGTGGAGACTTCTCGGGCTCGTCCTCGGCCTTGTTTTGTCGCGGCGCGGCCTCTTACAGTCCTCGTTTCGTGACCTGGGACCCCACGCGATGCAGGGTGCTGGTGGAGAGGCCTGTTTCTCCTTACATCGTTACCCCTCATGCACCTTTTTCGCAAGAGGTGGAGGGGCCGGACCGTGCCGTATTTTTGCCTCGTTGGCCGAAAATGCGGTGTCCGTGTGAGCTGATAACGGGTCAATTCGAGTGAAGCCACGGCATCCCGCTCGACGGGTTCCGATCGGATCAGCTGGTGACCAGCTTCAAATTCTTGGTGGCGAGATCATCTAGTTACCGGGTCCGTTCGACCGGACCTGGCGGCTCTTTGCCTTTCCGTTTGGAGGAAAAACCATGATCTTACTTTCCATCAAGACTCGAATGCAGTTCGGGATGCCCATGACGCTCGTGCGCCTGGGTACTGGCCGCTGGGACCCATCCCTTGCTGCCCCTCGCTTGGGGTGCCCGGGGGCGGCTGTCGAACCCTTCGACGGGCCAGCCTTCGAACCCCTGGCGGTCGACAGGCCGTAGTAGGTACTTACCGTGTCGGTTGTCGAGAGCATTTGACCCTACGCGGGTAAAGGGCCACTCGCCTCTTATCTTAGAGGGCTCGGAGGGCGTCTCGGGAAATGACTGCAGGCTCGTAAAGTACTCGGAACGGAAGAGCATTTTTATTACCGCAAGCGAAAGACAAAGTACAGATACTTTTTAAGGGTAAAAGCGGCGTAGTTGTTCTATGTTCCAAGCGTTCGTCAGGACTTGGCCGTCCGCGTCCTTGAGCTTGAAAGTCCCCGGGTGGAGGACTTGGTCGACGATGTAGGGGCCTTCCCATGGCGGCGACAGCTTGTGGCGGCCGCGGTTGCTCTGAACTCGTCGGAGGACGAGGTCGCCGACTTGAAAGGCCCGACTTCGGATGTTACGGTCGTGGTATCATCGTAGGGCCT
>CM014278.1:16676377-16734636 GCA_004135705.1 Alloteropsis semialata
GCGGTAGATGATGTCGGTGAAGAACTGGACAGCTTCTTGCGAGCGAACCCGCCTGATGGGCCTTGCCTCGATCCACTTGGAGAACTTGTCGACAGCGACGAGGAGATGCGTGAAGCCCCCGGGTGCTTTCTTTAGTGGCCCGACTAAATCCAAACCCCATACGGCAAAGGGCCAGGTGATGGGGATGGTCTGCAGGGCTTGCACCGGGAGGTGAGTTTGCCTTGCATAGAACTGACAGCCTTCGCAGCAGCGCACGATATCCTTGGCCTCGGTCGGGTCGGGCGGGAGCTTGCCCTGCACGATCCACTCGAGTAGCGGGATTCTCCAGTCGGGATCCTCGAGGTTGGGCTCGAGCGCTGCGTCTATCTCCATCACTTCTGCCTCCTCTTGTACTGGAGGCTCGGGTGGCTCGTCGTCGAGTCGGATGGAGGGGGCGTGCTGGTCCTTGGCGAACACTCCGTGGGGGACGGGCTTCCGGTTGGAGGCCGCCTTGGCAAGGGTGTCGGCCGCCTCGTTGTATCGTCGTTGGACGTGCTTGAGCTCGAGGCCGAGGAACTTGTCTTCCAGCTCGCGGACCGCCCGGCAGTAGGCGGCCATCTTGGGGCTGACGCAGCTCGACTCCTTCATCACTTGATCGACGACCAACTCCGAGTCTCCTCGGATCTCGAGACGCCGTATGCCAAGCTCGAGGGCAATACGGAGTCCGTTGATGAGGGCCTCGTACTCGGCGGCGTTGTTGGAGGCCGAGAAATGCATCCGAACCATGTACTCCATGCGCACGCCCAGAGGCGAGACAAAGACCAGGCCGACACCTGCCCCTTCTTTCATTAGCGACCCGTCGAAGTACATGACCCAGGTCTCGTGCTCGATAGAGGTCGGGGGAGTTTGGGCCTCGGTCCACTCGGCGATGAAGTCGACCAACGCTTGTGACTTGATGGCGTCCCGAGGTGCATAGGTGATGTTCTTCCCCATCAACTCGAGCGCCCACTTGGCTATCCTCCCGTCGGCTTCGGGGTTCTGGATCACTTCGCCGAGTGGATACCTCGACACCACCATGATGGGGTGGGCGTCGAAGTAGTGCCGGAGCTTCCGCCTAGTGATGAGGACGGCGTAGGCGAGTTTTTGGATCTGGGGATATCGTACCTTGGTGTCGGACAGGACCTCGCTGATGAAGTAAATGGGGTGTTGTACCTTTTGGATCTTCTCGGGCTCGTTTCGCTCGACGACGAGGGCGGTGCTAACCACATGGGTGGTTGCCGCAATGTAGAGCAGCATGGGCTCCCCTTCCGCCGGAGCGGTCAGGATCGGTGGGTTCTTGAGCGATTGCTTAAGCGAATCGAGGGCCTGCTGCGCCTCGTCGTTCCAGACGAAGTGGTCCGACTTCTTGAGAAGTCGGTACAAGGGCAGGCTCTGTTCCCCAAGTCGGGCGATAAAACGGCTGAGTGCGGCAAAGCATCCCGTGACGCGTTGGACCCCCTTTACATTCTGGATCGGCCCCATGTCGGTGATGGCGGTTATCTTCTCGGGGTTGGCTTCGATGCCTCGTTCCGATACGATAAAGCCGAGGAGCATGCCTCTCGGGACCCCAAAAACGCATTTCTCGGGGTTGAGCTTTACTTTGTTCAGCCGGAGCTTCTCAAAGACAGCTGCGAGGTCGGAGACTAAGTCGCCAGTGCGCTTGGATTTTACTACTATATCGTCCACGTACGCCTCGACCAGTCGGCCGATTAAGTCGCCAAAGACGCGTCGCATGCATCTTTGGAACGTGGCGCCCGCGTTTTTCAGCCCGAATGGCATAGACGAATAGCAGAAGGTGCCGTAAGGCGTGATAAACGATGTTGCGAGCTGGTCGGCCAGGCTCATCGCGATCTGATGGTACCCGGAGTACGCATCGAGAAAGCAAAGGGTTTCGCACCCCGCGGTGGAGTCGACCACCTGATCTATGCGTGGAAGAGGGAAAGAGTCTTTTGGACATGCCTTGTTAAGGCCAGTATAGTCAACACACATCCTCCATTTCCCATTCTTCTTTTTTACAAGGACGGGGTTAGCCAACCACTCGGGGTGGTATACCTCCCTAATGAAGCCGGCGCTGAGGAGCTTTTTGAGCTCTTCGCCGATGGCTTTGTACTTGTCGTCGTCGTAACGTCGGAGCCTCTGTTTGACGGGTCGAGCGCCAGGCTTGATGTCAAGTTTGTGCTCGGCGACTTCCCTTGGAATCCCCAGCATGTCCGAGGGTTTCCATGCAAACACATCGAGGTTTGCGCGAAGAAAGTCGACGAGCGCGCTTTCCTATTTAGGATCGAGCACCGTCCCGACACGGAGGGTGCGGCCTTGACGTCCTTGGCCGGCTCAAAGGAGCACGCAGCACGCTTGGAGGTCTCGGGGATATCCGGGTCCCTGGGTGAAGGCTCAGCGGCGAGCCTCTTGGACTGGACGAGCGCCTCCGCGAATTGGAAGCACTCGGTTTCACAGGCGAACGCATGCTCAAATGAAGTCCCCACGGTGATGACGCCTTTGGGTCCAGGGATCTTCAATTTGAGGTACGTGTAGTTCGGGACAGCCATGAACTTTGCGTATGCGGGCCTCCCGAGGATGGCGTGATACGTCCCAGGAAATCCCACCACTTTGAAAGTGAGGGTTTCTCTGTGGAAGTTCCGCGGAGTCCCGAATGTGACGGGCAGGTCGATCTGCCCGAGCGGTATTGCGTCCACCCCGGGGACGACCCCATGGAATGGCGCCGTAGATGGCCGAAGCCGGGACCGCGGGATCCCCATCTCATCGAGAGTGTCGGCGTAGAGGATGTTGAGGCCGCTCCCGCCGTCCATCAACACCTTGTGGACGCGTTTCGTCCCGAAGAGAGGAGCAACCACGAGCGGGTACCTTCCGGGTTGTGGGACATGGTCGGGATGATCGGAGCGATCAAAGGTGATCGGGGCCTCGGACCATCTTAGGTAGGAGGGCACTGCGGGCTCTGTGTGGCAAACTTCTCGTCGGATTAACTTCTCGTCGCGCTTCGAGGGGCAGGCCGCCGACCCCCCAACGATCATCAGGATCGCGCCGTCCTCCCTGGGGTATCCATCGTCGTCGTTCGGGCCTCCGGCCCCGTCTCGGTTCTCGTATAGTTTCTTCTTCAGGGTGCCGGCGAGGAAGCTCTTCATGAGTTTGCAATCCTTCAGGGCGTGCTTGACGGGGCCCTCGTGGTTGGTGCAGGGCGCCTCGAGGAGCTTCTCGAAGTGGTCCCTTGGCGCCGGGTTCCCTTTGGGTTTTGTGGCCTTCCGCTCGGCCGCTGCTACCATGCGACCATCGCGCCTCCGCTTGTCCTTCATTTTCTTCTTGTCGGGTCGGGCGGAGGTGCCCTCAGGAACCGCCTCCGACTGCTTGCCCTTGCCCTGAGGCCGATCAAGGGTTGCAGCGACGGCATCCTCCCCATCGGCGTAGTCGGTGGCGATGTCGAGGAGCCCCCGGATGGTCCGTGGCTTCCTGCGCCCCAACTCATGGATGAGGGTCGCGCAGGTGGTTCCGAATCGGAACGCGGAGACAACGTCGGTGTCGGCGGTGTTTGGCAGCTCGGTGCAGCGCTTGGAGAAGCGCTTGATGTAGTCGCGCAGGGTCTCGTCCTCTGCCTGGAGGCAGTTGCGGAGGTCCCAGGGGTTCCCGGGACGAGTGTAGGTGCCCTGGAAGTTGCCAATAAAGGCGTCACGCAACTGCGTCCAGCTGTCGATTTTGCCTGCAGGGAGATACTCCAGCCATGTCCGGGCCGAGTCGGCGAGGTAGAGGGGGAGGCTTTTGATGATGAAGTAGTCATCTTGCGCTCCCCCCGCATGGCACGCAAGCCGGTAGTCCTCCAGCCAGACGCTGGGGTTTGTGTCCCCGTCGTACTTGGGCACCATGGTGGGAGCTCGGAAGCGCGGAGGGACCTGAGCGCCGAGGACGCGGGGTCCAAAGGCACGCGGCCCCCTGGGGTCGGGTGACGCACTCCTGCTCCGGTCCTCGCCGCTGTCGTAGCGGCCCCCGCGCCGCCTGTTGTAGGCTCGGCGTGGGCGGTGCTGACGGTGCTCGTCCCGTCGCCTAGCGCCTCCGTCGGTCATGACCCCGTGATGATGTACGGAATGATCGGGCTCCCGGGGAGCTCGCTGGCGAGAGGCGGAGCTTTCCGCCTGTTGGACTGCTGCGGTTTCCAGGAGCGCGCGGAGCTGCTGGTGGAACCTTCGATCTTCGGGCGCCGCTGGTTCAGGGTGCTCACGGAGTAGGACAGCAGCCGCTGCAAGGTTCTGGGACGCCCGGTTGAAGACCGGCGCGTCGTTGGCGTTGCCACCGTCGTTGACGATGCGCTGTTGCACGTCCCGGGCTCGCGCGCGGGCGGCTCCTCCGCCCGCGTTTCTCCCGAGCTCGCGGTTGAGCTGCTGGCGTTCTGCCTCGATCTGACGTCGGGCCTCATCGAGCTCCTGTAGCCTGACCCGCCGGGCATCGTCTGCCGGGGCGTCGGGCGGTGGTGCCGCAGGGGCATTGGCAGGCGGAGCTGCAGGGGCTCGGGCAGGCGGAGCCGCAGGGGCATTGGCAGGCGGCGCCGCGGGGGCGCCGTCCCTCGTCGAACTGCTGGCAGACTGCACATCCCCATCGGGGGTGTGACACATGAAGCATTCCCGAGAAGGGTCGAAGTTCGGCGGAACCCAAGTCAACCGCGGGTGCGGTCTTTGCTCGCTCACCGTGCTTTTGGCAGTTGGCAAGACGCAGGGGTTCGACTCCGTCGGTGCCGGGGTGGCCGCCGGGTCGCTCGGCAGGCCTGGCTGCCCCTCCGGGTACATGGCGTTGTAGCAGTCGATGAACTCGTCCCAGGGGAGCTGCTCCTGCCCTCCAACCTGGAGAGCGAGGTTGGTGATCATGTAGGAGACATTGCGGAAGCGTTCCTGGGACGGGCTCCGTCCCAGGGCGGCCGCGAGGTCCCCACCGAGCAGGTCGAAGACGTAGGCGGCGGCTCCCGCCGTGGCGTGGGAGGGCTTGGGCCCCTCGTCGTGGAACGTCTTGTCGTCGTCGCGGGCAAGCTTGGGGCGCACGAAAGTTGCCCCGATGATAGGCTCCACCGACTTACCGAAGACGAAGTCGAGGGAGCCGAACCGCAGGTGATCGCCGGGCGCCAGCGAGGCGCCACTGTGGGCCATCCGGGCCCTGGTGAAGTGTCGTGACACGCGAAAAGCCCCTACCTGGCGCGCCAACTGTCGGGGTTCTCTACCGCCGGTAAGTAAATTTCTACGATCGCGCGTCGGGGCCCGGATGGTGACTCAAGAGACAGGGGGTTTAGACTGGTTCGGGCCTCCGGAGAGTAATACCCTACGTCCAGTGTGTGCCGATGTTCTTAAGTCCAAGTCTGTAGTAGGGGGTACAAACTGGTCGGGAGAGGGAGAGGGTCCCAAGTCCCTGTGCTGTGCGAGTGAGCGTGCTGTTCGTGCTGTGCCCGAATGTTCAACTGATCTCCGTCTGTCCCCCCACTGGTGTCCCCTTGTCCCCTTTTATAGCCTTAAGGAGAGAAGGGAGCGGGGGGTAAGAAAGAAGAAAATTACATGGGGAGTTACTGCCCCCGAGGCCTTTAGCTGGCGTCGCGCGCCGAGCCGTACAGGGAGCAGGTGTTGACGGAGTGGGCGTCCCGCCGGACCCGGGATCGTACATCCCGGGTGGTTGGTGTAGATGTCTTCTCGGGTAAGCTCCCGGGTAGTTCCCGGGTCGTGGTTGACTCGCTCGAGGCCTTGGGGTACTCCAGGTGTCCTCTTCGGGTTCCAGGTGTCGTCCTTGGGCGCCTGGGGTCGTCCTTGGGCGCCCGGTGTTGCGCATGCGTTCCTCTCAGGACTGTAGCGTTCCTGTTCGGACGAGACGGGTGCCACTGTGGCTGCCGTGGCGAAGGACGGACGCCCATCATGCTCTGACGCGGCGGGTACCAAGTGGGTACGGCGCCGGATGGGCCGGGACGTGGCCGGGTAGTTTTACCCGGAGAGCCTGAGACTCCTCGGAGGCGGAGAACTCCCCGGGCGAATCGGAGAGCTCTTCGGGGGCGGAGAACTCCTCGGGCGAGCCGCGAAGCCACTCGGAGGCGGAGAACTCCTCGGGCGAATCGGAGAACCACTCGGAGGCGGAGATCTCCTCGGGCGAATCAGAGACCCGTCGGACGGCCTCCGAGTCGTCGGGGTATGGGGAGTTCGCTTTGCATTGGATCTTCAGCTTTTGCTTTTGAGGGGTGGATTATTGTGAGCACCCGGATTAAGGACTTGATTGGGTACCCCTAATTCAGACCCTCGTCAGTCGTTCTTGTTGTTCTTTGTGCAGGCATCATGAACCTCATTCGCGAATTCGTGAAGCAAGCAAAGAAAATGAAAGGGTCAAGTTCGAGGAGGAGCCGACACTTCGGGAGTACTGAGGTGATCTCCTCCAGCACGGAGATCATGGAATCAGCCGGTGGCTCTGAAGAGAGGATTGAAAGCCAACATTCCATGGAGATCTCCGAAGACCAGTACTACTACACCGGGGCTGGTGCCACATCCGCAGGAGGCGGCAGCAATGGAGATGGTAACGGGGATAGCTCCAGCAGCAACCACAATGAAGACGACCCTTGCCCAGCGTTCATCTCCGACGACCAACTCAACATCGACGAAGGCTACGAAACAGAAGCGTATCAAATTCTCCTGGGTCGCGCTTTTGATCACACACGTGTGTTCACGAGCGAACTCATGGAGAAATTAGGTATGGCCACTGACTTTGAAAATGTTTGGAGTGCAGTGGGTTGGTCAGATTTTGCGCATATTCATGAGGATGGGTGTAGGTTGTTAACAATCCAATTTCTTGCTACTTTGAGAAAAGGTGAGGAGGGGATTACTTTTCGCTTTTTAAGGGAAGAGTATTTCGTCTCTTGGAGACAGCTTAGTACCTATTTGGGTTTTAGCAAGCGCTGCAGCTTGGAGGTTGATAAAGTTTTGAGGCTTTTTGTTAGAGAGTCTTATGTATATATATATACTGTATGCAATGGTTAAGAAGATAAAAATCTCACCGGTTGTCTTTATGATTGATCAATGGATGGGGGTTTTTAAGAGGCAAGGTCCCATTGAGTGTACTTCTTTGGTTACTCGCATTTTTGATTCAATGGGCCTTTTAGATAATTACCGAGTCGAGTTCCTTCCGCAGCCTCGCCCAACTCTGGATGAATCTCATTTCGTTCAGAGTCACCTTGTTACTCATGCTGTAGACCAAAAGCTTGTTATGGTTTATCATAATAGCACAACCAGAATTCCGTTGCCAGCACCGAAATACTGGTTGTACAGATGCAAAACACTTTTGTTGGAGTTGCAACAGGAAGGCAGGCAAAGCGTGACAGGAAGGGTGACAAGAAGCATGTCCCGACGGAGAGAAGCCGCAGTGCCGCAATCCTAAAGAGCATGGGAACCTCCAACTCCGCCATACGTACCAGAAGGATCAAACTGGGAGCAGCCACAGCCGCCCCCACCATATATGGCGGGAGGCTCGGGATGGCAGGAAGCCCCGCATGCCCAGTGGAATCCCCAAAACCCGCACTACCATCAGTCGTCCAGCTCAAGTGGCGGTCCTCCTCCGTTCGACGCCCGTCGTTCCTTCTCAGCAAGGGACTGGCGCAGCAGCATGGATGGGTTATCCAACCGCATGGGAACCCTGGAGGTAACCACTCATCGCATTGATGATACATTAACCCATCATGTGCAGCAGTCGCAGGCGTGGTGGGATCAGTCAGTACAACACTACAACACCCTGCAGAACAGCATCCAGGCGGGCAACTAGAACTTGAATGCATACCTTCGGTCCCAAGGGTTCGACCCGAATGACCCCCGCTATCACCAGCAGTAAGAAGTCCAGCTTAGGGGAGGATCCCCGCACAGGTAAGTTCATCCGACTATGTCTTTTATTGTTTTCTTTTGATTTTCATATAGGGTAGTAATAATAATAATTTAAAAAAACTTGTCCATGTATGAAAATGATGAATTTTTGCTATGACTTTCCCCTGTTATGCAAGTCTCAATAAGGCAGGCGTTTGTGTTTTGAATTTGTTGGCTTAAATTAATGACTTCCTTGGAAACTTAAAACTTGTGTGTAGCAAATGCTAAATCTGATTCTAGGTTGTTGGGGGCTATGATATAATAAGCTAGAATTGCTTCATCTACCCAAGTTAAACTTGATCCCGGAGTTTTTAAACGAATAAAATCCTAAGCTCCTCGAGTGAAGAGTGAAAATCCTACCACAGCCTCACATTCCAACCACTTACAAAAAGCATGTGCAGTTGTTTTGAGTTTTGTCAAGTTCATTGTGATCTCTGTTTTACTTCATGCTCTTAAAATCGGAGTCACGTACACACCACATATATGCTAAACTTCTATTCTGGGAGTAAAGCACAGCATGCCTATCTTTTGCCTGCCAGAATAAAATACTCCAAAGAAAAGGGATTTCTCTCCAAAAAAAAATATTTCTAGGTGTAAAGCTTGGGCTCCCTATATCTTGCTTAAAAAAAATGGACACGTGTGTAGTCCATGAAAAAAAAAGAAAAAGGGGAGCCAAGCTTTATAACAAATTTCATAAAGGAGAGAGAAATCTCCTAAAAGGAGTTTATTTTCCACTACCACATATCCACACTTGCACACTTCGGTTTGAGTGTATGATTTAATTCTTTGATTGATCCTGGATTTGACTCAACAAAAGAAGCAATGCATGTGTGAAACAAAAGTTTCCCGATTATGAACCCCACTTGTCATGCTAATAAGAGAAATTCGAGAGGAGTGATGGGGAGGATTCATACACCCATGAGAGACTTGAGAGAGTCACTTGAGGAGCTTTGTTTTCTTTTGCAAAAGTTTCTTTAAAAACCTCCGGTGAAAAGGTGGAACAAAGGTGTGGGGAGCATTCTTGCTAAGTTGTTCTGGCTTTCAACTGCCCATGATGAAGAAGAGCTAAGAAGCCCCATAAGTGGCAAGGTAAAGAGGGATGATTTGATCTTTGCCAGCTTATTCAAGCTATGAAATGTTCTTTATTGACATTATATCTTTGGGAAGCAAGCAAAAATCTGATCCAATAGTTTCTAACTCTCCAAAGCTTTGCTCAGGGACGAGCAAAGGTCTTAGCTTGGGGGAGTTTGTTGGCGCTTGTTAAGTCATGAATATCTTGTAACGCCAACATGATAAAATAGAATGAATTAGCAATAATCAGTAGGATTTGATTTCAAATAATGTAGTTCCACTTGTACATGGAGATTATTTGGTTGCAGGAAATAAGGGCCAAAAGCTGAAGGAAAATAGGGCTAAGCCCAAGTCGCCCGACCTCTTCTGGTCGGCCGACTTGGCCTTCTGCCCAACAGAGCCCAAGTTTGGCCATGCAGAACAAGCACAAATGAACATCATCTGGGACATTGGATCAATGACGGTTACATCCAATGGTGAAGGTGAATTTAAATGGATTGATGGGTCCACATGAGAACCAAAATTTACTCCAAGGATCCATACCCATCGTCCACAAGAACCAGGGCCACATTCCAGCCACTCAGAAGAAGCACAAGACGAACCGCGCCTGGACCAGGTCGGCCGACCTGGCAGTCTCAAGGCCGTTGGGCCTCCGCCTTCTATCACGCGTCAACACCGCCTCCAGGAGATCATCCACACCGTGCACGCCTTCAGTCGGTGCATCGGAGGGTCGGGCGACGTCAAGAGGTCGGCCGACTCGGGGGTGGGCCCACTCGTCCTCAACCGCTTTGTACCGGCCCTGAACCGTCTCTTGGTGCTATAAATAGATGGCCATTGCCTCCTGTACAATACACACCAGAAGGAAGAGCTCCATTAGCTACAAGTTATAGTCTTAGTTAGTAGTGAAGTAGTTCTAGGAGTTGAGCTTCTACGGGTTTCCGAAGGAGTCTTGGTAAGCCTAGAGCTCAGTTATCTTTTATCCTCTGCTTATTTGTAAGACTTAAGCTTTAATGGAAATGCTATCTTGCTTATGTTACTTGACTTATAGTCTTGTGTGTTCATCATATGAGATGTATGTCTTGCACCTTAGTCTAGCAGATTCATGTCATGGCAATGGCCCAGTGTACCACAAGGTTGCTCTGTTTAGGTGGACAATAGATAGAGTTGTATTTCATATAGTAAACGTGGTGTTTAGTATATGGAATAACATTGGGGATACCCTTCCCCACGTATTAAGAGGTAGGCGGCAGGTGGTGACAGCCCTGTCCGTCCCTTTTAATCCTCGCCGTTCGGGTTCGGGCGTTTGTAGGCCTTTATGATAAACATCGTGACAGTACCCTTGGATGAGGGGATCCCACGACTCCTCGATTTGCCCTCTAACATGAGTCCCTTACTAAGCTTGTATAGGATACACTTGTAATGAATGTAACCCTTATGTAGGAAGTACATAGAATCCCTAGTTCTCTCTTCGGACCTTCATATTGACTAGACTTACATAATGAGCAATGAAATCTTCTGTGTGTCACCATCCCAAATTCTTCCTATTATGTTATCTCCTGTTCTAGTCTTGGTATGTTGAGTGTGATATAGTTGATGCATTGGAAGACATAGTACTTTGCCATACGCTTTCCCTGAGGAAATAAATACGATACTCTGGAATACTCCCAGTTGAAATGCTACAATGTACTTCTGTGCGCTTGCAGAACTTATGTAACGCTAAGATTTATATTAAGGTATCTCTAGTGCCATCACTCATGTAGTGGTGACGCTAAGAAATGCCAACAACCTCATCATCGGTTGAACTAACATTGTACTCAGCAGGCAGCACAAAAACCATGTTTACCAATGCTGATGGTCCATCATCATCACACTTAGGCTTGGCTCTCCAAACTTTGGAATTATCATCTCCCTGGCGCTTTTCCTTGAGCAATTCCTTGAATCGGAGACGCTGAACACTTCTCTTTTGTGTCTTGGTCAAACCTTCAGAACACCACTGTTGATTGACCCCTGGACGTAGGTCCGATTTATCCTCCAAGTCCTCCGATTCCTGTGCATCTTCTGGCTCTTGAATAATCTCCTTTTTCCTGTACACCAGATGATCATACACAGAAAGATGGTCTCCTTTATATTCTTGGCGATCATTATACCTTCAGCGATCATCCTCCTATTGGTCATAGCATCGATTTTCATACTCACGCCGATTATGGTATTCACGCCAATCTTCACGCTCTTGTTGATAAGCTACCTCATCATGCCAACTGCATCGGCGCCCAAAATCCAATCGGTCATGAACAGAATGACGCTGCCTCTTTGAATCTCTGTAACTTTCATACCGATCTCTGCATTCTGGACAATTGTAGATCGATGGGAGCCTTAACTTTTCATTCCAGTAGATCCTGAAGAACGGACATCCCCAATGATCTTCATTATTGAACTTCTTCATTGGAGGACTCCGATCTCTTTCTTGCTGGCGCATATATTTGTCAATGAGCTGCCCCGATGTGACTCTAGGCTTTTCCCTGCGTCGATGATCTTCTCGATAGTGCTGATGACTCCGATTTTGCACATCATCGGCCAATACTTGGCAATCTGGATCAACAGCTCCCGATTTCTTCGCATTCTCCGATGTGAGGACCTTAGCTTTTAACTTCTTATCGGGTGTTCCGATCTCAACCATATTTTGAGGGAATGGATGCTCATCAAGCTTCATCGGTTTCTTGCCAGTTTTAACTTTAATAATCCCCTTTTCAATTGCCGATGGAACCTCATTGTGAAAAACTTTGCAATCACTGATATGATGAGAAAACGAATTATGCCACTTGAAAAAAATTTTTTCTTTAATTCTTCGGCAGATGGAATTATATGATTTGGGGAAATCCTGATTTGTTTCTCTACTAACAACAAATCAAATATTTTATCGGCTTTGGTAATATTGAAACTGTACCTTTCTGGCTCGACCTTCACCCATGGACAGGCGATAGAATTCTTGTTCTTGGTCCATTCAGCCAAATCGATCTCAGCTTCGTCCCCATCGGAGTCATATTCGATATTAGCAATCTTCCTTTGAAACTTCTCCCTCCGATAATCATTTCCACATCCTTCATGTTGAGAGAGATTTTGAATCATGTGCCCCAAGCCTTCAAAATCTTGACTTGTGTATCGGTCTCTGACCTGAGGCAATAACCCTTGGAAAGCCAAATCAACCAATTGTCCCTCCGATAGATTCAATGAATAGCATTGGCTGTGAACATCTCTGAATCTTTGGACAAACTCGCTAACTGATTCCCCGTTTCTCTGTCGGAGCGCAGTCAAATCAGACAGTCTTGTCTCTTGTACTCCCATGAAGAAATAGGCATGAAATTGCTTTTCTAAATTGGCCCAATTACTGATGGAATTTGGTGCCAATGAAGAAAACCACGAAAAGGCCGATCCAGAAAGTGACATGGGAAACAGCTTAACTTTCAATGGATCAATCGATCTACTTCACCACATTGAATTGTGTAGCGACTAATATGCTCAATGGTGGTAACATCTCCTTGTCCAAAAAATTTGTTGAAATCCGGAATCCTGAATCGGGCTGGCATAGGCAGTGTATCAAACCAGTCCGGATACGGCTTCCGATACAGATAGGATTGTCCTTTAGGCTTCAAACCAAACTGATTTTTCATGACATCAGCAATCTTATCTATCCAATCCTCCTGAGTATAATTTTCCTTACTGATTGGAGCACGAGTCATTATAACTGGTGTCTTAGTAGGTCCGATTGATGGCTCCCGATAGCCAGCTCCCTTGTTCTTTGGTGGATCTTTGGTGTTGAAGTAAGCAGGGTACACCATCTTGCCCTCAACTACAGGAATTCGGCTGCCAAACTGATCAATATGTTGAGTCCCGCCATAACTCTTGTCTTCCGATTCTTCTTCCTGTTCCTTTTCTTCACCTCCCTCCACCACCTTGGCTTTTGCCTTCTTTGCCTTGGGAGTTTCATAGCACTCAGGATGTGTTTCTGGTGGTGTAGATGAATTGATCTGCACCATCTTCTTCTTGAGGTCTTTAATTGTTGAAGAAGCACTAGTATCAAAATAAGCAGGTCCCTTCTGGACATCCTTCAGTATAGCTCCGTCCAGCAACTTGGTGATCAATCCCACCACCGTGTTAACCAATATCCTAGATTGGCTAATCAAAGCATGACTCACACCAGCATCTACGTAGTCTTGAAAGAATTTTCTCTCCTCAGCCGTGATCCGATCAAATGCTTCCTAGGGAACAGTAAACTGATTTTTCTTGATCACCACATTGCGAGTTTTGTTGAATGAGTCAAGGCAAAGATTCTTGAATTCTTCAAGTTGTGCTTCCATGAGTTTCTTTTGCTCATCGCTAAGATCCTCCATCGTGACAGCAGGGATCTCAGGGGGTGCCATCGCAGAAGCTTTCTTGTCCCACCGGGCGTGCCAAAATGTGTTGACATCCAAAAAGTTAGGTGTTGACTCTCGCAAATTAACATTGTGACCTGGAAGATTTGCTTCACTTCAGTGCAGGTCCAAAATCTTGAGGTTCAAGGTGTGCCAGTCAATTTGACCTGAAATTGACAAGGTAGATTTAATCAGTAAGCAACAAGAAACTCATCGGCCAAAGCCCTGATTCGTTCCGAAAATCGGATCAGTATAAAAGGAAGTCCGATTTCGATAACATGAACCATCGGCTTTGAGTCCAATTCATGAAAATGTAACATATATTGAAATAAACCATCGGCTATGGAAACCAAATCAGAGATAGATCTAATCTAAACTCGTTCTTTAATATGCATCTTTCTAGAGGCGATAAACAAACTAAATTTCATGTCACTAACAATCGGATCGATTTCGAGACAGCGTTGCTAGCAGGGCACCGATTAGCTCGCTTACTCCGATAGATCAATATACATCAAAGAACTTATTTAAATCAGATCTATTTGTAACTTGCTTATTAAATCTAAATCAGCTATATAAACAATATAAATAGATCTATTATGAAACTTGAATAACAATAAAACAGAATAGATCTTCTCTGACAGATGTAAGCCGATAAGTTAAATTCAACAAGATACGGTAAAGAATGAGCGGTCTAAACGAAGAAGGGCGATACGCCTCAATCTAAGGCCTAGAACAACGCGATAAATTGGTGAATTAACTAAACGAAGAAGGGCAATGCGCCTCAATCTAAAGCCTAGATTAATTCGATAGGGTGTCCGACTTACAGAAAAACCGGAGGTCAAGATGATGCAGCCCTGCTTGCTGAAGAACTCGACGAAAAGGGGTTGTTGGCACTTGAGGCCGAAAATTGTGTTTGATTGATTGGTTGTGTGAACGTTTTTTACAATGGCACATGGTTTATATTTATACCCTGGAAATCTATCTAAAACTTGCCGGCTATGACAATATCTCTAATTTATTTAAAGCGAAGTAATCTTAATCTACCAAAACTACTACAATTGCCGCATAACAAGGTCCTGAAGAAGCATCCAGACACATCTTCCCGTGATAGTCGTACTTGCTCCGGCCTCCCTTATCTCGTGTCCGATCAGGACTCCTATCGGACAAACTCCGATCGGAATCGGGAATCAACCAGAATCGGACTCGGCCTCTGCCTTGACTCTGTTACACATGATTTTAGCCGAGTCAAAATCTGGTGTCAACAGGTCTCTAATTCATATTTATAACAACAAGTAAAGGTGATAGGGCAAAAGCCTGAGGTTACTAGTGCTATGATGGAACTGTGAGGAAACTAAGCATAACTAAGCTTCACTAAACAAGGGTGAACATCTAAAGTTGTCCTAATCAAGGAAGGGTTATGCAATCAACATTTCACACAACTCCTAAACGTAATGCATGCAATACAATAGTAATACGTGATGTAATATTTAAAATAGGGTTTGGATACTCCGGTGCTTGCCTTGGTCAACTGCAGGGTTAGTGTTAGTAGCAACAGCAGCAGGCTCGGGCTCTAGCTCCAACTCCACCTCTTCTGGCTCCTGGGGTCCTTCAGGTGGAAGCTCGACGAAATCGACTCCTGAAGCTTCTCCTTTTAAACGATATGATGCGTAAGTTAGCAACATGCAAAACCTAATAACAAAGCTAGACTGCAAGCCTACACTGAAAAACCCTAAACAGATTACTTCCTAATTATTTCTATTTTCCTAGAATTTTAATAATTTTTAAAAGCATTAATGAATTATTCTAAACAATAAAAAGAATTATCCTATTTATTATTATTAATTTCTTATTATGAATCATTATTCAAAATTTAATTTATTACTTAACCTATTTATTTATTTAAATACCCAAAAAGAAAGGTATTTAAATAAATAATCTAATTATTATTGTGAATTAAACTAATTAAAACCTATTAAACTAAAAACCTAAACAAGTTTGCACAAAACCCCCTGGAAAACCCACTTATCTAACACGCACTCCTCTCTCCTCTCTGCCACTGGCCTACGGGCCTCCTCTCTTCCTCGCTCTTCCTCACGCACGCACGCGCGGCCTCGGCCTTGCCCGAGCGCCCGCGGCCGTCTCACCGGCGGTGAGCTCCCCGATGTCGGGCATACGCCAGCAGCATTGCCCCTACCCCCCTCCACTCTTAAGCGAGCTCAGCCCCTAACCCTAGCAAACCAACGGCGGCGACAGCGAGCAACAACGACGGCGGCAACAGGAAACGGCGGCGGCGCTCGGGCTTGGCCCAGCTGTGGCTACCCACGTCGACGAGCGGCACGAACCGCATCAGGGATAAGGCGAACCCGCTGCGCACCTAAACCTAAGCCCTAAGAGGCCGGAGCAAGGACCTCCGCGGCGGCGACCATGGCAAGACGGAGCTCTAGAGCGGTGCACGCGTTCCGACCAACATGGTCACGAACCCGGGCTAGAAACACCACGACGAGCTGCACACAGACGAGGGACACATGAGCAAGCTATCTAACATCGACGAGGGCGACGCGAAGATGGTCCTCACCGTGCAGCATAGAAAGATGAACGGCGACGGCGAGAGGTCAAAGACGACCTCGATTCGATGGATATGGTGGATGGATTTGAGCAAGAACAGGTGGATTGGAGAGCTCACGAGCTAAGGAAGCTCTGGGCGGAGGGAATCAGATGGAGATGGATCAACGGCGATGAATTCCGGTGGCGGTGATGGTGGTGGTCGGCGGTGAGTTGAAGGGCAAAAAGGGAAGGAAAGATGAGGACGACCGACTTGAGCTTTATCGCTCGGTTTCACCGCTTAACCTCGCCACCTCCTGCTAGCCTGCTTGTGCTGGACACCGGCCACGACGGCGCGTGGCTCGGCCGGCCATCGGTGGCAAGCAGCTACGTGGCTGCTGCCCGAGCTGCTCTGCTCGGCTCTGAATGTTCCTTCCCCCGTTTCTCTGAATTCCATTCAAACCAGCAAGTTCAGATCCCTCTTTCTCTGAATTTCGAATGTAAACTTCTCGAACTCCAAATACAAAAGTTGTAGCTGAATCGTAGAGCTACAATTCTCTTATAAACATCCTAATCTGAGTCTCAAAGAATCAAAAGTTATAAAGCCAGGAACTTGGACATAATTTCTGAATTTCTGAATCCTTTCAAAGCTGTCATATTTGACTCCAAATTACTCCCAATTTCACATGTAAACTTCTTGAGCTCCAAATACCACACTTGTAGAGGAATGATAGGGCTACACTTTTCCTTATATGCACTAGAGTTAAAACTTCCTAGAACACAAGTTGTGTTGCACTGAACTTCATAAAGCCAGGAACTTGGACATAATTTTTGAATTTCTGAATCCTTTCAAAGCTGTCATATTTGACTCCAAATTACTCCCAATTTCACATGTAAACTTCTTGAGCTCCAAATACCACACTTGTAGAGGAATGATAGGGCTACACTTTTCCTTATATGCACTAGAGTTAAAACTTCCTAGAACACAAGTTGTGTTGCACTGAACTTCGGCTAAAACAATGAGCACTTCTCGAATTCAGTTAACACTTTCAAACCTGCCACCTTTAAGCCAGGTTTTCTCTAGAAACCAAATGTAAAATTTTGAATCTTCAATAACCAAAGTTGTAGTCCTAGCATAGGGCTAAATTTCTCTCAATATAACCTTGGGCTAAATCCTTTTAGTTTGAAAGTTACATGCCCTTGAATCATGACCAAAATATCACCACATGTGAGTTAACCAAATATGATTCTCTAAGTTTGAATTCTTCTCAAACTTGATTATTCCAAGCATTTTTTATTGTTTGCTATCTATTTGAAGTTGTCAACTTAAATTTGACTTGGTCAACCCTTTCAGAGTGAAAAATTACCAAAATGCCTGTTGGGCAAACTTATGCTCATTTAATAGCTCTTAAGCTCTTAATCTTTATATTTCTCCTCCTTAGTGCCCTAATGATCCTCTTAGTGTTTCATTAACACCTGTGGTGTTACACCAACTATCTATTACTGCGAGTAGGAGGGGCGAGCGTGCGGGAGCGGTGCGAGTCCCGACCGTGAGGAAGCTTTTGGAGGACGGCGACCCCGAGTGACACCCACCTCCTATCTCCTGCTACCTCTACGCCTCGTCCACGGCACTGAACCCTCCCAATGGGTGTTAAGCGGAGGCGAGCGCCTCTTCCGGCGAGCGGCTGCTACCTAAACCCAGAGCGACTTCGTCGCCGATCAACCTCGATTCCGACACTGGGCGGACAGCCGAGCTGCAGGCAGGCACAACGTAGGGGCCATAGTTCATTGGATTACCGAGGTAATTTGAGTTAATCTAAAAAATTGGAGCCATCTATCTCTCACTAATCTTGACGTGTCCGGTAGAAATTTGGTAAACTTGGCATCTGCTTGGAAATAGGGATCCTGGTAGATGAACAGTAGCCATAAAATCGACACTCTGCCTCGAACGTCTCTGATGTAATTCATTCTGATCTTAATTACTGAAGATACACATCCACAATTGTGTGCTCATGTGCTATATTTGGTAGTCCTAGCGTATTTACTGAAGATACTAATTGGTGTTCTGATCCAATCAGTAGTCCTCACATAATAAGCTATGCTCTAATCATAATTCTCGCATAATTACTGTAGAGAGTTGTGATCTAATCCATAGTTCTCTCATGATTACTGAATATATTTCCTTGATGAGTTGGGTTCTACAATTTGCACTATCCAAATTGTGTGCTGATTTGTATTACTGAAGGTATTCTTTGGTAATAGGATTCTGATTTGTTTTGCGGTGGTCCTACGATGAGTAGATCAAGTCCTGCAGTTTGCAGTAAGCATGTGGTTGCATCACCAGTATGTGAACCAATATCAGCTACCGCTCTACAACCATCACCTGAAACAGTAGCTACAGCGCGTGCTTTGAGTGGGACTTTGATGAGGACACCGGTCGCTCCATTTATCCATCCCCTGAGTGCAAGCCCAGCTTGGCTCCGAAATGAGACGAGATACCATGCTATTATGATGCCTCCGCCTTTTGTTGCCCCTGAAAAAATGATCACTTCAGATGCTAACCAAACTTTCACGCATGTGAGCCTTTAGACCCCCTCTCACCTCCCATTCAGTATCTGTTTAATGTAATTACTGATTGCCATTATTTATGTTTTTCCACTATAGAATTACCGACAACAACTGAACTTAAAAAATTACTGTAGTATGCTACATTGAGTTACTGTTGCATGCATTCATTTTTTCATGATTGTACTGCATTGTTGAATTAGTTTGATGAAATGGAAAATTACCAAAATACTGACATTATGGACCATTTGCAAGATGAAAAGATTGACCCGAGATTTGTTCCAAACCTTGAGATGAGCTTCAAGGATATGGATCATGCTTATGAGTTCTACAGGGCCTATGCAGAACAGGCTGGTTTCCACATCAAGAGTGTTGGGTTACTAGCCGAAGCCAATAAGCCCAGACAATAGCTAAGACAGAGAAATAGTGACAAGCAACAATATATTACTTATCAACAGTGTTCTCAGGAATCAGCCCTTTACACGTTGGTGGGAGGTCCCTTTTTATAGGGAGGTCAAGAGGAACATTTTACATTCCACTTATACCCCTGGAAATCAGGCATCATTCTCTAGACTACACAACTTTGGTTTCCCAGGGGTATAAGAGTACATTCGCACATCTCAATGCGTAGACCAGCGAAACTTCGTCCTTGACTCGGTTTGGACCCGGTCCACGCTGCCTTCACCATGCCTCTAGTGACCTTTATCACCTTCACCACCGGAGCGCCTTCGGCCGCATGATGCCTTCTCCGCCGGAGGGGAGAAATCATCATGCCATCGCCCTAGTCCGTCCTGAACCACAGATATGCAGGTACTGTTTGGGAATTGCCTTCGCATCCATTCTGGACATGCTCTGGCGACAAAGATAGCCGATCGCCTCTCGATGCCAAATCTCCTGGCGAAAGAGAGAGAAGTCGAACACATGCATGTAATATGCATATTTACCTCCACCGGCATGTGATTGGAATCAGTGTTGCGAAGGTAATGGATCACTACACAACGCCCAGTCGTCTGCGAAGGCAACGAGCTTTCATGTACATGTAGCGAAGGCAAATGCCTGGGGCTTAAAGGCAAGATAACAGGTGAAGGCGTTTCTTTGACAGGCCAATCCCCCAATAGTAGCCCCTCGCGGATAAGGGCTTTCTCCAACAAGCCGATGTCCTTGAAAATTCCGGATTGCCTTGGCTTGTTCCAGAGGAACGCCTCCTCCTGTTGGAGTAAATCCCGAGTCAATGACTTCGCTTAGAGATTGGCTTCGGGTTCTGTGTTTTTTTATATTTTCATTTTCCACTTTATTTTTATTTTTATTTATTTTGTTTTTTGGAATTTTCTAGGCTGTTTTGATTTCCGAGCCACGGTAACGGTCACATTTTTTACTGCCCTATAAATAGGACCGAAGGGGTCCCCCTTTTTTACCTTTCTTTGCTTTTGCTGTCAATCGTTTTCTGCTTGCGTAAGCTTCTTCGCTTGACATCTGCTTTCGCTTTCGTGTCAGCTTTTGTCTTGTGATACGTACTTTGTTACAAGTAAGGTTCTCTCCCTGTATTTCGATACTTTGTTTTCACTGATTTCCTTCGCTGAGGTATTAACAGTTATTGTCATTCTTGCAGTGGCACGCACCAGGCAGACTGCTGTGCTTATTGACATGGCTGGCGAAGGCAGCCCTGAGGCACAACGAGCGGGTCGCTCTCCCCGTCCTGGGATGGATGATACTGAGGCCGAGCAATTTGCTCAACAGTCGAAAGATGAAACTCCAGCAGTGGAGGAGACATCTGGCGATAATCATGGCGAGGATGACGAAGCTGGTGAAGACGAAAATCTAGGTGATGTCGAAGCCAACGTTGAGGATCTAGTGGATCCCAGTAAGAGGGCAAAGACACTTGTATTTGGTAAGTCCAAGGTCGGCGAATACGACATCAAATTCTATGAAGACAAGGGATATTTTCTTGAGGGTTGGGGCCGTGCTCCTGGTGCTGATACTACCCCTAACCCTCGCGAAGACGAAGCTGTGGTCTTCACCAATTTTTTCATTGCAGGCCTGAAGATGCCCATTGACAACACCATCGCGAAGATGATCGCGCCATATGGCCTACAACTGCATCATCTGACGCCGAATGCCATCAGCCATCTCCTTCGGTTTTTCTGGGTTGTGAAGACAAATGATTCAGCGGTTACAGTTGATGGGTTCCTTCGACTGTATGAGGGTCATAAGCAAAGCAAGTCGTCTGAAGTCGAAGACGAATTATTCACTCCAGATTTTGGCTGTGTGACTTTTACTGGGCGCTGCCGAGCTTCTCATTTTGCGAAGGTGGAAACTTCCTTCGCTCAGAGGAATAAGTGGACCAAGGACTGGCAAAGGTACTGGTTTTATGTGAGGGTACCTTCGGAGGAGACTATTCTGGAGGATGGAACCAAATCTGTCTCTTACCCTCTGCATAGCCAGATTGATTGGCTTAAGTTTGTTTCTTGCCCGGTTTTTAACGCAGAAAACCCTGGATTGACCGAGTGTTGGAAAGCCTTTCGAACGGCTTCACAAACGATTTGCAGCCATGATCTTATTGAAGAAGGTATCACTGCAGATCTTGCTTGTGGAGTTTATTTCCTGTCTGCCAACTGGGCGCCTTATAAGGTTGAGTGGAAAGCTTTTGGTGATCACACCAAGGTTGCTTTCCCTCATTTTGGGGTGAAGATACCCGAAGGTATAACTGCAGCGGATTTTGTTGCTAATGTGGAGCGATGAGCCGTTGACATTCTTGGACCGTATAACTCAACGGAGCATCACAGTTCCGAAGACAAGTATGTTCATGTTAGACTCAACCGAGTTTTTGAAGAGTTGAAGATCTCTTACGGTGCTCATGAGATTCCCGTCCCCACTAAGGAGAAAAAGAAAGAGAAGAAAGAGAAAAAAGATAAAAAAGGGGAAGGCAAAAGCGAAAGAACAGGATGAAGATGATTTTGCTCCTTCGCGCGCTCCTCATGGGGGGGGGTCGGTCTGGACGAGGTGGAGGCCGAGGCCAAGGACGTGGCCGAGGTGAAAGCAAAAAGGCTATTGCGAAAGCAACCCTTTCCTCTATCTCGGCCAAGCGAAGCAGCAGCAGCTCTCATGAGGCTGCTGAGAAGAGACGTCGCCAAGAGCCACCGATTGCTGCTGTTCCATTGGTAGTTCAGCTTCGCATGGTCGTCGTCCGACAGTTGTAGCTGTTTGCTCTGCTTCACGTGGTGGTCGGCTGCCTCTACCTCCTCGGGCGCCACCGGCGGCTCCGGCTCCAGCATGGTTGCCGGCTTCGCCTGTGACTGGTTTTATGAGCTCAGCTCCCCGAAGTGGAGATGATATCTTCTTAGGTGAGATTGCTCTCTTTGGGAATTACTTTCAGGGCACGGGTCTTCCTTTGCTAAGAAGCTACTTAGCGCAGAATCCATTTGTTGATATTAACATTGCTTGTGAAGGAGTTCCTGAGACATCTGGGAGTGCCCGAGTGCCTGATCCTTTTGATGACGGTATTGATATTAGCCAGTTTGATGATACCCCCGTTCGGGATGTTCCCATTGCCGAAAATGTGCATGAAGAGGTTAATGTCGAAGATGAAGCTGAGGTGCCCATCGCTGAAGCCCCTGTGGATATTAGGCCAGTTAGCCCCCCATCACCTGCTTTGGCTTCTCCCCCCTAGCCATAGATTCTTTGGAAGTTTTGGCCCATATTGCCGGAACCGTTGAAGTGGATGCTCAAGCTAAGGGGAAGGAGGTTGCCGAAGCTGAGACTTCTGAGGCCGCTGAGAGGGCTACTGCTTCTCAAGCGAACATGGATGTTGATGCGGGGGCGAGCATTTCTTCTTTTTCCCGAAGGTACTTGTGATATTGCCTCTAATTTTTTCCTTTAGCGGCATTGGTTATTCTGCTGTTTGATGCTAATGCGAAGATGATTTGTTTAGTAGGTGGCGAAGAAGAGGGGCCGGCTCGCATGCGCGAAGGTGGGCCTCTTTGAGACTTTGATTGGGAAGGTGTCTTATTTGATCAGGGTTATAGCTAGTTTTTTCCTTTAGCTTTTTTTTTGCGAAGATAATAATGTTAACATTACTTTTTGTAGAATATCAACGTCTTGTGCGAACCTTGGACCCTGAGAGTATCAGCTCTAACATTTTGGCTTCAGGATTAAAGGTGTGAATTCCATGCCTTTGCTTTCTATTTTATTACTGACTTGGCTTTGAGTTGCCGATCTCGTGATACTGATCGAGGAGATTGTTTTCTCTCGCAGGTTGTTGTAGCTATCAATGAATTGCATGCTCAGGTTCCGAACCTCAACTTGATTGTTGCTGAGCGCGAGGAGCTGGTGAGGTTGTGAAGGGAGAAAACTGAGCTTCTCCAGATCCAGGCAAATGTTGGCAGGATCAAGCAAGATCTGGAAAATGAGAAAACTCTTCTTCGCTAGGATCGCAAGTCCCTTGCAAGGGAGAACCAGACTTTGAAAGATAAGGTTACTGCTCTTGAGTGTCAAGCTGACGAAGCCAATGCACTGAAAGATAAGGTTGCTGGCTTAGCGCAGATTGTGGAAAAGGATGATGTCCTGGAGGGTCTTCGCAAGAAAATTATCGAAGATACTGATTTGATTTCTGTCCTGAAAGGTGAGGTAAACACCCTCATGAGTGTTAAGGAAAAGCTTTTGCACGATGCCGAGTCATATCGGTCTCGCAGCGAGAACTTTGAGCGTGAGGTCCTGTCATTGCGCAACTCCACTATCTCCCTTCGCAAGGAAAATGAGGATGTTATCAATGTTGTGTGGGAGCATGGCCTCACGTTGTATCGTTTGTACAAAGAGGCCCTGTGGCAATTTGGAGCGGAGCCCGCTGCCTTTCCAAATAAGGAGTATAGCTTGGAGAAGCTTTTTAATTGGATTGATAATGAGTTTGCTTCGCTTCCAAATGTCATAGAATCTGTCAGTGATTTTGCTGTCAACCTTTGCCCATGTAACTTGTTGAAGATTCTCTCGGACAATGACTGTGAGCATTATAATGCCTTGGTTCGGAAGGGCTATCCTTATCCGGTGCCTAAGGATCCTGCCGACACTGATTATTTTCCAAAACAAGTTTTGCTTGCGAAGGCGCTTTTCCTGAAGCATTTCTAGGTTGCCAGTGGACGTCAGGCGGCTTAGAATATTATCCGCGACCGGCTTGCAAAGGTATTTTGCTAGTTGCCATCGTGGTCGACTTTGATTCATTTTCTGTTTTTAATTTTGTATTGTTTTATTTGATAGCTTATGTATTCTCAGTCAAAGGAGCTGAAGAAACAAAAAGTTGAAGCCGAAGCCACCGCGCGGGAGGCCGCTGCCAGGGAAACTGCCGAAGCCGCTACTAGAGCAAGTTCTGCTACGACTGGTGCTGCTGCCAGTGAAGCTAGTGCTTCTTCTTCTCGAGTATCTGGTGGCCAAGGGGTCACGGGAGTCGATCCTCAGGTCTAAGGACCTTTTAGATTGTAAATAGAGCTTAGAACTAATTGAATGAGCAGCCCTTTTGAACTTGTACATTTGTGTATATTGAGGGTGATGAGATGCTTGAACTCACTCCATTGGCCATGCGCTATGGTCCGCTTTGTATTTCTGGCTTCACATGGAAGGAGTTTCGATGGCTTTATCTGAACTCTAGTCATCATGACTTTTTGGAGTATTGTCACGAGTTTTATCGTTGCACGGAATTCAATGTTTTTGATTTGTTTACTACGTTTGTTGCTCGCGGCTCAGATCGAGTTGAGCTCGCTGCGAAGAGGAATGCCGAAGTTGTTTCCCTAGGCATTCCAAAGATGGAGCCGTTGGAAATTGGTCCTGATGTCAAGGACTTCGCTTGCGTTTACAACGCCCCTCGCTTTAGGAGGTCTGGCGGGCAGTTTTATGGTTATGTGTTCGAGATGTTTTGAGAATATTACATGATGTAATTGTGACTTTGGATGAATGAATATGAACTTGTTTTCCTTCGCTTTTGAGAGAAATGCCTCCTCCCCCCAAAGCGGGTTTAGGTTTATTCATGCAAAGACGAAATATGTTTATGAGTCTTGCAAAGCTGATCGTGTTGTACGCATAATGTTTGAGCAAAAGAGATTGAACTCGTTTTGCCCTTGCTTTTGAGAGAAACGCCTCCTCCCCCCAAAGCGAGTTTAGGCTTTTCGTTCAAACTCAGAGTTGTCGAGCAATTTGACATTGGTTGAGTTCAAATTGAGCCGAAGCTCCTTTTACTGGCGTAGTCTGAGCCAAAGCCCCTTTTACTCCTTGAAGTAAGCATTTTTGTATATATAAAAGACAATCTGATCCGAAGCTTCTTTTACTCCTCAGAGTAAGCAATTTAGATCTAAATTGGCCTTACCTTTGGTAGGGTCATTTTAGTTCTATTTGGTTTATCGAATATCAGCGATTTGGTCAAAGCCAATCGCTTTTGATGCAACTTTTTTGGGGAATAGCTCATTCATATATTTTTCACGAGTTACAGTTGGCACCGCCTCGTTAAAAACCTCACCCATTAGTAAGGGTTCCCCTATGAGGAAAAGAGTATGGGCTTTTTTGAAGGAAAAATGAAAATCTAGTCTATCAATTGACTTCGTTTATAGATTACGAAGCCAATTGTTACATGGTGTTCACAGATAGTACCTTCGCAAGCTATCCGCATTCCATGAATGCGGCAGCTCATTGCCTTCGCCATCACCTAGGTGAAATGATCTTAGTCTATTGCTCTTGATGACTAGGAATGGGCCTTCCCATTTGTTTAGCAGCTTCCCCGAAGGCATACTTGGGTTCTTCCTTAGCACCCAGTCACCTATCTTTATGTCTTTTCTTACCACTCTCTTGTCACACCATTTTCTTGTTTCTTCTTGGTACTTGGAGATGTTTTTGGCTGCTTGCAGCCTGTAAATTTCTGTGAGATCTTTGTCTATAGCTTCGCTACCTTTGGGCGCTTCCTGTTGAGTGCGAGCCCCTTGTGAAGGATCTCCTCCGGACATACTGCCTCTTCGCTATATAACAGCTTGAAAGGTGTGAATTGGGTTGCTCTTGAAGTGGATGTGTTATGAGCCCAGATTACCTTCGGCATTTCCTCCACCCATTTGCCTTTTTTTCTTATAGTTTGCAAGGCATTTTCTGATGGCGGTGAGTATGATGCCATTTGCCCTTTCAACAGCGCCATTGGACTGGAGGTGGTATACTGATGCGAATCTTGCCTTCGTCCCTATGGACATGCAATACTGCCTGAATTCATCGCAGTCAAACTGCTTCCCATTATCCACTGTGATTTCCCTTGGGACTCCAAATCTGCAAACGATTTGCTGCCAGAAGAATTTGATGACTGTCTTCGCTATGATGTTTGCTAATGGCCTTGCCTCAATCCACTTGGTGAAATACTCCACTGCAACTATTGCATATTTCAGGTTTCCTTGAGCTGTTGGCAGAGGACCCACCAGATTGATGCCCCATCTCTGGAGCAGTCAGGTTGGAATTATCAGCCGTGATAGCTCCGAAGGCGATTTTCTGGTTGCTGCGCACTTTTGACATTCGTCGCACGTCTTGATTATGTTGGTTGCGTCATTGATGATCAAAGGCCAATAGAACCCTTGTCTCATTGCCTTTCCCACAATTGCCCTCACTCCAAAGTGGGCTCCGCATAAGCCACTGTGTATCTCTTGTATCAGTTCTCTGCCTTCGCTTACACGCAGCGAAGCCAAGGAGCCACGACCCCTTTCTTGTATAGAATGTTGTCAATGATTTGATACGACCTTGCTCTCTGCTGCATAGTTTTGAGGTCGTCTTCGTCAATTGGTTCATAGTATCCCCTGAGATATGCCATTATGGATGACCGCCAATCTTCTGAGTTTATTGCATTGATCGATTTTGGCTGCTCATCGAGCTCTTTGATCGAAGGCATTGTCAATGTCTGGAAGAAGACATCGGGTGGCAGTTTGTCACCCTTTGCTGCTGCTTTGGCCAATGCATTGGTTTCTTCATTTTTTGCCCTCGGGATGTATTCGATTTTAAAGCCCTTGAATTTTTTCTCCATTGCTCAAACTATAGTCAGATACTTGATCAGCTCTGGCTGTTTTGCAACACTTTTTTTTCAATATGATCTGCTACCACCTTCGAGTCAGTTTTCACAATGAAGCGCTGAGCCCCCAGTGCCTTCGCTTTTCTGAGCCCCAATAGCACAGCTTCATATTCAGCGACATTGTTTGTACTTCTGTCGCTATTTTTGCAGAACTCAAGATTCGCTGCATACCTCAGTTTGATGCCCGAAGGCGATTGCACAATCGCTGCGATGCCAACTCCTTTGTCCTCCCAAGCGCCATCACAATGTATTAGCCAGCTTTCTTCTCTGGTCAGATTTTCTGCCGAAGGTGATGTCCACTCGGCTATGAAATCAGCCAAGACTTGTGATTTGATTGTTGTCCTTCGCTCAAAATCGACCACATATTCAGGCAGCTCTGTGGCCCATTTGCGTATTCTGACCGAAGCTTCCTTGTTACTCAGCAGCTCTTTTAGTAGTTGATCTGTGAGCACTTTGATGTTGTGCCCCTCGTGTCACACCCGATTTTGTAAACAAAACCGAATGACTATCATATGTGCGCCAGGATCAAATTTACACACATATGAGACTTCATCAGTGATATAAAAGACAGTGCAAAACGTAAATAATATTAAATACCATTATTACACTCACGGAAGCGAATAACTAGCAGCGGAACCTTCAAAACTTCTCCACAGGCAGCTGACTGGGGGAACACGAACGCCTAGAAACTCCAAAATACTCCACTGAAACTTTGGTACAAGCCTGAGCCGCAGATAAAGCAAGGTTGAGTACACTTATGGTTGGTACTCAGCAAATGTAGAGCAAAAGCAAATGACATGCAAAGGCTTAACAAGAAAATAGTTTGGCTTCTAATTAAATTGCTTTAAGCACTTATGTTGGTCAAATTTTATTTAGCATCATAATTACTAAAGTATAAGTATATACCAACCCAATTAAGCATATGGTAACCCATAAGCATCATCACCATAAATAAATCAATTTAATTCTTCTTTCGATATATTAATCATGTGAGGTCCAGGCCGCTCATGACCGCGAGCACGGCTATTGCAATAGATTTTAGACACTCTGCAGAGGTTGTACAGCTTTCCCCACAATTCGTGTTTCTCATTACGCCCGGGTTAATTACTCCCTTCAACACTTCCTTTGGTGAGGGGCCAGAGAATCACTACGAAGCCTTTCCAAAGAATTTCCCAATGTGTGTGTGCTCCCTTGCCAGACGGGTCTATAAAAGGCGCACCTTTCTGCCCCCGCACCTCTGCTCACAAACCTTGCCGGTAGCAACCAGCCCATACCACACATGCAGTGCATCCACACAACAAAGGGATCTTCTAATTACTTAGCTAAGACCAGAGCCATGTGGTATTGTGGTTGTACGGGAAATCCCGGGTGGTTCTCCATGTTCCAATTAATCAATGTGGTCTTGGTTTAACATTCTCATAAGATCATTAACATGATATTGATGAAAGATATCACAATATTATTATCTTCACATATAGTGTAAACCATTCCCAAGTATAGCAACTAAGCAATTACTACCCAACATTAATATTAAACCCAGGTTAACAAGGTAGGATTAAAGAAAACTAGTCATCCTAATTATGGGACCCATCATGATTATAAGCATGCAAGCAATAGCGAACTACGGTGTATAAGCATGTCATATGGTTATTAGGACAAAAGTATGATCAAGAATACACTTGCCTTAAATCCAGCTAATAAATGCTATGGCTCAGGGACTTCTCAAACGAATCCTCGAACAAACCTTGAGAACCACGAACGTTGCTCCTATACGCAATCACGGGGTCACACATGCAAGGAAACAATACAACAAATAAGAAACAATACACCAAACATGGGCAACAGTACAAAGGAACGGTATAAAGGTATAGATCAAGTCCTTACGGTCACGAGAGCTGAAGAATCACTCGAATCAGAGTTGAAACGGTCAAGATATGGTCAAAACGGTGTTCCAGGGGCTTATCTGTGAATACACACGAATTCCAGGGATTAGATTGAGATATACCGAGGGCATATACATAATTATGTGTATAACTTCAGGGTTTAACATGTAAAAGGACCAGGCTGGATGGCGGGTTCAAAATATTGAAAAGACAGGGGTTAAACCAAAAGAAATCAGGACCAATCGGTAAATACTTTGAATAGACCTTGGACTGCGGGTTAATTACCAGATTCCTGAGGGTCTCTTTAGCAAAGCGGCCTCAGCTGACCGGTATGTTCTTCTGTTGACTCCGATCTGGGACGTTGATCGCGGATTGAACGGTCGAGGGCGCTCGGGCTCGTCGGACTTGAGGACGACGGCGGACGGTGGCGACGCCGCGGCGGCGACCTCGCCGGAGACGCTCGATCTCGAGCTAGGGGCCTCAGTTTCCCACGTGGATTGGACCAGGAGCTTCCACGAGAAACGGCGAACTCAACAGCGATGGAAAAGACGACGTCCAAAGGGCGAAGACGACCGGCGATGGAGCAGAGCGGCCGGACCTGCGTGGCGTAGCTCCGATGAGGAATTCCGGGGCAACAAGAGCAAGATCACGAGTTCAAGCAGCTCTACAAGCTTCCTTACGTCCTTGCGATGACCGGGGTGGCGTCCTCGTTGATGGGCGGGCAGCGTGTGCGGAGATCGGCGGCGACGAGCGGCATCGAGGCTTCGGGAGGCGGCGGCGTGACTGCAAAAGCTCGATGTTGGCTCTGCTAGGGTTTCTAGGGGTTAGGGGGGGTGGCAGCGCCCTTTTATAGATGGGGCCGGGCGCATAGGCGTGCGCGCCAAGGGAAGCCAGGGGCGGCGCGAAGGACCGGCTCGGTCTCGAGCTCATGCTCGGGTGCATGTCCGACTCGGGGAAGGAGATGACGAGGTGGGCTGAAACGGGCCGGGGAGAGCTGTTGGGCCGAACGCGGAGAAAGAGAGAGGAGGAAGGCTATGCTAGGCCAGGAGTTCAAGGAGGAAAAACAAACTTTTGGAGGAGTTTGAGGGTCAAACCTGGACTTGCCTAAAAGGAGCTATTCAAGAGATCAGAACAAATTTCAAATCAATTTGAATTCAAACAATTTGAACCCAAACCAGATTTGAATTGAACATTACAAAACAAATGCAACGACATGAATGCAACAATAAACTTATTGAGTCTATTAATTAATTGTTTAATTGAATAAAAACCTCAATAATTCCACTTAAATCACAAAAATTCATTTATACCTCAAATAAATCCTAGAAAATCATAAATTGTTTCTACAATTTGTCGTGATGAAAATTAGGGTGTTACACCTCGAAATAATGCCTTAGCTTTCTGGATGTCATCACCATGGCATAGATCATTTTCTCGATCTCAGTGTAGAATAGCTTTGACCCATTCAGTGCCTCAGAGACATAACACACTGGCTGTTGTATCTTTCTGCCCTCAATTAGTTTCTCTGCAATAAGTGCCACGCTGACGGCTGATTGCGAAGCTACGATGTATAACAATAAAGGTGCCTTCGTGTCAGGTATTGTCAGCTTCGTGAGTTGCATCAGATATTGCCTTAACTCATGAAATGCCTTCGACTACTCTTCTCCCAATTCAAATTTGGCTGCATTTCTAAGAGTTGTGAAGAAGGGTATACTGCGTTCAGCTGCCTTTGCAATAAATCTGTTAAGTGCTGTAATTCTGCCAGAGAGTTTCTGCACATCTCTAATGCTTTTGGGCTCTTCCATGTTGAGGATTGCATTGATCTTGTCTGGATTGGCTTCAATTTCATTCGCTGACACCAGAAAGCCAAGTATCTTACCCTTGGTTACTCCAAAGACACATTTCTCCGGGTTGAGATTGAGACCAGCTTGTCTCATTCAGGTGAAGGCAACTGCCAAATCTGAGATGTGATCTTGCCTTTTCACACTTTTGACCAAAATGTCATCGACATATGCAAGTATTGTTTTGAAGAGTTCTTATTTGAATACGGTGCTTGACATGCGGCAGAAAGTGGTTCCAGCATTGCGAATCTCCTTGGGCATTCTGATGAAGCAAAATGTACCAACAGGAGTGATGAAGATGGCCTTTTCTTCATCCTCTTTTTTCATCCAGATCTGATGATAACCGGAGAAGCAATCTAGGAGAGTCATCATCTCGCTTGCTGCAGCTTGATCAATGATTTTGTCGATTCTTGGGAGTGGGAAGTCATCTTTGGGACATGCCTTGTTGAGGTCAGTGAAGTCAATGCACATTCTCCACTTGCCAATTTTCTTTTTCACTAGCACTATGTTTGCTAACCACTGGGGATATTTGATTCGCGTATAACATTTGCATCTAGCAATCTTTGCACCTCAGCTTTGAATGCACTCATTTTTTCTTCGGACATTTTCCTCAGTTTCTGCTTCTTCAGCCTCATCTCTGGGCTGATTGCAAGTTTGTGCTCAACTATGCCCCTGTCAAAGCCTGGCAGATCTTTGATTGAACAGGCGAAGACATCTTTGTTGTTTCTCAAGAACTCGATGAGTCTTTTTTCTTCGTCAGGCTCAAGGTCTAAGCCGATGATAACCTTCCTGTCGAAGACGTCAGGCTGCAGCTGCACTTGCTTTGTCTCTGCTGCACCTTGCATGCTTTTGCTATCTTTCTGAGGAACTGGCTTCTCCTCTGGGTAGATGGGTTCTCTTTCTTTGAGCACATGCATGTTTCACTAGCCTAGGGTGTTGGCGTACTCAATTTTTCTTGCTTCTGTTTGGTCACCGAAGACAGTGATGGCCCCTTTGAGAGCTGGCATTTTCATGCACAAGAAGGCTTGCCTTATGATGATGTCGAAGGCATTTATGACTCCTCTACCAAAGATAACATTGTAGTCGAAGAACATGTCAACGACATCAAAGGTGATGAACTCAGTTCTTGCATTTGATGTGTCACCGAAAGATACTGGCAATGTGATTTTCCCCAATGTTGTGGTGCGCTACCCCCCGAAGCCGACCAAAGGTGTGTCTGATGGCTCTAAGTTATCTGGGTTGATGTTGGTCATAGATCTGAGAGTTTTTGCCAAGATGATATCCGCAGAGCTGCCTGTGTCCACAAGCACTTTTCCAATTCTCCAGCTAGCAATGTTGGCTTCTATTGACATTGTGTCATTGTGTGGGAAGTTGTGGAGTTTGAGATCATCTTCGGTGAAGGTAATTGGCATGTGAGACCATTCCAATTTCTTGTAAGGACCGTCAACTGAGATGTTGTTGACTTGGCGAAAGTAACTCTTTCTCTGCTTCTTCATCTCGAAGGCAAGTGAGGATCCTCCAGTTATAGGCATAATGAGGCCATAGCTGGACAAAGGATTTGCTGTGGTTTGGTCTTGTTGTTTTTGAGGTGGTGGAGGTGGAGGTGGCAATTCCTCTACCTTGATGTCTTTGTTTGGGATAGGCTGGCTGGTTTGAGGGTAGAATTGTGGGTACAGGATTTGTGGATAGTAATGCTGGAATGTTTGTGGCGAAGGCAAAAATTGAGTCACCATCGCCGTTGTAGGATGGACAAAGTTTGAGGTTAGGGAGGGATATACTGGGCAGTATGGCTGGATAGCTTGGGTTTGGGTTTGGGTTTGGGTGTTTGGGTGCGAAGGTGAAAGTGGCTTCGTCTGTGTGGTTTGGATTTTTCTGCCTTCATCTTGTCGATGGTTTTCTTGATGTCTCGGCACTGCTCTGTGCCATGAGTGTGATTCTTGCCATGATATTGGCAAAACAGCTCTGGTCCCGAAGGTGGACCCCTTCCTCTTCCTTGGCCTTTGCCGGTTCTTCCACCCCTTTGGGTAGGCTCATTTCTTTGGCTCTGGTACTGAGTTTCTGGGTAGGAGGGTTTGTTCTGTTGGAGCGAAGGCGGGCTTTCCACGCTCTGGTTTGGGATGGGTAATTTTGGTAGTGGTTTTGGTTGTAGTGGTGTTGCTTGTTTTGGGAATCATACTGGTTTTTCAAAACGGCTTCTCTTGCAATCCGCATTCGGTTGTCATTATTGGATCGACAATATTTTTTGAACTAGTCATAGAGATTACATGATGCCTTCTCCGCCGGAGGGGAGAAATCATCATGCCATCGCCCTAGTCTGTCCTGAACCTGTGTAACAAGATAAACCATAGATATGCAGGTACTGTTTGGGAATTGCCTTCGCATCCATTCTGGACATGCTCTGGTGACAAAGGCAGCCGATCGCCTCTCGATGCCAAATCTCCTGGCGAAAGAGAGAGAAGTCGAACACATGCATGTAATATTCATATTTACCTCCGCCGGCATGTGATTGGAATCAGTGTTGCAAAGGTAATGGATCACTACACAATGCCCAGTCGTCTGCGAAGGCAACAGGCTTTCATGTACATGTAGTGAAGGCAAATGCCTGGGGCTTAAAGGCAAAATAACGGGTGAAGGCGTTTCTTTGACTGGCCAATCCCCCAACAAAGAGGAACTGGAAAAGGAACGATGGGCAAGAGTATTGTTGCTCAAACGAGGGGAAGCATAAGCCAAACATTGAGGGTGAGCGCAAGACATGCGAAACATCAAAGCGCGATGGATGCAAAGCGATGGTTTGTGCCAAGATAGCAAAAGATGGCAGTTTACACTCGCATTGTGCTTGAGCATAACCACCAGCTTGTTCCTATGCCTCGTATGACAAAGAGAATGAGAGCGCACAAGAAGAAAAGCCCAACAGTCTTTGGTTTAGTTGATAAAATGCATGCAGGACATGTGCCTCACACAAATGTTATGCGCGTCCTCAGTAGCATAGCCGGTGGGTCAGTGAATCTATAGTTCACAGAGAGGGATGTGTGAAACAGGTAACACTCAGTAAACATGTTGGCTATATAAATTTTTTTTTGTGTAGTGTGGGTTAGTTTTGACAACTCCTCTTTCAGGAGAGCTGCGAATGCTAGAGAAGAGAGGATGGATGATATACCAAAGCTCCAAGCCTTCTTCAAGGAGTGTCAAGCTAACAATCCCAAGTTCTACTATGAGTACCAACTTGATGACAGGAATGTGGTGAAAAATGTTTTCTGGAGCCACGCCAGTCAACAAGGCGACTACGCAGGTACTGATCTACCAAACATGTGTGCAGGGTACTGTTTAGGGGCGTATGTTGCCCCTATAGGACTTTTACTGAGTGGTCCTTTTATTTCTTGGATGCAGATTATTCCATTGTTGTTACTTTCGACATTACATATAGGACGAATCAGTACAGCATGCCTCTGGCAATGTTTGTTGGTTTTAACAACCAGCTCCAGAACATGGTCTTTGCCCAGGCACTGATCAGAGATGAGCGTGCAGACACATTTGAGTGGGTCTTTAAACAATTCCGACTTTGCATGGGAGGGCGGGATCCGATAATCATCTTCACAGGTATGCCTTGTGATTTAGTGCATCCTTATAACGATTTGATTGTTGGCTACAATGATTTACTGACTCACTGATTAAGCTTGGTTCCTGCATTAATTAATCTGATTTACTGATTTGAAGCATATGAAAGATTACTGAATCCTTAGTTGATTGGAACTTGAATATGTATAGTGTCAGCAATTAACTTGTGTTACTGCATTACTGATTTAGATGATGTACAGATTTATTTGATTTACTGAATTACTGATCGAACCAAATGAATGATTGTATTATGCAGATCAAGACACTTCAATTGAGAAAGCAATACACTTGGTTTTTGAAAAAAACGTACCACCGGTACTGCAGGAGGCATGTCACAAACAAGTATCGCAATGAACTAAACCAGCTTAATAAACAACATCCTGGCCTATCTGACAGTCTGACAAGCATCATCAACCACCTACTATCTCCAATGCAGTTTGAGCAGGCCTAGAAAGAAATGCTTGACAAATATGAAGTTCATGAATCGAAAATATTGATGAAACTATATGATGACATAAAGATGTGGATAGCTTCATATTTCAAAGAGATGTTTTTGTGGGACAACGACATCGACGCGAAGGAGTGAGAGCATGAATAATCCTCCACGTTTGGGAGTGGGTATTAGGCCTTTATGATAATACGTCCTACTGTCGTCCCTTGATGAGGGAACCACTGGATACCTCGATATGTCCTCTTGCATATAATCATTGAATGAGCTTGTATAGGGTATTGTAGTATATCCAAGTCCCATATGTATGATGCTAATGAACCCTTTGTAATCTTTACTAATGTACTATGACCAACTAAGACTACCTTAATGATGAGCAATGAACTTCTGTGTGTCACATCAACCATTCACTTTCATATCCTTTACCCCTATTTAGATTATGGTACATTAATGTTGTTGTAAGTAAATGCATTGGATGACACCTTCCTTTAACTAAACGCTTTCCCTGCGGATAAACAAATAACGATACTCTAGAATACTCTCGGGTGAAATGCTACAATGTACTTCTGTGCACTTGCAGAATATCTGTAACTTCTAGATTTACGATGAAGTATCTCTAGTGCCATCACTACTCTAAGTGGTGATGCTAAGAAGTACCAACAATAAACATACGGGCTACATATTGGACAAGGGATCGGCCGGAGAAATTATTCGGAAGCTTTTCGATGAAAATAGAGAAATAGACCCCGACCATGTCACCAAAGTGAAGAAAATCATGGGAGTAAAACCGAAAGCATCTCCATTCGTGCACCTAGCCGAGGTATATGCCATACAAGCAAATCATGACGAAGGTACGCCACTACCTACACCTCACATAAGTTGCATGATCAATGGAGAATTATTTTGCAAAGCCTTATGCGACATAGGAGCCCGAGTAAGTGTCATGTCTTCAAAGATTTATGATGAGCTTTATAGTAAAACTTTGAATCTTGCTCCTGCATCTACTAAATTAATCATAGGAGATGGTAGAACAATGAAACCTTTGGGCATACTTAGAGATCTGGATGTTACCATCTTGGGTAAAACTATTCCAACTGACTTTTTCGTGCTTAATGCTTGCCACGATGAACACGATGATATAATTTTGGTAGGCCTTTTCTTAAGTTGGTTAATACAATTCTTGATGCCGGAAAGGGTAAAGTCACGATTGAATTAGATGGAACCAAATACACTTATGACTTTTTGCCCGCTTCGCGTGTTGCTTTACCTCTACCTCTTGATAACGAAGAGGTAGAGAGTCTTCGCTTTGTTGATTCTTTCAGGGACCATCTCCAATGAGCAATGAAGAATGGAAGCATTAATGGTGATCAAGATAGAGAACTAAAGGAAGCAACCGAAGGATTGGAAGCACAACACGGGATCTGATCTTGGAAGAAGAGAAATACGAAGATATTGGAGATTTGCATCAAGAAGAACCGGAAGCACCCGATGTTGAATTGAAACCATTACCCAAGGGGCTGAAATATGAATTTTTGGGGGACAACAAGACATTCCCAGTGATCGTTAGCGACGAACTAAACCCGAAGGAGACGGACAAGTTGCTGAAGTTATTAAGGAAGCACAAGAAGGTGATCGGGTACACTATTGGTGACTTGAAAGGTATAAGTCCCACCTTTTGTACTCATCGCATACAATTTGAAGACCAATACAAACCCATTGTGGAGCATTAAAGGAGGTTGAGCCACACTATGCGTGATGTGGTCAAGAAGAAAGTCATCAAATTGTTGAAAGCCGGAATCATATATCCCATACCACATAGTGAATGGGTGAGCCCCGTACATTGTGTACCGAAGAAAGGAGGACTTATGGTAGTGAAAAATGAGAAGGATCAATTGGTATCGCAAAGGACTGTTACGGGTTGGAGGATGTGCATAGATTATCAAAAATTGAATAAGGCTACAAGGAAGGATCACTTTCCCTTACCATTTATTGACGAGATGCTTGAGAGGTTAGCAAAGCATTCACATTTTTGTTACCTTGATGGATTCTTGGGATTCTTCCAAATACCTATTCAACCGGATGATCAACACAAGACCACGTTCACTTGTCCATTTAGTACTTTTGCGTATAGAAGGATGCCTTTCAGATCATGCAATGCACCCGCTTCTTTTCAAAGATGCATGATGGCTATATTCTCAGATTTTATTGAAGAAATTATGGAGGTATTCATGGATGATTTCTCGATGCATGGTACAAGCTTCAAAAATTGCTTATCAAATTTAGATAAAGTTCTCAAGAGATGCGAAGAAGTCGACCTTGTGCTTAATTGGGAGAAGTGTCACTTTATGGTGAGGCAAGGAATAGTTCTTGGGCATGTCATTTCTGAAAGAGGGATTGAAGTGGATAAAGCAAAGATAGAAACCGTGAAAAAATTGCCACCACCTACGGATATCAAGTCCCTAAGAAGTTTCCTTGGTCATGCCAGATTTTATAGAAGATTTATAAAGGACTTCTCGAAGATCACTAAACCGTTGACACAACTTCTTCAAAAGGATGTGGAGTTCGACTTTGATGAAAAATGTTTGCATGCCTTTAGAACATTGAAGCAATCACTCATGAGTGCCCCTATCATTCAACCTCCGGATTGGAATCAACCCTTTGAAATTATGTGTGATGTGAGTGACTATGCGGTTGGAGCCATTCTTGGACAAAGAAAAGAAGGGAAGGTATATGCTATTTACTATGCAAGCAAGACTCGATGAAACTCAAGTTAATTATGCAACAACGGAGAAGGAATTGCTTGCCGTGGTATTTTCTTTTGAAAAATTCAGATGTTACATAGTGAATTCGAAGGTGATTGTGTATACCGACCATGCGGCGATCAAATATCTTTTGTCCAAGAAAGATGCGAAGCCACATTTGATTCGATGGATTTTACTATTACAATAATTTGACGTGGAAATTCAAGACAAGAAAGGGTCAGAGAATGTGGTAGCCGACCACCTATCAAGGATGCATCAAGGAGATGATGGGATGAAGCCTATTGAAGATAAAATGAGAGATGACCATCTTTATAGAATACTTGATAAGGATGGATGGATGGAAGACATAATAAGGGCGATAAGGGGAATGCCTTTAGATCATTTGGATAAAAATGCAAAGCGAATGGTTATCTCTGAGAAGAGGAAGTATTATATTGGGATGCACCATACTTATATAGATATGGAGAAGACGGAGTTCTAAGAAGGTGTATTCCAAGGGAAGAAAGAGAAGAAATCCTAAGGAAGTGTCACTCATCAGAATATGGAGGACACTATGGACATTATAGAACTCATGCTAAGGTATGGTCATGTAGATTTTATTGGCCGGAGATGCATGAAGATGCAAAGAGATTTGTTCATGGGACCATTCTTGAACACACATGGGTATGAGCACATATTGGTGATGGTTGACTATGTATCAAAGTGGGTTGAAGTGATTCCATGTCGCAAGGCATCGACCGAAGAATCCATGCATATGATTAGGTCAGTGATATTCCCTCGGTATGGTGTCCCGAGAATTTTGATAAGTGACGGAGGAACGCACTTCACGGTCAAGGACTTTTGCAAATGCTTAGCAAAGTTGGGGATCGAACATAGGGTATCTATGGCATATCATCCTCAAACAAATGAGCAAGCGGAGACTTCAAACAAGCAATTAAAGGATATTCTAAAGAAGACCGTGACCAAAGGAGGAAAAGATTGGTCAAAGAAGTTGAATGATGCATTATGGGCTTATCGGACCGCACATAAGACTCCAATTGGAATGACTCCCTATCAATTCATTTACAGAAAAACATGTCATTTGTCGGTGGAACTAGAATACAAGGCATATTGGGCGATGAAAGAGATGAATTTCGATGAGGATGCCGCTAGAGTTAAAAAAAGAATCCAAATAAGCGAATTGGAGGAATTGAGATTGAAAGCGTACAATAGTGCAAGCATCTACAAAGAAAGAGTAAAGAGATGGTATAACAAGAGATTACAAAGAAAAGAATTCAAAGAGGGAGACAAAGTTCTACTATACAATTTAAGATTCAAACTCTTCGCGAAAGGAAAGTTGCAGAGCAAATGGGATGGACCGTACATCATTCACTCAATCTCACCTACGGGACGTCAAAGAAGACCAATATGTGGTCAATGGGCAGTGACTCAAGGTATTCTTGGAGCCCGACGTTGTGCCTCTTCACTACATCGACATCTACACCATGATGGAGGAATTGGAGTGTCGAACCTAACGACGTTAAACGAGGTATGCCTGTAAATATTCCCTTTTTAGTTTTTGCTTTCTTTCTGTTTTTCTTTGAGTTTTTCTGGGTTTTGGTATACAAAAAGGCTAACAATTAAACAAGAATCACCCCGTAAAAATCTGGAGGCCGAGGGGGCGAAATACCCCCCAGGCCGGCCGGCCCATAGACCCCTAAGCCGGCCGGCCTACCCCTTTTCGGGGTCGGTTTTGCGTCAATTTTTGGTATGTTGGAGACAAGGAAAGTTTGAATCAGTGTCCAGGAGATTGAGCAATTTAAACTTAGAAAGATTGTGATGAGGACATCGCCATGCTGAACATACAAGCGTCATGGTCTTCTCCAAGTTGCAATTCATCGCCAACCTAGCTGCCACGTTCATCTCGGATTCAGCCGACACCCCTGCACAGTTTCGGCGATATCTCCTTCATATGACATCGAAATGAGGCAATCTTTGATGCGTTGGAAAGGAGACAATGACATCATCATTTTGGTTCTAGTCCCAGCTCTAGAACGTTCATGGATCATTTTGTGTGACCATGAAAAGGTGCTATGTCACCTTTTTGGGCCACGTGGGGCCTTTATATCATGTCGGGCCTTAAGCCCAAGTTGTGGGCACCCCCTGGCCACCCCCAACCCTAGCTCGCCCCTTGAGGGTATTAAACTCAGCAGCTGCCATCACTTTAGGTTTAGGTTTTGTTTAGTCAAGTTTTTGAAGTCGAAACTGTGATAGATTCATTGTAACTGTGGCGACAAGTCCGTTTACAGTGATCCAGGGCCCCCATTCTTGTTCTACAACCCTGTGGTGATTAGTCCTTTGTTGATCAAAGCTTGAACACCATATTTTTTCACTTCATACAGATCTGCAAGTTCAGATTGCGAGTTTTCACTTTCTTGCTTGTGTTCTTCGATTCGCTAGCAGGGAAAGCCTTCTCAACGAGGTCAATCAAGTTGTGCTTGGTTGATAACCAATGGAGCAGTGGTGTAATAGTTGTAGGGTTCGAATCGTGTTGATTTGAAGCCAGATCGCCAACGTCGAGTTTTTCACCAATCGAACTTATCATCTACCTCTCGGAAGATCGGCCAGTGCCTTATCAAGTGGTATCAGGATTCAGGTTGCACATGAGGTATTATCGTGTGCCCTTTAGATTCATTCATGTTCATCCCTATAGTCCACAAAAAGCCCTAAAAATATTTACTTTCCGCTGTCCTATCGCCCTGTTTAGCCTTGCAATTTCGTTTTCAGATTCGCTTTGTTGAGTTTGTGTCCGTGGTCGAGTCTTGTTGCTGGTTTAGGTTGTGTTCGTCGTCGTAGTTCAATCGCCCATCGCTGTGTGTTTGTTTCCGCCGCTGTCCTACTCCACCTTGACCCAGATCACATGTTGATCCACCCACAATAATCGACTTGCCCTCACTAGCCGCCTTTGTGTGAACTCTCTCCGCGCCAGCCCTAGATAGGTTGCAAGCCGCTTTGATCGCCTTGGCATCCCATACCTGATCTTGTGTTCATCTGGCGAATACCTATTGCTTGCTGCATACCAGGGAAGACATTGCCCTTGGTTTTCATTGCTGAGAAGCTTTGCTCAGCCATGATCGGATAGGGAAGCTTTGCCCTAGCCGCCGCTGTGTTTTCTGCCGAGTTTTGCCTTCTCAAAACCATAACTTGAGATACCTTCAGTAAAACAGGCATAACTTTTCGCTCGGTGCTCCGATTGGTTTGAATTTTTTACAGCAGATTCGTGACAACTTTTGGGCCATACCATGACAACGTTGGTTTGGCATTCTCAAAAAATTCAAAAAAATCAGGAAGATAATTAAAAAATTCATTTAAGTTGATTGCGGGTTTTCGGTGAACATTCCTGATTTTCCCTAGACTGCAATACACCTCTGTTTCAGGTGAAATTTTGTGTGCTTCTATCTTTTGTGCTCCTTGTTCAGAGATAAAAAATTCAAAAAAAGATAAGGTTGTGTGGGATATGGGTACCCCCGGGTCCTCTACCGACCGGGTAGCCAGTCGGCCTGGTCCCACATCTGACAAAGATGCGGGCCGACCCCAGGCCGGCCCACAAGGATCATCGGCTTGATGGATAAGATCGAAGAAGACTTAGCCCGCAAGGTACTCGATGATGCGCCCAGATCCCGCCCGAAAATCATGGAGATTACATGGCAACCGACTTAGATTAGTTTCCTAGTCAGAGCCGGATACAATTAGAGATAACCGACTTGTAAACCCTAGGCCGTCAGCCTATATAAGGCGGCCTAGGTCGACCCTTTCATTCATCTGATTCTACGCCATTCGCCTTCCCTCCTTGTAACCACAAACTCGCCGTTGTTCTCCGGAACCTCGCCGAGCGAAGCAATACAAGACCCCCGAGCACAGGACGTAGGGTATTATACCTCCGGGTAGCCCGAACCTGTATAATCCCTGTGTCCCTGTGTTACCTCGAGCTCCCTAGTCCTGCGATTGCCCTTTGCCTACAAATCAACCATCTGGGTACCCCCGGTGGACTGCCGGACGATAACTCCGACAGTTGGTGCGCCAAGTAGGGGTGATCGCGGGGCATTACTGCTAGCTCGATGGCAGATCGTCGCTCCGTCATCTTCCCTGACTCCATCAAGGACTGCGCTACGCATCTCGAGGGCATCAGTTTTTTGCTGAGATCCACTCCGCCGCCACCACCGCCTCCGACCCCACCACGACGCCCGACGCCTCCACACCGACCAGCTCCGCGCTGACCTCATCGCCGACCTCCTTGTCAGTCATTGCCCCACTCCAGCAGCGGCTCGATGCGATCTCCATCAACGACCAGGCTCTAGGCCTGAGCACTCACCACAGAATCCCGCCCCCGGCTGAGATCCTCGCCAGGTTGGATCGTGTCCAGGACATCCTCTCCGAGTGCATCACCATGTCGGAGGAGGCCCTGCACCGACCCCGCAAATCACTCCCGCTAGGGTTTCGCAGTGCTTCATCAATCTACTCGGCTCGACTCTAAGAAGATATGCCTCAGATCTGATCTGGGAGACCACCCCAACCCACACAGTCTCCGGATTGCGGCGAGTTCCAGGTCGCCACAACCATGCTCTTGCCGGCTCCGGCCGACACGGGCAACAACTCCAGCTATGCCACGCCTCCGGGGCGTGAAGTCTTCGTCTCTGAGGATTCCGCAACCCAGGACGGAGAAACCGACTTGGCCAGGGATCGCCGACGGGAGCGAAACACTGGCTGAGCCCGACGCCGTGCTGAAGAAGCCGACCTGCCCCCGGCAGTAGCAGGAAACCCTGCAGCTACTGCAGCCGCTGCAGCTGCCGGAGAGGTCCCCCCCGGGGGCTCCACCAAGACAACGACATCCGCCTCGGGCCCTCACGGGGTCAACCCTCAGAACCTCAACGGAGTATTCGCCCGAGTACCATTCCGTACGCCCCAGGCTAATGTCGCCGCCGCGTTCACCGAGCTGGGGCACATGCCTGATACCCCTGAAGTACGGCGTGCCCGAGCTCAGCTTGAAGCCGCCCAGGAGCAAATCGTGCGATCATATTGCGCCAGATCCCGATCTGGTCTATCTAACTCGGCTCATTCTTCCAGCCACTGCTCTTTAGGCCACCACTCTGCTCATAGCAGATCGGATCGGGACCCAAAGGAAGCCCCCACTACCTGTAGTCAAGGAAGAGGTGGCCCAGAACCACCATGATGAAGAAGAGAAGGAGCGATGCAACCCACGCAACACGGACCAGCGCCAAGAACGCTACCAGGAGCGCCGCGACAGGCGCCAATGACATCGCCAGCCTGACGATCTCCGCGATCGCATCAGGGGGTACGCCCGCGACATCCGTGCCGAACTCGATGCTCGACACCAAGAACGTGACACCGCTGAGCTCGAGCGCCGTGAGCGATACGACCGGGACTACGGCTGACCCGACCGCCAGCCGGTGGGGGAGGCAGGTGATGCTGGAGCAGAAGATGACGAACGCCGCGTTGTTAACGAGCTCATGGAGCGCGAGCAGTACGACACGCGGTATGGCCCTCCGCGAGACGACCATCGCCAATGGCGTGAGGACGCTCGGCCCCAAGCCGACCCAGTCCAACCTCCCCGCCGTGACTATCGCAATGTCGAGGAATTCGATGGCTTCGCTGCCTTCACCGCCCGACTCCGCGCCATCCGCTGGCCCGAGTCCTTCAAGCCAGCCCTCGTGGAGAAGTTTGACGGTCGCTCCGACCCCAAGCTCTGGCTCAAGACCTACCATACCGTAGTCAAAGCTGCTCACGGTTCCAACGACCAAGCCACCGCCTACTTCCCCGTGATGTTAGGCAAAGAAGCACTCCTGTGGCTTGAGGGTGTCCCCCGGGACACCATCAACAGTTGGGCAGACCTCTGCCATGCCTTCACCAAGAACTACCAGGCGAGCTACACTCAGCCAGGCACCAGATTCGATCTAGACAATGTCAAGTAGAGGAAGGGTGAAAGTCTTCGGGACTACACCGACCGTTTCTTCGATAACCGGAACAAGATCGCCGATGTTGAAGATCGGGATTTCATTGACGCATTCCGGCGCGGTCTCATCGACAACCAGCAGTTCCGCACGCTCTTCAAAACCAACCTAGTCACGGTCTCCGACTTAATGGAGGTGGTCAACTTGGAGGTCCGGGCCGACCAAGCCGAGCAAGCTCAGTTCAAGAGCAAGCAGAAGCGCCCAGAAGAAGATGACTGGGTTGAGAGCTCAAAGCGCCACGAGCCGCTACGCGGGCGCAAGACGGGCCCCGAGCCCCTTGTAGCCCTAGCTGAGGAAGAAGGCCGGCTGGAACCCAGGTTCCTTTCGGTAGAATTCCACGACACCTTGAACGATCAGTGCCCCTTCCACAAGGACGCAAAGCACAATCTCCGTGATTGCCACGCGTTGCTCGAAGAACTCGGCGCCCTGCCGCCGACCAAAAAGTAGCTCTACAACAACAACGGCGGCCGCTACAACAACTACCGCCGCGACGGCTACAACGGCGACCGGCAGGACGACTACCGCCACAGGGAAGACCGCGACCGCCGCGACGACTACCGACGCGGCGAACGCGACCGCGATGCTCCGGCTCGCCGGGAGGATCAACGTCACCATGACGATGAACGCCGACTACCACCACCGCTGGAGGCGCCCAGGCGTGACACCAATGGCGACTTCCAGCGCGCTGACTGCCAGGTCAACGTCATCATCGGGGGGCCCGGAGCCTTCCCAAATCGACGCAAGGGCAAGCTCCATAAGCGTGAAGTAAAGATGGTTTCTACCAAGCCGGTAGAATACCTCCAGTGGTCGAAGATGCCCATCGCCTTCACGCGCCGACCACTGGGTGCACCTTCCCGAGCCAGGATCTTACCCACTCGTCATCGCTCCCGTCGTCGAAAGGGTCCTCCTCTCCAAGGTCCTGGTTGATGGGTGGAGCGCCCTAAACATCATTTTCACTAGTACCCTCAACAGCATGGGATTCGACTACAGCAGGCTCCTGAGCGCCGAAGACCCGTTCTTTGGCATTGTGCCAGGAAAAGCCTCCTACCCGATAGGAAGAGTCGCCTTACCAGTCACGTTCGGCACGGCCGACAACTACCGCACGGAGTTCCTGTACTTCGAGGTAGCCGACTTCAAGTGCTCCTACCACGCCATCTTTGGCAGGCCCATGCTGGCCCGATTCATGGCGATTCCCAACCACACTTACTTGGTTCTGAAGATGCCGGCGCCTAATGGCGTCCTTTCCATATGTGGAGACATCAAGACCTCCTTCGAGTGCGACGGGGAGGCTATCAAGATAGCCGAGTTGTCCCAGCAACTCGGCAATGCTACCTTGCTGGCGGAAGAAGCCCCCAAGACGGCAGCCAGCGAGCCTGTCCTCCCGGAACAGAAGCAGCAGCCCACAGCGCTGGCTCCGGCAGACGCCCCCAAAGCGATCAGCTTGGGACTCGACGACTCCTCCAAGACGGCCCTCATAGGGCCAGGGCTCACTCCTAAATAGGAAGACGTGCTCACCTCCTTCCTTCGGGACAACTGGGACATCTTCGCATGGAAGCCATCAGACATGCCGGGTGTTCCGAGGGAGAAGGCTGAGCACTCCTTGGACTTGAGCAAGCCTGCCAAACAGAAGCTGCGCCGATTCGCCCAAGATCGTAAGGAGGCCATTAGGGTAGAACTGAATAAGCTCCTAGCTGCCGGTTTCATTAGAGAATGCAAACACCCCGAGTGGCTTGCAAATCCTGTACTTGTAAAGAAGCAATCTGGTGAAATGTGCATTGACTACACAGATCTCAACCGCTACTGCCCTAAAGACCCCTTCCCTCTTCCGCGAATTGATCAAGTCATCGACTCTACGTCCGGCTGCGTACTCCTGTGCTTCCTCGACTGCTACTCAGGTTATCATCAGATAGCCCTGAAGTCCTCTGACCAGGACAAGACCGCGTTCATCACCCTGCACGGCATCTACTGCTACAAGACGATGACTTTCAGGCTGAAGAACGCCGGTGCCACGTACCAGAAGGCCATCCAAGGTTACTTACAGAGCCAAATCGACCGCAACGAGGAAGCTTACGTGGATGACATCGTCGTCAAGACATATAACGCTAATTCCCTGATCGCCGACATCCAGGAAACATTCAACAACTTGTGCCGCTATACATGGAAGCTCAACCCCACGAAGTGCGTATTCGGGGTGCCCTCAGGAAAGCTCTTGGGCTTCCTGGTCAGCCAGCGTGGCATCGAGGCGAACCCAGTCAAGCTGGACACCATACGCAACCTGAAGGAACCAAAGTGCAAGAAAGACATCATGAAGCTCATCGGAATGATGGCGGCCCTTGAGCCGGTTCATTAGCAAGCTCGGCGAGAAGGGACTTCCGTTCTTCAAAATCCTCAAGAAGGCGGACAAGTTCGAGTGGGCCCCTGAGGCAAGCAAGGCTCTGGCTGACCTCAAGGAGTTCCTAGTTACCCCCCGGTACTTACGGGTCCGACCCCTGGGGAAGAGCTCTTGCTATACATCTCGGCTACCACTCATGTGGTCAGTACGGCCCTGGTCGCCGAGCGACCAGAAGAAGGCCACCCATACAAGGTCCAGCGCCATGTATACTTTGTCAGCGAGGTACTCAGCGAGTCCAAGGTCCGGTACCCCCATCCTCAGAAGTTGCTCTACGCACTCCTGATAACCGCCAGGAAGCTACGCCACTATTTCTAGGCTCACGTCATTCAAGTCATCTCGAATTTCCCCTCGAAGCTATCCTCCACAACAGGGATGCCAACGGCCCCATAGTCAAGTGGTCCGTTGAACTCGATGAGCACACCATCAACTTCGAGCCAAGGGAAGCCATCAAGTCCCAGATCGTAGCCGATTTCGTGGACGAGTGGATGGAGATCCAGACGCCCACCCCCGTGGAACGGCCGGAACACTGGAAGATGTACTTAGATGGTGCCCTCAACCTTGAGGGAGCCGGCGCAGGAGTGCTATTCATCTCCTCGGAGGGGCAGCACCTCAAATACGTTCTTCAGATACACTTCCAGGCCACCAACAATGGGGCCGAGTACGAAGCCCTCATCCATGGTCTCCGGATCTCAGTGTCGCTTGGCATCAAGCGGCTAATGTGCTATGTGACTCCAAGCTAGTCGTCGAACAAGTCAACAAGAATTGGGACACGACCAAAGAAACCATGAGTGCATACTGCGCAGAGGTGTGCAAGCTCGAGGCCCACTTTTATGGTTTCGAGTTCTACCATGTCTCCGGGAAGACAACATCGCCGCTGATGTCCTATCCAAACTAGGATCCACCAGAGCCCAAGTGCCAGTCGGCGTCTTCGTCCAAGACCTGCGCACCCCGTCCATCAAGATGCTTGAGGACGGCAGCCCTGTGCTCTATCCGGAGGAACTCCCGGGTGGCCCGCTGACCAGTGAAGTTCTCGTGGTGGAAGCAGGCTGGCGCGCCCCCTTCATTGCTTTCCTCACGGAGAACTGGTCACCGGGTACAAAGGAAGAGATCGAGAAGTTGACTCGGCGAGCGACAAACTACGTTGTCATTGGCAATGCCCTGTACAGAAAGGCCGCCTCCACAGGCTTACTCATGAAGTGTGTCCTCCATGACGAAGGCATCAGCCTCCTGCAAGATATCCACTCGGGCACTTGCACCTACCACATGGCAGCCGGCACCCTAGTCGGCAAAGCCTACAGGGCAGGGTTCTATTGGCCAACAGCCCTGTCCAACGCAAAACAGTTGGTGCGCTGTTGCACTGGTTGCCAGTTCTTCCAGAAGCAAAAGCACCTACCGGCTCAGGCGCTACGAACCATTCCCCCATCTTGGCCATTCGCCATATGGGGACTCGACAACGTCGGGCCCTTCAAGCTCGCTCCGGGAGGATTCAAGCATCTCTTGGTGGCCGTCGACAAGTTCACCAAATGGATCGAGTACAAGGTTGTGACCGACATGAAGTCGGCCACAGCTGCCAAGTTCATCGTAGAGCTCACCCACCGGGTTGGCGTCCCAAACCGGATCATAACTGACCTCGGATCCGAGTTCACGGGACACGAATTCTGGGACTTCTGCCAGGACAACTGCATCGACGTCTACTACTCCTCCACGGCGCACCCCAGGTGCAACGGCCAAGTTGAGCAGGCCAATGGTATAGTCCAGGACTCGCTCAAAAAGGCCATGTACGACGGACTCAATAAGCACGTCGGCCGGTGGGCCAAAGAGGTACCCCATGTCATATGGGGCCTACGAATGCAGAAGAGCAGAGCAACGGGATACACTCCCTTCTTCCTAGTGTACAGCTCCGAAGCCGTCCTTCCAGCCAACGTCACCCATGGTGCCCCATGCATCCAGCACTACGAGGAAGGCGAAGCAGAAATCGGCCGCCAGGTCGACATCGACTGCCTAGAAGAACACTGACTCGCTGCACTGGTCAGGCACGCCAGACACCAGTAGCAGGTATGGCGTTACCACGACAAGAACGTCCGGGAACGCTCCCTCAACGTCGGCGACTTGGCCCTGCGCCGAGTCATGTCCAGTAAGGACAAACACAAGCTGTCGGCCCCCCGGGAGGGCCCCTTCATCGTCAAGGAAGTCGTCTCGCTAGGACCATACAGCCTCCAGTGGGCCAACGGTGACCCCGTCCCGAACGTGTGGAACATCGAGCACCTCGTCAAGTTCTACCCGTAGGAAGTTCGAAAAACTACTCGACAAGCAGTGCCCTTTCCACCCAAAGGATAAGCACTCAAGCAGAGACTGCTGGTCGCTCAAGAAAGCGTTCTCAGCAGATGGCGTTCCCAAACCAAACAACCCTGACAACAACGAAGACAAGGGTGACAAAGACACCGGCTACCAACAAGCCGACAAGGTTGTCAACGTCATCTTTGGGGGAATCACTCAGTCAGAATCAAAGCGCAAGCAAAAGCTTATCCACCGCGAGATCGCCTGCCATCCCCACCTTCCTGAAGTGGTCAGAAGTCCCCATCAGCTTCTCTCGGGACGATCAATGGACCAACATCAAGAACTCGGGGCGATACCCTCTGGTGCTCGACCCCGTGGTAGCTGGCGCGCGACTCACAAGAACATTGATCGACGGAGGAAGCGGACTCAACATCCTGTTCGCCAAGACTTTGAAGAAGATGGGCTTAGACATCACCAACCTGCTCAGGGCATTGTTCTAGGCAACGCTGCCGTGCCCCTTGGCCAGGTATCACTTCCAGTTACATTTGGTACTGAGGCCAACTACAGGACCGAGTACATCACATTCGAGGTCGCCGACTTCAAATCATTATACCACGCGATCTTGGGAAGACCCGCTCTGGTGAAATTCATGGCGATCCCACATTACATCTAACTCGTCCTGAAAATGCCAGGCCCTAAGGGGATCTTATCCCTAAAGGGCGACCTGAAGACCTCCTACGATTGTGACACCGAGGCAGTGACAATTGCTGCAAGCATGCAGCAATCGAGCCAGGCAGAAATCGTAGCAGCTATAGCAAAACAACTCGGCGAGGCTGAGTTGGAAATCCCAACGAAAAAGCCAGCCGTGCCAAACATGAAGCCCTCCCAGGAAGTTCCAATCAAGGCAATCGACCTGGGGACGGGCGACCCCTCCAAGACGGCGCTGATCGACGCTGACCTGCCTATCAAATAGGAAAGCGCGCTCACCAGCTTCTTACGGGACAACCGTGACATCTTCGCATGGAAGCCGTCTGACATGCCGGGAGTCCCAAGGGAGTTAGCTGAGCACAAACTCAACGTTGATCCTGCCGCCAAGCCGAAGAAACAACGTCTACGATGCTTTGCCCAAGACAAGAAAGAAGCCATCCGTTCGGAGCTGGCGAAACTCTTAGCAGCCGGGTTCATTAAAGAGGTGTTCCACCCAGACTGGCTCGCTAATCCTATCCTGGTCCGCAAGAAGAACAACAACGAGTGGAGAATGTGTGTCGATTACACTGACCTGAACAAGCATTGCCCAAAGGATCCCTTCGGGCTACCTCGCATTGATCAGGTGGTGGATTCTACAGCTGGCTGCTCTCTACTCTGTTTCCTGGATTGCTACTCGGGCTATCACCAGATAAGCCTGCACAAAGATGACCAGATCAAGACGGCGTTCATCAATCCGTTCGGTGCCTACTGCTACACTACAATGTCCTTTGGACTCAAGAACGCAGGGGCCACATACCAGCGTGCAATTCAGAGTTGTCTCAAGACTCAGATTGGCTGCAATGTGGAAGCCTATGTTGATGACGTCGTCGTCAAGACAAAGAACCCGGATAGTCTCATCGATGACCTATCTGAGACCTTTGCACATCTCAGGGAATTCCAATGGAAGCTCAATCCTACCAAATGTGTGTTTGGCGTGCCCGCGGGAAAACTGCTGGGCTTCATAGTCAGCCATCGGGGAATTGAAGCTAATCCCGAGAAAGTTACCGCTATCACATCCATGGCGCCTCCAAAATCCCTCAAGGACGTTCAGAAGCTGACTGGATGCATGGCGGCCCTCAACCGATTCATCTCAAGGTTGGGTGACAGAGGATTACCTTTCTTCAAGCTCCTCAAGAAGCAAGACAAGTTCGTATGGACTCCAGAAGCTGATGCGGCATTTGAAGACCTCAAGAAATTTCTCCAGTCACCACCAGTACTGACTGCACCAGCTGATCAGGAACCACTGCTTCTCTACATAGCAGCAACAACTCACGTCGTGAGCACTGCCATTGTAGTCGAGCGGGAGGAACCCGGCCATGTATACAAAGTACAGCGGCCCATTAACTTCATCAGCGAGGTGCTTTCAGAATCAAAAGTGCGATACCCGCAGGTCGAGAAGCTATTATATGCTGTCTTGATCACATCTCGCAAGTTGCGCCACTACTTCGACGCCCACCGGGTTGTTGTAGTCACCTCTTTTCCAATTGGCGACATACTCCATAACCGGGACGCGACAGGGCGAATCTCCAAATGGGCGGTCGAGTTGGGCTCTCACGCCATCGATTTCGTCCCACGAGCTGCCATCAAATCTCAAGCCCTGGTGGACTTCGTCGCGGAGTGGACAGAAATACAACACGCAGTACCAGAAGAACCCCTCGAGCATTGGATCATGTACTTCGACGGATCACTGAAGCTTGAAGGGGCAGGTGCAGGAGTACTACTCATATCCCCAAAAGGCGATCAGCTTAAATATGTGCTCCAAATTCTGTGGAAAGCCACCAACAATGAAGCCGAGTACGAAGCTCTACTGCACGGGTTACGCATCAAGCACATGGTGGTGTACGGCGACTCCTCTGTGGTGATCAATCAAGTCAATAAAGATTGGGACTGCACCAAGGAGAACATGGATGCATACTGCATGGAGGTGCGCAAACTCGAGAAGCACTTTCATGGGCTCGAATTTCATCACGTCATCAGAGACAACAACATGGCTGCTGATGCACTTTCAAAGCTGGGTTCCCACCGAGCGCAAGTACCAAGCGGCGTTTTCGTCCATGAGCTGTTACAACCATCCATCAAGGAGCAGGAAGTACAGCCGACTACAACACCACCCCATCAGCAAGTCATGGTGATTACACCCGAGTGGACAAAACCCTTCATCGAGTACATACTGCACCAGAGGGAGCCCGAAGGTGGAGGCTGAGCAAGTTATCAGATGAAGCAAGCACTACATAGTAGTTGGCTCAACCCTTTTTCGACATGGCGCCTCATCTAGTGTCTTGATGAAGTGTGTCACTCCAGAAGTCGGACAGGAAATCCTTGAAGAAATCCATGGTGGAATCTGCGGGAACCATGCTGCTCACCGCAGGATCGTAGGCAAGGCTTTTCGGTCCGGGTACTATTGGCCATCCGCTGTGGCCGATGCCGAAGAAATTGTGAAGACCGGTCATGGCTGCCAATACTTTGCCCGGCAAGCTCATGTCCCTGCAACGGTCCTCAACACCATACCGCCCTCCTGGCCCTTCGCATGTTGGGGGCTCGATATGGTTGGACCACTCAAGACTACGCCAGGAGGTTTCAAGTATCTCTACATGGCGATCGACAAGTTTACCAAGTGGATTGAAGTCAAGCCGCTAGTCAACGCTACAGCAGCGAAAGCGGCCGAGTTCATCCAAGACATTGCTCATCGTTTCGGTGTTCCAAATCGCATTATCACCGACCTTGGCTCAGAATTCACAGGGAGCGAGTTCTTTGATTTCTGTGATAACCTGGGAATTGAAGTCCGCTACGCATCAGTGGCACATCCACGAACCAATGGACAAGTTGAAAAGAGCTAACGGCCTCATACTTCAAGGTCTCAAGCCAAGGCTCTATGAACCACTCAAAACGTACGGCGGCAAGTGGGTGCAAGAATTGCCAGCCGTGGTATGGAGGCTCAGAACCCAGCCCAGCCGCGCGACGGGGCAATCACCTTTCTTTCTGGTCTACGGCTTAGAAGCAGTACTCTCGGTGGACATCGAGAACAATGCTCCAAGAATCCAAAACTACTCGGAGGAAGCAGCAGAGCAAAGTAGGGCAGAAGATGTAGACATGCTAGAAGAGGCGAGGCTAGCTGCGTTGATCAGGACAACCACGTACCAGCAAGGACTCAGGAGGTATCATGACCGAAACATCCAAATGCGATCATTTAACATTGGTGATTTGGTCCTTCGAAGAATTCAGAGTACAAAAGATCAGCACAAGCTATCTTCTCCTTGGGAAGGTCCGTTTATAGTATCAAGGGTCATCGGTCCGGGTACTTATCAGCTACAATGGGAAGACGGAACAGAGGTGCCCAATGCATGGAACATTGAGCACTTGCGGCGTTTTTACCCCTGAAGAAGTTATTAGAGTTTTTTAAGAGTCAATAAATAGTCAGCCTTCTTAATGTACTGATATCGTCTTCTTAACCTAATTAATAATAAAGTATCAATATTCCATTGTCTTCAAGCTTGGAAATCAGATACAGTCTTACAAATTTGAATCATCCTGGGTTGTTTAAAAACAATCTAGAAAGGGTTGTTTCAAATGCCATCCCAGAAGGATCGGGCGCATCTTTTTTTACTCATCCCGGGTTGTTTAAAAACAATCTAGAAAGGGTTGTTTCAAAAGCCATCTACTTTCTGTTTCACACAGAAAGATTGGGCGCACTTATTTATCTGAATCTAGTCGGGTTGTTTAAAAACAATCCAGAAAGACTACATTCAAATGCCATCTACTTTTTGTTCAAAACAAAGAGATCGGGCACACACAATCAGATACACAGATACTTGTTGTTACTAAAAACATTAAGTATTTACATCTGAAACCAAGTTCTTTACAAAGAGTTTTCTTACAGAAAGAGGCTCTAGAACTTAAGACGAGATACAATCTTCTCTACAGTGTCCTTCTCCTCCTCCATGTAAGTATCATACATGGCCCGGGTACAGGCCGGGTTGATTCTTCCTTCAGTAACACCTAATGGCTGTGAAGGAAACCATGACCGGACAACCCTGAGTACTTGTTTAGTACACGAATGGGCGATCCATTGGCAAAACAGCTTCACTTGCCCAAGAGTTGCTCGAAGACGATCAAGGAGAGGAGGAGCAACACTTCCGGCGGGTACTTTGGCATATACATCAACCAAAGGCAGGGCGGCTTCCTTCCAAGACTCAATTTCCGCACCACGGCGAGTGATCTCCACACGAAGCGCCTGGATTTCAGCCTCTTGATTGCGGATCTTGGTCAGGTCCTCGACGAGTTGGGCATCAGCATGCTGGCGCATTTTCTGCTCTTCTGCAAGATCTGCCATGCATTCCATCTCCCTCCGCTCCGCTTGGTTTGCGCGCTCCTGCTCCCGATAAAAGCGGTTCTTCATATCGATGAACTCGCCTTTTAGAGCTTCAACGCGCTTTCATTCTCTGCAGACAGCACATTAGATCCTATTCATTATATGATCACTGCAGGCAGAGAAAAAGTACTCGGCGTACACACCTGAGAGTTTTTGTCGCAAAGACTTATTCTTCTCAACCATGTCATCGCGCTGGTCCTGGTACAAGTTGATCTTCTTGTACGCCTCATCCAGCTCTCGGCGCAATTGGGCGCGTTCTTGGTCCCAAGCTACTTGTCCCTTGGCCAGATCGGCTGTGGCTTTCTCAGCGCGGGCAATGGACGTGCTTGCTCTCCGAAGCATCTCAGATTTCTGCTGAGATCGTACAAGTATACTCTACATCCAGATTAAAGGAAGCAGGGTTAATTACAGTACGAAGGAGATAAGTATTTACAATACTACACTATTTCTACTAACCTCTGTGAGCTTGGAGAGTTGTTTGTACAGCTCGGCGGCCTTCTCCAGATCTTCGTGGTCAACTTCAGAGTTGAATAAGAAGGCGTCTTCATCCTCATTAGCGTTGACGCCGGGTGTGCCGGTGAAGATCTGGAATGGCTCGGGTGAAGGCACGCGGGGTTTCTTTTGCTCCCGGATGATTTCTTCAACAACAGCTTCCTTCATCAGGCCAGTGGTGGTGTCCAATCCTTCAGAACGGAGGCCAGCCATCCGGATACTTTCTGTTGCTTTGGGCCAAGACCCAGGAGCAGAAGTACCCGGAGCGGCTTGCTCTCTTACAGGAGGTGGTGACGCAACGTTGCTGCTATCTGCTTGAGGTTGGGGCGGTGAAGATGCTTGGGGGCTTGGCCCTTCTCCTCCTCCTGTCTCCGTGATTGGAGTCTTTGGTATGTCTGTAGGAGCAGGAGTTGGTGGACGGCTGCATAAACAATTGAAGATTAGCAATATTCGCGTTTCTGAATTTTGCTCCATGAAGTTGGACCATCTACCTGGCAAATTCCATGTTGAATTCAGGATCTTCCACAACAAAGTCAAAACTGCCAGAAGGGTTGTTTTGAGGTCCTTGAGGCTCTTCCGACTGAGCGGGTTCTTCTTGTTGAGGATTCTGCAATTATACATTCAATTCAGAAAACAACTCGGCAAGAGGATAAAAACCAAGATTTTTTGGCAAACAAGATAATAGGGGTACCTTGGGTGGAGGAGGCTGTAGTGGGATCCCCACTGGGATCTCCACATTGGTTTCAGGCTCTGCTTCAAGTGCCTCTGCTTCATCAAGAATGGCATCTGATGATTCCTTCACCGAAGGAGACACTCACTTCCGCATAGCCCGTTTCTTCTTGGGGATGGTTGGACTTGGGGCATCGTCAGCACAAGGCCTCTTCTAGCCTGATCCTCCTTGCCCGAGTATCTTCCCAAGCGGAGGTTGGGGTGTGTCATCATCAGAGTCGAATACTTCTTCCAGAATTACTTGGTCCTTATCTGGCGACGCCTTTTTCTTCCCTTTCCCCGAACTTTCAGCAGTTTGCTGGGGCGGAGGAGATCCAGGCAACCCGGATTGGTTCTCTGCAATGTCTGGAGGTGAGGAAGCCAGTCTGGTCTGCAATTCCTGGCATTGGATAGTGCAGCAATTGATCAGTTATCAAGACGCAAGAAGGTGTATATCATAGTTGATATTCGGGTTGTTTTCAAGCTTACCAAAGATGACGGACGACTTGCCGAGTACTCAGGTACCCGGCGTGGCAGATCCTGGGCATCCATGAAGAGTGCCTGGACGCGGACGGCGACTTCATCTGACGATAAATCGCTGGTGGAGATCCTGGTCGGGTCTTCAGGGCCAGTATACTCATAGCCAGCGTGCACCCGCTTCTGGCAGGGTTTGTACGCACCGGCGCAAGAACGAGTTGGCGATCCCGATGGCAGTTAAACCTTGATCTTTCAGAGCAGCGATCATCTTGATGAGCCTGGAGATTCCATCGACCTTATCCCTATCGAGGGATTCATTCCATGAATCTTGCGGCTGAGGGCGATGACCGGAGTGCTTGGATAGCCTCGGGGGCTGATTCTCCACATAAAACCACTTGTCATTCCAGTCTTTAATGGAGTCATTCATCTTGAAGTCGAAGTAGACGTTCTTCATCCCCTGACGCAACTGAAATCCGGCCCCGCCGACAACTTTGTCTGGGGTGGCCTTCACACGGAAGAGGCAGCGGAACAGATTGAAGTGGGGATCGATCCCCAAGAAGGTTTTGCAGAGATGAATGAAGAGGGAAATTTGAAGAATAGAATTGGGATTGAGATGGACCAATTCCAATTTATAGTAAGAAAGAAGCCCTCGGAGAAAATCATGAGCGGGGAGGGCGAATCCGCGTTCATAAAAGGCTACAAAAACCACGATTTCGTGGATTTCTTCGAAAGGCCAGGCCTTACCTGTGTCAGTGCGCCAACAAGAGATTGATTTATCCAGCAGATAGCCTTGCTCCACAAGACCCTGCACCATCTCGTCTGTAGCTTTGGATGGCTTCCAGGTGAGAGCCGGCGCAGGGGAGTTTTTGTACACTAGCATATCGGTGATTGGGATCTTGGATTTCTTTTTGCTTGTGGCGGATTTGCTCTCAGTAGACTTGCTGGAAACAGGTTTCCGACCCATCTTGCCAGACGAGATTCTCGATTGATTCTCGAACGGGGCTTGAGTGGATTGCAGATTGCGCGTGGAGGCGAAAGGAGTTTTAGGTTTTCAGTAATAAAAGCGACGGCGGTGGGGAGAAGAATACGAACGGTTCACCCTCTGTCTTATAAGATTGAAGCGGTAACCCTAAGCGTATTCTCTGTAACCCGTTTTCCAAAAATATGCCAATACTTATGTATTCGCGGTGACACCAGATGCATATTTGTGCGGCCATTTCCTAATGAGCTAGGTCATTTTCTGATGAATTTTTATTCTCGGGGGCTGATGCTTAATAGGATTTATTTTCACATCAAAGAATATACATATTTCAACGGAAGTCTTTAAGCTTATTGTCATCTGCTTTAAGCTTGGGTGCTAGGGGGGAAATAGTATATTTCTTTTGGAAAGTTTTTTCAATAAAGACCCTGGAATTGTTTTTAATCCTTGAAAACATTTCTAGGCTCGGGGGCTAGACCCATAATGGGCCCATCTTTTTTCAAAAGCTGGACACCATTATAGTAAATGGGAAAGTTTTTGCATCAATCTTGGTTCATGAACCAAGGCCGGGGGGCTGGCTGCAAAAGAAGTCGGCAAAGGAGCACATCATGTTCACTTCTGAAGGTTTTCAACATGCAAGACGACGAGGAAACAACTCGGCTGATGCTAAAATCGTTGAGAAACAACCCAGCAGGCGTGAAGACATGAAGACGCTCGGGGGCTTGACAAACTAGGATCCATGGGAGTCCTCATGGGCCACAGTCCCGTTAGGAAATTGGGCTGGCAACCCTGACTGATACAAGGAAGGATTGTGCAGCTTAAGGAAACTAGTCGGGTACTGGGAAACAACCCGGCCTACTCATGTTAGGACTCTGTGTATTGTAACCGACTAGGAGTTTGTATTTCTTGCCTTGTAGACCCTGTCTCCCGAGTATATAAGGTGAGGCAGGGACCCCTTGTAAAATCATACTCATCAATACGAGAAGATCCACCGTACAGGACGTAAGGTATTACGCTCTCTACTCGAGGCGGCCTGAACCTGTCTAAATCGTCTCGTGTTCACCATCGTGCTTCTGGTTCCGGCGAGGCCCCCACGAACAACTCGACTACTTAGGGACCCCCCATAGTAGGCTAGCCGGTATAAAAAACCGACACCCGGAGTCAAAGTCCTCATGTTCAACTCCAGAGTAAAGCTTTTCGGCCATGGTAAACTTAGAAGCAAGTGGGAAGGACCATTCAACGTGATTGACACATCATCCCATGGAGCCATTACTCTTTAGGACGACTCAGGTAATATATTCAAGGTAAATGGCCACCGCTTAAAAGTTTATTTTGAGCCTGAAAAGATGGAGGAAGTCGATGAAATCGAATTCCTCGATTTTGGTGATTAAATGTTTCACCCTTAATAAAATAAAATAAAAACCTCTGAAAATAAAAATAAATGCTTCGCTTTGATTTGGCTAGTACACTTGTACTAGCCAAATCCTTGTATCTCATCATTGTATCTAAGAATGTGTAGGAGAAGACATCGCAGCAGAAGATAGTGTGGGGGAGGCACCAAGGACATCCTCTTTCAACACTCAAAGGGAAACCATGGTTTGCTCAATTCTATCTCTCAAACTCCCTGATTCATGAGTTTATTTAATTCATGCCTATCACTAAACCAAACTCAATGAATCCTGGTGCTCCATTGATACACATGATTTTCCATGATTGGCTTGCATATTCTTTATTCCTAGCACATACACCTGTTTCTTGTGAACATATATCATTAGGAAAGCATGTTAATCTAAATGGTTGATGAATGAGATATGGTATGATGACATGAACCTTGCTTATTCTGTATAAGTGCTTGGGATGTTTTACTCTAAATAAAGTTAGCCTTACAAACTCCTCAGTGATTTATATTCCTACCAAAGCCATATGTTGTTTACATTGCAAAAACCTTACACATATGCCATTTGTTATTACATTGAGCTTTGTCAAATTGTTGTGACCCTTGTAAGATGCTTTTCATGTTTTCATGATCAAGATCACGTACACTTCACATTCATATGCTAAACTTCTACACTGGAAGTTAGCAACCCTCATTCATCCACAAAATAAATGCTCCATATGTTTTGTGAATCTCTCTCCTAGATAATTCTTTAAAAGAGACATGTGCTAAAAAAAAGGGGAAAGAAAAAAAAAGGGGCACATGCTAAAAGAGAAATTTATTCTCAAGCATGATGAAAAAAAGAAAAGAAAGAAAAGAAAAAAAATGAGATAGCCATGTTCTCAAAATAAAAAGGAGAGAGATCACATAAAAAGGAGTTATCATAAATTCCACATACATTCTCCATTCACACATGCACATCTTGATCAGATTGTATGATTAGTTTTCTTCTTGGATCCGGTCTTTGGCTTTGCAATATTATGTGATACAAGTGTGCCTCATGTTTTCATTCCCTACCTGGAGCTCCATAAGCCTTTTAGAAGTAGGATGAAAAGAGGCAAAACAAAGCCTTGGTGAGGATTTATACACTGAGCGATCTGAGAGAATCATTTGAGGAGTCAAGTAAGGCTAAGTTTTTAAAATTTATCAAAAACCCAAGTTACTTTACAGAAAGAGTTGGGGTGATTCGAATCAAGACCGTTCCATTTCTCAACCATCCAAGATGACATGATAGACACTTCACAAATTCACAAGAGCAGGTATGTCATGGAATAACTTAT
>CM014278.1:16734862-16780052 GCA_004135705.1 Alloteropsis semialata
CGCGAGCGTGTCCGCGCGGCGCGCGGGATACCGGCCCGGCTGAGGACAGGTGACGAGCAGAGACAGGACGCGGCGCGGTTTTGCGGGGTTCAACACCCGGTTTTCCTCGGTTCAGCGCGCAGTTGGCCGGTTTTAGTCCCGATGACCGGTTTTGGTATGGTTTTCCTTCGGTTTCTGCTACAACCGACGTACAGGTGCGAAGGAGATCCGGTTTTGCTCCGGTTTTTTACCAGAATTACGTGGTTTTCTCTGGTTTTCGCCCCCACTGACTCCAGAACATCAGTGGGTGCCCTAGGGATGTCGGTTGGCCTCCAGGTGTCGCAAGAAGAGGAGGGGTACCCCCTAGTTCCTAGGGAGGAATCTCCACATGCCCAAGTTTGCTCCCCCTATAAATAGAGACCCCCTCCTTCACTCCAAAACACACAGAGAAGGCACAAGATCAAGCGAAGCTCTATCTAGTTAGTAGAAATAGGTGAGAGTTGAGGTGCGAGCCGGGGAGAAGCCGGGGCTGTCGGCTTCCTCCCTTCTTCTCGTACTTCGGCGGATGCGGCTCAGGTTCGAGTAACATCCGGGTATTTTCTCTTGTATTTCTGGATTAATATTTATTTAATATAGTTCAAGCTTTACTTTATACTTGTGGGCTCCTTGCTGTGATAAGTGTCTTAGTAATTATAAAGCTAAGATAGTATTTAATTGAGTATACGTGGTGTATAGTCTTTTGAATACCTTGGAGTGCGCCTAGTACCACGGATTTGTAGTGGTAGCCCCAGGTGGTGACAGCCCTGACGGCCTACGTAGTCCACCACGTGAGAAGCACTAGAGTTCAGTAGGACCATTGCTTGGCTTGCTTAGTCCCCTTCGCATCCCTTTCCGGACTAGGACGGTTGGGCGTCCCGAAACAAGTAAATCGTAAACAACTTGAGCTCATCCTTAATTATCCAGAATACATAGAAATAACTCTCTCTACCTTCTACATAATTATCCCTTCTCTTGTCCTCGGTCGTTCTTAATTCTTAACTAATACACACACGTTCCCTGTGGATTCGATACCCTGGAATACTCTCGGGTGAAAGCTACAACGGTATCTGTACGCTTGCGGATTCATCTGTGATCGTTAAAAAATACCAACAATGGCGACTTCAAGTTCCCCAACCGCAACGTGAGAATTCTTTTTAGCATGCATGGGAACTTGAAGAATCAAGGAGAAGGGAGTAGCAACCGCCCCAAGTGCAATTGCCCGAGGTGCCGTTGAAGGTGTTTGCGAGCGTCTCACCCGTGTGATCCATTTTCTTATGAATGGGGGGAGAGGTGTGACGCTTCGTAGTTTTAAAATTTCTTTAGTCATTTTTCACCGAGGGCTAGTTGGTGTGATTTCCAGAGTCTTAATGTTAGTGTAAGTCTTTGTGTGAGAGTCTTAAATTAGCGTGTGTGAGTCTTAATTTAGCATAGAGTCAAGAAAATCAATAAAAAGAGTCTTTAATTTTGAACAATTGTTGGATCGAGCAAATTTACTTATGCATTCAGTTTTACCTTATTTCTTTAAGTACTTGTTCACGAGCATTGTTTTGAAATTGAACCTTAGTTGTGGAGCTTATTATTCAGTTTTACCTTATTTCTTTATACCCATGCTCGATCTTGAACTAGTGCTTGGTTTTTAATGATACTTACTAGTAAGGCTAGAATTGGAGAAAATTTATTTTATCACTCTTTTAGAACCCCCACAAATGCAAGGTTGATCTAGTTCTTGTCAAGTTGAGAGATTATCTTATCTCTTATTTGCTAGCCTCGTCAATGTTCAGTAATGAGAGTTCTTCATTGGAACAACTCATATGATCTACCGGATTCCAAAACTCGAACCCAAATACATCTTGTTTTATTATCTTTTCCTTGAACACAACCCATTACTGGAAGATTTGTTCTCTTTCTGGGTGAAGTATGAATAAAATATAATTTGTGGAGAGAGCAAGGAAGGAGTATAGAAAATATGAACCGGAGTCGAGCTGGGAGGACCCCAGGCCGGCCGGCCTGGACTCTCTATGCCAGCCGGCCTAGCCCCTCCCAGTCGCGGTTCGGGCTCCGAAAAATTGTAGAGTTGCCTCGGTGTTTTATTTGCCTATTTGCACAAGGAATTGTTCAAGGGAGGTTCGGAGAAGAGAAGGAAAATTCAGGAAAGAAAGAAAAAGAAAGAAAGAAAGAAGAAAAAGAAAAAATATATATAAATATGAAAAGAAAAAAGGAAGAAAGAAAAAAAATGCTATAAAAGAGCGAGAATTCTATTGTTGGAAGAATAGGAGAAATGCAAAGGAAGATCGCCTTATTGTTGAGAACAAATCTTGACGTTGCTTGTGCCTTGGAGTCAATTTTTATATGCCCTTGCACATGTCCACCATTCTAAATCTTCTTATCCTTGAAACCCCTCACATTATGGTAATATTCTCATGATCATTGGCTTGAAAGGTAAGCAACCGTTAGAGAGTTTTCTTAAGTTGACAATATGTGTATTTATTTTGCTAGCCCTACCTACAACTCCACTTATACTTGAGAGACTTATGTGGTGAGTTGAGAGCTTGCAAAACCAATAGGATAGCCACTTATACTTGAGTTGTGAGTTGAGAGCTTGCAAAACCAATAGGATAGCCACTTATATTGAGAGACTTGAAAGGACTTGTGCAAGAACTTTAGTCTAACTCTTGTTGTAGGGAGATTGTTTTCATAACTAAAGAAAAACCTCCAAGGAAGGCAAGAAAGTAAGTGTTGTTGATCTTCAAGATTTCTAGCTAAAGGTAAGAGGTTGTGGAGTAATGTTTTGGATAGATTTTTGAGCGCCCATACTTTGATTATCCTCGCCGCTCCACTGACATTTACATGAAGATCTTTGATTAGACTTGCTTGCTTAAGTATGTTTTGCAGAGCAAGAACTTTTGTGCAACCCTGTTGGAAGATTTTGCTCGAGGACGAGCAAAAGCTAAGCATGGGGTAAAGCCTGATTTGCTCGAGGACGAGCAAAAGCTAAGCATGGGGGGATTGTTGATGGTTGTTATTGGTACACTTTTAGGGCTGATTTGGCATTGGTTTTGGACTAATACTTATACTAACCCGCCATTTGGCACCTAAAATAACCCCATTTTTGAATATGTCTTTTATTTTGGAGCATGTTGTGATTTCATAGGAAATACGACATATTTGGCGGAGTTTGACATGGACCAAAGCACCTACATGGATAAGAATTGAGGAGGAGGGCCAGCACGTGAAAGATGGAGACGAGAAGGCTAAAAGGAGCCCAGGCCGGCCGGCCAGGAGGCTCTGGGCTGGGCGGCCTAGCCTGTTCTGGGCCCACTCGCGCTCCCCTTTCTTCAGCATGAAGTATACGTAAACCCTAAGGGTTCCCTCTGCCATCATTCACCAGTGACCTATATAAATACCTTTGAGGATGCCGTCAAGAGCATTGATGAGAGCAGATTAGATCTAAAGTTACCATTGGAGAGAAACACAAGGAGGAGGCACCGCCGGATGTCCTAGCCGTCGTCGAGGCACCGTCTCAAGCTGGAGGACAGCGAGGAGCTCATCCTCGCCGGAGGCTTCCACACTATGAATCCCGACGTCAAGCCTAGCTTCATGGGGTAAAGTCCTTATTTGTCCATGGGGTTTGTTGATGGTCCTTACAACAAAAAATCCGACCGTCAATAGGCTCAAAAAACCTAACTTAGACATTAGTATTCAAATAATGTTATACCATGCATATCTGGAATGTATTTGAGTACAGGGACCACGGTGCAAAAGATGAACAAAACTGGGCACAGACCCAGGTCGGCCGACCAGGCTAGGTTGGGCCACCAGGCCTGGACCCCAATCGAGCCCATTTTCCACACAGGTCAAGAAGCACACAAGGGAAGCATCATGGACGTTGAATCATGGTCGGTTCAAGTCAAAGGTGAGGATGAGCCACGTGTCACTCCCATGGATTGAAGGGCCCACACCTCAACTCATTTGCACCCAAACGGAGTATACCCACCTGGAACCGTCATAAGGACCCACATGACAGTCTACCAGAGAAGAGTGGGGCCAAAAGGCTATCAGGAGTCCATCTGAGCCGTGCAATGCTAAAGACGGTGCATCCTAGGGTTGGCTGACCTTGGCACATCGGCCGACCTAGGCCCATTTCCAAACTGCCACAACCGCCTCTGGCCGGCTCCAACCGCCTATGTGATGCTATAAATACCTGCAAAGGGCGCCGTACTCAACACACACCAGAAGAAGAGCTCTCCTTGCTACAAGCTTAGTCTTAGACTTAGTAGTGATAGTTATAGTGTTAAATCTTCTGAAGGGCTTCCGGAGGAGTCTTGGTGAGTTCTAGAGTTCAGTTCTTGTATTCTCTTACTTACTTGTAGTACTCTAAGCTTAATGGAGATACCTTCATACTTATGTTGTAAGCCTCAGTTATACCTTATCCACTTAGTATATACTACTTATGTCTTGCACCTTATTCAAATGAATGTATGCTATGACATTGGCTCAATGTGCCTCCGGGTTGCTCTATTTATTAACGTGATAGATAGAGTTGTATTACATATTGCAAGCATGGTTTTTGGGATATGGAATACTGTTGAGGGTACCAGTGCCCCACGGATTAGTAGAGGTAGGCGACAGGTGGTGACAGCCCTGTCCGTCCTTTGTAATTCTCCACGTACGGGAGTGGGTATTAGGCCTTTATGACAAGACGTCCTACTGTCGTCCCTTGATGAGGGAACCACTGGATACCTCGATATGTCCTCTTGCATATAATCATTGAGTGAGCTTGTATAGAGTATTATAGTATGTCCAAGTCCCATTTGTATGATGCTAATGAGCCCTTAGTAATCTTTACTAATGGACTCTCACTAACTAAGGCTACTTTAATAATGAGCAATGAACTTCTGTGTGTCACACTACCCATTCATTTCTATATCATTTACCCCTGCTTAGATTATGGTATAATAATTGTTGTTGTAAGTAATTGCATTGGAATGACACCTCTCTTTTAACTAAATGCTTTCCCTGCGGATAAACAAATAACGATACTCTAGAATACTCCCGGGTGAAATGCTACAATGTACTTCTGTGCGCTTGCAGAATATCTGTAACGTCTAGATTTACGATGGAGTATCTCTAGTACCACCACTACTCTAAGTAGTGATGCTAAGAAATACCAACAAGCATTTCTGGCGCCGTTGCCGGGGAAAGCAATGGTTAAAGAGATTTGATCATCCATGCATTTGCTGCAACATGATTAATTGCCAGTAATCTAGCAGGTTTACCCTTTTTGCTCTGTTTCTCTGTGATGTGAAACAGGGTAGTGTATGACTGGTTTCCAATTACCATCCAACTACGTCGAGAACCCGAATATCATAGGAAGGAGGGTACGTTCTCGTGTCGTAATCCCTCAGGTGTTCTTGTCGGAGACCGAACCAGTCATTGGAGAATCCTCCAACCAAGGAGAACAACCCGTTCCCATAGCACCTCAACCGGAAGAAGCCATGGCCGACAGGACCATCCGTGACTACTCTGCCCCGTCCACTACTCAGATCCCTGTGGGTCCGGAGGTGGAAATGGGGGATCCTGCTTTTGAGCTGAAGGCCCCGCTAATCAACATGGTGCAGGCTTGCCCCTTCTGCAGGAAAGCCAATGAGGATGCCAGTGCTCACCTGCAGCATTTCCTAGAGGTCTGCAGCACCATTACCATTCGAGGAGTGGATCAAGAGGCTATCAGGCTCCGCCTGTTTCCGTTCTCACTACTGGGAAGAGCCAAACAATGGTTCTATTCCAATCGTGATGCGGTGAACACGTGGACTAAATGCTCCAACGCCTTCTTGGCGAAGTTCTTCCCCATTGGGAAAACCAATGCCCTTCGGGGAGGAATTTCCAGCTTTCAGCAAGAGTCTAGGGAAACGGTTCCGGAAGCATGGGATCGCTTCCAGGACTACATTTTGGCATGCCCTCACCATGGTATGCAAGAGTGGCTCCTGCTCCAAAATTTTTACCATGGGCTGTCTCAGACAGCCCGTGAACACATGGACGCTGCTGCTGGAGGAGCATTCCTCTCCTTGACTGTGGCCGCCGCCAAGCTACTCATCGAGAAGATGGTGTCAAACCAATCTTGGAATGACGACTGCCTTCAGGGACGCAAACGTGGTATGCACACCGTAAATGGGGTGGACATGCTGGCCGCCAAGATGGATCTTATCATGAAGCGCCTTGATGACCACACCAAGGATGGAGGCACCGACAATGAAGGGCCAATGGATTCACACATGACGTGTAAAGTCTGTGGAGAAACTGGCCACTCGGGGAACAACTGCCCCGAGACGCAAGAGGAGGTACAGTTCGTGAACGGCAACAACGGGTACCGGCCTCAAGGGAACTGGAACCAGCAACGCCCATTCTACCAGGGAGGTAACAATAATAACTCTTTTTCTAACCAACCTTCCCTTAAAGATCTTGTCCTTGGTCAGGCCAAGATTAATGAATCTATCTCTAAGAGGCTTGCTGCTAATGATAAAGCTCTGGAGGGCATAAATTCTAAAATAGAAAGTTTGTCCTCCACCTTCCAGAGCCAGCTGAGCTTTAATAAAATGCTAGAAACCCAGTTAGCTCAGCTAGCCGCCGCTGTTCCTTCAGGTAACAAGGGGGGAATTGCTGGGCAACCGGATTCCTCTGAAAATGTAAAGGCTATTTCTACGAGGAGCGGTAAGGCTACTCGGGATCCAGTCCCACCTAACCATGAAAGAAAAACAGCAGTGCCAAGTAAGGAGATTCCCGCAGTGGAAGAAAAGCCTGAAGCCGAGCTAGCACCAGTCGGACAAACTGCGCCACATGAGTTCTACGACAGCAACGTCTTGCCGTTCCCTCAACGCCAAAAGAAACATTGGCGGATGAGCAATTTGCCAGGTTCGTAGAAGTTATACAAAAGTTAAATATACATGTGCCACTGCTGGATGCTATGCAGGTACCGACCTACGCAAAGTACTTGAAGGACATCCTTAACAACAAACGTCCACTCCCAAGTACCGAGGTCATAAAATTGACTAAGGAGTGCAGTGTGGCCATCTTAAACAAGGTCCCGGAAAAGAAGAAGGACCCAGGATGTCCCACCATCATGTGTACAATCGGGACACAACATTTCGAACATGCACTCTGTGATCTGGGGGCAAGCGTCAGCGTAATGCCAAAGGTAGTATTTGACCACCTTAATTATACTACCTTGTCTCCTACTCCCATGAGGCTGCAGCTGGCCGATTCCACGGTCCGCTACCCGGAGGGGATAGCTGAGGACATTCCGGTGCGCATCCGGGATTGCTTCATCCCTGTCGACTTCGTGGTACTTGACATGGATGTGAGCAATGACTCGTCGCTCATCCTTGGGTGACCCTTCTTGAGCACAGTGGACGCTCACATCAATGTGGGTGCTAGAGAAATTCAGCTTCACATTAATGGCAAGAAGGAGAAATTTGAGTTCCGGCCAAAGGTGGAGCAATGCTCCACGATCAAGATCAAGTATGGGAGAAACAGTCAGAATGTCAAAGAGGTGGAGGTAACACCTCCAGAAAAAGGTAGCCTGATTAAGTTCATGAAGAAGTTCAGGGAGAAGGATTTCCCCATCCGGTACTATGCAAAGAACAACAAGAAGTCCACACGAGGTACAAAAGCACAAGCGAAAAAACACCGAAACAGGCTGTCGACCGCCACAAGAAGGTAAAGCAGGTATAGCGGGTTAAATCATCTGTATACTCATCTCCAGGTTCAGATGCGGCTTCATCAAGTTGAGATCCTACATCGGAGATGTCTTCGCTCGACGACGTAAAACATGAGTCCTGCGCCGACAGGTTTATCGATGCCAACAAAATAGCTTGGGAGAGGGCCCCCAATCAGGTAAGTTCAGGTAAGTATTGCTGAATAAAGCTTTTCTTTTGAATAAAGTTAGTAAATGAGAGCGATCCATGCTAGTCCCATAATGTTTTGAGTCTAAGCTTAAATCTTTACTTTGGACATGATGGATAGTTGCTCTTATTTCTCTCTTGTACCTATGTTTCAACCTGCTATTCTCCTAAGCTTTGAGTTTGCTGGTTTGGCATGATCTTTTCTGTTATTTTGTCTATCTGTGGGTAGCACATGCATGCTCTAGTCTAGGTTGTTGATGGCTATGATATGATAAGACTTGAGTGACCTTAAGGTCTTACTAAGCTAGACTTGATAACTGGAGTTTCTCTTTTAAAATAAAATAAAGGGTTCCTTATGGTGATTAAATTTCCTACCAAAACTCATATTGTTTTAAACCCCTACATGAGCTACTTGCTCTTGCATTGAGTTTTGTCAAGGTCATTGTGATTTTTAGAGATTTACTTCATGCTTTTAAAGCCAAGATCACGCACACGCCACCTCATACATGTTACACTTCTACTATGGAAGTGAACATAACACTCACTGTTCCACCAAATAAAAGCTCTACATAAAGTATGGTACTATTCTCCATTCTTATTGCAAAAAGAGACAAGGGCTTTTGAAAAAAAATGGACACATGAAGGTCCAAGTATGTAAAAAAAAAGAGAGCGCAAGAAGGCTCTCGAATCAAAGCCATGTCTCTAGAAGAAACTCCTTAAGGAGAAGAGGAACTGTAAACAAGAGCTATCTCTTACCATGCCACCCATACACGTGCACATCTTGGTTTGAGAGTATGACTTATTTCTCTTTGAATCCTGATTTTGACTTTACAATATGTGCATTACAAGTATGCTATAAAGCTCTCCTAGCACAAACTCCACTCCAATGAGTGACATGAGAGTTGAGAGAGGAAATTGGTAAGGAAATACACCATGAGTGACTTGAGAGTACCTAAGGGACTCTATTCTTTTGAAAAAAACTCTCAAAACCTCCGATTTGATTGTTAAGCAAGGTAGAAGGCAAGGTGCTTAGTTTAATTCGTTCTAACCATTAACCGCCCAAGACAAGGAGAAGCTACAAGCCCCATAAAAGGCCAAGGTAATAAGGGAAGTTTATTTTACCAGCTTATTCAATTCTTGGTAGAATATCTTGCTGAACCACTTGTACTTTTGAGGAATAATAAGGAAGCAACTCCTGATCCACTGAGCCTAAAAGTTTTAGTCTTTTGCTTGGGACGAGCAAAGGCTAAGCTTGGGGGAGTTGTTGACGGTCCTTACAACGAAAAATCCGACCGTCAATAGGCTCAGAAAACCAACAAAGGTCAAGCATAACTTAGACATTAGTATTCAAATAATGTTATACCATGCATATCTAGAATGTATTTGAGTACAGAGACCACGGTGCAAAAGATGGACAAAACTGGGCACAGACCCAGGTCGGCCGACCTGGCTAGGTCGGGCGACCGAGCCTGGACCCCAATTGAGCCCATTTTCGACACAGGTCAAGAAGCACACAAGTGAAGGATCATGGACGTTGAATCATGGTCAGTTCAAGTCAAGGGTGAGGATGAGCCATGGGTCACTCCCATGGATTGAAGGGCCCACACCTCAACTCATTTGCACCCAAATGGAGTATACCCACCTAGAACCGTAATAAGGACCCACATGACAGTCTACCAGAGAAGAGTGGGGCCAAAAGGTGGCGGAACCAGGTCGGCCGACCTATACAGGTCGGCCGACTTGGGCCTGCGGCCATTTCGCTCCCCCCTTGACCCATACCTGTAAACCGCCATCAGGAGTCGCAACGCTGAAGACGGTGCATCCTAGGGTCGGCCGATCTTGGCACATCGGCCGACCTAGGCCTATTTCCAAACTGCCACAACCGCCTCTAGCCGGCTCCAACCGCCTATGTGATGCTATAAATACCTGCAAAGGGCGCCGTACTCAAAACACACCAGAAGAAGAGCTCTCCTTGCTACAAGCTTAGTCTTAGTCTTATTAGTGATAGTCATAGTGTTAGATCTTCTGAAGGGCTTCCAGAGGAGTCTTGGTGAGTTCTAGAGTTCAGTTCTTGTATTCTCTTACTTACTTGTAGTACTCTGAGCTTAATGGAGATACCTTCATACTTATGTTGTATGCCTCAGTTATACCTTATCCACTTAGTATATACTACTTATGTCTTGCACCTTATTCAAGTGAATGTATGCTATGACATTGGCTCCATGTGCCTCCTGGTTGCTCAATTTATTAATGTGATAGATAGAGTAGTATTACATATTGCAAGCATGGTGTTCGGGATATGGAATACTGTTGAGGGTACCGCTGCCCCACGGATTAGTAGAGGTAGGCGGCAGGTGGTGACAGCCCTGTCCGTCCTTTGTAATCCTCCACGTACGGGAGTGGGTATTAGGCCTTTATGATAAGACGTCCTACTGTCGTCCCTTGATGAGGGAACCACTGGATACCTCGATATGTCCTCTTGCATATAATCATTGAGTGAGCTTGTATAGAGTATTGTAGTATGTCCAAGTCCCATTTGTATGATGCTAATGAGCCCTTAGTAATCTTTACTAATGTACTCTTACTAACTAAGACTATTTTAATGATGAGCAATGAACTTCTGTGTGTCACACTACCCATTCATTTCTATATCATTTACCCCTGCTTAGATTATGGTATAATAATTGTTGTTGTAAGTAATTGCATTGGAATGACACCTCTCTTTTAACTAAATGCTTTCCCTGCGGATAAACAAATAATGATACTCTAGAATACTTCCGGGTGAAATGCTACAATGTACTTCTATGCGCTTGCAGAATATCTGTAACGTCTAGATTTTTGATGGAGTATCTCTAGTACCACCACTACTCTAAGTAGTGATGCTAAGAAATACCAACAGGGTTGTAAGGAGATCTTGATTTGTAATTGCTGAATCCTTTTGTGAGATCAATCTATCATGTTCTTAGTTGATGGTGCTTTTCATCTTAATAGTTGGCCAATATTACCATGGGTGTGCATATCTCTCGTAGTTTTGCATGCTTAGATCACATCAACGTTTCGTGTTCCCATAACTCGATAGATGAGTACCCTCGTGTAGTGACTAGTATGCGGGAGGAAAAGTGTTGAGTTTGGTTCACATCTTTATCATTGATAGATTAGATTGGTTTTCTCTTGCTTGGCAATTACATCTCATAGTGATCGTAGACCCTATGGGCAAATGCTTCCATACCTTGTGTACTCCTCTCTACCGCTTGTAACTTTGATTAGGTTAGATTATTCTTATTACATACATCATCTTTCAATCAAAAGAACACTCTTGCTAACACCATTAGTGCTTAGTTAAGCGTAGAAATCTCTTGTTCCATGGATTGATAAACGTTGGGGAATACTCTAAGGGAAAAGCTACAACTGATCCGTGCGCTTGCGGTTCGTAATTAGCGTGGCTAAGGGCCGTCAACATCCAACAGTGAACATGATGCGCTCCTTGCCGATTACTTTTGGAATCAGCCCCTAGGCTTTGATTTTTAAAACAAAGATGATGCAAAAACTTCCCCATTTAATATAATGGTGTCCAGCTTTTGAAAAAAGATGGACCCATTATGGGTCAGCCCCGAGCCTAGAAATGTTTTCAAGGATGAAAAACAATTCTAGGGTCTTTAATAAAAATTTCCAAAAGAAATATACTATTTTTCCCCTCAGCCCCCAAGCTTAAAGCTGATGACAATAAGCTTAAAGACTTAGAAGAAAATAAATATTCTTTGATTCGGAAAAAATTATCCAAATAGCATTAGACCACGAGCGTGGCAGCACCTCCGCACAGAAACTAACTCACTTGTTGGATTCGCCATAACGTTATGTGTCTGGTAATTACCGCAAGCACATAATGACCTGTGCATTAGTGAAAACGTATTCTTTAGAATACGCCTAGGGTTACTCTTTTGTTAATAAAAATGAAAAGAACCACTTTGTATTGACATCTGCTTCAGCCGCCATTCTCCAAAATCTGAAACTCCATACCCACGCGCGCCCTCCAATCCGCTCTAGCCACACTTGGTGATCTGCATTTGCGCAAGAAGACCCCCAAGTATCAAGATGGTGAAGAAAGGCGCTATTGGTATTTTTTAACAATCACAGATAAATCCGCAAGCGTATGGATACCGATGTAGCTTTCTACCGAGAGTATTCCAAGGTATCGAATCCACAGAGAACGTGTGTATTAGTGAGGAGTTAAGAACGACCAAGGACAAAAGAAGTGATAAATATGTAGAAAGTAGAGAGGGTTATTTCTAGGTAATTCTGGATAATCAAAGGATAGCTCAAGTCATTTACTGTATTACTTGCTTCGGGACGCCCAACCGTCCTAGCCCGGAAAGAGATGAGAAGGGGGATAGGCAAGCCAAGCAATGGTCCTACTACTCTCTAGTGCTTCTCACGTGGTGGACTACGTAGGCCGTCAGGGCTGTCACCACCTGGGGCGACCACTACAAATCCATGGCACTAAGCCCACTCCAAGGTATTCAACAACCTAGACATCCATCTACTCAATTAAATGCTATCTTAGCTTTGCAAGTACTAAGACACTTATCATAGCAAGGAGCCCACAAGTAAATAAAGTAAAGCTTGAACTTAATTAGATATTAATCCAAAAATACAAAGAAATACCCAGATGATACTCGAACCTGAGCCGCATCTGCCGAGGTACAAGAATAGGAGAGGAGCCGATATCCCCGACTTCTGCCGGACTCTCGCCTCACCTCTCACCTATTCTAACACTACATTGGATATTTGCCTTGAGCCTTGCTTCACTTCCTTGTGTGTTGAATCAGGAAGTAGGGGCCTCTATTTATAGTGGAGGAGGAGACTTGGGGATGTGGAGATTCTCCCCTTAATCCTAGGGAATATTCTCCTCCTCCTTCTCTCATCAAGCCATCTGTCCACAGAACCGACTTCCAGGAGGCGGTGGGGGCGCGAGACCCGTGACCACCGACCTCCTGGGGTTGGTGGGGTGGAAACCACGAAGACCCAGGCCTAAAACATGAAGAACCGTAAAAAATCAGGCCAAAACCGGATCTGTTCCGTCCCTGTACGTCGGCAACCACAAAAACCAGAGCAAAACCGCCCTCTCCCTCTGTCTGCGCGAGGCGGTGGAGCGAAACTGGCAAAAGACCCAAGAAAACTAGTCGGCCGTCCTCTGGAACGCGCCCCTAGTGCCTACCTCGTGCAGAACCTGGCACCCGACCACCCTAAACGCGCCACGCGTCCCTAGCGGGTCGCCTACCGCGTGTGTGCGTAGGCTTGCGTGGCCAAATGGGCATCGTGCCCGCCTCCTTTGGGTCCCATCTGGTGGGACTGCGCTGGTTGAGTGCGGGAGGCACTGACGTCATGCTGACGTCAGCGTCTCCTTTTATCCTTTTCTTTTAATATCTTTTGAATCCGAGATCCATAATATATAAATAATATATCCAATTCAGTCGTATCGACGAGCTCTACGTGATGGCACACTCGAATTGGGAATTTGATATAATTTATGATAATGATAGTTTATGTCTTATCTCAGGCCCATAGTGTCATTTTGAGCATTTCCTGCAAAACAATATAAAACACCAACACTCGTGGAAATCATTAGTATTAAACCCTATCACTATGTTTGATGGTTATATTTGGTATATTTTCTGCAAGAATTGACGGTTAAAAGTGGTACTTAAGAGCCGTCAACAAGCTCCCCTCACACTTAGCCTTTACTCGTCCTCGAGTAAAGTTTTAAGAACTAAGATGGAACAACATGACTCATTGATATGATGCCAGCATTTAAGTTATTCCAAGACATACATATACTTGTGAATTTTGAGGTGTCTATCATGTCATCTTGGATGGTTGAGAAACGGAACTGCCTTGATTCAAGTCATCTCCACTCCTCCTTTAAGTAGCTTGGGTTTTTGATAAATTTTCAAAACAAAACCTTACCTAGCTCCTCAATTGATTCTCTCAGATTGCTCAATGTGTATAATTCCTCACCAAGGTATTAATTTGCTACCTTTCACCCTACTTCTAAAAACGCTTATGTGGAGCTCATGGTAAGGGTAAGGATAAAGCAAACTTGAATCACATATATTGCAAAATCAAAGAGCGGATCCAAGAAGAAAACCATTCATACAATCTGATCAAGATGTGCACGTGTGTAGAAAACAAAAATGAAAGGTGTATTTGTATGATCTCTCTCCCTTTAAATTTATTTTGAGAACATGGCTATCTCTCTCTTTTTCTTCTTTTTTTTCATGCTCAATGCTTTTATGAGCATGTATTTTTTCTTTATTTGTTTCTTGGACCTTCATGTGTCCAAAATATTTTTCTATAGCCCATGTCTCTTTTGCAAAAGATATTTGGAGAGAGATTCATAACACAAATGGAGCATTTATTTGGTGGATGAATGGATATTGCTAACTTCCAGTGTAGAAGTTTAGCATGTGTATGTGGAGTGTACGTGATCTTGATCAAGAAAGCATGAAGAGCATCTTACAAGGGTCACAACAATTTGACAAAGCTCAATGCAATAACAAGCAGCATATGCATAAGGTTTTCAACGTGAACAACATATGGCTTTGGTAGGAATGGGGACATCAATGAGAAGCTTTGTAAGGCCACTGATTTTAATTTTGCAAGAAAAACATCCCAAGTACTTTGTACAGAAAGAGCAAGATTCATCTCATCATACCATATCTCATTCATCAACCATTTGGATAACATGTTTTCCTAAAGATATATGTTCACAAGCAACAGGTGTATGTGCAAGGAATAAAGAATATGCAAGCCAATCAAGAATGAGCATATAAACCAAAGGAGCATCAAGTTTAAATTGAGTTTAGTTTTATTTATCAACTCAAGATTATTTTAAACTCATGAATGAGAGAGTTAGGGATTGTCATGCAAACCATCGTATTGGATGAAGTGGAAGACGAGGTGTGTCAGAGGGCCTTGGGTTGAAGGAATTCATTCAAACCTCTCTGGTGCCTGACCGTTGTGATCCTTTTTTCATGTTGGTCCATGCGATGTTGTGAGGCGTAGTCGTGGGTGGTCTTGAATGTGTGAACGTGGAGAAGCACGAGAGACCCCCACACTTGATCTTACACATGCGGTTATTCAAAACAAGGTGGAAACCAAACAACGACTCTTCTGGCCTTACGAACCAGGGAGTCTGATCTTTATTGAAATTCAAATATTTTTGGTGTTTATGTTATGCAAATTTTTATTGATTTTTTTATTTGAATTCTTTTCATGGCAACCAAATCTTGCAAGGTAACTTAGTAGGGAGATTAATGGAAAATAAATGCACAGAGTGTTTTGGATACTTCCCTGGTGAAATTCCCCAAGCTTTAATCTTGCAAGCGAATGCGAGATTTGAGATTAAGGGTGCCAACTGATTTCCCCACTGTTCATCTTAATTCATCGTGCAAATTTCTTCCATATGACTAAAGGTGTTGAATGTTGAAGTTATGCTCACCATCCTTTAGTCATCACTTTATCCCTGCAAAAAGTTTGTGGACAACACATACCCGAAGGAATATATTGAGAAAATATTATTGCCATTCGGTGAGTTGTTCACATCCACGCTTCAAAACAAGATTAGTCCTTGACATGTTAAGCGTAGATCCTGCTTGCCATTATTTCAGTATTTTTTCAAGCACTCATTTTTTTCAAATTTTATTTTCACCACTTTCTTTTAAGCACAACTCAAACAAGGCTGAATTGCATCAACATGATCATAAGGAGGTTTTGCAATTTACTCACATTGAACCTTCAAAAGGTGATGTACCTCCTTGTATGTTGTGCAGCATTGTTACAGTGCATCCTATGCCTTGGTTTGTCTTCAATTTTGAATCAGGCTTGATGACTTACCCGTTCAAATTTGAAATCTTTCCTGCAGGGGTTAATCCATACATACAACCAATATCTATACATGCATTAACTCAAAGGTTCATTAATCAAAATTGACACCATGTCTAGTTTGATCAAAGTAGGCTATTTAACCTAAGCACCATGCTTAATTTAAAAAGCCTATGAATGTACCTCGAGAATACATTCAAACAAGAGCACATGAACATAGATAAAGGAAGCATGAGAACATGACCAAGCATTTTTTCAAATGGAGATAACATGAGTATATAACTGGTGAACATCGGGTTACCTCCCGGAAGGGCTTTGTTTAAAGTCAAAAGCAAGACATTCCACTTACCATAGTATACTTACCACTGGCGTTAGATGATGAGTTGAGAATTTCCATCGCAGTAACTCCTTGGATCTTGATGACATTATTAACGGTGACATGGCTGCGCGTGGATAGCATGTGTGCGCTAAATGTTGGAGTGTTTCCAACAAGTAGCTGGCACATATGCAAAACATGAGAATGCAACAATCGTCTTACCTCATGAAAGCAAGCACATGAACCAAGGATGCAAGGCAAAGTGGAGTGGAGCCTAGTGACCTATGGAGACAACCGAGGTGTAGTGCCATAGTAGCCTGTACACCCGGATCATAATCCCACTGAGGCTCACCTGCTAAATATTTTTTTGCATTTTTTTATGCAATCATGGTTGGGAAATAAATATGCCAACTAATTTAAAATGCATGAACAAAACAAATATGATGCGAGGTTGGAAATACAAATGAAGGCAAATCAAAACATGATATGCAAATTGTAAGAAACTCAAGGCCTGGCATTTCTCAAAGCGCAAACTGATCAACCTTTTGATCTAAATGACGTGATGGGAGTCAGTTCCATTTAACCCTATTGATCGGTCTACCAACGACATTTGGCAATTAACCGACCCTGTAGGGGCTGCAATGAGTTGGCTAGGAACCCAAATAGATAGGTGATGAAAGATTTCACCACCCACCTAGACTAGACACAGTGCTCGAATACAGTTCAAAGCCGAGGAGCCACCCATTCAAAAAGAAGTCGCAAGAGTTTGCTTGCAAATAATGTGCAACATGAATGCTTCGAAACAAATATGATGTGCAACATGAATGCTTCGAAATGCAAGGGATAATGCCTGGTTACCTCCAGGCAGGCCTTTGGGGTGTTTTTTTAATAGCAAGATAGGATACATGAACTGGCATCATTTATAAACAAATGATAGAAATTTGGTAATAATGGAACCTGCCATGAGATACGTACAAACCTCCCCCACACTTGGATTTTTGTGTCACTGGACAACAAAATCAAGTGTGTGGCGGCCTCCTTCAAGTTTTGTTCCATTACCAAAACTTACCATGGTGCTGTAGATGATGTAGCTCTCAAGTTCTTAAGCATCGTACACCCGTCGTTCTTTTTAGTTTCAACCTGTAATGGTTAGCGACAAAAAATACCCGTGGGAAAACTTAACCGAAGAACACGGTCTTGCTATTTTTTTATGTGAAAGATGAGATGGAAACATGGACCGATGAAGATAAAACAAACGATGTGATGGTATGGATGGGGATACATGGGCGAACTCGGCTCGACACTAGTACAACAACCGTTCCCCGGCAATGGCGTCAGAAAGCTTGTTGGTATTTTTAACGATCACAGATAAATCCGCAAGCGTACGGATACCGATGTTGCTTTCACTTGAGAGTATTCTAGGGTATCGAATCCACAGGGAACGTGTGTGTACTAGTGATGAGTTAAGAATGACCAAGGACAAAAGAAGTGATAAATGTATAGAAAGTAGAGAGGGTTATTTCTAGGTAATTCTGGATAATCAAAGGATAGCTCAAGTCATTTACTGTATTACTTGCTTCGGGACGCCCAACCATCCTAGCCTGGAAAGGGATGAGAAGGGGGCTAGGCAAGCCAAGCAATGGTCCTACTACTCTCTAGTGCTTCTCACGTGGTGGACTACGTAGGCCGTCAGGGCTGTCACCACCTGGGGCTACCACTACAAATCCGTGGCACTAGGCGCACTCCAAGGTATTCAACAAGACTAGACATCCATCTACTCAATTAAATACTATCTTAGCTTTGCAAGTACTAAGACACTTATCACAGCGAGGAGCCCACAAGTAAATAAAGTAAAGCTTGAACTTAATTAAATATTAATCCAAAAATATAAAGAAAATACCCGGATGATACTCGAACCTGAGCCGCATCCGCTGAGGTACAAGAAGAGGAGAGGAGCCAACATCCCCGGCTTCTCCCGGACTCTCGCCTCACCTCTCACTTATTCTAACACTACATTGGATATTTGCCTTAAGCCTTGCTTCACTTCCTTGTGTGTTGAATGAGGAAGTAGGGGCCTCTATTTATAGTGGAGGAGACTTGGGGATGAGAACCCAACTCGACTGCCCATTTCGAGATTCGCCCTGTTGCGTCTCGATTGTGGAGGATGTCACCAATTGGGAAAGGCGTGACTACAACAACTCGGTGAGCGTCGAAGTAGTGGCGCAGCTTGCGAGATGTGATCCAGACAGCATAGAGCAGCTTCTCGACCTGGGGGTAGCGTACTTTTGATTCTATGAGTACCTCGCTAATGAAGTAAACGGGCCGCTGTACTTTAAATACATGGTCAGGTTCCTCCCGCTCAACCTCAATTGCAGTGCTCATGTGACACCCTAAAAATTTCCTTTCTGAATTAGTAATTAATTTGCTAGCTCTTGTGGGTGCATTCACAAAATTAGAGAAAACATAAAACTTTTTGCAAATTAAAATCAACTATAAGGCTAGGAATATTCTTGTGCATTTCATGCTGGAGCATGTTTTCTTGTATGTGTGTGCTTGTGTGTGGGCCCTATAACCCTAAAACTCAGCCCAAAACCCTAGCCCAAAGTCCTACCCAAAAACCGGGTCTAAAGCCCCTAAACCAGCCCAACCCGGCCCTCTTCTCCCTACCCTTCCCTCTTTCTCCCGTGGCCCAAGTGGCCCGAGCAGCCCGCGGCCCGCCTCCCCTTTTACCCCTCCCTCGCACGCGCGGCCCACTAGGCCAGGCCAACCGCTCCCCGCTCCCCCCGCTCACACGCGTGGGATGCGAAAGCGCCCCGGCCGAAGTAGCCTCCGCCCTCCGTTCGCGCCCGCCTCCCTCTTTCTCCCTTCTGCGCGGGCCCTGTCTGTCATCTTCCTCCTCTCCGCAATCCTCACCCCCTCTCTTCCTTTGGCCGCCGCTGCAACCCAGCCCCGCCCGGCAGCCGCTTCGCTCGCATACGCCGCGGCTGCTGCAACGCCTCCGTGACCCTCGTCCCACGTCCTTGACCGTTGCTCGGCTTAATGCCGATCAATGGCATTGATGCCATTGATGGCCACTGGAGCCGAGCCATGCATGCGGCCGTGCCCCGAGCCCTATAAACCCCCCTCCCCCATGCTCTTGCTGCTCTCCCCCGCTCTCTCTGTCGCTTGCCCGCACACCACACCCGAGCCCAAGCCACTTGCCCCGCCGTTCGCTAGAGCTGAGCAAGGTAAGCCCGTCGCCGTCCGCCACATTGAAGCCCCGGAGCTCATCCCTCTCCCCTCCTTCGTGTTCGCAGGGATCCCAGAAGCCCCGCCTGATGCCCAGCAGCCCCGGACCGAGCCCGGAGCCCCCACGCCATCGTTCACCGTCGCCGCCGACCGCCCCCTTCGATGTCGTTTGCCCTGTGCCGCCTAATCACTGTCAAGAACACCCTAGGTGAGCTCGGCGTCTCCCGCTCGTTCTTTTGAGCCCAGCCGCATGCATTTTGGCGCTCTGTAGAGCCCGCACCACCCTCGCCGGCGAGCTCACCGCCGCGTGCCTCCCGCCGCCGCCGTCCCGCCTCACTGCCGCCATCTTTTGAACCCCGATAAAACCCCAGCCGCCCAAATCCGATCCAACGGCCCTCGCTGCATACACCTTCGGGGTATGTAACCGATCCACCGTGGACCCGGTGGACTCGGCCCACGAGCCGGTCCATGGCCCCGTCAGCAGCCACGTGTGCGTAGCGTCAGCCCCGTAGCCACGCACTTTTGCACTTAAGCCCCTACCTTTTATAGCAATCAACCCACAGTCCTGTGGTAGTGTAAAATATTTCTGTTTAGGTCCTATTTTTACTCATTTAGGCCCCTGAGCTTTTAATTAATAGAACCCGCCATCCACGACACTAGTTTAACATGTTAGACCTCGAGTTTGTATACATAATTACATACAGGTCCTCGGTTTCTTATAGTTATGCCCCTAGAACCTTTAAACCTTTGCCAGCAAGCCCTTGTACCTTGTTTTAAGCGTAGTTTCTTCGTTATAGCTCCGATTAGAGTGATTCTTGTGCTCATGTGATCGTAGTACTGTGTAGAATAGCTTTTTGCTTCTGTTTATGCTGTATGGTGTACTTTTCTAATAGAATTATATTTGTTTGCATGTATTGGCTTGTGATGGATGCTTGTATGGTGATGGAATGATTGTATAGACATTGAGCAGTTCTAGGTTGGGGTTGAGCAAGCTTTTGAAGAGCCAGATCAGCAAGAGTTCCTTGAGGAAGGCAAGTGTAACATGATACAACCTTGATACCTATGCACTTTATAATAACATTTTTGCATTTACATGTTTATGTCTAAATTTGATAAACCTTAAGGATGACTAGAATCTTTCACCTTATAGCTTGGTTACCTTGGGTTTATGCATATGGGTAGACAGGTTAGCTTTGCTTAGTTGCTCAAACGCTAATGATCAATGTTAATTGTTAATCTTAATTAATGGTTCTATGGAATTAATATAAAATAAGCTTTTTAGCAACATGGTTTAGGGAGCTAGAGCATGTGCTTTTGGATTGCTCTAGTGTCTCTCCTTAAGGTCGGGTTGTTAATGCGGCACCCAGGAAAACCGTACAACCACAGGAACCACATGGCTCTGGTCTTGACTAAGTAAACTGTACAGCTCTAACTTGTTTAGTGGTTACCGAAAGGCACAAGTGGGGCTACTAGGTTTAAGTATGGACCTCGGTCAGTCTCGTTGGGGTTTGTGTGATGGATTTGGGTAATGTTTTGGCTGGAGCCTGGAGGGGTCCTTGCGCCTGTCAAGAAACCATAGCAACCACTAACTTGTTAGGGTGTCAGTTGAAAGGTCTCGTAGTGATACCCTGTGCTCATTTTGGGAGTGCATTGCCTATGGCAAAGGGGTGTCGCGACCGGTGGTGAAAGTGTACAACCTCTGCAGAGTGTAAAACTGTTATAACAGCCGTGCTCACGGTCAAGAGCGGCTTGGATCCTTTAAGATTAATGGCTCCCTGTTTTTCATATCAAATGATTAATATCATGTTATTCATGCTATACTTTCACATGTTTTTCATACTTTGGGGTTACAACAAGGATGTCACTAAATGGTAGTAAAATAGTTAACTCTAAAATCAATCAACTAAAAGTGCTAACCGTAGTACAACCTTGTCTAAGCCTTTTTAGCCTCATTAAATCATGTTATACTTGCTAAGTAAGATGGATTACTTACACTTGCTTTACTTCAACAAAATCCCAGATGGGTACTTAGATGAACCACCTATGGATGCTTTTTCTTCCCCGAGGAGTTCCTAGACTTCTAGGCAGTGCATTCCCCCAGTCAGAGTCCCTACGGAGGCTCATTGGATTTAGATGCTTTACCCTTCCACTGCTTTGGTGAACTAAATAATAATGTAATGCCTGTGATGTTAGACTTGTTGTGATTTATGTTATCGAGCATTGTTTTCCTTTCTTTGATATTCATTTCTGAGCTATATGTGTGTAAAGACTTCCTGGGTACACATATAGTAGCATTCAGATTTCCTTCGTAAATCCGGGTGTGACAGAGTGGTATCAAAGCAGTGCTGACTGTAGGATGTGCAGCCTAGATTAGAATGGTCGTTTAGAATTTATTACCTTGCTTTATCTCATTTTGATATAACCTTGCTTATTTTATTTATTGATTATACATACCTCAATTTGTTTATTCAATTTATTCTTGCTTTGTGTTGGTATTTCTTAGCGTCACCACTAGATTAGTGATGGCACTAGAGATGCCTTATTGTAAATCTAAACGTTACAGAGATTCTTCAAGTGCACAGAAGTACGTTGTAGCATTTCACCCGGGAGTATTCCAGAGTATCATTATTTGTTTATCCACGGAGAAAGCGTTTAGTTAAAGAGAGGTGCCATCCAATGTATTTATTTACAACATTATTAATATACCATAGTCTAGACAAGGGTAAAAGATATGAAAGTGTAAGGGTAACGTGACACACAGAAGTTCATTGCTCATCATTAAGTAGTCTTAGTTAGTAATAGAACATTAGTAAAGAACACAAAGGGTTCATTAGCATCATACAAATGGAACTTATATATACAACATTATCCTATACAAGCTGATACAAGGGACATATGCAACAGGACATATCAAGGTGTCCAGTGGTTCCATCATCAAGGTACGTGTTGGCGATTCTTAATGACAACTTATTACTGCTAACAAAGATATAAAACATGATAAAACAAATAGACATAGGGTTGTTTACTAATGAATTCCAAGAGTTTTGGTGCATATGTGCTTACAGGAATAAAGTGGCAAAAGAAGAGCTAAAATGGGCTTAGGGCCAGGTCGCCCGACCTTCTCTGGTCGGCAGACCTGGGTCCAGTCCCGGTGAGGTCCATCTTCAGCCCACCAACAAGAAGCACACTCAGTAGCGATCAGGCACGTTGAGATCAAGACGGTGGAAATGAAGAGTTGGGATTGGGCCATGTGGCAAGCACATGGATTCATGGGCCCACATCCCTAACTTAACTGACACATCTTCGCCATTACCCACCGGAAACCGACCAAAGGACCCACTGGAGAGTGACACGGACGAAATGGAGGCCGAGGGGCCACAACCCTGGGTCGGCCGACCTAGCCAGGTCGGCCGACCGGGCCGCGTGCCCAAATCGCCATCGCCTTCACTACCAACTGTCAACCGCCACCAGGAGTTCATCCGTGCCGTGTATCATCAACGTCGGTGAATCTGACGGTCGGCCGATCCCCCCTAGTCGGCCGACCTAGGCCCATCTCCGGACTGCCTCAACCGTTGCAAACCGACTCCAAACCGCCTCTCCAAGCTATAAATAGCTGGACTCGGGGCAGGGCTAATCATCATCGAGCAAAAGTGAAGATCCAAGGCTAAGCCCTCCTCATATCCAGAGTAGAAATAGGGAGAGAGTGAGGGAGAGTCTGGAGGAGTCCCGGCCTGTCGGCGACCCTCCACCTGTACCTCGACGGATGCGAGCTACTCAGTAAGTATCCGGGATTCAACTAGTAATTAAGTCTGAGTTATAGATAAGTTAAGTCTCTATTGTGCTTGTGGATTCGTTGCTTTATTTAGAAAGTATTCTAATCTTTCATCAAGGTTAGGATGGCTGATATTATCTTAGGCATGGTGCTTAGGTGTATATCTGCCCTCGTTTGCCTCGTAGCCCCACGGATTAGTAGAGGTAGGCGGCAGGTGGTGACAGCCCTGTCCATCCTTTGTAATCCTCCACGTACGGGTACGGCGTAGAGCTGTTGGCCGGCAATTTCCTAGAGGCCTAGGATACCCCGGTGCCTAAAGCAAGCATAGGAGAATTCTCTTAACTATAATCAGAGCCTTAGTGCTAAGTTATCCTCTCTACCCAGCCTTTATATACACTCGATCGATCCGGCTCAGCTTTAGTGATTAGATACACTTTTACGTTCCCTGTGGATTCGATACCTGGTTTACTCACGGGTGAAAGCTACTTCGACAGCCATGCGCTTGCGGACTTTCTGTTTGCCACCGCTGGTGTCAACAAGCTTTCTGGCACCGTTGCCAAGGAACGGTAGCTGTTATCTAAGATCTAAGGTTGCCCGTATATCTTTTATTTTATATTTCCTTTTTATCAACCATGAATTCCACCCAAATTCATGAGTTCTCTGCTCCAAAGGGTGAATTATTGGAGCCGCACCCCTCGTCAAATCCTATTTTAACCGATAGCTATGAACTACGCCCTACCTTCATAGCTATGGTCCAGGACATATGCTTCTCTGGAGGTGATGGTGAAAACCCATACCATCACTTGCACGAATTCGAGTTGCTTTGCTCGTGTCTGGTCATATCAGGCATGACACAGGCAACGATTAGATGGAAGCTCTTCCCGTTCTCTCTCAAAGAGAGAGCAAGGAAGTGGTATGACCACACCGTTGCACTAACGAACGGTGAATGGGAAAAGTTACGGGACAAGTTTTGTCTTGAATACTTTCCTGTTCACCGGATCTGTGCACTTCGGAAGGAGATCATTAACTTCCAGCAACGAGAGAAGGAAACGATCGCCAAAGCATGGGACCGATTCCAGGACTCATGTCTAACCGGAACAGATCTAGGCTTCCCAGACTACATGCTCATGCAGCATTTTCGGTCTGGGTTGAATAGTGAAGATGCCCGGTACATAGACATAGCAGCCGGGGGTTCATTCCTACACATAACCCCGGCCAGAGCAAAAGAAGTCCTAGCGGCCATCCGAGAGAACTCTCCTGTGGACGCGACCAAGACTGAGCAAGAAGACTTCCAGATAGAACCCATAGACTTGCCCAGTCCTACTCCTGAGACCCCATCCATTGAGGAAGAGGAAACTCAACCTCTCGGGTTACCATTTGAGTTCAAGGAAGATCTTTTTGAAGATTTTGGGAATACCTTGAACTACTCAATACAGAAGAAGCCTATGGTAAAGACCCCTTCCATCTATATGGAGAAAGAAATTTTGAACGAAACCTTGAGGGAGCTGATCGCCATCCTAAACACGGAATGGTTGAACGAATCTGAGTCTTCTTTACCCCCATTCTGAAATCACCAAGCCACACCTCCCAATTCTCCATCAATGGCCGGAAAAAGCCACCCCAAATCCCGATCAACCTTTGATCTGGATGGAGAGCCCACTCCGGCCAATCAATTGGTGCCCACCAACCTGGAGCAAGCCATGGCCGTGGTTGTCTCCCCACTGGCCAGCCTCCCCCCAGAGGAGGACGCGAGAGGCCGCACCAGGGGGTCGGCCGATGTGCCTGGTCGGTCGACTGGCCCTGGTGGCCCCTCACGTTCTCGCTCGGCGGCACGGTCTCAGTCTCCGAGGAGGACCCAGAGGCGTGATGCACGGGCATCAAGCCCGTACAGAAGGCCGACGACGGGGCAATTAACCCCAAAGAAGACACTGGCAGCCGCTCCGATCAAGGGGTATGGACTCCCCAAGCTTCAACCAGGGGAGAAGTTGAAGGAGGTGGTCAGGAACAAGTGGGAGGACGTCGTGGCGTGTCACTATACATCCGATGTGTCCATCTACTCTCCTGCCAGTACCCTGGAGCCACGTTTCCGTATCTTCGGGGAAAGGAAACCCGGAGGTGGCTAAGGGGCTGTTCCCTCCCCTCACACCTGAGGAGAGGAAGGAGTTGGAGGAGTCGATGGAATCTTCACCCGACGGCAAGATCAAGAGGCATATCAAGCCTCCTCCAATTCGCAGGCCTAGGGGCCAATATGAGAGTGATGATGATGAGAAGGCCCCCAAGGCTCCCTCCAACGCTGAGTTGCTAGAGTTGATTAATCAACTCGGTCGCGACTATGCAAAGTTGGAGAAGAAGTTCGCTGAAGAGCGACTTGAGCACATAAGCCTTCAAGACGACTTTGATATGCTTCGTAGATCAACAGTCATGAAACTTAAGCGCTATGCCAAAGCTGCTGGGGATGAAAATCTCTATAATGCACCCTAGATTCCCTAGGCTTTGGATTAGGATAGGCACATTAGTTTCCCTTCTATTCATTTATTTCATTTATTTCTTTTGATTATCATGTAATGTGCCTCTGAATTGATGAATAAAATAAAATGTTTAGTGTATTAGGATTGTGTTTTCTTTTTGTTTCCACTTGTTTTGAATGAAAGGTACAAGTGTGGGGGAAACTTGCAAAGGGAAACAGAGAGATCCATCGCGAAACAGAGAATATCAGAACGCAACAGAGCAGCACGAGAAAGATCTGAACTAGGGGAGTCACCCCCAGGTCACCCGACCCCACCAGATCGGCCGACCTGGCCTGGGTCCCACCTGACCTCTGCTTCCTCCTGCACGCTGGTTTGGTCATCCTAAACTCTGTTTCAGTTGAATATTTGCAGAACTTGATCAAGGAATTCAAAAACTTAGTAAAATCAACCCTTTTGCATCTCACCATCACATGGAAGTTCTTATTAACTTACATATATTTTATTCCCTGTACCTTTTGGCTTGTGGAAATCCTCATATTTATAGGAACTCATGTCATCTAGGTTATTGCATTTTGAGATATGGCTTTAATATGAAAGATACCTTTACTATTTGAGTACTTGGAATTTATGAAAAGTTTTAAAACTTTGTACCTTGCTATGCTCCTCATGGGTTTGAGAGACAAACACTTACAAATATGATCAAACTTTACCTTTGAGCTTTGAGTTATTTCAAGTCTTGTGACCCTTATTAGAGATATTTCATATTTTTAAAGTCAAGATCATGTACACTCCACCATAAAAGCTAAATCCTTAAACTGAGAATGAAGCAAAACATGCCTTTGTCTCATGTTCATGAAATAAATATTCCTGAAAAATGACCCTTCTTCCCAAAATTAAGATGGAAAGAAGATATGGGCTAAATGCATAGAAAAAATAAAGAGAAGAAAAAGACTCATGCTAAAAGAGCATTGAGTAGAAAAAGAAAAGTGCAATAGCCCATATCCAAAAGAAAAGAGAAGGGGAAGAAAGGCCAAGACAAAGGAGTATCATTACATGTCCATCTCATATCACACACTTGCACATCTTGACTTGATTACATGACTTGTCTCTGATTTGGATCCAATCCTTGGAATGACAAAATAAGTGAGAAAAGGTATGTATCTTGAGAGCTCCACACAAAAAGTTCTATTTTGGAGAGTATGAGTGTTGTCCAACCACCATAATTATCCAGAGAGAAACTCTTTGAGGAGCAAGGCATAGGTTTTCTTTGCAAAATTTCAAAACCCCAAGTACTTGAGAGTGAAGTGTATCGTGTCATAGAAAAGGTTGTTCCTTCCTGCAATAACTCAAGAAGACATGATAGCCACTCATATAATTCCACTAAGCCTAATGTTTGGGAATAACCTATATGTTTGTTAATGATCTCCATGATGAAGCTTAGACTTTACTCGAGGACGAGTAAAGGATAAGTGTGGGGGAGCTTGTTGGTGATTCTTAATGACAACTTATTACTGCCAACAAAGATATAAAACACGATAAAACAAATAGACATAGGGTTGTTTACTAATGAATTCCATGAGTTTTGGTGCATATGTTCTTACGGGAATAAAGTGGCAAAAGAAGAGCTAAAATGGGCTTAGGGCCAGGTCGCCTAACCTTCTCTGGTCGGCCGACCTGGGTCCAGTCCTGGTGAGGTCCATCTTCAGCCCACCAACAAGAAGCACACTCAGTAGCGATCAGGCACGTTGAGATCAAGACGGTGGAAATGAAGAGTTGGGATTGGGCCATGTGGCAAGCACATGGATTCATGGGCCCACATCCCTAACTTAACTGACACATCTTTGCCATTACCCACCGGAAACCGACCAAAGGACCCACTGGAGAGTGACACTGACGAAGTGGGGCCGAGGGGCCACAACCCTGGCTAGGTCGGCCGACCGGGCCGCGCGCCCAAATCGCCACCGCCTTCACTACCAACTGTCAACCGCCACCAGGAGTTCATCCGTGCCGTGTATCATCAACGTCGGTGAATCTGATGGTCGGCCGATCCCCCCTAGTCGGCCGACCTGGGCCCATCTCCGGACCGCCTCAACCGCTGCAAACCGACTCCAAACAGCCTCTCCAAGCTATAAATAGCTGGACTCGGGGCAGGGCTAATCATCATCGAGCAGAAGTGAAGATCCAAGGCGAAGCCCTCCTCATATCCAGAGTAGAAATAGGGAGAGAGTGAGGGAGAGTCTGGAGGAGTCCCGGCCTGTCGGCGACCCTCCACCTGTACCTCGACGGATGCAAGCTACTCAGTAAGTATCCGGGATTCTACTAGTAATTAAGTCTGAGTTATAGATAAGTTAAGTCTCTATTGTGCTTGTGGATTCGTTGCTTTATTTAGAAAGTATTCTAATCTTTCATCAAGGTTAGGATGGCTGATATTATCTTAGGCATGGTGCTTAGGTGTATATCTGCCCTCATTTGCCTCGTAGCCCACGGATTAGTAGAGGTAGGCGCAGGTGGTGACAGCCCTGTCCATCGTTTGTAATCCTCCACGTACGGGTACGGCGTAGAGCTGTTGGCCGGCAATTTCCTAGAGGCCTAGGATGCCCCGGTGCCTAAAGCAAGCATAGGAGAATTCTCTTAACTATAATCAGAGACTTAGTGCTAAGTTATCCTCTCTACCCAGCCTTTCTATACACTCGATCGATCCGGCTCAGCTTTAGTGATTAGATACACTTTTACGTTCCCTGTGGATTCGATACCTGGTTTACTCACGGGTGAAAGCTACTTCGACAGCCGTGCGCTTGCGAACTTTCTGTTTGCCACCGCTGGTGTCAATAGTACGACAGGAGGATGTCTTATCATAAAAGCCTAATATCATATCCTGAACGTGGAGGATTACAAAGGACGGACAGGGCTGTCACCACCTGCCGCCTACCTCTACTAATCCGTGGGGTAGCGATACCCTCAACAATATTCCATAATCCAAACACCATGTTTGTAGTATAAAATACAACTCTGTCTATTACATTAATAAATAGAGCAACCGTAAGGCACATTGAGCCAATGTCATAGCATACGTCAACTCGGACAAGGTGCAAGACATAAGTAGTATATACTAAGTAAGTAAAGTATAATTGAGGCATACAACATAAGTATGAAGATACTTCCATTAAGTTCAGAGTATTACAAGTGAAGAGATACAAAAGTTGAACTCTAGAACTTACCAAGACGCCTCTGGAAGCCCTTCAGAAGCTATACTACTAGAACTATTACTACTAAGACTAAGACTAAGCTTGTAGCAAAGGAGAGCTATTCTTCTGGTGTGTGTTGAGTACGACGCCCTTTGCAGGTATTTATAGCATCCATAGGTGGTGGAGAGTCAGCCAGAGGCGGTTGAGGCCGTTTGGCTATGGGCCCAGGTCGGCCGAAGTGGGCACGTCGGCCGACCCTTGGATGCACCGTCTTGAGCATTGCATGGTTGAGATGAACTCCTGATGGCGGTTTACAGGTACTGGTCAAGGGAGGGGCGAAACGGCCGTAGGGCCAAGTCGGCCGACCTGGCACCGCTGCCTTACGACCCCACTCTTCTGTGGTTGACTGCCATGTGGGTCCTTATGACGGTTGCAGGTGGGTATACTCGTTTTGTGTGCATTTGAGTTGAGGTATGGGCCCTTCAATCCATGGGAGTGACACGTGGCTCATCCCTCACCCTTGACTTTAACCGACCATTATTCAGCGTCCATGATCATCTCTTGATGTGCTTTTTGACCTGTGCGGAAGATTGTCTTGAACGGGGTTCAGGCCAGGTCGCCCGACCTAGCTAGGTCGGCCGAACTGGGTCTGAGCCCGTTTTCCTCCATCTTTTGCACCATGGTCCCTGTACTCAAATATATTCTATATCTGCATGCTACAACATTATTTGAATACATATGTCTAAGTTATGCTTTATCTTTATTAGTTTTCTGAGCCTATTGACGGTCGTAATTTTGTTACAAGAACCGTCAACAACTCCCCCAAGCCTAGCCCTTTGCTCGTCTCGAGCAAGGACTAAAACTTTAGGCTTAGTGGATCAGGAGTTGCTTCCTCATTACTCCTCAAAAGTACTAGTGGTTTAGCAAGATATTCTACCAAGAATTGAATAAGCTGGTAAAATAAACTTCCCATATTACCTTGGCCTTTTATGGGGCTTGTAGCTTCTCCTTGTCTTGGGCGGTTGGTAGCCAGAATGACTTAGACCAAGCACCTTGCCTTCTACATTGCTTGACAATCAAACCAAAGGTTTTTGGGGATTTTCAAAAAGGCAGAGTTCCTTAGGTGGTACTCTTGAGTCACTTAAGGTGTATTTCCTTACCAAAATCCTCTCTCAACTCTCATTTCACTCATTGAGGTGGAGTTTGTGCTAGGAGAGTTTTGTGGCTTACTTGCAGTGCACATATTGTAAAGTCAAAACCAGGATTCAAAGAGAAGTAAGTCATACTTTCAAACCAAGATGTGCACGTGTGTGGATGGCATGATGAATGATAGCTCCCCCTTTTTTTTAGGTTCCTCCCCCCTTAATAGAGTTGCTTTTAGAGACATGGCTATTCTTCTTGAATAGAGAGCCTTCATGTGCTCTCTTTTTTTTCATCAGCCCATGTCTCTTTTTGCAATAAAGTTGGGGAAGAGTACCATACTTTTTGTGGAGCTTTTATTTGGTGGATGGATGAATGTCATGCTTACTTCCATGCGTCATCTTGGTTTTAAGAGCATGAAATAAGTCTCTAAGAATCACAATGATCTTGACAAAACTCAATGCAATAGCAAGTAGCTTTTGTAGGGGTTTAAACAATATGTGCATTGGTAGGAATTTGAATCATCATAAGGAACTCTTTATTTTATTCTTTTTCTGCGAGTATTTATTTTATTCTTTTTAAAAGAGGACTCCAGTTATAAAGTCTTGCTTGGTATGAACTTAAGGTAACTCGAGTCTTATCATATCTTAGCCAACAACAACTTAGACTAGAGCTTGCATATGCTGCCCACAAGCAGAAAAGATAACAGAAAAGATCATTCTCAACCAGCAAACTCAAAGCTTAGGAGAAAAGCAGGTTGAAACATAGGTACAAAAGAGAAATAAGAGCAACTATTCATCATATCCAAAATAAAGACTTAAGCAACAACTTATAACATTAAGGGACTAACCTAGATAGCTCTCATTTACTAACTTTATTCCGAAAGAAAAATTTATTCATAAAGGCTTACCTGAACTTACCTGATTGGGAGTCCTCCCCCAAGCTATTTTGTTGACACCGATGAACCTGTTGCCGCAGGACTCGTGTTTTACATCGTCGAGTGATGATGCCTCCTTTGTTGGATTTAGGTTGAAGAAGCAGCATCTGACCCTGGAGATGAGGATACAGATGATTTAACCTGCCAGTTTTACCTTCTTCTGGCAGTCGGCAGCTTGTTCTGGTGCTTTCTTTGCCTGTGCTTTCGCAGCTCGTATTGGCTTCTTGTTCTTTGCATGATATCGGATGGGAAAGTCCTTTTCCCAGAACTTCTCCATGAACTTTATCAAGCTGTCCTTTTCTGGAGGTGTGACTTCTACCTCCTTGACATTCTGGCTATTCCTCCCATACTTGATTTTAATCGTGGAGCATTGCTCCACTTTTGGCTTGAAGTCAAACATCTCCTTCTTTCCATTAATGTGGAGCTGGATCTCTCCAGCACCCACATTAATGTGAGTGCCTGCAGTGCTCAAGAAGGGTCACTGTAGACGGTCCTTAAGTACCACTTTTGGCTGTCGAATCCTACAAGAAACATATGAAATATAACCACCAAACATAGTGGTAGGGCTTAATACTAATGAATTCCAAAAGTGTTAGTGTTTTACCTTGTGTTGCAGGAATTGTCGAAAATGACACCAATGGTTTGAGATGGATCCAAATATATTATTATCATAAATTATCTCAAATGCCAAGTTGGAGTTGACCATTGCGTAGAGCTCATCGAGACGATTGAAACGGAAATATTATTTGTATATTTTGGAGCTCGAGAGAAAAAGATACAAAAACCCCAGTTTATTATGCAGCGCTCGTGTCATCCTGGCCCAGGCGTGGCCCAGCTGGCAGCCCAGGCGCGGCCCACGCGCAGCCGCAGGCGTGGCCCAGCTGGTGGCCTAGGCCAGCAGCCCAAGCTACCACGAGCGAGGCCCAGGCCGGGCCCAGAGAGCAGGAGCACGCGATGCCCGATAGCGTGAGAAGCGCTCGGCCTCTAGGGACAGGTGGCGCGCTAGGTATGGATGGAGCGCAGGTAAGGCAGGGTTTTCCTGCGGTTTTACCCCAAGGCCACCGGTTTTAGTGGTTCTGTCCGGTTTTGTGTGGGTTTTTCACCGTTTTTCATCCACCGACGTACAGGCAGCGAATCAGGACATGGTTTGTTACGGTTTTTGACACAGGATGCCCTGTTCTCGTTGGTTTGCTCTGGTTCTTGCCCTCTACCGCCTCTGACGAGGTTAGGGCGTAGGTTTTTGGCACAACCGACGCTAGGAGGTTGGTTCTGGCCACGTGGGAGGAGGAGAGGAGTTGAAGGAAGAATATTCCCTTGATCCAAAGAGCATCTCCACTCCTCCAAGGCACCTTCTCCGCTATAAATAGAGACCTCCTCTCACTCATTCAACACACAAGGAAGTGAAGCAAAGCTCAAGAAAAATATCCAATGTAATGTTAGAATAGGTGAGAGGTGAGGCGAGAGTCCGGGAGAAGCCGGGGATGTCGGCTCCTCTCCTCTTCTTATACCTCTGTGGATGCGGCTCAGGTTCGAGTATTATCCGAGTATTTTCTTTGTATTTTGAGATTAATATTTAATTAAGTTTGTTGAGGCCATAATACCAGGGTGCCCGATCACGTGGACTACCAACTACCGACTCCGAACGATCAAGACTCCGAACAAGACACGATGGCCAGATCGCAGGAGGAAAAGCCCGAGATAGCTAGAGTCCTACTAGGTTTAGGTCTGTTTTGTCTTGTAAGGCACGTCTCCCTGGATATAAATAGCGGGGGTCTTGTACGTAGAGGGTATCCCAGAATCTAGCCAATCCACCCGAGGGTACTTGTTACGCATTGTAATCTGTACTCGACGAAATAATACAAGCAGCAACTGGACGTAGGGTTATTACTCGATCTCGAGGGCCCGAACCAGTATAAAAATCCCGTGTCTCTCTATTCATCACCGTGATTAATCTTCGCACGAAGCGGGGTGCTTGCCGGACAAATATTTGCTGAGTACAACCTCGACAGAGGCGCGCCAGGTAGGGGCCCTTGCGTGAAGAAAGATCATGCCGATCGTCAACGGAGTCTGGATCGCCGACGCGTCGAGTTCATCAATGCCCTACATGCCCAGTTCCGTCAAGTCGAAAGCCATCGGGAGTTCTGCCTCCGCTTTCGATCTCTACGCTCTCTGCCATCTAGTGCCTGCACGGGAGATCCGCTTCGGGGATCTCGTGTTCGAGCACCAAGGCGATTACGAGCTCAAGATGACAGGGATCCATGATCCCGATCTCACGTGCGCCAGTCGGGAAGTTTTCGCCACCTTCACGGAGCCAACTCCCGAAGACATTGCAGATCGCACTGCACAGTTGGATCTCGAATACAGTGGATCTAGCAATGGGTCGGAACAACCCAAAGACCGCCGCATCCATGTGCTAACTGCAAACGGGACCTAGGCCGCTGCCGAGTCATCTAGCTCGCGCAGGCCCATGCCTCCTCCACGTTTCAGCAACGCACCAACGCTTCAGACGGCTAAAACCCGAACACAGCAGGTCGCGTCCTCGTTGGCTCCCCGAGATCTCAACAATGATTTTCGGGCTGTCGAGCAGGACAATCTGCAGATCTGAACCCTCTTGGAGACCATGGAAGCAATGGCCGAAGGGACCCCGATGGCCACCATAGCCAAGAAGGTTCGGGAAGCAGCGGACAAGGCCAAGGAGCGCATCGAGGCCGCCGCTGCCGCACCACCAGCTCCGTCAAACAGACCACATGAACCACAGCCGGTTCAGTCCCGATCTGTTAACGGACGACCCCACTATCGCCCACACGAGGGGCGCGACATGAGGCCGCAGCTCAAACGCAACCGTCGCGCTCGCGACGCTTGGGAAACTCTCAATTACAATCGACATTACCGAGCACGTGAGGGCTACTATCGGTCCCATCCAGACTTGCCGCCACGTGACTCCCGACCAGGCACAGGGGGATGCCTTGTGTACTCCCCAGCCCTGCGCAAGGTCAGGTGGCCCGAGAAGTTTCATCCTACTAACATCGAGAAGTATGACAGAACAACCAACCCCCGCGAGTGGATTCAGATGTATTCCATGATCATCGATGCCACCGGGGGTGACGACTACGTCAAGGCCAACTACTTGACGACTGCCCTGCAGGGATCAGCCCGTACGTGGCTCATGAACCTGCCCGAGGCTAGCATCAAGTCATGGGGCCACCTCCGGGAGACGTTTGAAGCCAACTTCCAAGGCACCTACAAACACCCCAGACATGAAGGAGATCTGCTCAACTGTGTGCAGAAGCCTGGAAAATCCCTCCGGGACTACATCCGCCGGTTCAGCGACACCCGTAACACCATCCCTGACATGGTGGATGATCGGGTGATTGTGGCCTTCAATCAGGGTTGCAAGGACGAGCGAACGGCGGAGGAACTTGCCAAGAAGAACCCGAAGACGGTGGCAGAGCTCTACGGGATCCTGGAAGAGACCGCCAAGATGGCAGACGCCCGAGCACGAGTTCACGGAAAGCCCGAACAAAGCCAGCCAGCCGGGGAAGGCAAGAAGAAAAATAAGCATAAGAACAAGAAGCGCAAGACCGAGGGTGACGAAGTCATGGCCGTGGACAACAAGCCCCCGTACAGGCATCAAGGCAAACCTACCGATCTCCTGATGTACTGCCCGATCCACAAAACATCACTTTGTGGACTGCACGGTGTACAAGAAGCAGAAGCAGGAGGAGGAGAGCCAGCAGTAGGGGGCTCCGCGTGACCAGGCAGCCCACAACCCTCGGACGGCAAACTACATGGATTGTGATGATGAGCCAGATCTTCCCGAAGATCTGGAGATCGCCACAATTTTTAGTGGCTGTTCTACCCGAACCTCCGAGTCCCAGCTCAAGCTGGTCGAGAGGCAGATAGCCAGCACCGAGCCCTGCAAGCATCCGCTAAGGTGGTCCGAGATCCCAATCACATTTGATCAGAGGGACCACCCCGAGACGCTCTACGACGGGCCGCTACTACCACTGTGCATCAAACCATGGATCGGGCCCCGCAAGATCGGGCGAACCCTGATCGACAGTGGAAGCGCCCTCAACCTACTATTCGTCAACGCCTTTGACGAGCTCGGGATTCCGAGGAGGTCCTTGTCCGGTGGAGAAGACTTTCTACGGGGTCATACCAGGCATCCAAGCCTTTCCCCTAGGGAGGATTGATCTGCAGGTGACCCTCATGGAGGGCAAAAACATCCGAACAGAGTTCCTCACCTTCGAGGTGGCTAACATCACGTTGGCCTATAATTGCATCTTGGGCTGGCCGTTTCTGAAGAAATTCATGGCGGTTGCTCACTTTGCATACTCCATAATCAAGGTCCCAGCGCCGCTGGGCCCGATCACCGTCTGCGGCGATCGCAAGGGCGCAGTCCAGTGCGACATGAAGACCCTGGACATGATCAAGGGAGATGAGCAGGAGCCAGCCAAGGCTGCCAAACCTGCCAAGAAAAAGATCAAGAACTAGCCTAAGACTGCCGCTAAAGCAGCATTGGCTGAAACCTCCCGAGCAGCGGAGACCCGATCAAGGGCCAAGGGGAAAGAAGTTCCCGAACAGGAGCCCATCGGGGAACAGAAGACCGACGACGGCGCCACTGAGAAGCAGACCGTGCTGGACCAGACCCCACTCAAGGGGACGCCATCACAGGCAGCCGGTGAGTTGCCAACCGGCGCCTCACCAATCGTGCCAACAGTCAAGCGCTCCGAGCCTGGCACAAAGTATGTGGCCCTTGACAAGGCGGACCCAACCAAGACCACCCAGGTGGGCCTTGGCCTGGGTGATAAATAGGAACTTGAGCTCATTGCTTTCCTCTGGGCAAACGCAGATGTGTTCGCTTGGGAACCATCTGACATGCCCGGGATCCCCAGGGAGGTGATCGAGCACAAGCTTGGCGTACGAACTGGCGTCCGACCAGTCAAGCAAAAGCAAAGGAGATATACCCCGGAGAAGCGAGACGCCATTAACGAAGAAATCAACCGACTACTCAAAGCCGACTTCGTTCGAGAAGTCTCTTTCCCAGAATGGCTAGCATACCCAGTCATGGTGAAGAAGCCCAACGGAACGTGGAGGATGTGCGTGGATTACACAGATCTGAATAAAGCTTGCTCGAAGGACGAGTATCCATTACCTAGGATAGATCAAATTGTAGATTCAACCTCTGGATGCGAGCTGCTTTGTTTTCTAGATGCCTATTTGGGGTATCACCAAATCAGCATGTGCATTGACGATGAGGAAAAAACTGCATTTGTAACTCCCTTCGGTGTTTATTGCTATATAAAGATGCCTTTTGGTCTGAAAAATGCAGGTTGCACTTATCAAAAATGTGTTCACAGTGTTCTCGAGGGCCAGATCGGCCGTAATGTGGAAGCATATATAGACGACATTGTTGTAAAAAGTAAGTTAAAGGGCGACCTGATCGCTGATTTAACCGAAACATTCAACAACTTGCGTGAAAACAGGATTATGCTCAACCCCGCTAAGTGCACCTTTGGTGTATCATCGGGTAAGCTCAACCCAACGAGGTATAGAGGCAAATCTGCACAAGATCAAGGCAATCGACGACATGAAGTCTCCACCCAGCCGCCACGAAGTCCAAAAGTTGGCAGGAATGATGGCGTCCCTGAGTCGATTCGTGTCCAAGTCAGGCAAACGAGGTATGCTATTCTACAAATTGCTACGTAAAACTGATCATTTTGAGTGGTCGGCAGAAGCAGAAGAGGCGTTCCAGGCATTCAAGCAATACCTACGGAAAATGCCCGTACTGGTCCCGCCACAGCCACAAGAGGAGATGCTGTTATATGTAGCAGCGACACCAACTGTTGTCAGCACTGTTTTGGTGGTCGAGAGACCAACAGAAAAGTCAACAACACAACATCCTGTTTACTTCGTAAGCGAGGTCCTACATGATGCCAAAACAAGGTACCCTCAGATTCAGAAATTATTATATACTGTACTAATGACTTCCAGGAAGCTCAAGCATTATTTTCTGAGCCACAAGATCAAGGTTGTCTCAACTTACCCTCTAGGAAACATTTTACATAATCGAGATGCCGTGGGTAGGATTGCGCAATGGTCTATGGAGATGGGGGCTTATGACGTTGAATTCATACCCAGAACTGCCAATAAGTTGCAGGCTCTGGCAGATTTCATCGCAGAGTGGACAAACCCCGAACCCGAAGAGGCTGCCCAAAATCCCGAACACTGGACCATGTTCTATGATGGAGCATTTTGCCGAGCAGGCGTGGGGGCTGTGGTGGTCCTGATTTCACCGCAAAATGACATCATCAGGTACGCATTACAAATCAATTTTGTTGATCCAACTCCTACTAACAATGTTGCCGAGTATGAGGGACTCTTGACAAGACTCCGTATAGCTGCATCTCTTGGCGTGAGAAGGCTGCTCGTGAAAGGGGATTCCGAGTTGGCTGCAAAGCAAGTCATGAAAGAGTACAGTGCGCGGAGCGAGGTCATGGCTAAATACTTGGAAGCATATAGGCGCATGGAGAGCAAATTTGTTGGACTTGAAGTACAGCACGTCAAGAGGGAATTCAATGGCGACGCAGACAAGCTCGCAAAGGCAGCTGCAGAGTGCACACGGCTCCCAGGTAACGTGTTACTTGAAGTTCTTACTAAGCCATCTGTGTCGGTTTCACCACCGAACCTAAAAACTGCGCTTGCCAAGGGCTCAGTTTCTACAACCAGCGAATCCGCCAAGGAGTCTATGTTGGTCGGTACGGCCTGAGCCGCCGCTCTAGTTGGAAACGAGGAGAACTGGATGGATCCAATCCGGGCGTACCTCACAAACCAAGCTATTTCGGACGATGATGCTACATTGGAGAAAATCCATCGTAAAGCCAAAAACTATCAATTGGTTGACGGGCGATTATACAAGCTAACCCGCAATGGAATGCTCCTCAAATGCATCACACGGACCGAGGGCATTAGTTTGCTCCACGATATTCATGGAGGAATCTGTGGATCACATGCTTCTCCCAAATATCTAACAGGGAAAGCATTTCGACAGAGCTTCTACTGGCCTACAGCTCTTCAAGACGCAAGCAAGTTAGTTAAAAAGTGCGAGGCATGCCAATTCTTCGCACGGAAACAAACGAAACCTGCGCAAGCTTTAAACACTATACCCTTGTCATGGCCCTTTGCCACATGGGGTATAGACATCCTCGGGCCCTTCCCCAGGGTGGTCGGGGGTTACAAATTTCTGTTCGTTGGCATCGACACATTTACAAAATGGGTTGAAGCCGAGCCAGTTCAGAAAATCACAAAAGAGGCAGCTGTCAAATTCCTACGGAGTATTGTCATCCGATTCGGTGTCCCAAACAGGATAATCTCTGATAATGGAACGCAGTTTAAAAGTAAAAAGTTTTCTGATTTCTGCTATGACCACGGGATCAGGCATGATCGGTCATCGGTAAACCACCCGAAGATGAACGGGCAAGTAGAGCGTGCGAACGGCATCGTGCTCCAGGGCATCTAGAAGAGAATCTTTAACAGATTGCAAGCTTATGACAAGCGTTGGATTCATGAAGTCCCTACAGTACTTTGGTCGATGAGGACCACGATGAATCGGGCAACGGGCGAAACACCTTTCTTCTTGGTGTATGGAGCGGAAGCGATTCTACCATCCGATATCCGACTACAAGCCCCACGCGTGGCAATGTTTTCAGAAACTGAAGAGCCTGACAGACGTGCTGATGAGCTAATCCTCCTGGAGGAGGCTCGTGATGCAGCTGCTTTTAGAGTAGCCCAGTATCAGCAAAAATTGCGGCAATACTATGATACTAATGTTCGCAAACGAAGCCTGTGCATTGGTGACATGGTGCTCAAACTAGATCAATGCACCAAGGATAAAACTAAATTGTCCTCTCCATGGCAAGGGCCGTACATTGTAGTAGATATCGCACGACTAGGAGCCTACAGGATCGCGGAGATAGATAGGGATATACTGCCAAACACGTGGAACATGGATCAACTACGCAGATTCTACGCCTAAACTAAGGAGATCGTGCAAGTTCAAGTCCGACCATCAGGTTTGGCAGATAAAAACCGTCATTTGCGTCGCCTACAGCCACAACAAAACATTCTACACACTCTACGCACCCTCGCTTTTACGCTCGGGGGCTGGGCTTTATTTTTCTATTCTGTTTCTACTCTTTGTTACCATACTGCATACACTAACAAAGAGCCGGGGACTACCATGCTGAAAATTTTCTTTTCAGACCTATTCTATGCGTCCCGAGCTCTAGGCTTGGGGGCTCCCCACTTGATCGGGAAATTCTTGCGGTTAGTACTTCTAGACTCTTTTTCAGCATGCCTGCATGACTGTAAAAGAGCCCGGGGGCTACTATGGTACTACTACCACGCAAGAATCAGGCTTTTTAAGTCAAGAAAGCTACGCTACGCTAAATTACCGAATACCATGACTACAAGGAATTACACAGTTCAGAAGGCCGCCCGTGTCTCAGCGACTAAACAATTCCGAAATAGCTTGTGGTAACGGGACCTTTGGCTATGACAAAGCTATCAGTTAAAAAGCTCCACAAAAACACTAATCAGCTCTAAAGACTTATGCAAAAACATGCAAGCATATGTTTCACAAATTATAGTCACATTCTAAATCCTTAAAGTTTTGCCCTATTACAGGAGTCTTGCACAGAGTTCAAGGTGATTCCTCCGAATCACTCAGATGGAGATCAAGGTTCTTGACAAAAGGCTCTACCAACGGGGCAAAGTTGTCGAACATTACCTCAGCTTCTGTCGCCGAGCACTTGAAGCCTTTGGAGAGCAGGGAAACGTCAAGATCAGGAATGTGGCTCTTCAAGGCCCCGATGGTGTGAGTTGCTGCGACGCAGGCACCTTCCATCAGCCTGGATTCCATGGACGAGCTGCGCTTTTCTGATGCTTCAAGTCGGGCGGTTAGATCAGCAACGTCTTTATCCCGAACTGCTAGCCTCCCTTCCAGATCCGAGCATTTCTTCTCAAGCACCTCAATGCTCTTGGAGTTAGCTACAGGATCAAAGGCAGTGTGTAAGCAAAAGTTCGTAGATGAGGACTCAACAAACAAGCATGATAACATAAAGACATGTAGCTTCTCGGACTGGAGAACGGTCACCTGGGTCCCCAGTCTGATCACAGACGCTTCTGCAGCAGAGGCACGAGTGTCTAGTGAACGCCATTGCTCTTCGGCTGCCGAAAGCGCGCTAATGATCGGGCCCAGGGGCGTCGGGACAGGTCCTATGATTTCCGCAGTCTTCTCCACACCGTCAGGTTGAGCTACCGAGTCACGCTCGGGAGTTTTCTCCTTGTTAGACGGTTTGACGGGAGGAGAGGCGGCAGGATCAGATTGCCTGAATTCCCGAACAATCAGATACAGTTAAAACAAGATTTTCTCCGAGAAAATACTTAAGCGTAATCAAGTTTGTCAGAGCTCTTACTTCGCTGTTGGAATTCTAACTTTGAATCTCTTGGCACCAGGTGTAAGCTTTGATGGCAGTGGCGTCGGACGATTTTCCTGTCGAGAAATCTCCCGAGCACGTTTAGCTTTGGTTATGCGATCAAAGGCTGCGAATAGACGCCCAAATACGATCATGCTCAGTACCTTGGTATCAGGGCGAGGTGGATCACGACTGGGCTGCAGCACGGCGGCCCCGGGCACACCGAGAATTCCCGAACCTGGAAGTGTCCTTTCCACGCTGTGAGAGCGCTTTCGAGTTCGGGGAATAATCACCTTGGGGCTGCTCGGGATCTCTTTCTCTGCACCAGGTGACGGATCAGGCTGTCGGAGGTCGGGGCCATGGCGCCTTGATCAATGGGCTGCTCTCCCTCCTCCTCTACGTTGATGGCACCGCTCCGTGCGGGGGCGTCAACAACAGCAGGGACCTATTCGGGGAAAAGAGTTGCATCAAATCAATATTAAGCAAGAAAGAAAGTTTTCTGAGCAACAGTTTACCTCTGGAGGAGGGTTGTCAGCGCTGTAGGGTGTTGGGATGTTTTCCCAGTTCAGGAGATCGGCTCCAAACTTCTTCTTTAGGCGAGTGGCCACTTCTGTCTCTGGGACAACTGTTAGTTAAAAGTCATAAATTCAAATGACTGAACGAACTCAGAAAAACACCCGAACAGAAAAACAAAGGCTCACCATCGGGTTTCATTCTGTTCGGATCGTTGTCGCCTCTGAATGTCCAGGTATAGTGGTCGTGAGTCATGAGCGGGATAAATCTCCATCTGATGAAGATTTCTGCTACATGAACCGCCGTCAGGCCGGCATTGCGGAGCTCCAGAACCCAATCAATGTGCTTCTGCATCTCTGGGGTGACTCTTGGCAGGGCTTTGGTCTCTTCTTTGAGATAGGGCATCAAATATTTCCCTTTTGCCACTGAGGCTTGGGGAAGGGTGATGTAAAACCAGTGACGCTCATATCCTTTCCAGCAATCTTTAACTGGAAAAGGGATATAGATCTCCCGATCTCTCAAGGAAAACCCAATGGACCTGATCATGAGTTGGTTCTTGTAAAATGCAGGGGTATAAAAATATAGTGACGGCTTAATCCCTAACCAAGCTTCGCACAGAAAGGCAAAGACGCTAAGCATAGTTAAGGCGCCGGGCTTAAGGTGCACGAGCTCTATTTGGTAATGCTCACAGATGTTGTGGAAGAAATCAAAAGGATAAGCCCCAAATCCACAATGGAAAAACTCCAAGAACGCCACCATCTCAAGGGTGTTGGGGGTCGGATACACCTGACCTTTGGCATGCCGACGAGGGAAGAGGCTGGTGTCAGGGAGCAATCCAAGATCCTCCAGTTGCTTCAGTTGTTTAGCTGTAGTGGTGGACTTGACCCAATACTGGTCCGTGGTGCAGACCGTGTTTCCGCTGCGGAGCTCTCGCCCGGCGGCGGCGCTGCTCTGATTTCCTGAAGATTCACCGCCGGATGAAGATTGGTGCGTGGATACCATGGCGACTGGAAGCTGGCCTGTCGAATACCTATATTAGGGGTATCCAATGGCAGCGATTAAAACTAACCTGCAGCTTGATGTACCCCTCCTATGTGCGATCACCAAAGAGCTAATAACCTCCTGGTAGCTTTCTTTGGGTGCATGTAACAGGCTCGCAGTTCGCCCGAGTGGTCTCCGTGCCCGACGAGTTGCATGCCCAAGCTACGTACCTGCCCGAGGAGTTGCATGCTCAAGCTGCACGCTCGCCCGACAAGCTTCACGACCCTCTCGGCAAGACTCCGATTCGCCCGACCAGTCTCCGCCTCCGACTGGTTCGACTCTTCGCGACCAAGCAACCACCGGGAAGACCGAAGCACCCGGAGTCAAGCTGCTACACTGTGCCAACCACTCCCTGACGCAACTGACACCAGCAGGACATGGCTACAGTGCTTGGAAGGACGACGGGCCCCACAGCAAGGGCAGACACGCCTCCTTTTTTCCCGTCTTACCCTTTGACTGTACTCTCTCTCTTATTCTTTACTGCCTTCCCTTGAGCTATAAAAGGGAAGGCCAGGCCTCCTGCGCGGGGCAGATCAACGAAGATCGACTCTTTCCCTCCTCCCTCCTGGGCCTCCTCTGGGAGGCAGGGAGCCTCTCCTCTCCCCCGAGGAGTACTCTCCCTCGACTTTCTCCTTCCTTCAGCCGGTCGCTGGACCGAGCTCGACCCATACACCAGAGACTTGGGAGCTAGTCCCTCTCTCGTCCTTTTTGTACCCCCTACTACAAACCAGTGCAAATAACACGAGCAGCACGAACTGGACGTAGGGTCTTACACCCCCTGGGTGGCCCGAACCAGTATAAACCCCCGTGTCCTTTTGCACTACCACCCGAGGCCCGACGCGCAATCCCCGATATTATTTGCCGGCGGTAAAGAACCCCGACAGTTGGCGCCCACCGTGGGGCCTTTGCGCGTCACGTCTTTTTACTTGCAGGTCTCGGGTGGCCAACCACGACGACGGTGGCGTCCCCGATGGACGCAACCACGACGACGACGGCGGCGGCACCGACGGCCGCGACGACGACCACAACGCTGTCAACCGCGGCGACGACGACGGCGGCGGCACCGACGGCCGCGACGACGACCACAACGCTGTCAACCGCGGCGACGACGACGGCGGCGGCACCGACGGCCGCGACGACGGCCACAACGCTGTGAACTGCGGCGACGACGACGGCGGCGGCACCGACGGCCGCGACGACGACCACAACGCTGTCAACCGCGGCGACAACGACGGCGGCGGCGACCCCAATGACCACAACAACACTGATGGCGGCAACAACGCTCCTGGCCTTCTGGATGAACCGAGCAAGGCTCGGGGGCTCTGCCTACCAGGCACACCCAGTACTATTCTGTATGCATGTGCATGCAAGGATATCCTTTTTAACCAACGCATGCACGCTTTTTTCAAATATGTTGTGTCTCTCTGTTTTCTCTCTCGAATCAGCACAGCACAGGAGCAGGCAGCAGCAACTCGGTCACCCCTGAGAAGTTTTCCGACTTGCCCGACAAGGTCTTCGCTCGGCAACTTCAACGACAGAGAAAGCTGCAGCAGCCCCGACCAACTTCGCCAACGACGGTCCCGAGCAGACGCACCGACCAAGCTGCAGCAGCCCCGACCAACTCCGCCAACGACGGCCCCGAGCAGGAGCAACGGCCGAGCTGCGACGGCCCTGACCGACTCCGACAACGACGGCCCCGAGCAAGTGCGATGACCTCGCCAACGGCAACCGCGACCCCGCCAACGGCAGCATCGACACCACGCGGCCGCGCTCCCGCGGCGCAGCAGTAGTGGGCGACCCTCGCGAGGAACACCGCGGCAGGACGACCGTGCCAGAAGTCCGCAAATGACCTCAACTAACCTGTAACAGCTTTCTGTTTTCATGATCTCGCGCAGGGCTGCCACGGCGAGGCACGCCCCCGAACGAGCGCACGACACAACAACAGAGAGAGCTGCAGCGCCGACCGACGTAATCGCGTTGGCTACCAGCTCCGCCCCGGCCAGCGCCCGCTCCACCGACCGCCGCCCGACCTCGACTCCGACCGACTCGGCCGCGCCTCCAAAGGAGTGCGCGCCCCGACCTCGACTCCGACCGACCGACTCCGACCGACTCGGCCGCGCCTCCAAAGGAGTGCGCGCCCCGACCTCGACTCCGACCGACTCGGCCGCGCCTCCAAAGGAGTGCGCGCCCCGACCGACTCGACCCGGCCGCAACTCCAAAGGAGAGCGCCGCCCGACCTCGACTCCGACGGACCCGGCCGCGACTCCAAAGGAGAGCGCCGCCCCGACCTCGACTCCGACCGACCCGGCCGCGCCTCCAAAGGACTGCGCCGCCCCGACCTCGACTCTCGGCCGCGCCTCCAAAGGACTGCGCCGCCCGACCTCGACTCCGACCGACCCGGCCGCGCCTCCAAAGGAGTGCGCCGCCCCGACCCCGACTCTCGGCCGCGACTCCAAAGGAGAGCGCCGCCCGACCTCGACTCCGACGGACCCGGCCGCGACTCCAAAGGAGAGCGCCGCCCCGACCTCGACTCCGACCGACCCGATCGACTCCGACCGACTCGGCCGCGCCTCCAAAGGAGTGCGCGCCCCGACCTCGACTCCGACCGACCCGGCCGCGCCTCCAAAGGACTGCGCCGCCCCGACCTCGACTCTCGGCCGCGCCTCCAAAGGAGTGCGCCGCCCGACCTCGACTCCGACGGACCCGGCCGCGACTCCAAAGGAGAGCGCCGCCCCGACCTCGACTCCGACCGACCCGACCTCGACTCCGACCGACTCGGCCGCGCCTCCAAAGGAGTGCGCGCCCCGACCTCGACTCCGACCGACCGACTCCGACCGACTCGGCCGCGCCTCCAAAGGAGTGCGCGCCCCGACCTCGACTCCGACCCGACTCCGACCGACTCGGCCGCGCCTCCAAAGGAGTGCGCGCCCCGACCTCGACTCCGACCGACCCGGCCGCAACTCCAAAGGAGAGCGCCGCCCGACCTCGACTCCGACGGACCCGGCCGCGACTCCAAAGGACTGCGCCGCCCCGACCTCGACTCTCGGCCGCGCCTCCAAAGGACTGCGCCGCCCGACCTCGACTCCGACCGACTCGGCCGCGCCTCCAAAGGACTGCGCCGCCCCGACCTCGACTCTCGGCCGCGACTCCAAAGGAGAGCGCCGCCCGACCTCGACTCCGACGGACCCGGCCGCGACTCCAAAGGAGAGCGCCGCCCCGACCTCGACTCCGACCGACCCGATCGACTCCGACCGACTCGGCCGCGCCTCCAAAGGAGTGCGCGCCCCGACCTCGACTCCGACCGACCCGATCGACTC